>JAIRCJ010000143.1:0-1200000 GCA_020883675.1 Bruguiera gymnorhiza
AGAACTCAACGTATTTCTAGAATTCTTTCAAGAGAGGTTTAGAGAGAGCGTTGCGGTGAACTTCTAAGCGGCAGTGGAGCAGCCTTTCAATTCAACAGAGGCAAGACAAGCTAGCGAAGGGTAGACACAGTAAGTGGACACTCTTTGTATTGTACTTGCTTAGTAATTGCAATAGTGAAAGGAGCAGAAGATTAAGACATCCATTGTAACTGGAATTCTCAAGTATAGTGGATAGTCTCGGTAAGGGAGAGTCCCTACCAACCGTGGATGTACGTCACGTTGACGGACCACGTAAATCTCGTGTGTCCTTAATTTGCTTTACGTTCTGTGTTTGAATTGAGTTGTGAACGCAGCTAAAGTATCAGCCAACCCATAACCTAACGAAGACCTAAACAAGAACATCCGAATTGTCTATTAGGCAAGGTTTGAAAGGTGACTTTGGGGACTGTGATAAGTGTAGGTAGCAATAGATTACCTTAGTCGAATCTGAGAAAGAGTTCGCTTTTAAGAAGAGATTGAAGTTGTCACTTTCCTGCGAATTGTGAATTGTGGTGATACTGATTCACCCCCCTCTCAGTATCACAAACTAGTAGATCCTAGGGTGAAGTTGGGAACTTCAATTGGTATCAGAGCACAGGTTCACCAGGATAAAGCTTAACAGCTTGGTGTACTAGTTTGAAGAGATCCAGAAGTTTTTACTTGTTTTAGCATACTGAGAAATGGACGCCGGTACCAACACCAGCACTACTTACAGCAAGAAGGTTCCAATCTTCAACGGAACCAACTACCATATGTGGAGAGCGAGAATGCAGGTGGTATTTGCAACCATGGGCATGAACGTGGTGAAATCTGTACAAGAGGGTTTTGAGCCTCCAGAAGAAGGTAAAGATCCAACCCCAGAGGAATTAAGACAGTTTGAGATAAATGGGAAGGCCTCAAATGTCATCATTTCAGCATTGACAGATGCTGAATATGCTAAAGTTATGGACTGCAAATCTGCCAAGGAGATATGGGACAGATTGCAGAAAGTCTATGAAGGTGATGGCAGAATGAAGGAGGCCAAGCTTCAAGTTTTCAAGGAGAGATATGAATCTCTCAGAATGCAGAAAAATGAGACAGTCCAAGAGTTCTTCACCAGGGTTATTGATGCTGTAAACGATCTTAGAAGTCATGGGAAGAACAAGAAGGACTCATCTATTGTGAAGAAAATTCTGAGAATTCTGCCTGAGAGGTTTGCCTCAAAGGTGGCAGCCATAGAGGAGAGTAGAGATCTCAATTCCATGTCTCTGCATGATCTCCAATGCAATCTCATTGCATATGAGATGAGAATAAAGTCAACTGAGAGCTCCTCAACGTCAAAGGTATCAAAGGAGGCAGCTTTCAAAGCTATGAAACACTTGAAGATAAAAGAAGAGGAAGAATCATCCAGCGAGGATGATGATGATGATGAGGAAGAAAGTGAAGGTGAAGTGTTGGCATACTTCACAAGGAAATTCAAAAGGGGGTCTAAGAAGGGAAAAGGACAGTTGTCCTTGAGATGTTATCGTTGTGGACAGACTGGACACTTTGCTTCTCAGTGCAAAGTGAAACTTGATGATGAAGATGAGGATGGTGATGATGAGCAGAATTCAAAATGGAGAAGACCATCATTCAAGTCAAGGAAGTCCAGCAAGAAGACTGCTAGCCCACAGAAGAAGAAGAGAGGCTCATTCAAGAGTTATGTGAGCCAGACAAAAGAAGCCGATGAGGAGGAAGATGTAGACTCATCAGATGAGCATGCCTTTATGGCATCAACTCAAGGTGGTAGTTCAACCTCTGAAAAGGAAGAGGAGGTTGATGAAGAAGAACCAGATTTTGAAGCTGAGTTGGAAGCAGCTTCAAAGGAGATAATCAGAAGGGGCAGAACCATAAGAAGGTTAGAGGCCCACATAAAACAAGTTGAAGCAAAGTCTGAGGAAGCTGAAAGTCAAAAGGATGAAATAAGGGCTGAACATATTGACTTGAAGAGAAGATTTGAAGAACATATCAAAATATGTGAAGACCTTACTATGGAGCTTGGCTCAAGGACTTCAACAATTGAAGAAATGGAGATAGAGTTGCTGAGACTTCAGCAACAACTCAAAAGGAGTGAAGAGAACGTGCAGAAGCTTGAAATGATAGGAGAAACAAGTTCTGCAAGAGAAAAGAAGAATGAAGAGAAAGTGCAGCAATCTGAGGCTGCATTGCCTAAAGATAATAAGAATGTGCCACAGAAGTTGAAAGAGAAGGTTGTGACTCAGGAGAAGATAGCTGAGAATAAAGAGGATTTGAAGAAGCAACCTAGGGTGGCAAACAAAAATGAAGAAAAGAAGATCAGCCAGCAAAGGGCTATGGCTGAACAGAAGAAGGAGAAAAAGGTAGCTGAAATGAAAGCCACACAAGCAAAGAAGCCAGCCACGTTGCCTACACAGCAAGTAATGAACAAAAGAAAACAAGCTGTGATTAGACCCAAGAAGAGGCAGTTTCAAGGTCACTGTCTTTATTGTGGAGTTTGGGGTCATAAGGCAAGTAACTGCTGGTGGAGAAGGCCAGTATATGTCTCCAACTTGAGAAGATATGATGCTGTATACAGGGGGAGACAATACAAAATTCAGAGGAGAACACCTGTCGTGAGTTCTTGCACATACTGTAAAAAGCAAGGACACACTGACAAGGATTGTTGGTGGAAGCCCAAACCAGTGGTTTCAAAGAACAAGTTTGCTATATTAGGAGACTTGGAACAGTGTGAAAGGTGTGGGCAGGATGACCATAATGCCAAGAGATGCATGACACTTCTCCCTGAGCAAGAGAAGGCACTCAATGGCATAGTGAAAACAAGCGGTGTAGTCAAAGCTGAGAAAAAGGAGAAAGCTATCTTCCAGCCAATTCAAAAGAAGGAATATAAAGCTAAAAGGGAGGTGGCTAATATAGCTGAAATTGCACTCAAAGCTGACTACAAGGATAAGCAGTGGATCCTTGACAGTGGATGCACTTCACACATGACGGGAGACAAGAGTAAATTGTCAAAGTTAAACAAGTCAAGAGAAGGCAGAGTCAAGTTTGGCAATGATGATTCACTCAACATCAGTGGTCAAGGGTCAGTAAATATTGGAAAAGGAAAGCTGAAAGATGTTCTGCATGTTGAAGGACTCAGATATAATCTAGCATCTGTCAGCCAACTATGCAATGAAGACCATAAAGTGATATTCACAAAAACAGGTTGCCAAGTAAAGAGTAAAGAAGGCAATACTGTTGCAGCTGGGAAAAGAACAGCTGGAAATTTATATGTAATTGATGAGGACAAGACAAACAGCTGTTTACTTACAAAAGAAGAAGAAAATCAACTCTGGCATCGGAGGCTGAGACACTTAACACAGAAGAACATGAGGAAGCTGACCACTACTCATGCAATCAGAGACATTCCAGACCTTAAGAGAGAGAGGGAGTATGTTTGCTCAGCATGCTCTAAAGGAAAACAGGTCAGAAAGCAGTATAAGACCAAAGAGGTCAGTTCTAAAGCAGTGCTTGACATTGTGCATACTGATTTGTGTGGGCCGATGAGAACAAAAGGGTTGAATGGTGAGAGGTACTTCATCTTGTTTGTTGATGATTATTCTAGAAGGACCTGCATCATGCACCTCACACATAAGTCAGAAGTTTTGAAATGCTTCAAGAGATACAGAAGATTGACTGAAAATGAGAGTGGAAAGAAGATCAAAGTATTGAGGTCAGATCAAGGCACTGAATTCACAAATGGAGCTTTTGAAGATTACCTTAAGAAGCATGGAATTCACCATCAGATGGCAGCAGCAAGAACTCCTCAACAGAACGGGGTGGTAGAGAGGAAAAATAGAGCTGTGGTTGAAATGGCAAGAACTCTACTGCTGGAATCCAAGCTTGACACAAGATTTTGGACAGAAGCAACATTTATAGCCGTGCACCTATTGAACAGAGTTTCACTAAGGCCCAATACTGATAAGACTCCATATGAGCTATGGAGTGGGAAGAAGACAACAGCCAAGTATCTTAGAATCTTTGGCAGCCCATGTTTTGTGAAGAACAAGGAGCAAAACTTGGGAAAATTCCATGCTAGGTCAGATGAAGGCATCTTTGTGGGATACTCAGCAAAGACAAAAGGTTATAGAGTTTTTCTACATAAACTGGGAAAAGTGGTCACTTCCAGTGATGTGAGAATAGATGAAAACTGGAAAACAACGCATAATGGAGAAGCTGAGGATAGTGAAGAAGATGACTTCAAGATAGATGAAGAATCTGACCAACATGAAGAAGTGGGAAAAGAAGTAAGTTCAGACTCAGAGAAGAGTGAGTCTGAAGATGAAGAAGGAGATTCTCTTGCAACTAAGACTGTGCAAGAAAGAAAGACAAAGAAGACATGGACCAGTGCTCATCAAGGAAATCAGATAATAGGTGACCCATCAGCAGGAGTTACAACAAGAAGAAGAATTGTGGGAGCTACTGCTTTACTCTCACAAGTTGAACCTAAATCTGTTGAAGAGGCTGCACAAGACAAAGCCTGGATCAAAGCTATCAATGAGGAGCTAGATCAAATCGAGAAGAATGAAACATGGGAGCTAGTTCCAAGACCCACTAACAAGAATGTCATAGGAACAAAATGGGTGTTTAAAAATAAACACAATGAGGATGGCAAGGTGGTGAGGAACAAGGCTAGGCTGGTTTGCAAAGGCTACACTCAGATAGAAGGAGTAGATGTTGATGAAACTTTTGCACCAGTAGTAAGGTTGGAAACTATCAGAATGTTCTTAGCTTTGGCAGCACATAAGAGGTATAAAGTTTACCAGATGGATGTGAAATCAGCCTTTTTGAATGGGCTCCTAAAAGAAGAAGTGTATATTGAACAACCCGATGGAGTACAAATCAGTGAGGATGAGACACATGTGTGCAAGCTGAAGAAAGCCTTGTATGGCCTTAAACAAGCCCCAAGAGCATGGTATAGCAGGCTGGACGTGTATTTGAGAAGGTTGAACTTCAAAAGAGGAACAATTGATAATAACCTATATGTGTTCAACTCAGAGAAAGGCCAACTGATAACCATAGTATATGTAGATGACATCATCTTTGGAGGGGATCACTCTGCGCTATGCCAAGAATTTTCACAGAAGATGAGTGAGGAATTTGAGATGTCATTGATTGGAGAAATGACTTACTTTCTTGGATTACAAATAAAACAATGTGAAGAAGGTATTTTTATTTCTCAGACAAAATATGCCAAAGAGATGCTGAAAAAGTTTGGCATGGAGGATAGCAGACCTGTCAGTACCCCTATGACAGTGGGCTGCAAGTTAACAAAAGATCAGGAAGGAAGGAGTACAAGCCCTACAGAATACAGGAAGATGATAGGGAGCCTTCTGTACCTTACAGCATCAAGGCCTGATCTCATGCAAGCTGTGTGCATCGCCAGCAGATTCCAAGCTGATCCTAAGGAATCTCATGTGTTGGCAGTGAAAAGAATCCTAAGATACCTCAAGGGGACACTGAAAATGGGCTTGTGGTATCCTGCCATGGATTCTGTAAAACTACGAGCATACACTGATGCAAACTGGGCAAGAAGCACAGATGATAGAAAATCAACCAGTGGCTGCAGCTTCTACTTGGGTTCAAAGTGTGTTGCATGGCTAAGTAGAAAGCAAAACAGTGTTGCTTTGAGCACAGCGGAGGCTGAGTATATGGCTGCTTGTGCAGCATGTACTCAGGTGATATGGATGCAAAGACAATTGGCCGATTTGGGTGTTGAAGTGAAGTTACCAGTGAGTGTACTTTGTGATAATCAAAGTGCAATTGATCTTAGCAAGAATCCAGTTCAACATTCAAGGAGCAAGCATATTGACATCCGGTATCACTTTATCAAGGATCAAGTGGAAGAGGGCACAATTCAGTTGGAGTATGTCGGTACTAAAGATCAAATCTCAGATATTCTAACTAAACCTTTGTCCACAGAGCTGTTTGAAAAGCACAGAATGAGTCTGTCTGTGCAAATGCCTCCTCAAGCCTGAAGTTCAGGTGAATCCTCCATCTCTACTTTGCAAGTTTTTCAAATTTGTAATTGGTTGGCAAAGGGGGAGAGAAGCAACAGTGCAGAGGGAGTTGTTAAGGAAGGGGGAGTGCATATTTAGGGGGAGTTGTAATCCATCTGCTTCTGGATTGTTACTCCAAGAAGATTATGAAAGACTGCTGCATAATGGCTTTTGTTATGAATGTTGCCAACAATTACAAAGGGGGAGATTGTTGTTCCCACAGCCTTGTATGGGTTGTAATTGTTGTCAACTAGGGTTAAGTGTGCAAGAGAGTAAAGTCATATGGAAGGGCAGTAAAGTCACATGGAAGAGCAAGAAAGTAAATCTGCCGCGTAAGGGCAAGAACGTAAATCCGCCATGTAAGCCCTATTAGGGTTTTATGGAAGAGAGTATATAAAGGCCTTGGAAGACAAAACTAGGGCAGAGGGCCAACACAATTGAATAAACAGCAACCCTACAGCAACCGGCCAAAAGGAAGAGAGAGCAGAACGGCAAGAGATCAGAAACAACACCACCAGGAGAGCAAACCAGAAACGTCACCACCGGGAGAGCAAACCAGAACGTGTAACCTCCTGCAAGCAAACCAGAAACACGTCCTGCAAGCAAACCAGAAACACATCCTGCAGGCAAACCAGAAACGCCTCCTGCAAGCAAACCAGAAACACATCCTGCAACCAAACCAGAAACACATCCTGCAACCAAACCAGAAACGCACAACTAGCAAGAGGAGAAATAAGAAACAGACCACCCGGAAGAGAAGACAGCAGACCTGGTATCCGTGAGACCACCCGGAAGAGAAGACAGCAGACTAGAAGCGTGAGGCAGGGCAAGAGACGTGAACCAGAAAAACCAGTAGTGTAAGGCAGGCCAAGAGACGTGAAACAGCAGACAAGGAGCGTGAGACCAAAACGTGCAACGGCGTGACTGATCAGAAGCGTGGGGCAGGCCGTGAGACGTGAAACGGCAAACCAGAAGCTTGAGTGCAAGCTGTGAAACCTTGAGACGGTGAAAGCAGGAGCTGTGTGAGACAACCTAGAGAAGGAATTTGGCGAAGCATCGGAAAGAACTCAACGTATTTCTAGATTTCTTCAAGAGAGGTTAGAGAGCGTTGCGGTGAACTTCTAAGCGGCAGTGGAGCAGCCTTTCAATTCAACAGAGGCAAGACAAGCTAGACGAAGGGTAGACACAGTAAGTGACACTCTTTGTATTGTACTTGCTTAGTAATTGCAATAGTGAAAGGAGCAGAAGATTAAGACATCCATTGTAACTGGAATTCTCAAGTATAGTGGATAGTCTCGGTAAGGGAGAGTCCCTACCACCGTGGATGTACGTCACGTTGACGGAACCACGTAAATCTCGTGTGTCCTTAATTTGCTTTACGTTCTGTGTTTTGAATTGAGTTGTGAACGCAGCTAAAGTATCAGCCAACCCATAACCTAACGAAGACCTAAACAAGAACATCCGAATTGTCTATTAGGCAAGGTGTCTGAAAGGTGACTTTGGGGACTATTGTGATTAGTAGGTAGCAATAGATCTACCTTAGTCGAATCTGAGAAAGAGTTCGCTTTTAAGAAGAGATTGAAGTTGTTCACTTTCCTGCGAATTGTGAATTGTGGTGATACTGATTCACCCCCCCTCTCAGTATCACAAACTAGTAGATCCTAGGGTGAAGTTGGGAACTTCAACAACATAACCTACCCCTTAAGCCACACATTCGCCTTGTCATCAAGGTACATAGTGATAGTTTCTAGTTTAAATTCCTCCACGATATTGTACATATGGAAGAAATGGTCATACTTACGAACCCAACCACATGGGTCATCACCTTTGAAACATTGAAGATTAATCTTTGGTGGTTTTAAAGCAATGCCTCTCCTTATCGATTGATGCTCTCTAACTCGAAAGTCTCCTTTTTTGAAGCATGCTTCCTAATGTCCTTGAACTAATGGTAGGGTTAGGAAATGAAAAAGCGATAGCCTTGGAAGTGAGATTTGGAGAAGTCAAATGCAACCTTAATGGAGATCAAGGGAGCAAACATCAAAAGAAGGGTATAGATTTTAAGGTGGACCACCAACCAATTTGAGATTCATCAAAGCCATATATGTCATACTTGCCAACATGAGGGTTGTTGAGGATAGAGGATAAACTTTGACTAATTGCATCAGAGATTGATTTCATCAAAGTAGAATTGTTATACATAATTGGGAATTCCTAGTTTCAAAATTAAGCTTTTTCTTTGTTTGCATCTAAGTAAATTAAGGTTTCAAAAGTTACAGCGACTTCTTATTTTATTTTTAATTACATTTTTTTCTTTTAATTTAAATGTTTACTTATCCTCTTTTTTAGATTTACCTTAATTTTTATTTATTTTTTAATGATTGTTATTATTTAATTTTTCATATTCTATTTACCTTAATCTTTATTTTTTATTTATTTTTTAATTTTTAATAATAATAATAATTGATTATATATTGAAATTACATTTATACTTCATATGAGTTGTGTTTGGTCTAATAACTTTTCATTCTCATATAATATTTTATTATTATTTTATTTTTATTTATATATTAGAATATCCATCTTTTTAATTTAATAATTAGTTGAATTTTTCATTAAAAAATACTAAAATTATTAACCTATTACTTTTATAAATATGGGCTAAATTTGAAATTACACAAAAAAAAAGTTACAAATAAATATGAACTATTCTTTTATTAGTCAATATTGTTTTATATATTTTTTAAGAATAAAGATTATTTGATAATCGTCATTAAACATTCTGTATTCCCATTTAAAAAAATATGAAAATTCTAACCACCTGCGACCCACAAAATGCAACAATAGTAGTGGCTAATTTAGTAATAGTTGATTGTATTATTAGATTCTTAAAATAATTATTACAGAAAAAAATAGAGAAAGTTACTTATATTAAAAAAGTGGCTTAAAGTTTTGTGAACACATTCAATTTAACAAGCTTACACATAAATGGGAAAAAAAAAAAAAGGCTCACAATTAATATATAGGGAGATGATATTTGGTCATCCTAATGGTGGAGCTCCTCCTCTGGTGCTGCTCTTGCCAAACACCATAAAAAAAGTCTGTATTTCTCTTCAGTCTCCGGTCCACAATCATCTCCAAAGGTTTAAGCAAGAACAAGAAAAACTAATAATATGTTAAGCAGGAAAAAATTTAAAAAAATAAAAAGTGCACAGGGATTGGAGTAATGGCTTCAACCACCAATTTATTTTACCACAGCCACGACTAGAGCACAGGGATTGTCAGCAATTAATTGGTCAAACATAAATCTTATCCCTTCATTAATTTAATCATTGACTTTTGGTTTTTATTTTTAAAAGAAAAGAATACATTGTCACCTAAATATTGATCTTCAATGACTGAGTCCTGCCGGGGTTGGAATGGACCAACAACTAAGGCTTAAAACGCATTCTGTTGTCAGAGCTGACCCAATAGCGTGTCCAACCCAACTCTTACACACAATGAAATCTTGGCATGCTTCGGGGGATCCTTCATCTTTTGCCGTCTTTCTCAAGATGCAAAGTCTGTATTCCCAGAGTCTACTGCACTAAAATTTTGAGTTCAATCTCAGTTAATACTAATTGAAAAATAAAAAAATGTTGTATTATTTTTTTCACGGATAGGCTTCTAGGCCAATGCAAGATTACAACCCAATTAATGGATGCTTCATAAATTCATAACCCAACTGCCTCAACCACGAAGTGCCCCAGCCAGAAACATATTTTACCAATATAAGGAATAATTTCTCAAGACTCGACTAGTTCTTCCGCAAAAAATAGTTTTACAACAACAATTGCTTCAAGTCTATGGCCATGCCTCTGATGACATGCATCATCTGGCCAATCTCCCTATTTGGTCTAGCTACTGTATGTGAACAATAAGCAATTTGAAGTAATAATATGTTTTCACATTTACAAGAAGGAAGGGAGTGAAAAAAACAAAAAAAAAAAAAGGGCATGAGCTTTCGAGCCTGCCCTAAATATGTTCGTTGTCAGGATTGAGTATGCTTACAACGGGATGATTAAGATGCACGAGGCGACGAGTTTTACCTTTCTTACCAACTATAAAACAGTAAAATATTAAAAGAGAAAGCAACAAAGTTGTTCAGTTTAACGTGATCATGATTGATTACATTTTTTACTGTTTCAACGCAACCATGATGCTGACCAAATCAAAAAGACTGAGATACTCTACACTAATAATTATAAAAAATAAATTTGTTCATAATTTAATATATTTTTTATATTAATTTAAATTTAATTTTTTAAAATTATTATTCATTTTAATAAAATTTTAAATTTATGATGAAATACTGTGTTAAATTTAAATTTTATTAATATTAATATTAAGTATAAAAATATTCACTTGTATTTAATAATATTGAAATAATAAATTTTATTTATAAAAAATTAAATAAAAATATTAATAAATAATTTTTAATTTTGATATATAAATACAATGAATGATGTAATTATTTTCTTTTCTGGTTAAAGATAAAAAAAAAAAAAAGCATGTTAATGAGAAGACAAGATGACTGGAAGAAAATAACAAAGAAAAGAACAATTTAACGAGAACCACAAGAGAGTTTGAGGTATTAATATAGGTCGCGTAAGATACTGGAGTAAGTACTATTGATGTAATTTCTAAAATTGAAAATTTTCAATTTAGGTGTTAGTGAGAATTAATTGATAAAGAAAACAAAGGGTGCAAGTTAACCGTGGATACTGTAGCTAGAAAAATATATTATATTTTAAAGGGAATGCATTATTTTATATTTATTTTATTTTGAATAATGAAGGGTGCTGTCTATTTTCCCTCTTTTTTTTTTTTTTAAATACTACATTTTGGTTTTCTTTCTTCTTCTTTTTTTTTTTCATAAAAGAGATGGTACCATAGCTAGGCCGCGCTCACCGCCCCTAATCTACCTAGGATTTCTGTTATTTTAATTACTTTTGACATTGGCAAGACATTATGTTCAGGTTCTTAGTTGTGAGATGTATAATCAAACATGTTATAATTATATATTTGTCGTGTACAATTTATTGCTCAGTGTGAGAAATAAAAATTTATTAATCGTTTCTATCGCCAAAACCATGCAGAAAGCCAATTGTTACAGATCGTCAGTTGGTTGCTAGGGAGCAGTGTGCAGAGGAGAATAGCTATGGAGTTCGAAACTTGGAAATTTGATCCGATATGTAAGAGAACCGTAACAGCGTGTTATTGATCATATCAACAAATTATAAACGACACAAGCTGATTTTTCAGTTGTCATTGTTCTTGTCCTCGTGGACTGGGCAAGCAACAAGAAGTGGCCAGTCCCTGCCGTTCGAGGTTCGAACCAAGACTCAGGGTCTTTGCCTTGCTTGTATACAACTGCTTCACATTAGTCCTCTGGTCATTCAGCAACTTTACCAAGCTCCTCTTGGCATTTGCCCTGAACGGACAATTGGATGCCAAGAACCCATCTACCAAGTGCAAGTACGCCTCCAAGTCGTGGCAGCACGCCACGTCAGCGTTCGGTTTAAGGTAGGGTGACATCTTGGTATCCACGCATAGCTCGGTCCCCACGTGTGTGTAGGCCAGTGGCATGTCACCATCCAGGCTCCCCGCCATTGGCAGCCCCGGAACTCTGGTGATGACATCTTGGTTGTTCACAATGCGCAACACCTTGACATTATTTTCTTCGATTTTATTTGCAAATCCTCTGTTGCCAACGCGAGGTCCACCGAAGGAAAACACTGCGATTGGAGGCACGTGTGGTGCACAGGTGCTCAATTCATCCGCTACTAGTAGTGCCAAGGCTGCTCCAAGGCTGTGGCCAGTCACGGTAATGCTTAAAGTCTCTCCCTTGTATAGTTCAATTAGCCTTTTTACTTCTCCGACGACGGACTCCGCCAGGCTAGGCACATACGCTCCGGAAGTCTTGGAAAGACTCAAGAACCCACATTCCACCTTGGATTGGATGTGGGCCGGGTCGGTCCCCTCGTCGTTGTCTTCGGGCAGTTCAGTTAACTGGGCCCTAATGTTCTCGGCCCACTCGAGACACGTGGCTGTCCCACGTAAGGCGATGACAACATCCCTCCTTCCCATCCGTTGGATCTCCCTCGTGTCATCACAAACTGCCACGTACCCGATCCAACTTGACCGTTGGGTCATCCAGCCGAGATCCGGCGCCACATCATCCAGCCACCTTGGCAATCCGATGGAAGATGTCGCATAGAGACTTTTAGTCAGTCGGTAAGACCGATCTGGCAACGCCACGTGTCGAGGCAACGGGGCCTCGTCTGCTGGCGTGGCCGGATTAGAATGAAAACAGTGGTACGCGGCTTGAACAAACTCGCCATATCTGACCACCTCTCGCCGGAGGTTCTCATCGAGCGGGTCAAGAAGCCCGGCCCAATCATTACAACCGTGGTACTCCCGCCACCGGGACCCAAGATTGCTCCTCGGAGAATACTCCGGCGTCTTGGATAACAGCCGTTGGAGCCGTTTCAAATGGGTGGGCGACATTTCTTCAGCAGCTTTCCTTTCAGGCCAAACCCTGACCAAACTGAGAGCTTCTAGCAACCCTTTACCCTTATTTGCCGACGACCCATTATTGGTAGCAGCCTTGCGAACCGGTTCCGGCTCAGCTGGTTGATCACTGGGATGTTTTTGGAGAAGTCTTTCGAGATTGGCCAGGTGCTGCCTCGTTGCTTCAGTCGAAACAGAAGCAACCCTTTTCGTAGAAGTAGCAGTTGCTAAAGATGATCTTGTTGCTGAGGGGTTTAGTCGGGATGTTTGGCGTTTGTAGCTGGCTTGTTTGGCCTGAAAATGGTTGAGGCTGTGAGCAGGAAGTGTTAAGCCGATGATCTGCATCGATCTTGTACAAGTGGATAGCTACGATCAGACACAAATTCGGGGAAGATTGGATGTGTTGGGGCTTATATAGAGGAACGTTACTTGTTTGTTGAGACTATGAATTGGACAGGGCATAGGTGGAATATTATGGGTGCAGTGACCATTTCCCCCATCAGCGTGTAACCTACGAACGTGTTCTTGTCTTCTTGTGTTAAATTAATTATAAAAAAAAGGAAGAAAAAAAAATTAAATTAAAGGGTCCGCGTATTTGGATCATATGAGACTCGATCGAGGTTAACTTATTATATATTAGAGGGTGCGCGACCCCTTATGTACGGGGGAATCCTCCCCCCCCCCGCCCAACCTTTGTTTTTTTTTTTTTTTTGGGTGAAACAGAAGTAGTTAGACCGAGGCACCTACTTTTGTAAATTAAAAGAAAAGAAGAAAAGGAAAAGTCATACCACAATACCTTAAAAAAACAGCACGAAGACATTTCAACTGTCAATCTTATTTAATAAAAAATAATATCTAATTACGCATTTTTTATTTTAATTTCACATTTCATCATCATGATTATACATCCAAGAATTTTAGAAGCAAAAACTAAAATGTTACAAAAAATTCAAAATATTATTTTTTTTTGTTAAATAGAGCCTACAATCGGAATATCCTCGTGTTATTCTTTCAGGCCATTACCTTCCCCTCCCCCCCCCCCAAAAAAAATGAGGAGGGTCAAGATCTGGCTTCTTTGGGGCTCGAGGCTGCATAGAAAGTCTCCACGGATGCAAAGAAAAGAATTATTAGGAACTTTTTTTATTAATTATATATGTTGACGTTGCTAGAGTTACATATTTTTATGATATTTTTGATTTATTATAAAATTTAGTACATTTACTGAGGTTCTAGTAAAATTTTGTTTAAGAGAAATAATGAGATTGGCCAAGTCAAACCTTTTTTTTTGGGTCAAATCTTTCAATTTCTATTTTCTTTCATTTATATTCTAAAACTACTTTCAACTAATTAAGGAAGCGGTAAGTCTTAAAAACGCAAGTTGCTAATGGAAATTCGAAAGAAAGTTGAAATTACAACATGTATTTGGACTTTATCTAACCACGAAGATGATGAACGTTCCCAAAGTTTTTTCTCACGATGCAACTTTAACAGGATCATAAATACTAGGTCACATTAAAATAATCAGGCAATTCTGTTGAAAAATTAAAATATAATAAAACGATACTTTTCTGAATTTTCATTTGCGGAAATTCAATTACCACAATACAGGATCTTTAAGCGAATACTAGCAAATGAACTGTAAGGAATCGACGTACCGTTGTCCATGTCGGTTCCTTTGTCGGAGGTGAAGATCTCTTTGTCGATCCGTGTCTGAGAAGATTTCGCCTTTCCTTTCCGGATTCTTTCCTTTCGCGTCTTCCTGCCTTTTCGGTCTCTCTCTCACAATTTTCTCCGACTCCTCCCTTTCCTTTTCAGATTCTCTGATGGTTGAGCGACTTACAGGAAAATTTTGATAATAACGTTTTATTTCCCTTTCCATAATTGTTATCATTAATTAGGAATTAATATCCTAATTAAATCGTTATCATTAATTAGGAATTAATATCCTAATTAAATCATTAATTAGGGAATTAATATCCTAATCAAAACGTTACTCTTTCCTTCTGTAACGTTTATTTATCAACTAGGAAATTATCCCTCTTTTCCGATAACAATTATGCTACCCGTAATCGTTATCTTTTTCCTGTAACAATTATCTTTAAATAGGGAGAGTCGAGGGATTTTAAACCCAGTGACCCAAATTGCCATTATGTCCAACCGACCATCATATTGGACCTTTTATATTGGGTCACACTTTAAATAACAAGAGCCACTCATGTTAATTAATTTAACAATCTCCCACTTGGCTCTTGTTATGATTTGATGAATCAACAACAAATAAGTGTGCACAATCCTTAAAGTTCATCAAACCACAATACTTGATTGAATTAAAATGATTGGATCATGGCGGTCACATGTCCTTTGGCGACATGATTCCTTTCATGTATCACATGATCATTATAATTCATAATAACCTAACTGAGGAACGTTGAAACTTTAATTGTCATTTCCGAACATGCCACTAGTTATCTCACAACTGTAATTGTATACTACCAAATGGAGATAACAGAGCGTAAACAAAACCATGACTTTAATTGAATTCACGAGTGTTACAATAATATAAGCAATACATAATATTGGCTTTCAAGAGAATGCGGACCTATCCAAAATGCCCATCCCTTCAACATGTCCAGTAAATGTTTTCGGTGGCAAACCTTTAGTTAATGGGTCCGCTATCATCAATTCAGTACCAATGTGCTCAATAGACACTCTACGGTTTTGCACTTCTTCCTTAACAGATAGATATTTCAAATCCATATGTTTCGCACCTTTAGAATACCTATCATTCTTAGAGAAGAAGACAGCTGCGGAATTATCACAATAAATTCTTAACGGCTTTTCTATACTGTCGACCAAACCAAGCCTTAAGATAAAATTCCGCGACCATAATGCATGAACAGTAGCCTCAAAGCATGCTACAAATTCAGCTTCCATAGTGGAAGTAGCAATGACAGACTGCTTCCCACTTTTCCAGGAAACTGCTCCTCCAGCCAGGAGGAACACGTAACCAAATGTAGATTTCCTCGAGTCTACACATCCAACATAATCTGAATCCGAGTAGCCTACTATCTCAAGATGACTTGATCTTTTATAAGTAAGCATGTGATTCTTGGTGCCTTGTAAGTACCTAAGTACTTTCTTTCCAGCTTTCCAATGATCTATTCCAGGATTACTTTGATATCAGCCCAGCATTCCAACAGCGAAACTAATGTCTGGTCGAGTGCATGTTTGAGCATACATCAAACTTCCAATCAATGATGCATAGGGAATGGATTCCATTGATTTTCGTTCCAAATCATTCTTTGGACATTGCAGTTCACTGAACTTGTCCCCTTTCTAAATTGGAACTATTCCTGTAGAGCAATTTTCCATTCTAAATCTCTCTAATACTTTATTGATATAACCTTTCTGAGACAATCCCAACAATCCTTGTGATCTATCACGAAATATCTCTATTCCTATCACATAGGATGCCTCATTCATATCTTTCATTTCAAAAGTTTCAGAGAGAAATTTCTTAACGTCATGTAACAAACTCATGTCATTAGTAGCCAATAGAATGTCATCGACATATAGGACTAATATAATGAACTTGCTCCCACTGACCTTCATATAGATACACCGATCAACGGTGTTCTCTACAAAACCATATGACGTAATGATATCATTAAACTTAATATACCATTGTCGGGAAGCTTGTTTCAGTCCATATATCGATTTCTTTAATTTACACACCAAACTTTCCTGCCCTGTGGTTATGAAACCTTCAGGTTGGTCCATATACACTTCCTCTTCTAAGTCTCCATTCAGAAAGGCGGTCTTTACATCCATTTGGTGGAGCTCCAGGTCATATTGAGCCACCAAAGCCATAATGATTCTTAAGGAGTCTTTCTTAGATACTGGAGAGAAAGTCTCCTTATAGTCAATGCCATCCTTTTGAGTGTAACCCTTGGCAACAAGTCTGGCTTTGTATCTTTCGATGTTGCCTTTTGAGTTTCGCTTGGTCTTGAAGACCCACTTACAGCCAACTCGTTTTGATCCTTCAGGCAACTCTACTAGTTCCCAGACTTGATTTACATCCATCGATTTCAACTCTTCCTTCATGGCATTCAACCACTTTTCAGAATCATTACAATCCATGGCTTATTTAAATGAGACTGGATCTTTATCAATGCTTAATTCCGATTCATGCTCAAGCAAGTAAACCACATAATCATTCGATACAGCTGGCCTTTTCTGTCTTGTGGACCTCCGTAATGCCATATCTTGTGGTATCGCTTGTTCATTCAAAATTTGTACATTGTTACTTGGTTCATCTCTTATGTGCTCACTTTGCGTGTTTAGTGTATCAATTTGTTGTCCTTGCATGTCGCGTAACTGTGATGCAACACAAGGAACAACAACTTGAGTAGAAACACTGGGTGTGGGGATACCAACTTGAGTAGAAGTACTCACTGTGGATCTTTCATTTTGCAATTCTGCAATATCCACCTTTCGTGATTCCCCACTCCCACTGAGCAGACCATTTTCTATGAACCGAGCATTACCAGACTCAACTATTCTAGTGCTATGGTTAGGGCAGTAGAACCTGTACCCTTTAGACTTTTCAGGATGGCCAATGAAGTGACCACTAATGGTTCTTGCATCAAGCTTTCCTTCATGTGGATTATATATTCTTACTTCTGCTGAACAACCCCAAACGTGAAGGTGTCTTAAACTGGGTTTCCTACCTGTCCATAACTCGTAGGGAGTCTTAGGGACAGCCTTACTAGGAACCCTGTTCAGCAGATATGCAGCGGTCCTTAATGCATGCATCCACAAGGATAGAGGTACAGTACTGTAACTCAACATACTCCTAACCATATCCATAAGTGTGCGATTCCGCCTTTCCGCTACACCATTTTGTTGTGGTGTACCAGGCATTGTGTACTGTGCACATATGCCTCGACTTTGAAGAAATTTTGCAAATGGACCAGGACATTGTCCACTTTCATTGAATTTTCCATAATATTCACCACCTCTGTCTGACTTAATCACTTTTACTTTTCTATCTAACTGCCTTTCCACTTCGTTAATAAACACCTCCAGGGTGTTTACTGACTGGGACTTTTCATGCAGTAGATATAAGTAACAGTACCGTGAGTAGTCATCTATAAATGTGATGAAATATTTCTCACCACCTCATGTGGGAATATCGAAAGGGCCACATATATCGGTGTGTATTAATTCTAAAGGCTCACTACTTCTCATGGCTGGGTTCTTTGATGTGTGTCTTGTTTGTTTTCCTTTTATACAATCAACACACACTTCCCAATCAGCAAAATCCAATTGAGGTAGGATATCACTTTTCACCAACCTCAATATCCTTTCTTTGGATATATGACCCAATCTTTGATGCCATAAGAAAGCAGAACTATCATTATGCATATTACGTTTGTTACCTATACTATGCTCAACAAGAAATAGAGAATCAGCATACATAGCATCAAGATTAAGACGATACAAATCATCAACCAAAGTACCAGATCCATAATAGTACGAATGTCTATAAAATGAAAATGTATCGTTTCCAATCTTGAAATTAAATCCTCCTTCATCCAACTTTGCAACAGAAATCAAATTTCTAGCACATTCAGGAACATAGAGACACTTTTCTAGATCCAGGTGACACTTAGTGTCCAGGATCAATCTGTACGTCCCAATTCCCGCTATTCGAGCCTTCATTCTGTTTCCCATATAAAGGAACTTCTCAGTTCCTGTTATGGGCTGGATTGAAAGGAATCCCTGCATAATATGTGACACATGAGTAGTAGCTCCAGAGTCTAACCACCAAGTATTGTTGGGTACTTCAATTACGTTTGATTCAAAACATACTGATATACAGTACATACCTTTCTTTTCGAACCAAGCTTTCCTTTTTGGGCAATCCTTCTTGAAGTGACCCATCCTTTTACAGAAGAAGCATTTCTGATCCTTTTGGATCTGACCTCCAGTGACTTTTATAGAAGCCTTGTCCTTCTTCTTACCCTTCCGGTATGGTTTAGACTTACTACTGCTAGCCTCATTGCGAACAGTGAGATGAATGGAGTGATCCCTCATCTTCTTTAATCTCCCTTCTTCCTGAACCAGCATGACCTTAATTTCTTGAAAGTTCCATTTCTCTTTAATAGTGTTATAATTCACTTGGAACTGGCCAAATTCAGGAGGCAGTGAGTTGATGATGAATTGAACCAAAAAGGATTCACTCACATCCATTCCCATCGTTCTTAACTTTGCTGCTAGGTTAGCCATACTAGTCACATGATCATGAATGGGCTGTGACCAATCAAATTTCTTGGTCGTCAGCTCACTCATTAGGGTTCCTACGATGGATTTGTCAGCTATGTCTGACTGAGAATATTCTTTAATTCTCACCATAAATTCCCTTGCATATTCGGTCTTAGGCATCGATGGCTTGACATTTTCAACCATCGTCATTCGCATCAAATTCAGACTCAGCTTATTAGACCGTACCCAAGCCTCATAAAAGGACTTATCGGATTCTGTACTGGTCTCTGCAATGGCTGCAGGCCTTTTATCCGTGATGACCGCTAGGTCTAAGCCCAAAACGCCCAAATGAAACTGAATATGCTCAGACCATTCTGCATAGTTCAGCCCATTGAATTTGATCATTGCATTGCCTAAGGCGAAGACGTTGTTGGAGGCTGCAAACATGATCCATATTTACACATTAATACTTTGAGCAAACTTTGATGGATTCAGATACATGCATTACAAACTTTGACTATGTATTTAAGTCCACCTTTGGGTGATCCTCAAATACATGACTTTAATCAATAACGATGTCAATTAGATATACTTTAATAGATCAATCAATCATACTAGAGAGAAACATGAATGTTATCTTTGGACATACAATCATGTTTTCTCAGTATATTAATCAATCCCCTTTAGTGTTATTAATTATAGGCAATGATCCATCTTTGGATGATCTCCTAGCTTTATAATTAATAACTACAATTGTTCATGTACAACCTTTTATTAGCATCAAAATGAACAATTGAAATTTACGGTCATTCAAATTTTTCAAACTAGGCCACTTTGGTGACTAACAAGTTTTCAAAATTTTAATTTTCCATTCTGTGGGAGTTGACACAGGCCAACACACTGGCAGCGCATTTTTCCCGTAGTCGGCTTATGCCTTACGCTGATAACCACTCGCGATACTAACGACAACTACAAGCGACACAGGGTCCAGTGGCCGGCGCACTTTTCCAGCCAGCGGTCTCCGGCAGTCCAGGATTCCGGCCGGAGCTCCTTCCACTCCGGCCAAACTTCCCGGCGCCGCCCGGATCCAGGCTCAGCCGGGCCTCTGCCGTGCCCAGCAGGCCGATCGGGTCCCGGCCAGATGCGCTCGCCGGTGGCCCTCGGCCCCGTTCGGGTCGGGCTTCGGCCGGTGCCCCTTCGGCCCCGGTCGGATCGCGCTTGCCGGTGGCCCTTTCGGCCCCGGTCGGATCGTGCTTGCCGGTGGCCCTTTCGGCCCCGGTCGGATCGCGCTCGCCGGTGACCCCTTCGGCCCCGGTCGCCTCGCGTTCGTCGGTAGCCCTTTCGGCCTCAATCGGGTCGCGCTCGCCGGTGGCCCTTTCGGCCTCGTCGGATTGCGTTTCACCGGTGGCCCTTTCGGCCCCGGTCGGATCGGGCTTGGCGGTGGCCCTTTCGGCCCCGGTCGGATCGGGCTGCCGGTGGCCCTTTCGGCCTCGGTCGGGCTTCCCCGGCGACGCGCAGGAACACAGCGCTCACCGGGGTTCCTTTCGCCGTACCCGAATCGATTTGGGTCCCGGCTGTGTCGACCGATTTCCTTCGTGCGCCTTTCCTTCCAGCACAACAGGGAAAACGAAAACAACAACGCAGTATACGCAAAAACAAGCTCTGATACCATTGTTGAAAAAAATTAAACTATAATAAAACGATACTTTTCTGAATTTTCATTTGCGAAAATTCAATTACCACAATACAGGATCTTTAAGTGAATACTAGCAAATGAACTGTAAGGAATCGACGTACCGTTGTCCATGTCGGTTCCTTCGTCGGAGGTGAAGATCTCTTTGCCGATCCGTGTCTGAGAAGATTTCGCCTTTCCTTTCCGGATTTTTTCCTTTCGCGTCTTCCTGCCTTTTCGGTCTCTCTCTCACAATTTTCTCCGACTCCTCCCTTTCCTTTTCAGATTCTCTGATGGTTGAGCGACTCACAGGAAAATTTTGATGATAACGTTTTATTTCTCTTTCCATAATTGTTATCATTAATTAGGAATTAATATCCTAATTAAATCATTATCATTAATTAGGAATTAATATCCTAATTAAATCATTAATTAGGGAATTAATATCCTAATCAAAACGTTACTCTTTCCTTTTTATTTATCAACTAGGAAATTATCCCTCTTTTCCGATAACAATTATGTTACCCGTAATCGTTATATTTTTCCTGTAACAATTATCTTTAAATAGGGAGAGTGGAGGGATTTTAAACCCAGTAACCCAAATTGCCATTATGTCCAACCGACCATCATATTGGACCTTTTATATTGGGTCACACTTTAAATAACAAGAGCCACTCATATTAATTAATTTAACAAATTCAAGCATACAATTGGAAATTTAGTACGATTTGAAAATTCAAAAGTGTTGCATACCCATGTTTTGAAAATACCCAGTTGAACAATACTATGATTCAAGAAATGACGGTATATTTATTTTAAGATTATCAGCGGTTTCAAACTTAAAAATCCTAGACTGTGAGGCAAGTTGGTAGTTGTATTGAATTTTTCCTTTCCTGAAAAAAAAAAAAGAAGAAAAAACAGAGAGAGAGAGAAAGAGAGAAACTGAGTTCAGGTTGCCACAGGGTGGTGGTGGGAGACGGAATAATATAAAAGTACGAGATCTCTTCCTGTAACGTTGGTCTCGCTCTGTCCCTCTCAATTCGACATTATTGTTACATGACGACTTTACCCTTTCTTGGACTGGCGAAACAGTTTTGAAAATGACATGGTCAAGTTGACATGCAAAAACGAATCCAAATAAGCTCACCGCACGGACGGAATAAGTACCCTTTTTTTTTTACTATTATTTGTTCCTCTTAATCTGTACTTCCCTTCCCTAAAATCTTACTTTTTACATTGATTTGATGTATTCATAATCAAACTTCTAACCCCTTTTTTTTTTTAGACACAAATGGATTGAATCGAAAGCGTAAATAAAGTACACGTATCCCTCTCGCGGAGAAATTATAATTAAATGCAAAAGATAAAGACCACTTGATTTTATATGGCCTTTCTCTTGCAATTACTTGCAGGGTTCCTGAGCTTTGTTCGTGGTATTAAGAGCTTCTGTTTTCATTTTTGTGCCGGACACTTGCTTCGTCTTGCCTTTGTTATTTTAAGCTCTCGATGGATGAAAGTTCTCTTCTTGTCGAAAAAAAAAAAAAAAAGGTGGGCGGAATAAATATCGAAGACTTCTTTTGTTATTATGCATAATCACTAATCAAATCGGAGTATCCATTTAAGAAGAGTCGCGGTTCTATGACCAAAAAAATTTGACTAAAGGATGGCTAGATGATCGTCAAACTCTGAATAATTTTCTTTTAATTTTAAATTTTTTTTTGGTCAAAAACCAGTAAATGTGTAATTAAATTAACAAAATGTATAATATGTTGGACATAGTGCACAACAAATTTCAAATTTAAACGACAAATTTTAAAAATAAATATCTAAATTTTTAATTATCGAAATATATCTCAATAGACATTATTTGTTTAATGCACTATGATTTATGGAGGGCGTGCAGTTTTAGCTTTCCTTTTAGCCGTTCAAATTCCTTAAAAAGTATGGCAACTTGCCCAATAATAATGCATGCGGAAAGTACCTTTACGTCGATTCCTTTAGTCTTCGTTTCAATTTAAAAGAAAATTCATTAAAAAAGAAAATTGTGAGAAAGAAGATAATTTTTTTGTTTGGGTATTGTCAGAAAATAGAAAAAGAATTTTGATTTTTATTAAAATGACACATATGCCCATGTATAAATATATGTATGATTTAGTATATATATATATATATTTTTTTTATCAAATGTTTATAAAAATGATAAGTATACCTTATGTATAAATTAATGTATAATTAGAAGGTGTCATCGTTGCCTCTAGCTTGCGGGTTTCGTTGGCTTCCGGTAACAAAAATGGGTAGAAGTTCAAGGATGATACAAACAATTCTTAGGAAACAAGAAATAATCGTTGAGGCTGGATCCAAGGGCATTTTTGTAATTATGTAAATAGATTTTTTTTTTCGATTTTCAGAGCTTTTCTAGACGAATTGATGAGAAAGCATTTCAATGTGTCTCATGTTCCATTTTCCTAATGCCATCTCCCTCTTTTATCTTTTACGCACCTTCTTTTTTTTTTTTTCCATCTCTTTCTTTCTTACCAATTTATGAATAAATCTCTTAGTAAATCTTTTTTTTTTTAATGATTTTTACGGTTAAATCTCATATCTTTTAAAATTTTTAATTTTTATTACATACTAAATTTTAGTCTACATGTTAGGCAGATTTTAAATTCTATTAATATGCGATAATATAAATTTACTTAGATACAAACCGATATAAACTCTAATTATTGCTGAGAAATATGAATCATGGTCTTAGAAGAAAAGCTTTTATATGTGGTGCGGTCTATATTTGATATTCTTTTTGTAAGAAATTTTAAATATATACTTTAACAAAATTTTAATAAATAGTACATATTGACTTGCACATTACCGGGAAAAAAAAAAAAAGAAGATTGATAACAAAAGAACTAACAAATTGGTGTGGATTGAGCATATCAATGACTCTCTCCTCTGGATTTTAATGTGTATAAAACACATCCCTCTATATTTAATCTGGATAATCTCCCAATATTCTTTTTGAACAACTGTGATCGATAGAGGAAAAAAAAAAAAAAAACTACATAGACACAAAGGGGTGAATTGTCCGTAAATTGAATAGTCATTAGACAAATGTAAACAAATATATAAAGTGTAAAAAAACATTCTATGTTTCTAAATACAAAATTAAAGTATGCAGTGAGCTTATCAATTTTGTTGGGATAGTTGGAGATTTTTATTTTAGTTTGATTTTTAAACATAAGAAAAGATATGTATTTAGGAGTTGAGATTAAGAAGAAGTTTAGAGGCCTTTTACTAAACATTTATTAGTAAAATTATTAAATAATAGTGACTATAAAAAACATTCAAATTATATTTTAAAAATATATTTATGTGTGTATTTTATTAAATTTATACTTTATTTCTACATATAAAAGATAACAAATTCTAATTTGTTCTTAATTTATGAAGAAAATATTCATAATTTTTGTTTTTTATATGTAAGAAAAAGAAATAAAATCTATGAAAATATACCCGTAAATGTAATTTTACATTTTAAAATGTTTTTTTAAAAAGATATTTATTAAATTAAATTACATATTGAATAATTTGGCTAATTTTTATTTAAAAAATCATAAAAAATAAAAAATAGTTTAAAAACTTAATAAAATTTAAATTTTAATTGAAACAATTTTCAAAAATTGAGGACTTTTGGAGAACATGTTCCGCATTTTCACATAATCTAAGCATGCTATTAATTATGCTATTTAGTCGTATTCACCCACATAAGTGGCCAGCTTATGTCCAACCTGGCTCTGAATTCTCTTTTCCCTTTCCTCATTTTGTCGTAGTTTTTTTTCTTTTTTTTTTTTTTTGTGCTCACATTTTATTGTAGTTGAAATGGAACTTGAAATATGTAACTTAAAAATCTAAATGTTTTCGTAGTTCAGACTTAATTTTGGTGATGTGACTCCTATAACGTCATAAATTTTGTCATCCCGCTATGTCCCTTTTATTATACACATAAATATATGTCAAGAAACTAACCCAGTCATGCCATTGAATTCAATTCAATATTAGAAATAAAGATTAGACTCAGACAGTTCTTCATTAAATCTTAAAAACGTAGCTTGAATATTCGAAGAGACTCTTCAATGAAGCGAAGCAACAAAAGAGGAAAGATTGTGCAGATTGTGATCGCTTGAATCGATGTGAATCACGCAACTGTGAAATTGCCTAGAAAGTGGCATCTTTTCAGTTTTTTGACTGATGGAATGAGGAGACATCAATCAAGAGGCACCTTCGGTGATCTGGACAGAGTCTCTTAATTTCTTTTCCAAACCCACAAAGTAGCACATTCTTTTTATTTGGGGCATTTCCCAAAATCTTTGTAAAGTGCAAAGAACATTCAGCATTCCTTTTCCTCGATTTTCATTGTCCAAGTTGCACGAATGGTTTGCAAAAATGCTATTGCATTGCCTTGAGTAAGGCATGCATTCAAATATGGTTAAATGGAACATTACGGGTCAAAAAGTGAAAGTTAAGAAAGGAACTTTAATTTTAATCATTTCGAGAAGCCTAATTAGAGAAAGGCTTAAATCTTAATTCCTCCCCGTGATGCTGGTCTAATCAAGCGTTATAGCTCTTTGAATTAGGGTGCAATCTACCGGTCCTTTCACCATCTATTCAGTGCTCAATTGACTTCAGAAGCACTCAGAAAAAAGTGCAATTCAGGATTTGAGCCCACTCCTTAAGTCACAATCTTTTGTTCGCTTAATGTCCACATTGTTGTTACTCCAATTAGTGCAGCGAAAGTATTTTATTGACTCTTATCCCTCTATTTTAGCAAATTCAATTATGATCCCATACGTTATTGCTACATTAGTTAGTGGTGGCAAGTTATCGTGCCAAAATTAATGGATCCATCGCCACTTTTTAATGATGACGGGCCCGTTATAGCGAACAAGGTAACATTCTAATGGTGAAAATTCTAAGCTTGAATATTGAGAGTCTTAGAATTGAATTTTACTTAATAAAAAGAAAGGGGTTTCTTATTGGGTAAGTCATCATTTAATAATCCCCGGCAGTGGCCTCGTGCGACATTGCCTCCCAACACAAGCTGTCTTCATTGTACTCTATTTTGCAGACTATTATCTGACTGCCTAATTTTAACATTAGGTCCTTGTCATCACGTGAAAAGTTCGATATTCTGGTCGAATCGTAATTTGACTCCTAGGAACTTTTTTTGAACATCTGAGGAATTAGCCTTAGACCCAACAAAGTCTAAAAGGAAATAGTGGCCTATCTAGCCAACACACAGCGCCCCCCCCACCCCACAACAACCTTTTTTGTGTTTCACGCGAGGATAAAAGCGCACTGCAATGCCCACCGGTAACCTTTCCTTTTTGTTTTTCCAAAACGTTATTGCCTCCTGTCGTGGGACAATTTCTCGTCACTTTTATCGCGTGGCAGCCCAAAGAACAGTAAATTAAGTAGCAAATATGTTCCAAGCGGCAATGCTGTTGTCTTCTTCGTACATAGTCACCAACCACTAGATCCCCGTCATCTTTGTGTTTTGTTAGGATTTGATGTTATTAAATTCTTTAACATATTATTATTATTATTATTATTGAAATATTGCCATGCCCTAATAATTGGCTGATAAAAGATTGAATTAGACCCTTGATCCTCCGAGCTTAGGCGCCGCCCCCCCCCATTAGGTCATCATCCGTAGGCCTGATGTTATAAGTGTATAACAAAAGAGAACCTTGATAACCATTGCAAATAAGCCGTGGAGGACTCGAATTACAAGTTTGCCGTGGGAAGAGGTTAATGATTCCAACTTCAATTTATTAAAATTTTCACAAAACTCTTGATCTTTAGGACAAAACGCAATTCGTGAAGTAAGCCGTAATTATGCGAATCACTAGGTGTTATGAGACTATATTTGCTTCCTGCATTTTGTTCCCCACATCTTCGTACAGATTTTATGCCTCGGCAAGAAATGGTCAAAAGAGTTCAGTTAAAAAAAAAAATTGTGTTCTAAAAGTAAACAGCTAAATCAAAAACTGAAAAAAGGGAGACAAAACAATGCCACATTACGCGTCTTGCAATCTACCAAATCAAAATTTTATGCATCTCAAGAAGGTTGATTTTCATTCAGCAAGCGCGGAGAATATCGAGGTATACACACTGGGTCAAGATAGATTTTATTCTTTGAAACGGAGGATGGCTGTGTTTAAGCAGGGAAATACTACATTTCAAAAGGCGCACGAAAAATGAGAAAAACAAAGTTAAAAGACAATGTAACTTTCAATTGCTAGTTACAGATTGTGCCGACATGGATACTTGTCGTAATATAACCCATGATTTTGTGCAATACAAGTAAGCCACGCGGGGCAGGACCCCCGTGAAACGTCCTGAAAAACAACGAATTACAAAGTCATGGAAACCGTATTATTTACTTAGCCATTTAAGTACAAGTCAAATGTAGGCAACCCCATTTAATTGAATCTTGTCAAATCTTTATTTTCGTAGACTAATATTAATGATACGGTAAAATTATTCTATTCACACGTCCTTTTGTTTTGTCAATTCCTACATTTCAGGTGTGGGGTTGGACATTTTTCATCAGCTCGAAAGATGATATGCATCTTCAACAAGTGTTGTTTGCCCGTGCGGGTTATGTATATGCATCACTATGAGCAATTTAAGGTGGACTCCAATCAAGCCAAAAAATAAAAAAATTAAAAAAAAAAAAGGAAGGCCCCGGGGGTGGGTGGGGGGGGGGAATGTTAATGAATAGCTGCCTCAAATTCCATTTGATTTTCATACTTCATTCTAGGATTGAATAAGAAACCCAAGAAAAGAGAACACTATTTTATTGTTTGACTTTCATGCCACACGCTATTAAACGTAAAAGGATGGACAATAATCAATAAAGGACAGATTGCAAGTAGTTAGGCTTGCTTGTTCTACTGACGTGCAATTTCGATCAGCCCTCCGACGGGTGCAATGAAGAACGACCTGCTCCGTAAAAAACAAGTGAACCCATATTTTTTTTTTTGTTTTTTTATTATTTGCTGGCTCATCATATAGCCAGACAGTCGACGGGTCTTATTCATTGAAAACTTTAATATATGGATACAATGTTTTAAAACGTAGACCCTTAATATATTTTCATAACAATTGAATAGATATTTATAATTGTCACTATTAATTGTAATTATATATTTACAGATGAAAACGAGCCAAGACGACTATAGCGCGGATTGTACTGAAGACTTGACACAAAAACGATGGGCCTAGGCGGCTGTTGGATGCCAGTACAAGAGGAGTCAGCTTGCTCGACGTTGATGCGACGTCGATTTTATTAATATAAATTTTTATTTTTATTTTATTTTATTTTTTTTATTTTTTGAAAGAAAGGTCGGTGAGTTGAGCACGACGCATCTATGCGTGGACCGAAAGACAAATTCTAACTAAATTGTATGTAAATTAATGTGTATTTTTTTTTATAATACGTTTCAGCAATTATAAATCTAAATTTTTGAATCATAATTTTTAAAAAATTGTGAAATTTTTAAAATTAAAAAAATTATTTTTATTATATATATTATATAGTTCAATGGGTTTCTTAATAAGAAAAAAATATATATATATAACGTGTTGTCCAACAGTAAATTCAAATTTTTTCTTTGATTTGAAAAAATTAGTCAAATTATAAATAAGCCAATAGAAAAAAAAAAAAATCTGTAGACACGCAGTCGTAGACTTTAATAAATGGACTGAAACAGTCATATCAAGAGAAGACTCAGCCTTCTTTCAATAATATAGTAAGACTAATTGAGAAGTCTTGCTCAATCGTTTATAGTCTTTGTTTTTGTTTTTTTTGATGGTCTTTACTCTTTAATTACCAAACCTAATTTTTTTTATTGAAAAATAAAAATTCTCATTTATTGAAAGTCATATGATATTTACAATAAATTATTTCTTTTAGAAAGACAAATATAAAATATCAAATAAGAACAGTTTTATGATAAAAGAAAGGGGCCACAAACCGAAGACTCAAGGGTGCATAGTTTTGGGCCTAAAAATAAGAACAAATCATGTTAATAAGGTTTAGAAAACCAATATAGTGTCCTTCATGTTTGGGCCAGCCATACCAAAAAAATAACTAATATCTGATATATTTCTAACATTTCTAGTATAGTACTAATATAATAATATATAAATATTAATATTTTTATAATATATATATATATATATAAAATATAAAAATATTAGCTCAAATTTTGTTGGAAGAAATGGGCCCAATTTTTCAGCCCAACAATGTTTCAAAAGAAAAACAGCCCAAGGACAAGGCCCAATCTACTCTCATAACTAAAAAAAGGGTTAATATATGAATATAAGTTCAATTTCACAATTTAAAACAAATACAGGACTACTTTTAAAAATTAGTGAATTATATTCCGTAAAATCTTTGGGTATTAAACTTAACATGTCGTTAAATTCGAGTAACGGATTCCGTCAATCTTAACGATATAATTAACTCAAGTGGTTAAAATAATGACATAAATGAAAGATAAACAAGGTGATTGGACCTGTAAATTATTATTGATATAATTTTTTTATAAATAGAAATTCATAACATTATAGAAAATAATAATAATAATAATAAAACCATAAGAGAAATTAAACTAACGGTCATATTAACTACCCGGGGGAGTGGTAAAAGTGAAGTTTGATCGGAGAGCCGTTGTTTATTTATTTATTTATTTTTCCCTATATATATATATATATATATCTAATAAAAGAATTAATTAAAAAATGATAATAATAATAAGAAATAAACTAAGCGGAAAGGCCAACAACAAAACAATGTTGAAAATGGGCGAGTGGAAAACGGCGGCCCTCCGGACCAAATCCAAAGCAACCTGTTTCGTTTTCCGTTAGGTAACATTAACGCCCGGCCGGTTCCTTGTTCCCTGTCCTGGCCGTCTCTTTCTTTGGAAGTCTCCGATCGGCGACTTTCCGGTCAGAATCCTCCGGTTGGTTATTTACCAAATTGCCCTTCCTTTCTGAGCGGTTGGTAAATTTCTTCAATTACTGCTTTGGTTTTTTTGTTTTTTTTTTTTTTCTGAAGCTAGGTTATGGTTTCGATGGAGCAGGAGTTGTAATTCGGTGGAGCTGTGATTGCATTTGAACCTTCGATACCTTTCGCCACCGACCGGCAGCCATGTGCCATCAGAATTGTTGCGTGCAGCCTTCGGTAGAAGAGGCGGTGGCCTCCGATGAGAGTCTCCTGATATACTGCAAGCCTGTCGAGCTATACAACATTCTTCATCGCCGCGCTCTTCACAATGTATAATGCGTACACACCTTTTCCTTTTTTTGTCGCATTAGATTATATTTGTTCGTTTGTGTCTGAGCTTTGTAATCAATCTGCCTTTTTACCCCGATGTAGCCGTTGTTTCTCCGAAGATGCTTGCGTTACAACATGAGAGCGGGGCGTAAAAGGAAGAGGTATTCAGTTTGAGCATTCAGTTGACCTCTGCATTATTAGATTTGCTTCTGTGTGCAGCAAGTTTTCAGTGAAGAATTAGCATGAGGAATGCCACCAGCCACTGCGTGGTCTGGTAGTATAGCAGCTGAACTCTTAGTTCTAGCAACTAGGGTTCAAATCCTGGCACGGATGGACCAAAAAAAAAAAAAACAAATTAGCATGAAGAACAAGGATGATTCAATCGTGTTTTATTCGGACATTTTGTTGGTGATTGCTGGTCCCAATTCTGGATAAAAGAGGAGGGTTGCCGTAGGTTGGTAGTCAGCGTAAAACTCATGACATGAAACCCTTGAGCTCTTTTTATATTTTTCCCCCATGGGGCATTGTCTACATGTTGTTTTGTTTGTCGCATTAAGTACAGTTCTAAAAAGTTTTTCATTTCACTGGGCTAGCAAAATGAAAGGGATACAATGCATAACAATTTTGGCTCCATGCATGTTGTGTAGGTTTGGGTCTGGAATTGTTGTTTTCAACTATAGGGACTACAACAACATGCTGAGAAAGACTGAAGGTATTGTTGGTTTTTTCAGTTTAGTTAGATATTCCGACTTTGCTATACTTCAGTTTTTTCTCTTTGATATTTTGACTAAGTAGCAAATTCAAAAAAGCAAAAAAAGGTAGCAAGAATGTGAACTAAATGCATTTTTCAACCTATAATTTTTTTGCCTACAACTTTGTTTACTTATTTTGATATAGGTTCCTGAAATGCTGGTATAGCTTAGGTAATGGTGCCTTCCTAAAAGTTGAAGTTATATGCTTTTCCATAATATGTTGCGCCCCATCATAAATTGTTAATTAGTACCTCGAGTAGTCCTCTCTGTAGCAAGAGTGGTTGTGCTGAATGAGGTCCCAGATCATTTATTGCAGAGACGACTTAGAATTTTGTTATATGCATTATTTTCTCTGTGCAGAAAAGGAAAAGGGAAACTAGGATTATGTTGGCAATGATCCTGGTCAATTTCTGAAATGGTCGGCTTATGTGTGAATATTAAAACATTGGCTCTTTCTGAAATATGTTAAACTTTTTTCTGCACTTCAACATGAAGATTTCTCTTTTAGCTTGGCTTTAGTCAGCCTTTCTGTGATATCAGTTTCAGCAAATGATCTTGGACCTCTCTTCATATTTTAGTTGGCCATTTGCTGAGTGTGCATCATCCTTGTCGGAGCTTTGCCCATAATGATTGTATTCAGTAGAATTGCTAACAGTTGTGCACACTTTCTTAATTTGCAGTAACTGAAGACTTTTCCTGTCCATTTTGCTTGATGCAATGTGTAAATTTTAAGGTGAATTTTTCATTTGACACATGACCAACTTAAATGTTTTGAAGCTTCTTTTTGTTTTTTTTTTTTTTTTTTCCTTTCTAACCATAAGGTCAAGGGTTTGACAGGCATTTACATTCAAATTTAATTGGAGGCTAGTTATTTTGACTTTGGTGGAAAATCCACAAAATTATTGTTCCTTTCTTGACAAAAGTTTCATCTTTTAACTTATTGATTTTTGCTAAAAAGCTTCAAAAAATTTTCTGCAATGTCGTTTTCCCGAATCCTTTCCTTTGCTTACCTTTTTCAGGTAACATTTTCCTGTGAAAGGGTTGCTTGTCAATTTATGTTATTAAGTTAGTGTCATTCACTCAGTTACTTTCAAAATAAAAGATCACACTTGTCTCTGCAGGGTCTGCGACATCACTTGTGCTCTTCACATGATCTATTCAACTTCGAGTTCTGGGTTGGTAATTAGGGTTCACTCACCTTATGTGCATTAAGCCTTTACGGAAGCACTAATCAAGAGATACTTATCATCTTGTGTAGGTAATAGAAGAATATCGAGCAGTTAATGTATCTGTGAAAATTGACAGATACCGATCTGAGGTCAGAACATTTCTCTTGGAGGTGTCAAACAGCATTCATTTTTCTCTTTGAAGTGCATAGGTGTCTTGCATGTTACACATGAAAGCTACTTAAATTTGACCAGGCAGCTAGTGCATAATTTCATAATTAGAACCGTGAGATTCCCTTTTTTCCCAAGGACTGCTTAAGTTGTCATTCCAATTAGAAGTCTCGTATCTTTGCGGACACAATGTAAAGGTTTTTTTGCCCCATCCCTTAAAAATATTTCCATAATAGATGCTACATTGATACCTTTGTTTGTGCAAAAAGTATTAGCGGCTTGAAATTGTTTCTGTTTTTGTTTCTTGAGGCCTTGCCTTTCACCATGAAGTTCATTTTACTAGTGTTTGCATTCTTTGAGAATTATCTTTGGGCCTTCAAGCTTTGGCCAAGCTCTCAATGTTGAAGCATGAATACGTTCCACTGAACTCCTTGTGTATTGTCAAATGTACAGACTGTTGGAGATGAAGCAGCACTGGGACAACAGTCATTCTTCTTCTGGTAGAGCTAATATCTTTAATTCAGTTTCCTCTTTCTGGTTACTATCATAATTTCCTGTGGATATAGAAATTGAGAATTTGAAAAGTAAAATAACTGAATGTACAGCTCAAGGCTTCGGAGGCGTGAGTCACGAAACCATGACATAAATAAAAAGCAAGTTTGTATACAGTTCTTGGAGCTGGATTCACCAAAACTAGCCATGGAAGGCACAAGCAATGGACTTTTAGGGAAGGATGATGGTAATATTTACTTTTGATGCTAGTATAATTGTTTAAGAGTATCTTATATCTCACTAATTTCCAACTCTAAGAGCGGAGAGCTTGATTATAGGATTGCATTATTCACCAATTGTAAGAGTATCTTGTACATTATGAGATTCAAATTCAATAGTTTTTTCTAAGATTCATATTTAATCTTGAATTATTTCACTAATTATTTTGGGGTATCTTGTATATTATACTAATTTCTAATTCTAATAGTTGAGGACTTGATAATAAGATGAAAATTGTGGTTATATTGTTTCTTTTGGAAATCCTTCTTGCATGAATGAAGCATTTGCTTCAAAACCTATTTGGTAAAACAATTGATTGAATGAAGGGAAAGTAGATGGGATAATGGCTGAAATGTATGGCCTTTTTGCTACAAATGCCAGGCAAGCAAAGACACTCCCTTGGTTGTTGTCCTCCTATACTTTCTGTATATGGGTGCTGCTGTTTACAATGTTCTATCTTGCACAGGTGACAATACTTCTGGTTCATCTTCTTCTGAGAAAGATTTGCACAGTTTAAGGCTTGAGGCAGAAAATCATGACCCTGATTGTCCCAGTGCGAGAGAGTTGATAGAGCGTGTTGCATCCAGCTTTAATGGTGCAGGTGTTCCAATTGCCAAGGCCCAATCTTCTGTAGATCCTGAATGTGTTAAGCTGCAACCTGGAAGTGATGCTCTACTCCCTGCTGTGCTCCATGTAGCAAAAGCAAGGAGGTTAACTGTAGAGCGATCAGAAACTAAAAGGTGTGATAGCAAAGTTTGGCTTTCCTAGACTAAATTTCAAAGTACTTCAATGCCTTAATTTGCTTCCCTCTAGATGCTTTCAAGGGCTTTGGTTGTTTGCCTCTCATATGAAGCCCATATTGCTTTGTTTTGTTTTAGCTGTCAGGCTTTTATGTTGGAGATAGTTGTTTTTGTCCTATATGAATTAAATTTTTATTTATTTATTATTATTATTTTTTTTTTGTAATGGTAAAGTTGATCTATTGTGACCTAGAAGTCACAGGTTTGAGTTGTAGAAAGGTTCTCTTTGTTGAAATAAGAGTAAAGATGTACGCATCTAACCTTTTACTAGGACTCACAATGTGGGAGTCTCATTCATTGGGATGTCCTTTCTTTATTTATTTCTCTGTGTATGTCTACTTTGATGCTAATGTGTTATCAAAATTTTCTTTTCCAGCCGTGCGCTTCTGATGAAACGTCAATTTTATCATTCTCACAGAGTTCAGGTGATAAATTACTGTTTGACCTGTAAATTTTTGTCTTTCCCTTTTTCTATTTGTTCTTCTATTTATTTGGCCAGACTTTGTTTTTCACTAATGACATAATGTGAAAAAGGAGCCTTCTTTCTGTTGGAGTATAATAATCTATATTTTAGATCTCATTTAATACTTCAAATTTTTAGGTGAAATTGTTTTTTAATATGATATCGGAGTTTTTATAACTGAGTTATCATGAGTTGGAATCATACCACCCTAATATTTAATTATGAATTTTTAATTTGTTCATACTTTAGAACCAAGTGAGTTTGGTTTATTCACACTTCTTTTGGGTGGAATGATTTTTTGATATGTTTTGGAGTATGATATATGACTTATATCACGAGTCTCATCTAATAGTTTAAATTTTGTTATTTTCACATTTAATTGTAAATTAATTATAAATTTTTAATTTATTCATACTTTAAGTCCAAGTGAGCCTAACTTGTTCATGTTTCCAACCTAAGTGAGCTAGACTTTTGCAATTGGGGCATGTTAGAATATAATATATAATTCATATTTTGGGTCTCATTTAACAATTTAAATTTTTAGGTGGGATGATTTCTTGATACTTCCCAATAACCCTTTTCTCTTCTCTTCCATTTTTTGTTCAATTGCTAGATGGTGATTGGGCAAAATGATCGTACTCTATGTGGGGGGAATTTTTTTTAATACCTCTAATTGAATGTTATAATTTTATGTAGGTAAGAAATCTTATCTGTATCGTCTGTCCAAGTGAAATAGTCATCATTGCATGAATTTAATTTAAGTTTTCCTAAAAAGTTCCATAACACTTAATTGACTTCTTGTGGCTGCTAGTAGGTTTTCCCATTTTACAAATTGCATTACTTTCTCTCCTTATCGACTGTTTTATCATTGATATCACAATTCTTTCCTTGAAGCCTATGGGAATAGAACAAATAATGTCAGATCGAGATAGTGAAGATGAAGTTGATGATGAAATTGCGGACTTTGAAGATAGACGGGTATGCTCATTTTTATGCCATAGTTGGCCTTGCTGTTCTTTTTTCCCCCTCCCATGTATTCTGATTGTTGTTGCAATTGGGGAACTTTAGTAATCTTGCATCCATAACTTATAGTGCTTGTTTGGTTTGGGATGCAATGCAGATAGTTGTCACTTGTGCTTTTCTAGATAAGAATTTGGTTTATGGCAGAAATTTCACCACTGCTGCCAGGTGTTTTTTGGGGGGGAAGGGGGGTTGACCCACCATAGGTTTCAGTTATTTATTGGGACATATAGTCCTTTCCAGTGTTGTGACTTATTTGCAACATACCTACCCCTTCATCATGGTTTGAATCTTGTATTTGACTCCTGAACTGCAGTTCTTATTGGCTTATTGGGTTCTTGGGTCGAGTGACTGAGAGTGTGGACTGGAAGAATGACTTTGTGAAATTGAAGACAATTTGATGACCATTACTTCCTATCTCCTATTTACATTTTAATCTTCAGCAAAGTTTGGGGTAAATAGGAAATTATTGTGCCATGGTCAAGGTGATGATGTCATGGTCCAAATTCCTTTCAATGCCTAGTGATAAACTCACTAATAGCCAATAGGACCATGATTAGTAAGTTCTTGAATTCCAATGTTATAATGACATCTTGTAATTGGGAAATTTTTGATGACTTTGATCCTATCATATTTGTTGTTTATTTCTTCTTTCTCTCTCTCTCTCTGTTTTTTTAAAAGTACTTTCATTCACCAAAAATATGGCATATTGCATAATAGACCTTAAACGTGATGAGTTTCATTCTGTTAATGAGATTCTCTCTGTGGCCCTGCATCTAGTAAATCCCCAAACTACTGTCTACTGACCTGTGCATCAACACGTGTTGTTATAGCACTGTTTATGCAAGGCATACCTAGACTTTGGTGATTCTGAATTTGCTCTTATGTGGAAGTGGGTGGAACCTATCTTCTACTTGAAGTATGATCATTTATCCTTTGTTCTTGGCCATCAAGCCCAATTTACCCGGACCATAGGCCCGACAAAACACGAATCTCAGATGCCTTTACTGGAAGCAGCGTGGGAAGATAATCTTTAGCTGATATGTTGCAGATGCTTGATGACTTTGTGGATGTTAGCGAAGATGAGAAGAAGCTTATGCATCTTTGGAACTCATTTGTGAGAAAGCAAAGGTAGGTGCTGGTCACCATTTCTTTCTCTCTCTCTCTCTCTCTCTGTGTTCTTTCATGAACTTTTTCTATTTCGTTTAGTTTCTCAGCTTTTTTCTCTTTTGTGCTATTATTACCCTTTTCTTATTAGCATACTAAGCTGTCAAATGGAATTAAATCTGATGTGGGCTACTTAAATGCTGGCATACATAGTTTGATTTCATTATGAAGAGGCTTTACTTTTGGCTTTCACAGGGTGCTAGCAGATGGTCATGTTCCCTGGGCATGTGAGGCATTTTCCAAACTTCATGGGCAGAAGCTCGTTGGGTCTCCTGCACTTTTTTGGTACTGTCCTGCATATCATATTCCCTCTTGCTGTAACCATTGCCTTGAACTTGTAGACAATTTCACAATCTAGTAGATGGAATTCAAGTGCAGCTGCTTTTGGATGACAGAATAAAAGCCCACTTTTCAAGTTTTAGTAATCCATAGAAAATTGGAAAGGCTTACTATGTCTTCAGCTGGGGAACGAGTATAGCCCTTTCCTCATTGCATACAGCCACCCCTCAATTATCATTGACACGAAGGAAGTTTTAAGAGATGTAAAATTATGGAATCCATAATGTTACTTGGAGTAGTTGTAGCATATTGATAGCTAAAATTTTCATGGTATATCTGGTACTTAAAATCCAGTTTAAATGTGGACTCTGGATTTTTGTATTGTTGATTGATTTTCTCGCCATTAAATTTCTTGAATCTGAAGTAATCCTAATATATATATATATATATATATATATATATATATATATATATATATATATATTTTTTTTTTTTTTTCTAGGTGTTGGAGGTTGTTGATGATCAAATTGTGGAACCATGGTCTACTCGACGCATGCACGATGAACAGTTGCAATTTGATCCTTGAAAGATGCCGAGATGAGGGGTCTAATGGTACGAAGACAGAAGGAAGCGATGACCACTGACAAATCCAGCGGAATATTGAGAAGACTGGATATGACATCAACTTTCTTTTGTTCCTAACCCATTCTTTACGTTTTCCCACTGGCGTCTAGAGCTAACTAAGCGTTAATTAGAGTCGAGTTATTCTTTCTGTATACAAGTGAGCTTTCATGTCTTTCTCAATTTTATACCTTCCAGTTCTTTTTAAGTTGTGTCGCAGATAATTAATAAATGGTCCTTTTATTGGTAATAAATAAGGCAAAATTATTCTCGTAACTGAGGAAAATAGTATGCTTAGCAGGAGCAGCATATCGAACATATCTTGACATGTTCCGCAGACGCCTACAAATTCGTTTATATTATAACTACCAGATTCAACCTTGACAAGATCTCAGGAGATGAGTGCACGAATTTTACCAACATAAAATATTGATTCAACTCTGCGGAGATGCTAACGACAGTCCAGTCCCATAACCCACAACTCTGAGAAGGTGACAATGATTTATACAAATAGCAGTCAAAGCCTATGACTCGCAACTTTGAGAAGATCACAACAAACAAAATCTAAAAATATTAAATGGAAATCTTGATTCTGTTCCATTATAGTGTTTTCTCCTTGAAGTTACATCTAGCACCTCCCAAGCTATTGCAATCTTATAGAAATATTGATTTTTGCTCCATTATAGTGTTTGCCCTAAGTGATTAATTTATTTAGCACCTCCCAAGTTGTGGCAATCTAAGAGCTGTTTTTGCCCATCAGATGACTCTCTCTCTCTCTCTCTCTCTCTCTCTCTCTCTGCTTCCCTCAGCTTTTGTCCAATTTGGGGTAGCAAATTTTGCTTCTAATATCCGACAATTTCCCCCGAAGTAAGATGGTCAGTCCATGGATTGCCATCAATGTCCATATTGCTATTGAAGAACTACAGTCGCCTGTTGCTCTTTCTGCAATAGGAGAGTACCCTAGATACATTATTGTGTTGTATCCAAACTCGTGTTTCAGGGTGTCATTGACTAGGGAATTATTCCGTGGGGCTGCTGAATCTAGTCAAGCTTAGTTACTGAGGGAATCAATAGCTATTAGACGCCAAAAGAGAAAACAATTGTAAAATTAAAACCCCGTAATTAGGATTTATTATGTGAATCACCAACATAACTATGTACGGTACATGATAAATGCATTATATGACTAGGCTAATTCATAGCTGACTATGCCAAAAAAGAAAATGATAAACTAAATTTCAGTGACTACACACAGATTGAAATGTATTGATAAGTATTCTAAGCATCCCCCTCTACCTGTGGGATTGATGGGTTGCAATGAAAGGCATTTCTGCCAATTTTTTCCTATGGATCATGTAAATCATGGTGTGATAATTAAGGTCTAAGTTGAGTAAAATCTACACATATTTGCACGTTCATGCTTTGTTATGTATATATATAGAAATGAAAGATGCCTTATTGTTGCCAATAAAATGATACCAATCAATTTTCTCTAGTTGTTTAGTTTAAAATCTTCGTTAAGTTCGACCTAGAAGCAAAGGAAATGAGATTTTTTTTTTCTTTTCTTTTTACATGCTTTTCACGTATTATTGGGTGCATTAAATAAATAGCCCATGTTCTTGTTCACCGTTAAGGATGTATTAAAGCTATATATTCTACCATATTAGAAAAAAAATCTTCACTGTTTAATTGTTTCGTTTTCTGTTGCGTTGAATGTTCTTATTATCTTTACTGCTTTTGGATTTTCTTTCTAATTAGTGTGTCCCCATAGAAAAGTTTGTCCGAGGTTTTTTTTTTTTAATTAAAATATTTTTCTTTATTTACTTCAGTTTTTTTTTTTTTTTTGTCTTAAGAGAGGTCAGTGCCCTATGGGGTATGTAATTTTTTTTTTATTATTATTAAACAAGAGCTTCCATGAAGACTTTGAAGAAGATTTTGGTATACTATATTACGTTGTTTTCAATTAAAATATCTTTTTTATCAAATCAAATTCAAATTGAAGCATAAGAAAAAATTGGATTAACAATAATTTAATATTTTAAAGCATAAATTTCATATATAAAGGGATTTTCCCTGGACAATAAAAATATATTGCCCTAGGTTGACTCACCTAACATATTGCCTCTTCAAGAAAGCTATTAATGTCCTATAAAATTGAAGATATTCATAATGAAAAACACTTCCTTTTGCATTTGCTCACCCCTGTCTGGCTAACATTTTTCCTAATTAATAGAATATCTTGTAATATTAAAGAACTTTGCATTCAAAAAGTAGTGCATTTTCCCTTTCGTAGGAATTAACTCACCTTTTTTCTTTTTTAAGGGGGCATTTAACGTCTTATCCTTTGCATTTGAAAACTAGCGCTTTCCATTTTTAGGGGAGGACATCGATGTCTTGAAATTAAAGTCTAAGTCTCAAAGAAATATGTATTATCACCCGAGGTAAATTTAGTTGATCATTTGACATGCTACTCTCGACATTGATATGGATTCAAGTCTTTTTATTGTTCATCCCATAATAAATAGAGATTTATGTGGAAAATGCGATATTCAATTTTAAACTTGTTAATATCAAGGACGAACATAAAAAAAAAAAAAGTCTTTTGAATTTAACAATATTTAATTAATAAATTCTTTTTACGAAAAAAATTAAAAAAAATATTAACAAATAATTTATCATCTAGATATATAAATATAATAATTAATATATTTATAATATATTTTTTATGTTAAAAAAATATGCATTTAAAATTATTATATTTTTGTAGTATTAAGTGTTTTTGAAAGAATTGTACGTTTCAAAAAAATGATAAAATGTAGGAAAAAAAATGAAAATGCCTTCCAGAAGGGCTTAAGGCCATCTATTAATATTAATTAATCTTCAATATTTAACCCAAACCATGATCATCTCGAGACAGACCCACTTTTTTTTTTTTTTTCCCTCCAAGCCTAGCCCATGTAAAATAAAATAGACTATTTGAAATCCCAAAACACTATGCATTGGTTCCATTGTGGGCTGGTCCAATTCAAATCAGAAATTTCTCACATAGGCTTTGAAGAGTAAAGTGATCACAAATGCTCGTTAGGTAGCTTTTAAAATTTTGTATCAAATTGATCATAATTTAATATACAGGGAATATGAAAATGAAAACAAAAATGTGACACTGAATTCTAAAGGATAATGGTACTCTCAATGAAATCAGCATTCATTGAAATACATAAATTTGTCTCACATTGTCCAATGCGACCAAAACATCACCATTGCCATGTTCACCTAGCTTGCACACACAGCAGTATGCATCCCCAGCAATATGCCAAGGAGTTCTAGCCCAAAATAGTAAGTCTCCTCCATTCGCACATATCAGCAACTGCCATCACTTTTCTCAACTGCACCATCTTTTGGTACAAACCAAGTCAATTTACATTAATGTAAATACACTTAGTTTTGGAAACATTACAATAATGTTTCCAATGCCACCATGTTGCACCGCAGAAGGGATTCATCCGTCCGAGCTACGCGCACATCTGCATGAGGACCATCTGGCTGGTCACTGCCAGCATGAGCTGCAAATTCACTTACAGTCATAATCTGATTGCAACATATGCAAGAGACACCATTTCTTCTTGCTCTCCCCGTCCTCATCGAGACTGCATTGCCGACAACACATATGAACCTCTCATTTTCAAAGACTATTCTGAGGTCTATCAACCATGACAATATTGTTGTTTGTACTCCTGTATTGGGTATATTAGCATTGCCACTGGCACCTCTTATTAGGTTTCGCCTTACCATTCGGCTACTGCTTGCCTCGCCATACGCGTAATGAATGCTCATCCTCCTCCGATGGAGGCTCCCAGTAAATTCTGCAATCCCGTTTGTGCTGGTGCCTACGAAAGTAGTAGTCCTGGCTGCTTCCTGCATTGGGTTTGAAAGACTATCATTGTTGTTGTTGTTGTTGTTGTTCTTGCTCTTACTGCTTTGTAGCCTTGGCATCTCAAAATCCAGGCCTGATGATGCAGAAGAACTACTCTCACTCCAACTGCTCAATTCTATACTGTTTTCTATCTCGTCCATGGTTTCTAGATTTCAAAATCCTTCAGTCTCTTTTGCTATGACAACTTGCTCTTGTATAGAAAAATGTATGTGAAACAGAACAAATTGACACAATTTATTTTTAATAGTTATTAAATTTCTTTATATAAAATACAAGGAAAAAATGGAGGGGATTTTGTTCTCGCAGCAGATCTGTATACTTTGAGAAAACTTTTCTGTAAAATTTTTGTAAAATGGAAAAGAGTGCAAACATGTTTGTTAAAAATAAAAAGTATTTTTGGGAAACCCTTTTCTGGTTTCAGATTTCTCTCAAAGATTAAAAAAAATGCTTTTTAAAATTTTTTTTTGACTTTTCTTCTTTGAAATAGAAAATAGAATTTTTTTTTCTAATGAGAATTTTTTTTTATTTTTAACGAGAAATAGAAATGAAAATATAAAAATATGCACAAAAACTATAAATATTCTTTAAGTTAAAAATATTTTACTCGAGTGTATCAAAAATTCTTACTTAAAATAAAGATATAATTTATTTAAAATTTAAAAATTTCACTAATTTTTTTAACAATACTAAAAATCTTCAATTATACCATATATAATATTTTAAAATTTTTTTTAATGTTTAATAGTGTTAGTGAAATATACAAAGAATTAAAAATAGATTTTTAAATATGATATTATATTTTAATTTAAAATTTATAAATATTAAAATTATAAAATTTTCATATATATATAATTTTTATTTTTATTTTTATTATTATTATTTTTTCCCTTTTAATACACCACTCCTACCTGAAATCTCAGTTCAAAACTTGCAACAAAGTAAATCCCCTCCATTCGCAACAATCAACAACTGCCGTCACTTCCCTCAACTGCACCATCTTTTGGTACAAACCAAGAAAATTTACATTGTTTCCACGCTGCGATCCGGCATCGCGGAGGGGATTCATGCGGTACGAGTTATGCGAACGTCCTCATAAGGTCCATTTGCCCGGTGCTGCCAGCATGAGTTGGAAATTCGCTTACAGCCATAACCTGATTGCAGCACATGCAAACAACAACAAAAAAAAAAAAAAAAAAAAAAAAACACCATTTCTTCTTTCTCTCCCCATCCGGGAAACCGCACCTCCGACAATACATATGAGTCTCTCACTTTCGATGACTATTCGGAGTTCTATCAACCACGATAGTATTGTTCTTTGTACTTCTGCATTGGATGTACTAGATTGTCAGTGGCACCTCTAGTTAAATTCTATACTCCCGTTTGTGGTGGTGCCTGCTAAAGTGGTAATCCTAGTTGTTTCCTGCACTTAGCTAGACGTACTAGTATTGTTGTTCCAGCTTTGTAACGTTGGCATCTCAAAATCCAGGCTTGAAGATGCAGAAGAACCATTCTCACTTGAACCGCTCAATTCTATATCATTTTCTATCCCATCCATAGTTTCTAAACTTCATATCTTTCCCTGGTTTTGCTCTGAGAAATTGTTTTGGTATGGAAAAGTGCATCTGGAACAGAACAAATTGACATGGGCATTAGAATAGATTCCCTGCTAGCTAATAGCTATTAGGCACAAATACTTTATCTCTGTAAAAGACAAAAAAAAAAAAAAAAGAAAATAAAACAATTTGCATATCTTTCTATTATAAATAATTTCCCCATCTTGAGCATTTTCAATTACCTATTCCTAAATAATTTGGAGCGTTACATGGCGTGGCTTACACCCGGGGCATACAAACATGGCTGTGGACTTCAGGGAATAGTTAGTCCCATTTTACCAACTATCGCCTAGGGAAAGCATTGGTAGAGCGAGAAAAATGTATAGTGACAGGCTAAAAATGACGTGACATTGTGGGTGTTCTCGAAAAGCTTTTATTTATTATTTTTTTTTTAATTTTTGAAACTTTTTGTCAAAATACAGGTAATACCGCAACAAAAATTATATGGTATATAATACCATCACAATAATATATATAACAAGTTAATTAAAAAATGAATTTTATATTTGTTATACATTAAATTATATTTATTATATACATTTTTTATTACACATTAAGTATTTTTAAATATGAAACTTAAAATTTTAATAAAAAAATAATATTTTTATGAGAAATAGAGCCGCCAATCTAATTCTTCTCTATCAATTTTACTCGATCCACATAATAGGACTCTCTGGCCAAAAACGCTCTGGCAATCACAAGAAAAGGGCGAATGAAATGAACTAATGACATTGATTTACTAAATTTGCAAGTAAATTTTTTTTTTTTTTATATTGCACATAATGATCGCAAAAAATATGCATAATCAGTTAATAAAAGGTATGAAAATAGGGGATCGCGTGAGGCCCTTTTGCAAGTAAATCTAAGAATCTTAATGTCACCTTCTATCATTCTGCTGCAATGCTTTTTTTGCTATAAACAAAATAGTAGATGCTTTGGTGAGCTAACTGGCAGCTCACAAACATCATTTCCCACACTACGCACTTATCAAAACTACACCCAAAGCACGCATCACTTTAGGCAAGCCTCTGTCGAGAGGTTATGCCCAGTTGAGTTTTCCAATTAATGAGAGTTATATCGAATAGAGTTCCGGACGGATTGAAAAAACTATTTAAAATTGAATGTCACATGCTATCCGTTATGATCTTATATTAAAAATGTAAATGCGAACGTAACACTTTTTAGTGAATTTATTTATGGCCGGCATCAAAAAAATTCGCGCTCATGTATCATTTCGGATAATTTGAAGTATACTAGCGGGCGCCATTGGTTCCGGTGAATTTCAATCAAAGTATTTGGAAATAGAATAGACGAAAGGGAAAATGTTTGTGTGTAATGGCGAACACCCCCGATTCTCAGGTAAAGATCGTTCCTTTCTGTAAACCCAGAATTTCCCTTTTCTTTCTTTTTTTTTTTTCCGTTTGTTTCCTTGGAAAATGAAAGAAAGAAAGAAAGAGAGAAAGAAAGAAAGAAAAAGGGATACTTTAGTTGCTTTGCTCAAGTATTGAAATCCCAAAGATATCGAATTTTTAATCCAAAATTTGACTTTCAGATCACTAGATCTGTCAGCTGCCTTTCGCTCCCGTCTGGTACGTATCAATTATTGTATAATGAAGAAAAATGGCCCTCGATTTCAACGGATTTCAATAAAATTTTAACAATCTGAAATGGGTATATTGCAGTTTCATCCAAAGATGTGATGACTTTGTGATTTAATGGTCTATTGCAGAGCCTCCTGACATAAGAAACTGGTTTTCTAGTTACAAGTATGAGTCTTTTGTATTGGACACATACGATGATTTTGGAGACAAAAGGAAAGAAAAAGAAGCAAATATGGCTGAATCTAGAAGGAATGTAGAGAATGATTATAGTCTTGAAAATGGGTGTCCAAGCAAGTTACTCTCCCTCTCTCCCTATCTATCTATCTATCTGTTGTTTCCTCAAGTGGGTGTTAAGTACTGCTGTTGTAGAATTCTTTGGACGCAGATGATTGTTGTATTGTGGGCTTCAGTAAGGCTTTTAACTACGTTGAATTTACCAGTTATAGAATGAAATGTTTGTTGAATTTCTTAATTCTTTTGCACATTTTTCTTTTAGGTCAACTAGGGCCATGGCAGCCCATGTTCTGATAATTTCCTCAACCAATAATCTAAGACTTAGCACTGCAATTGTCCACTACTTTTCAGCATACAGTATAGTAATTTAGTTCAAAGAATTTCTCATTTCTACTAACACACACTCTTTTCTTGTCAAAATGCCAGACTCGAGGGATTCTCCATCACTCCTTTCTGGTCAGTACCAATTCTTTGCCAAATGAATTGTGATTTAAGGAAATGATAGTAACTTCTTAGTTGATACTATGAGTTTAGAGAAGGCATAAAAAATTCTAGTGTGCTAGGAGTAACTTCTGTTCTTGCTTTTCTTTTGTCAGAGCCTCCTCAAATAAGGAATTGGTTTTCAAGCTATGTTTACAAATCTCCTTCATTGGATGCAATTGATGATTTTAGAAGTCCTGCTACTGAAGAGAGTGAATTGAAAAAAGATGGATGTGCTGGTGATTCTGATGGGAGTCCCAAAGTGCAAGAAAAGAATTTTCGGGAGTCTAGTGGTTCTGGAAACTGCAATGAAGAAGCTGGTGAAAACCTGCACTCATGTGAATCTGCCAAATGTGAGAATACACTTGGAAATTGTAGTGAGGATGACTCCTTAAATCAGGTGCTTTTGCTTGATCCACACTTTGTTCCCTTCTGCACAATAAGTAGATTCTTAGCTGTTCAATACAATCACTATCCTCCAATCAGTTTGTTTTGCTTCTTCCATAGGTCTCACCAACAAGAATACCTGAATCTAATAAATTATTATTACTCAATGTTTTGCAGATTCCAGATTTCCCACAATTTTCCTCATTACCTTCTGGTTTGTGGCCTCTTTGAAAATTCTTTGCAAATTCTGCAAAATGTTTCTATGTAATGAGAAAGTCTTGGAAAAGGAGTGGACTTGAAAACTTGCTGTCATTTGTTTCCTCTGCAATTTTTAAGCAATTAACTTCTTTTTTTTTTTTTTGGTGCATCGAGCAATTAACTTTGAAAAATTCATCCTAGATAAAGTTATTAAAATTGTTGTTTTTCTTGTTCCTTCAGAGCCACCTGACATTAGAAACTGGTTTTCAAGTTTTGTATATCAATCTCTCCCATCATGTGAAATCAATGGATTTCTTGAAGAAACTGCGAGAAACAAAGATGTTTATCATGATGAAGATAGCAACATGGAGAAAGCAATAAATCTTGAGAAGGTTGGACAAAAAAGAATTACAGATACAATCTTTCATGACAAAGCTTGCTTCAATCGATTTTCAAAGTTTGACAGCCCTGCAGGGGATGATCAAGAGGAAAACAAACTTCACAATGAGGTGCTCTTTCAACCTTTTCTATTTGAGATGTTCACCAGGAGGAAATTTATTTTTCATAATGTTTTCTTTCAAGTTAGCTCTTCACAAGCACATCCTCAAATTGCAGAGCAAAAAATCCGTGAGGAAAGAATATTTGGCTACTGTTGAAGATTTGCATTGTGAAAGGGAGCTAAGCCTGAAAGATAAAGTCCTTTCAGTTTGTCCGGCCAAGGATGCTGAGAAGGCAAGCTTAAATGATGGTGGCCATCTACGCAAAAGGAAGAATGAACAGAATTGTCCCGGGGAATCTGGGCTCCATTTTTTCAAGAACAATATGAAAACAAGAATTACTAGTGGGAAATCTCCAAGAAAACTAGTTGATGAAAATGATCTCACAGAGAACTTGAACACTAAGCCTGAAACTGAAGTTGATCTTCAATCACCTATAAGATCGATGAGAAAGTCGACTGATGGAGCTGATAACAAAGAAAATCAAGAAAATGAAGTCCCTGGCAATGGCTTTGTGACAATGAGGAAGAGCAGGGTTCTGAGATCCAATGACGAGAATTTTAACAGGACTCAATCGGTTGCACTAAGGTGTCCAAGAAACAGAGGAATTATTTCACCTGATGATGAGAGGGGCGATGGATTAAAAAGAAGGGTGTTGTCAGAAAGAACCAATTTTGATCCTACTGCTAATGCGATTGAAATCACGGGGAAATGGCATTGCCCCCGGAAGAGTAAGCCAAATATTAGACCTCCTGCAAAACAGCTCCGACTTGGAGAATGGTTTCATAGGGTGTAACCGCTACTGTTTTTTTCTCTATTTTTGGTTCGGGGTGTAATAACCGCTATTGTTGACAGCCAGTGTTTATGTTTATCCTGCATTGTCAGGTTGAAGTTGATGCTCTTGCATTCGACTTTTTGGGTTACATCGGCAACCCATAAAGTTTCTCAGACTTCTTACGCTGATAAGTTGGTCCAATCCACACCAAGTAAGCCTGCCTCTAAGAAGTATCTGACACCACAAGGGGCAAAGGTATTCATTCAGATCAAATAATAAGTGGATGTAGGTGCATTAGCGAGAAGATTCACTGCTCTTTTTGCTTTCCCACACGTATGGGACACACATCCTTTCCATGAACGGCCTAGCAATGTCCAATACTGCATTACAGACTGCTCCAGCATATTGCTGACCATTACCGCTAGCGATGCCCCCGTAACACTAGTGGCCAGTGATGGTCGGAATCTTAAAAGGTTCCAATTGCATTGAGATTATAATTTATAAAATATGCTGGAAACTCGCAACTGTAATAATTTTGATCAAATTCTAATTCTTTTAGAATAGAAAAAGCTTCAACTTTAGCTAATATTCCAATTAATAAATATAAAATTGCTTTTACTTGAATAAGGACAGCCATCGACCAGCTGTGGCAGCCAGCCCCACTAAACCTGCATCTCTCTCTGTCTCTCTCTCAGTCAAAGTAGCAAAAGGCACCTGTGCGTTTTACACAGACCATCAAATAGCAAAAATCTTTCTTAATTCTTTCGTCTACGAAAATGGGTACTTTGAGGGCGATTGGGAGATCTTTGGAACACAACTACACGAAAAGATTGAAATCCCACAATAGCTTGCATCGGTTGGACTCGGGAAAGCTGCTGGTTTCAGACAAGTCTGGTTCTTGTCTTTATACCAATCCTCTCCAGTATCTAACTCGTAGAACCCTCTTCTTGGATTCCTTCTCCTCTGAATCAGTCAGGCTTCAAAGGCATTCTGTCTCTGATTCTGGTAATTATTCCTATACAAAAAGAAACAATCTTTTTGTTTGTTCTGTAATTTATTTGTGTTTGAATAATCTTTGAGTGGTTTTGGTTCATAATTGCTTGCAAGGAGGGTTTTGGTAGTATTTATTTTTGAGTTTGCATAAACTGAGTAAAACCCCAGTTGGGTTTTCACTTGCAGGAATTGTGGAGGTTAGTTTGGATAGGCCTGGAGCAAAAAATGCCATTGGGAAGGAAATGCTAAGGGGGTTGCGGCATACCCTTGAAATGATCAATGAAGATGCCTCTGCTAAGGTTGTCTTAATCTCCAGTTTGGTTCCCAAGGTGTTTTGCGCAGGTGCTGATTTGAGGGTAATGCATTTGCTTTGTCAACGACAGTTTATGAGGCAATAGGATTAGTTATATTATGTTAGTCAGGATATTTTCTGGTTCAGTTGACTTTTCAGTTCACAACGGGTTTCTTGTTTTAGTGGGTAACTTGTACACGTCTTTAAGAGATATGCAATGTTCCATAATTGTCAGCGGCAATCCTAAACTATGGTGCTATGGTGCCCAAGCCTTGTGCAAATTGAGTTTCAACTGATCTTGCATTACAGTAGAATTGGGTCCTAATGGATAATGTATTCAAATAGCAATTTCCTCACATGGGAAAATGTTATCTAGGCCATATTATACATGGTCTATCGAAATGGTCTAATGTGGTTGCTAAGCTTCTTCATTGTTGAAGCTCCATTCTGCATTCATCACACGGGAGAAAAAGGGGATTATCTTTTTGAAGCACTTCATTGATTTTTTACATTCATTTTTCACTTAAGGCTTACTTTTTGATACCGAAGAAGGTATTAGGCCTTTTTAAGTATTCTATTGATTTCTTGAATTTCTACTTTCTGCAATCTGTAGTAGTTGTTTGCTTTGGTCATCATATATTAGTAATATCTGACTCTTTGCTACTTCTGCACAATGGCTGATACGAATGCTTGACGGCACTGCATTATAATGGATTGACAGGAGCGCAAGATGATGACTCCACCTGAAGTTCAATTCTTTGTTAACTCACTGCGTTCCACATTCACATTTATTGAGGTAGGTTGTCATTATATGTGGAGACCTTTTTGAGTAGTTCTTTATATTGCTATCATATTAAATTAATACTGAAAAGGGATGCTTTGTGTGTGTTTGGGAGACCTTGTCCAGTAACCAGGAAGTATACATGGGCTCTTTTTTTTGAATTCACAAAATGGGCACCTTCATGTAGACAAACCGTGTATGTATGGGTAAAGGATAGCATACTAAGGTACTGTGCCTCTATGGCGGTGTGCAAATTTGAAGCCCTTTCGAAAAAAATTGTCATTGTTTTTGAGGTTGTGATATTATATATTTGGATGTGTCCAATCCTCACAGCCCATTCTACATGAACCATCTGCCCTGGGTGATGCTTACTACGTTTTGTTTGTGTTCATTGTACACCGTTCCCACTCGGGGCTGATATCCTTGGATTGGTTCTATGATGTTATTTTTCTGGTGCATTTGTTTTGACAATCGCTTTGGGTTTGTCTAGTTAAATGAGTTATTGAGTTATTGTCTTCTGTCAATGCAGGCACTTCGTGTTCCTACTATTGCTGTTATTGAAGGAGCAGCTTTGGGTGGTGGACTTGAGATGGCTTTATCATGTGACCTTCGCATATGTGGTAGTTCAATAATTCACAATTATAAATGTTGTGTTCATCAAATACATTGTTATTTGAGATGTAACTTGTTTCTTAATTGTGCCATGACTGATGATTCAGGAGAAGAAGCACTGTTTTGCTTGCCCGAAACAGGACTCGCTATAATTCCTGGGTGTGTATGTTGAAGTGAATGAGTCTCTCTCTAATTAGACACACATGTTTGTACATACGACACATTTTACATCCTAATGAAGATAGATATTTGTGGATACCTAGGATGCTATTATCAGTGTCAATAAGGCTTCTGAACGGACTTATTTGTGATCACTACCCTCTTATTTTCTGGGAAGTTATATATTTTTTGTGAGGCATTACCTTATGAAACCTGGGCTGTTAACAGGGCAGGTGGAACGCAAAGACTTCCTAGATTAGTAGGAAAATCTGTTGCAAAGGAACTTATATTCACTGGTCGGAAGATTGGTGGCAGGGAGGCCGTGTCCACAGGTTTGTTGAGAATTTCCATGTTCTATACTTGCTTCAAATTACTGTATCAAATCATTATGAGCTTGACACATTATTGTGTGGATGAAAACAATCTAATAAAGTAAACAAATGTATATTTGGTTTCTGATTACACACAAATCAACTTGTCTATGCTGCAGGCCTTGTCAATTATTGTGTCCCTGCTGGTGAAGCTCATTTGAAGGCACTTGAAATTGCTAAGGAAATTAATCAGAAGGTACAAATTGTGTATCTTTAGGATTTGGTTTCACAGAAGATCCTAGTAGGAAATAATATTACGCATATGCGGAAACATTTTCTTGGCATTGAAATTGTTAATAAATATCTGTGGCCTTAGGCTGCAAGATTTGGTTTGTTGCCTGAATGTTTAGTGACTAGAGCTGTATATGAACAAATTATCCAAGATAATAAAACAGTCCCTTCTGCCGCCCCTCTGACAAGGAAGGTAAAGGGCTAACATTTTGTTCCCATTTGTTGCCAGCTTTGTAGAGTTTTTTGAACCTTAATTGATGTGGAAGGCCACTAGCCTCACCGACCTTAGATCTGCATGTGCCATTTCCCGTGGGACAAGAAATTTAATGTTGCTGGTTTAACAAGTATTGCAACGATGAATTCTTTTGATGAGCTTTAGATTTGGTTCATAAAGCTCTATTTGTAAATCCACCAGATTGAAATGAATTTTACTGCTGACCACAATAGATACATTTCACTTGCAGCACTTCATGACTGTACCTGGCAAACTAAATGTGATATGTGGTATCCATTTGCATGTGAAACAAAGAGCTTTGATTTTTACATCTCCAAGTTTTTGCTCATTCAAGTTAACCTATTCTCTTTACAGGGTCCAATAGCAATTAGGATGGCAAAGAAGGCTATCAATGATGGATTTGAGATGGATTTGGCTTCAGCTTTAGAATTGGAAGAAGAGTGTTATGAACAAATTTTGAATACAAAAGATCGCTTGGAAGGCCTGGCAGCATTTGCTGAAAAGCGGAAACCAAGGTATAATGGAGAATGATGAGCAAAAATGATACCTACAACTAATTAAGAGCCTCTGAACTCATTTCTTCTTGGCCTTAGCTTCTTTTGTTCTCGATAATATTTTGGGGCTGTATCTTTCTGTGGGGCTTGATATAATCTAACTCGTATATTATGAGCACCCTCATTCATTTTGTACCTTATAATTAGTTTGATAGTGCTTGAAACTGCCTCTGGCGTATATCTAGTTCAGGAGATTTTAACTTGTAGCTAACAATTTGCACAAGTCCAACAAGACATATTGTCCCCCTCTTAGCTTTCTATTAATTGGATGACTAACTTTGGTTTTATCTTTATCCAGCATCCACAAAAGGACTTCATGTCCCTCACATCATTTGTGGAAGTTATGATATGTGTAGTTAACTAGGTTTCTTATGATTTTAGGATATATTCAATGAAGTGTAATGAAACATACTAGAATGTAATTGCTCGAATTTTCTTCGCAAATAAACTCTTTTCCGTTATGTTCTATTACACTACGTTATATTTTACTGAACATAGCAGTGGCAGATTTCTAATAACGACAGAACTCCTATGATAAACTGAAACAGGGAAAACGGTTTTGGGGGAAGAAGGGTAGAGACCTCAGATTTCTATAATGTTCTAATTTCTGACACCAGGAAAATGTCTGCAGAACCTACATTTATCCATGGAAAAAAAAAAAGAAAGAACCTACTAGATTGGATCCAGTTAGCATCTTCTTTCTTTTTTTGAGGTACAGTTAGCATCTTCTTTCAATTGAACGGAAAAGGCTTCAACTCTGTGCAAGCAACTAACTGATCCTTTTCAGAGCTTATTGTGTCATGGGGTTCTTGACATTGTCACTAGCTGCCGTGCATATATATTGTAAAGGAGTTGGAAACTGTTTGGTTAAAGAGAAGGAGAGGCAGTAAACTGCAAGATTAACCTCATAGTTTGGCCGTTCGTCGCCCTGCGTGACCCAGGAGAAAACAAAAAACGGGGAATGAAATAGCTGTCTAGTGGAAAGATGTTTCAGCTGCAGTATGAATTGGACAAGGGCTTGAGAAAGGTTTTCAAAATGAGCATACATAACAGTTCCATTTAACGTTGAAACAGAATCCCTTTTCTTTGGCAAGCAGGATATCGGTCTCCTTTCCTTCAATTTAGGTGACTTCCATGAATTTCTTTCTGCCACGATCATCTGCACCCACTTTTTCATCAGCATTCTTATACTATTTGTAAGGTTTGGTAATCAGAGAGATAAAAGAGATGCCTTGATATATTTACCAATCACCTTGTGGTGTGAAAATATCGAATATCCGCGAGCAAAAAAATTGGAGCTTCATATGGTGCCTTATATACTGGATAGGGACATAGTTGCATAGGACTGGGAACGAACCAAAGGGTGTGGGGAATTGTAAATAATATCTTTAACCGTCAATATCAAAAGCTTCATGTATTTGAATATCAGAATGGCCTCGACATGCAGCAAATTCCACTACTTGTTTAAGAACGCAGGTATTAGCTACGCATTTTAAAATGATTTGCGTATTATTGGAAATAAATTATTTTAGGAATCAGTATCTAAGTTTTGTTAATGCAAACTTAACTGTCCACAGTAATTAATCAGTCACATTTTCCTTTTATCGAATTGGGGAGAGAGTAAATAATTGATGAAAAGTCTTCATTTAGCTTGAATTAAAGCATGTAGAGGACCGAATACAGTCATTGGTTGGGGACTCTTAGTTCTTGTTCCCTTTCATTTAAGGTATCACTGGGTTTCAGAAGTCATTCAAAACTGTCGTTCTCCTAGAGTTGGGCAGATTTGTCAATAAAAGCAACAAGTAATGATATCTTGCAGCAAGCCAGCAAGTGCTTTTTATGCTTTGAGGTGTAATCTTGCTACCGCACCTAGAAGAAAAGGTCAATCACCATTTACCTGACAGTAAATAAATCATGGTGGATAAATCTAAAACACAGAAAAGGACAAGTACTTGGATCGTTGAATTCTTTTATGGATATTGTTCTCACAGTGCTGTTGTCCTTTACTTGAGAAACAAATCATAAACTTTCGTAAATATAAGGAGTTATTTTAGCAGTCCTTCTAGTATTGTCCAGTATCTTGGTGTCAGCCCAGGAGTACCTAACTCTCCTGCAACTGTGGGTTGTTATTATATCTTCCTGTAATGTTTGACTATATCTTGGTGGTTCACAATAGGGATCCTGCTAACACCTTCCAAAAATGAATCGTCTGTAATTATAGCAAAGGTTAACATTTTTGAAACAATTTGATGATTACGTGGCTTGATCTTTCTAGTCTTATCTTTACAGTTTAGAGTTACCATACCAAACCTTTGGCATGTTGTACCAATTTGATGATTATCGTACATTTGCTATAAATTCACAACTTCCAAGTGCATTTTATGCAGCATCATTTCTTCTTTGTTTGTCAATTGTATTGTTTTCCTGAGAATCTTGTCAAAAGAGTCCATGGAAGTAGGTACGAATCTGAGAAGTTCAGATGAGTTCACCAGCACAAATCAACATCCTAGCAGTGCCCATAGAGGGTCTACGTCAAAATTCAGAGGAGTCCTTCGTCTTAAAAGTGGCAAGTGGGGTACACGAATCTCCTTTAAGTACAAGCCTTACTGGCTTGGAACATACGACGCGGAAGAGGAGGCTGCAATGGCTTATGATAGAGCAGCCATCAAACTGCAAAGAAGTGATTTGCCCCTCAACTTTCCTATGTCTGTCTACACCATCCGAGAGACCAAATTCCAGAGTCTATTTTCCAGTGAGGATATCCTGATTATGCTCAAGGACAAAACTTACCAGTCAAAGTTTGTGTACTACCTTGCGAGTCAATCATCGGCAAGGGACTGTGAAGCACCTGTACTAGCAAAACAGGGGGGGATCTCATATCAAATTCTCTTTCGCAAAGAGCTAACTCAGACTGATGTTGCTCATGTCAAGGGCTTTCACATCCCTAAGGAATATGCAAAAGGGTATTTTCCCCAACTTGCCGGTGCAAACGCAGGAGGAGAAGAAAACGGGAGCAAGTCCATAGAACTAACTTTCCATGACAAACATCTCCGGCCATGGACCTTCCGGTATTCATACCGGAAGAGCACACAAACGTTTGTGTTTACAAAAGGCTGGAGACACTTTCTGAAGATGAATAACTTGAGGCCAAGAGATATTGTCCTTTTCTACAGAGGTGCATATCAGGGAGAACAGGAAAAAGCGTTTTACATGATAGACATCCATCGTAATAGTGCAGATATGAGACAGCAAGTGAACATTGGAGTTGATGCTGATAGCATGCAAGACGGTAAGGCGAACAACGGAGTCAAACTTTTCGGGGTCCAAATTGGTGAAAGAAGATCAAAACGGCCCTTTTTGGAGTTGCTTTAATCATTCAAATCGGTTTGCCAGCATCTTGTGTTGTTGGTGTTTCTCTTCCCCTTGTTTGAATAACCATTACATAATCTCGTCAAGTTCCTTTTCAGTTATAAGCAAATTAATACCATCAGGTATGCTACTGTGAATTCGAGTTTTTCTCATTACTTCAACTCGTGAAATTAAGTTGATCAGAAATACCATGCAGAGGAGCAGCAGATAGTCAACTTCCCTGCTGTTTCGTGCTGCAAATTTGCTACATTTGTTCTATGTCTGATGTTGGTGATGACCAGTGATTCGTCTTGATACAAACCAAATACGAAAATTCTTGAACTGATAAGAGTTTGCTGGAATGAAAAGGGATGGACTGAGAGATGATTCCTAAGAAAAAGTTAAAAAAGAAAATTTATAAATAACAAAAATACTTTATAATTATTTGTTTTTATATTTATTTATTTTGTTATTATTATATTATTTTTTTAGAATATTATTATTAACTTTTTTTTAAATGTAAAAATAGGTGTAACAGTGTTTTCATGTCACCTTTTTTTTTTTTTAGAGCCTACGATATGGGAGTACTGTTTTTGGAAGGGATAGACAAGAGTCACACAACAATAAGTTATTTCCTATCGGCTATCGATCTGCTTCTAAATCTAAGAAAAACAAAAACCCTTCATTAGCTGTAGAATTTCCATAATCATAACAGCCAGTCCTAGACTCACTTCAACGCCACCTACCTTATTCCTTAATTAGCCTTACCATATATATCTACATTGTCTAGCTGGAGTTGCAGAGGCTGCTGCGAATGATGCTTTAAATTTTAGTTCTTTTTTTATTTTTTATTTTTGTAAAAAACAAGAATCATTTTTATTTTTTTATTTTTTAATAATTGGCTCTATTCTAGGTTCAAAGCTTTGGCGTGAATTTGATTTTTTATTTTTTTTTCTAAATTTTAAAAAATTTATACTAAATATGAAAAGACAATTAGAAAAAGATTACATTTTTGTGGGTCCGAAAGTCCTGCGTCCAACCAATGTCTCCCACATTGACGCGGAATTTCGAAGCGGAATGAAAAACGAAACAGAATCGCAAAAGTGCAAAATCATTAATTCCACAAAGATAAGACCATAAATCTACAACTCGAAGTTTATGATAGCATTTTGTGAGTTGTAAAGTTAAAAATTTGGGTCTACCTAACACTCTTCGTTTTTGTTTTTGGACCAAATATTCCCAATGATGTGACAATGGACAAGTGCATTGCTAACGAATTTCTTGAACCATCCGAAAAGATGACATGTTTTATCCACGGAGAGGCAATTGGGCGAGAAGTCATTGCGATAGGTCCAGTAGAGATCGAATTACATAAAGACAGGCAATAGGCCTTTTGTTTTTCGTTTTTTTTTTTTTTTCTGTTTTTTTTGGGGGGGGGGCCTCAAAGTAAGTTTATTTTGTCTTAGATGATTGTCATATGGTGCAAAATTCTGATCTTTTTGGTACATACAAACATTAAAAAAATAAGGTAAATCTAGCAACACTATGAAACGTTGTAAGTGGATCGCTAACAAAATTCGGTTTTTTTTTTTTTCAGTTTTTGTTACATTTAATAATGGCATTTATACTTTATAGATAATACAGCAAGTCGTGGTTAAAATTGGAAAAATATTCATGAGACTTGTCTATGCTCTAGAGAGAAACTAGTTTATGGTACAAAATCTCAAGTTTGAGTTTCTATCAAAGCATATGGGTAGGCTAAAAAGTACACCTAAATATACATAATAGTGGAAGTGCCTAAACTCATTGCTCTAAACACCCATGTAATAAGCTATTCTGTGAGTTCAGTTCATAGGCAGTTCACTGTTTGGTGTAAAAGTGTAATTTTTTTTAGCGAAATTGTAAAGTACCAACTTCGTTTTCCCATATGTAAGGAAAAAAAAAAAAAAAAAGGAAAAACAGATAGAGAAACCAATTTGCCATTTGATGATCAAGATAGGAGTAAAGCGACTAGGAATTCCATTTATTTTTCATTTTTATGAAAACGAAAGGAAAGGAATTCTCAAATTGCAAATAAAGTAGCCTTTGACAAATCTGTGGGGGAACAATTAAAATTGACCAAAATACGGATATACGGCAGATAAAAAATAATGTTAACCAAAACATTGAAATTGGACAATCAAAGTCTCCGAGAAAAATGAATTATAGATATTAAAAATAGTGCTTAGGCACCAACCAGGAACCAAAACAGTGCTTAAGAAAGAGTAAATTGGAACATAAGAACATAATTGTAGAATAAGGAGCATTTCAGAAACGTAAATTTCGAAGATCTTAATAAGAAATGAAAAGTGTTGTACTTGTACACATTTACAAGCACAATTGCGGATGATATTATAGAATCTCCATATGAAGTAAATTCTAATTGAATCCATCATAAGACTAAAAACAAAAAGAAAAGATATTTTTCTGACCTATTAATTAAAATTAATTTTCAAATTTAACACGATTACTTTATTTTTAATAGAATTAAATTTTACTCAGATCGAATAATTTAATATGATCAATTATTATTATTATTATTTTAATAAATTACCGATAGATTATAAATCACTTGCAACGTAAGGCGTACAATGTATAATCTTTTAATCTTTATATAGAATTAAACTTCATAAGGAAATAAAATCTAGCTAAAAAGGAAACCGCATTGATTACTTTTACCAATAGAAAGTTCGATTCAAGTTGATAAAATGGAAATTTTTCGCGTATTTTAAGCCTAAATGATTTTACTTTCTCAACTTTTAGTGAAGTGAACCAGACACCGAAAATTTCAAAAAAAAAAAAAAGTGTTTTTCGAACAAAATCAAAAAGCATTTCGTCCAGAATCACAAAATTGAATAAAAATTTTTAGATTTTGAGAAAATATTGAGAGGTTAAGCAAAAAAGACTTAAAATTTAGTAATTAGACGTTACCAATAGATAATAGATTTTTTTTTTAAGAAAAAAAAAACACGTCACTAAAAGATTCAAAACTGAGTAACTACTCAACAAAGATTCGTTTTATTCAATTTGAAGCCATTTTACTCAATTTGAAAGTATGTTACTCAATGTTTTTTGAGTAATAATTCAATTTTCAAGGTGTTTTAATCAATCTTAAGGCATTTTAATCAATTTAATTTTTGAGCAATACTTTACTTAATAGCAAAAAAATGAAAAACGAAATCAAAAGGTAATTTTCCCGTGGATAGACTTTCGGTCATTCTCAACTAAAAGTGGTTTACGTCTACGAATCGTCACTTTACGCAATTGTAAAGTCTTGCTTTTCACTGCTCTACAAGCACCTTTTTTGAAAGACAAATATATATATATATATATATATATATATATATTCAAATTAGAGTATGAATTGATTGGCATTTAGGTTCTCTTATGTGATTATTCATGTATAGGAAGAATGGACATGTTAGCTAATTTTTGAATTATTCACGCATATAATCCTACTAGAGGGAATGAAAATTTCACTTATAAGCAACTCTAACGTGGAGAAAATCAGAATGTTTCTTCATTTTAAAACAGCCTTCAAATATTTCGGAATTAACGAAACATAAACTCAAGTCCAATTGCTATCCGTGAAGCATTGGATATCTGGACCTCAAGCCATTAGGCCTGGTACTCTAAATTAATTATTGAAAGTGACTCGAGTTGTGCTATTGAGTGGCTGAAACAATCTAGGAAGAGACCTTGGCAGTTGCTATCTTTGCTTAACGTCAAATGTTTTCGTGCCACCATGCGATAGATTAGTTCACGAATGATGCATTAGCTGTGTCTACATAATAATTTACACGTACTTAGTCAGAAATTACAAGTTAAATAGAATTTGGGGAGAGCTATGATGTTTGTAGCTTTGCATGAGATGAGGAACAATTGTGAATAGATTCTGATCACGAGGGACATGTAAAAGCAACTATCTATCAGAAATAAAAGATATATGTGGCTGATGCCCATATGATTGCAAGTAATTTCTTATTTGAATCCCCTACTCAAATATGAAATTAAGTTTTTGATCCCACAAATTGAGCAATCTATGACCCAATAGATTTCGGATTCCGAATCCATTCACCGAAACAGGACACTTGGTTAAAAAAAAAAAAGTTGATAACCTTCTTATCTTCTTTTCGTTTATTAGAGTCATTATCAAGTTGATAATTCTCTCATTTCTATAAACCCTTTTGCTCATTTGAGTAAGATAGAACTTAAACAAAATCTCTGTAAAGAATGCAAGGAGTTTGATTTTGAGCCACCTGTCCTGCAGTTATTATTTTCTCCTAAAAAAATAGACTGTTTAGATGTACAGTATCCATGCTTATATGACTCAAAATCCTCCTCTTTTTATCCAATGTGGAATATGGGAGTCGAGTTGTACCTATCCACCCGTGTCCGAAATATAACTCGTTCGTAATATTTTCCCCCACCGAATCCATCGACGTCCTCATCAGGAATCGGGATCTCCCTACCTACTTCCGGGTGAAGCACTTGGCGAGAAATATCGGAGTCAGGATCGGGATGACTCTGATACTACTTGTCACGGATCATTACTTTTTCCCCAAAAAGCAGCCTATCGGGGTGTGTAGCACTAACGTTTATATAACTCATAATCTCCCTTTTTCTTATCCGACGTGAGATGTAAGAGTCGGATTATATCTAATCCGCCAATATCCAACAGATAACTCACCCGTGACACACCGCTATAGGTTTTGGCGTTTGGGTCATAAGTTGAATTGTCTCTACTGAGGTAACAGAGATTTTATGAGTTTGATTTACTTACCAAAAATGTGGCCTTTCTGTCATAAAAAGGAAAACAAAAGTCTTCATTAGCTGTAGGATTTCCATAATCAAAATTAACAGTCTTAATTTCACTTCAACACTACCTACCTAATTTCTTAATTAGCCTCAACGTATCTACATTGTTCAGGTGGAGTTGCAGAGGCTGCTGTGAATGATGCATTAAATTTTAGTTTTTTTTTTTTTTTTGAATAGTCGGCACTATCCGTGGTTCAGAGCTTTGGTGACAATTATATATATATATATATATATTATATATTTTTTTTACATTTAAAATTTTAAAACATCTGAGAATTAGGAATGGATAATTAAATTAGAATTCCTGGTGAACCAAACATTCCCAACAATGTGCAACAATGACGAGTGTAGTGCAAACCAATTTCTTCAACCATCGGAAACATGGCATGAATTATCCATGCAAAAGCCATCGAATTACATAAAGACAATAGTTGTTTTTTTGGGTAACAAAGTGAATTTATCTTGTCTTACATGGTGCCATATGGTACGAAATTTTGATTTTTTTGGCACGTACAAACATTCAAATTATGAAAAAAAAAAATAGCATGTCCCTGAGCCAATCCAATATTGTTAAAAGGTATGATAAAAGTTGAGATGAAATCTGAATTTAAATCTTAAACGTTACCTACAGTTGAATCTTTCTTCTCAATTCAATTGGAAAAAAAAAAAGAGGCACGATAGTAGAAAACTGCAAAAATTATGTAGGCATGCAGTCGTTTCTAAAGCTTACATGCATGTGCTACTTTCTCCTTCAAGAATCAAAATGTAAACTCCCAGGTGCAACTGGGGTCATTAGACAATATTATTATATTGTTGAGATCTTAGGAGTAACTCATTAATTCATCTGCACCAAGCCATCGTAAGCTAAATCAAGCACCACTGTGAACCCTTGTAAGCGGACCATTAACCTTTTTTTTTTTTTGCTGTTCGTCGATACCAGATTTCCATGGCTGGTGGCTATCATTAACCAATTCTATCAGCTAGTCAACATGGAATTTTTCTTTTCGGTTTTCGTTACATTTTTTAATGGGATTTATACTTTGTGGAGACTAGTGCAGGTCATGGTTGAGATTAAACAGACATTCATGAGAGTTGTCAATGCTCCGGAGAGAACGCAATCTGCCATTTTGACGACGATGATAGCCGTAAAACGATTTGACACTGCATTTTTCTTTTTTATGAAAATAAAAGAACATGAATTCTCAAATTGCAAATAAAACCGTCTTTAGACATCTATGCAATGGGAAAACAATTGAAATTCATCGAAAGTACGGATATACAACAGACAAAAATATTAAGTTAACAGAAAAATTAAAATTGAACAATCCATGTCTTTAAGAAAAAATGAATTACAGATATTAAAAATAGTGTTTAGGCACCCACAAGGAACCAACAATAGTGCTTAGGAAAAAATCAATCAGAAAATGAGAGCATAATTATGGAATAAGTAGCATTTCAAACACGCAAATGAAAAGAACTTAATAAGAAACAAAAATTGTTGTACCTTTACACATTCAATTCATTAGAACAACCACACATGATATGAATCTCCAAATGAAAGTGAATTCTAATCGGATCAGCTATTTACCATAAAACAAAAAGAGATGCTATTTCCTCCATTATTTTTTGGTAAATAGTTGACCGACTAGAATTGATCTTCAGATTTAACTTGGCTTTCAAATGAAATTAAGCTGTAATTAGATCGGTAATTTATCAAAAAATTAAGATAGATATTCTGTCTTTTCAACTAATTTTTCAATAAACTACTAATTGACTAGAAATTATTTCCAATAATTCTATGTATGGACTCTAGTCTTACTTATCTAACAGAACTCTCTGAGCCAAAGATGAGCTAATAGGTACCCTACTTATATAGGACAAATGTATGATGGACAACGTATGTTCTTTGAATTTTTATATAGAATGAAACTTCAAAAGGAAATAAAATCTGTATAAAAAAGGCAACCGCATTGATTACTTTTAAAATAGATAATTGACTTCAAGTTAATAAAATTGAGGTTGTTTGTGTATTTTACGCATTTCTTGTTACATTTTCCTTACCCTTTCGTAGGTTGGAGTAGATATTGAAATTAAGAGAACATTTGGTAGAGAGTAGAAAGTGATAATAAAAATAAATTATTTTTTTAATCTTAGATAAAAAAAAATCTCATTTCTATTATCCTATTCACAGGAACGAGATTTCGTATACATGAGAATCAATTCTCCTACTCTTTTAGTTAATTTTATTCCTATTTCCTCTTTATTCTCTCTTTTTTAATAAATAAATAAATATAATAATAATAATAATAATAGATATTTTTGTATTATAATGATTTTAAATATTTTAAAATTATTATAATAATTAAATTATCAATAATAATTATATAATTATATTATATATATTTTTATGAAAATGTTTATATATATATAGTGTTATATAACATAATAATAATAATAATAATTATTATTATTATTATTAATTAATGAATAAATTTTTTATTATAAAATTGTTATATTAATATATTTATTTTGAAATTTTACATTTATAATTATTAATTTAAATTATTATTATGATAAATGTTATTATTCCTGAAAAAATTTATTAACATAATTTTTATTTATATTTTCATTATAATTAAATATATTATAATAATTTATTAATTTGAATTATTATTATTATTATAAAAATTATTATTAGGTAAATTTTTAATATAAATTATATTTTTACTTTTATGATAATTAAATTTAATTACATTATTATTATTATTATTTATTTTTATTCTCTCATAATTTTTATTTTGATTTTGATCTTGAACTTAATTAAATGACTACAAAGAGAATTTTATTTTAGTTCTAAAATAAAATAAACATATTATATAATTTATTATTTCATTCTTATTTTCGTTTAATTTTGATCCTAAACTATGAAACGAATGACCCCTAAAATTAAAAAATATTTTAAAAAATTTTACTTCTCCATAAGCTTATTTTTTTAAAATTTTATATTCAAATTAGAATGCAAATTGATTTTATTTATGTTCTCTTATGTAATGATTCATCTAGGAAAACATGATGATGTCAGCTGATTTTCTAAGAATTAATGTATATAATCCAATCAGAGGGAACAAAAATTTCACTCGTAAACATCTCTAACATGGCAGGACAAATAAGTAGTAGCATGAGATGAAAAAAAAGACATTAGTGGCATCTAATACAGTTGGATTGGAAGCCATGCACAATTTAAAGGATAAGATTGCATAACACCCGAGGATTAACTAATTAGTAAATTAGAAGTTTTTTTTTCGCTTTATTATCAACTAGATTTCTTATGAAGCAGCCTTCAAATATTTCAGTATTAACAACTAAAGACTTCAAAATAACTTAGAAAAAAAAACTCTTTAAAAAGAAAATTCTTCTATTGATTAAATTGTTCTAAAAAGAATAAAATTGGCTGAAAGATGATAATTGCAAAAGAAAAAAAAAGAAAAAAGAAAATAATGGAGAACAAAAATAGATTCTGATTGGAATGAGACAAACAAGAATAACATAACATACATCTTTGCTGTGAATCTAAACAAGGCCAAAAAGTGTTATTGGAAAGTTCAAAAATAAAAGTAATGAGTTCAAATGACTTCACATTTGAGCCCCCTCCCTGTTTTTAGGTCAAAAGTTAAATTGTCTAGGTCAGAGAGATTTCAAAAGTTAATTAGATTTACTTACCAAAGATGTGGTCCCTCTCTCATAAAAAGGATTTATTGGCATTAGAATTTCAATAATCAGAATTAATCGTCTTAATTTCACTTCAACTGTACCTACCTTATTTCTTAATTAGTGTTGTTGTAACAGGGTCAAATGTTTCATACAAATTTTCGACCTTGTGATGATACTAAGTTGTCCACTTAGTCTTAGCTAACTCACTCACACCGAAAGGTTAGAGCACCGTTATACGGAAACTTTCCAATCTTTACTACTTTCCCCAAAGTATAAAGGCTTGTTAAGACATCTTACAAGTGTTTCTCTTTCTACATTTTCTCTCTCTTTTGGTTTTCTAGTGTCCCTTGGCTGACACTTTACATATGCATATCTAAGCATTGCATGGCTTGGTTACCAAGCCAGTTATATTTAGTAGGGGATCCCCAGTCCTAGGAAGTTACCCACAACTTAAGCAAAACATGAGTCTGTATTGATGGGAAGTCTGTCACCTCATATTGGACTGGTGCAGCCCTATTTCTGCTACTGCTTATGTCTTCCTTCCTTCAAGGAAAACCTACCAACATACCAACTTTGAATAAGGGATCTAGAAGCTTGATGGTTTTATAACTCTTTATGATCTCTTTGGATAAGGTTACAAAGAGTTAGTGGTTCTGCCTACTCTACCACCTGTCCCTATACTGCCTAGGTTATGTGAGCTTTTCCTTATAGTTTACTAGTTAGGAGCCCTGCTCGTGCACCAACACCATGTGTTGCAATAACTAGCCCTCTAGGCATTCATTAGCCCATTTGTCTTGCATCTGCATATTGTCAAGATGGACCTTCATCCATGCACCAACTTGGGCTAACTCCTTCAAGAGAGACATACACATCTCCCCTTAAAGAGTATTAGGGAATCTGACCTTTTAATAGGAGGACACATTGGTATAGTTGAGCGATCACTCCTTTAATTGGCAATTTGTTGATGCGTCGCCAACATAACTTATTGCCCAACCAGTGACCCTAACACCTTTCCTCCTAACTTGCTACCTATTGGCTACAACACGTGCATTCTTACTTGGTGCCAATGCCAAAGCCCACATTTTGCCCCTCCCAGCTTTGCTGCCTTACATGTTGACCCCTTGCAGCTGCTTTATTTCCTTTGACATACCCGACTCATATCGACTCCATGCCAAGCATTGGCACAAGGAATTGTTTGCTAATACTTGCATTTTTGTATCAAAGGACTCTAAAAGGCTAATAGTTACCATGGCTACATTACCCAGATGGAGAAGCAGAGGTTGTTGCCTCTTGAGAATGATGTATTAAATTCTAGTTTTTTTTTAAAAAAAAAAAAGGTTGTATCTTTTTTTCTTTTGAGTATTTGGCTCTATTTGAGTTTCAAAGCCTTAATGACAATTTTTCTTTTCATTTTTAGTTTTAAAATTTAAAAGCATTCATGTTAAATATTAAAAGAGAATTAGGAATGGATAATTAAAATTACAACTTTTGGTAAACTAGACACTCCCATATGATAGCTGACAACCGTTTGCAAACCAATTTCTTGAACCATTGGAAATATGGCATGTATTATCCATGTAAAAGAAATTAGGCCAAAAGTGATCATGATAGGTTTGAAATCAAGCTTTCCTTTTTTTTTTTTTTGAACAATCCAATGGAAATCGAATTAGGCAATAACAATAGGTGTTTTTTTTCTTTTGCCAACAAAGTGAATTTATTTTGTCGTAGATGATGTTATGTGATGCAAAATTTGGCCAAGTTCCCTTTCAATTATAAGTCATTAATACCATCTAGTATGCAACTGCAAATTTGAGTTTTTCTCATTACTTTAACCCTTGATATTAAGTTGATCAAAAATACTATGGATAAAAGCAACAGATAGTCAATTTCTCTGCTGTTTCAAGCTACAAATTTGTTACATCTTCCCCATGTTTGATTTCATGTGATTCCTTTGTATACAAACCAAACACTGAAAATTCTTGAATTGATAGAGTGCGTTGGAATGAACGAAAATGGACTAAAAGATGATTCCCACAATAGGAAAAAAAAATTATGGAGAATAAAAATATATTATGATCATTTGATTTCAAAAATAGTCTCTTTATAAAAATAAATGTAAGACTACACATACATTCTATATCCTTTTACTGTGAGAGTACTGTTTTTGAAAGGAATAAACAAAAGTAACTTAACTTATATGTTGTAAGCTTTTATAAATTATTTGTTATTTGTTATCTGCTGCTAATCTAAACATGGCCAAAACGTGTTGTTAAAACGTAAGGTTCAAAAATAGAAGTTGTGTGTTCAAATAGCTTTATATTTGAGCCACTTCTCTGGGCTTTGAGTTAAAAGTTAAATTGTCTCAATAAGTTAATAGTGATTTTATGAGTTTGATTTACTCACCAAAAATATGGTCCCTCTGTCATGAAAAGGAAAACAAAACCCTTTTATTAGCTTTAAAATTACCATAATCAGAATTACCAGTCTTAATCTCATTTTAACACTAACTACCTTATTTCTTAATTAGCCTTACCTTGGCTACGTGGTCTGGATGGACCTGTAGAGGTAGTTGCAAATGATACATTAAATTTTAGGATTTTTTTTAATCTTTTAAATAATTCACTCTACCTAATGTTCTAAGTTTAGTAAAAATTTTATTTCTTTTCATCTTATAAAATTTTAAAACAATTTGAAACATATATTTTGAAAAATAGAACCTGTACTATGGTTAGGGATATTCCTAACTATGTGATAACCAGCAAGTGTGTACCAAATAAATTTCTTCCATCATTGGACACATGATATGTATTATCCTTGTAATAAAAGTAGTTGAGCCAAAAGTGATCCTGATAGGTCTGAAGGAAATCAAAATACATAAAAACTATCAGTATTCTTTTTTTGGTAACAAAGTGGATTTATTTTGTCTAAGATGATGTAAGATAATAAAAAGTTTTGATTTTTCAATATATATATATAACAAACATTTAAAATTAATAAAATCAACATGCATTTTCGTGAGTCAATCTAATTAGTGTTAAAAAGCATGTTAAATCTACCATCTTCTAAAACAAAGTAACACTACAAACCCCAAAAATATAATTAGCTAACATAATAAGAAACCATATATTAGGTTTTAATTTGAATCATTCACATATGATTGAGACTTTTATTTGTAATATACTTTTATAAAATATAAAATAGATATTATCTTCTAAATATATAAAATACGATTTTTATTATTAATATAAAATATAAAATTAAAATTTTAAAATATCATTATTTTTAACAAATTCACAAGATTTGTTAATTCTCTAACAAAATTTGCAATTTTGAAGATAATTGTAGGAGTACACATTTAGGCACACACTTGTATCTTTTTTTTTTTTTTTTGATGAAAATAAAGGAAAAGGAATTATCAAAGTGCAATTAAAATAGTCTTTAGACAATCTTATTAGACAAAAATTTAAATTGTCAACAAATTAGGATATACAATAGATAAAAAAAAGATAGTATTAACAGAACATTGATATTGAACAATTAATGTCTTCGAAGAAAATGTTGAATATGAATTATAGATATTAACAATAGTGATTAAGCACTTATAGAGAACCAATAATGCTTAAAAAGTTAAAATGTAAAATAAGAAGATAAATGCATAACAAATGAGTATTTCAAAAATATAAATGTCAAGAAATTAACAAGAAAAAAAAACAAAAAGAAATTAACTTCATATGACATAATAGAATCTCCATATGAAAGTGAATTCCAATTGGATTTGAAATTAATGAAATAATAAAAAGAAATGTTATCTCCTTAATCATTTTTTTGTTAATTGCTTACTAATTAGATATGATCTTCAAATTTAACTTGACTATTCGATTTTAAATGGAAACAAGTTCTAATCAAATCAGTGATTTACCAGAAAATTAAAAGAGATATTGTATCTTCAATTAATTTTTTGATAAACCACCGACTGACTAGAAATCACTTCCAATACTATATGTGAACTCTAGTCTTACTTGGCTAAGAGAGCTCTTTGTGTTAATATGAGCTAATAGGTGCACTATTTATATAGGACAAAATATAAGGGACAATGTATGTTCGTTGAATCTTAATATGGAATTAAATTTGAAAAGGAAATAAAATCTAGCTAAAAAGGTAATCACATTGATTACTTTCGAAGTAGAAGGTTCCTTTTAAGTTGATTAAATTGAAATTTATGTATTTTAGCAATGCTTATTATATTTACTTTAATTTTAATTGAATGAAACAAACACCAAAAATGACAAATATAAAGTAAAAAGAGTAAAAACAAAAAACATAAATTGTTTTTCCCAAAGAAACATTATCCACTAAAAGTAAAATATAACGTTACTCATTTTCTAATCTAATGAGAGGGTGTGAAAATTTTACTTGCAAGTGTCTTGAACATGGATAGACTTGAAGAAATTAGTGGCATGTAATGCAATCAAAAGCCATGCACAATTTAAAGGATAACATGAATAAGTGTATAATTAGTAAATAAGAATGTTTTCCTCATTATTATCAACCAAATTTCTTATTAAGTATCTTTAAAATAATTTAGTATTGCCATACATAATTTAAAGGATAATGTCAAAGAAGGAACAATTAGTAAATGAAAATGTTTCCCTCTTTATTATTAATAGATTTCTTTTTTCTTTTTTTCTTTTTTAAATAAGGACAGATGTATTATTCGTTAGACCTTTGAAAGAGAAAGACTACCCCATTAGGAAAAAAAAAAATGAATCCCAAAAAAGGAGTCAAAGTTGTATCAAAAAAACAAAAAAGTTCTATTATAACCCTAGATAAGCCTTTAACGTCCTTACCAAAGCTCCACTAATCAAAATACACAATAAAGTAGAGCTTATTAGAATGACTTAGATAAGCTCTAAATTTTAAAAAAAAAAATTGTCGCTAACTAAAATTACCTTGCACCTTAAGCATTATGAAATCTAAACTTCTATACAAAAGATTAGTCTATTAGCCAATATCATACCTTTAAAAAGTTATTTTCAGTGTTGTGATCAATATCCCTCATCTGACACCCCTCTGCCCTTTTATTTCATTATAAACTTGGTAGAACCAATTTCTATATATGAGCCAAACCAAAAAGAAAACAGCTAAAGATATAATCTACCAATCAAAGTACTCCCCATCCATCTTATGTTTTATCAGATAAAATGATTGGTTCTACAACCTTACAACTAAGTGACAAAAGCAGCCTTTTTAGTTGTTAGTTTAGCCATGACATCTGCAAAAGAATTGCTTGTGCAGAATTAATGGGTAAAACAAATGTTGCCCTTAATTAGTTTTTTAATGTCTTAGAATACTGGCAATAAGAACCAAGGTTAAGCTTTATTTTTATTTACCCAAAAGATTGTTATAAGTGAATCACTTTCAATAATTAAATTAGCTTACTCCGCACTTAGCCAACCCCCCTAACTCTATGACTTCTCTAATTGATGAAGTTTAGCTTCACCTATTGATACCCTTTTGATACACTTAGAGAAGATACATAAGACTTTCTCGTTATGGCTTTTCAGTACCCCTCTAATCCCTGCTATGCCATAAGCCCTTATAATGAATGCATCCATATTGAACTTAAAGTGGCCTATTGGGGGTGCTTTCCAATCTTGTCCCCCTTTACTTGGAAGATATTTCTTAGGAGTTAAAACATTAGCAAGACTAAGTATAACATCATTAATGGAAAAGCCACAATAGGGCCATTTGGCCTTTTACCATCACAACATTTATACCCGAATCAAGTTATAAATCTTCTCCACCACAAATGGTGTCCCTCATAAAACCTTATCATCCAAATTTCATTGGAGTTACAACTTTTTCCTAGATTTGACCATATCTCTCATATCATATTAACTAACTTAGGGACTACATAAGAAATTCCCCACCATTGCAAGCAAAGGCTCTTAACTTACCACACTAGTTTTTAGTGGAGAAATAAATGACTAATAGATTCCTAGGTTGAGGAGCATATATGACACATTGCTTTGTACTTACCATCCTTAAATATCTAGGCTAAGTATTCCCTTATTAGCAATCTTCCTTGCAAAAGCTACCATCCAAATACCTCCACTTTTGGGAATGCTAGCCCATACCAAATGTAAGGTTTTAAGGATGGTGTCACTGCCTGAAGACTGTTTTACAGATTAATGAAAGATTTAACCATTAATGTACCATTATTTTTACATTGTCATATAAATCTATTTAGATCTCCCTATGATAAGCAACACATTTTAAGTATGTTAAGAAACAATTAAAGTTGTTCCTTCTCCTAATCAAAGATTTTGACGCCAAATGATTCTTTACTCCCAACTGCCATTTTCCCACCAAACTTATTTTTTTCATTGCTAATGTAAATAATTATAGAAATCACTAATAGAGCAGTTCCTTCTTTACCTAGGTATGATACCAAAAGTCCACTCTATCTCCTTCACCAACCAAAAATCTGAAGTTGGATTTAATAATGTTTGAAGTCTTGTTATTTAGTTGCATAATCAAGTATATTCCTTTACAAATTGGGGATATGTGTATTAGTTTGGTGTGTCATTCCCACAGTCAATGTAAGTAGTTTCCATACTGTTCTTTTAAAGTTTTCGCCCATATCTTATGGCTAGAATTCCTTATCCTCCATAACCATTTGGTCAGAATACCTAAATTACAATCTCTAATTCTACCAATTCTCAATCCACTACGTGATTTAACTTAATATAATAAACTTACCTCATATGATGCATCTTTATATGCCCTTTGTTGTCACTTAAAAAAAAAAAAAAAAGATCTTTGGATCTTCTCTAACTTTGCCTTTACACTTCTTAGCATCCTAAACAAGGACATGAAGTAAATAGGGAGGAATCATAAATAGGATTTTATTAGCACTAACTTCTCAGCCTTAGAAAGGAATCGACATTTCTATTTAGCCAACTAAGCATCTATCTTATGGATGATAAGATTCCAAAGGCTTGTGGTCTTTAGATTTACTCTTAGGGGAAGACTAAGATATTTTATTAGTAAAGAACTAACTTAACACTTCTAAAAGTGGCCCAAGTCTCCATCATCGCTTCACCTCTTTTAATCTCATACATAACTATTTTAGAGAGATTGATTTTCAAACTTGATCAACACTAGAAGCATTGAAGATTCCGTTTATAATTCTTTATGGACTCATTTTCAGCAACACTAAAAAGGATAATATCATTAGCATATTGGAGTTGTGAAAATTGCAAAGCTTGCTCGATGCCCACACCTTTAATTAGGCTTAAACCTACCTTTATTGAGAAGGGAATTGAGGCCTTTTGCAACCAGTAAAAATAAGAAAGGGGAGAGAGGATCCCCTTGGCGTAAACCTCTTGCTATTTTGAATTGTTACGTAGGACACTCATTAACTAAAATAGACAATTACAATGTCAATATACACTTTCATATCTAATGTCTCTATTTTTCTCCAAAACCCATATGCCATATTACCTCCTCTATAAAACTTCATTCCACTGTATCATATGTCTTTTCAAAGTGATGATGACCCTTCTCTATTTTCTTTTCTTTATTTCCTCAATGATTTCATTGGCAATCAAAACACTATGTAGAATATATCACTTTTAAGAATGTCAATTGGTATTCTTTTGTAATCTTACCAATCACAAGATGAAGTCTATTAGTGAGGATTTTAACCAAAATTTTATAAATGCATCTCACTAAAAAAATAGGCTGAAGTTGAGAAATCTTCTCAAGGGCCTCTACCTTGGGTATTAATATTATAAAGGAGGAAGTAAAAAAGTTGTAAAGTTTTCCATTATCATAGAAGTCAATTAGAAAATTCAACACATCCTATTTAACCTACTCCTAGTGTTGTTTAATGAAATTTAAATTAAATCCATCTTGACCTAGTGCCTTATTGCCATTATAATCCTTAATTGCATCCTAAACCTCTAACATTGAAAAAGGCTACTTAAAAGTCATATTATTAATTGTCTCTAATTTGTATAAGAAAGAATCATCCATTATAAAGCATGGTTGCACATAGATGCCTAGATAATCTTTGAAGTGAGTGAATATAACTTTCCTAATATCTCTCAATTGGGTGAGAGTTTTACCTCCCATAATAACATACTCCATTAAATTCTTACATTGCTTATTAGAGGCCTTGATGTGTAAAATTTTAGTATTTTGATCCCCTTTGACCATCCATCTCAATTAAGATTTTTGGAACCATTTAAGTTTGCCTTTTCTCAAGGCCTCCCAATATGAGGTCTTGCACTAACCTAATTCAGCTCTCTCAACATCTGTTAGTGGTTAAGACTTTGTTTCAATGCAAGTTATTCCACTCTTGTATTTGTTACTTGCAGCCCCATCTCTTTTTCAAAATGTTTTTTCTTACTTTATGACTTTTAGGTTGTCTTTGATAGCCTTAAGCCTCGTGCTAATAATTTACCCCTAGAAAACTACTGATTATAGCATTTCCATAAACTTTCATAATTCTTGTATTTGCGTGTTCATCGTGTAACCAATGATGCCTCTAACCATTTTGCATCAATAAGAAATTTATTCGTACAACTTATGAATGGAACCTCCTGAAAATTACTTCAAGTGAACCTTTATCCATGCATTAACATATCAATTAACTCCATATCATCTAACAAACTTGTATTAAAATCTCCCTCGATGCCCCATCATCTCTCAAATTTATCTTTCAAACATCTCAATTCATCCTATTCCTTTAGTTGTTTAGTAAAGCTATTGGGAGCATAGACATTAACCATTATAGTCTTTTTCCCAATAAGATAACCAAGCCCTCCATCACTATGAATTGGCAAACCACTAGTTTATTTTGTAATTGAAAAACTAAAGAGTCCTAAAATATAACTAGTCCACTAATTGCTCTAGCTACCTCGGTAGCCAACACCTAAATTCTAGCGCCCCCCCCATACATTTTAATATTATATTTGTAAGGCATGCCATTTTGGTTTCTTAGATAAACAAAATTGTTGGGGAAATAATGGAGACCTATTTATAAACCACACACCTTTTAGTTATTTTTCCTAGCGCTCATACATTTACAATAATAATAATCACAAAATAACAAATTAATTCTATACCTAAACCTCTAACTTACATCGTGCTATTATTTCTCTATTTTTTCTTCCAATAAAGAGAGATGAGTAATAACATCAACTTCATTGCCCACCATCTATAAACTCATCATCTTTCTAACTTCTAACACTTGGAAAGCTTTTAATCGTAACATTTGATTTCAAAAATGAATATGACTATCTGAGAGTTATCTATCCCCTGAAAGCACCTCCTTTATCAGAGTACCAATAGAAATGAGAGATTTTTTTGGTTTTTTTGATTCATTCTTACTACCCTCTTTTTGCCTGCTGCGCATTTGGGTGTCCTTCTCTATTTGTTTGTTTTCGTTGGTGTGGTCACCACTAGGAGCTTGTCCTCTACTGCCTCATTAGTTTGCTCTTGAATTAACTTAAGGCCAATATTATCAAAAACCTAATTAGTGGAAATATTTTGGCTAGCTAGTTTGTTAATTATGTTCAGTTGACCATCAGCTTGTGGACTTCCTTGGAGATTTCTAGTATGAATTTCTTTTATATGATAAAGTGGGCTATTTGGCTTATATACAACCTCTCCCAACTCTTGGGGATATTTAAGCCTTTAAGCTATGAAGGCTTTTTAATTTGTATAAGGTGACCTCTTTGTTCATTCAAATTAAGCCTCCTTGTTCAAGACCCATTATTATTAATAGATTTCTTATCATATAGCCTTCGGATTAAAGGATTCAACTTAAAAAGATAATCTTACAAAATATAAACTAATTCAAAGTGTATTATATAAAATTTTTTGATTTATAATTTATTTTTAAATAGACAACAAAACTTATATTTGATAACTAATTCTTGATTTTGTTCTCTTTTTTAATTCTAAAATTATTTCTTACAAAAAGAAAACCTTTAAAAAACAACAAAATGAGGATTTATAACTCCAAATTCTAATTCTTGTTGTCATCTATTTTTTTTGTTTCTATATATACCCCTGATTTGTATCTCTCTTATGTTTTATTCTTTGTCTCTTTACTTTATTTTTTTTCTCTTTATCTTATCTTTTTGTCTCTTTTTTTTCTCTCTCCATTTTATCGACCTTTATCTTTCTCTCTTTATATTTTCTTTTTTTTTTTAAGATGGTTAATCCTAGTCAAAGTTAACTACTTCAAATAATTTATATTTAAGATAATATTGTAGAAAAATGATAACAATGATATAATAATTAATTTACAAATTTTAATATTGAATTTATTATTATAAGTGTTCATTGTACAATTTATGATCCTTTATGTTAATGTGTAACTTTTTAAATTTTATTCAAAGTAAAAAGATATTGTACTTTATTAATTTATTATTAATAAATTATATATCAATATTAATTCTTAACAAAAATCTTATTTTGACAAAAAAAATATAAGTGAATAGTAAATATCATAAGACAAACAACAAATAATAAATTAAAATATTAGATATCAGAAATCAACAACAAAAATCTAATAACATAGCTAAACATACTACACCATAAAGGACTTATAATATTAATTAAAAACCATTGCTTAAAGTCTTTAAACTACTATTAAGATCTAAGGCAATGGTGTCTCGGAAGTTGCTTTTAATAAGTGTTACAATAGTCTTTATGCAGTGGTTTTCAAGGTTATTACCATGAAAAAAAATTGTTGTACTAAAAGTTTAATCCAGTGATTCTTAGCATCAATAACAATGATTTTTCATAATTTTATATAGTGCTTCATGGTCGTATAGATAGTAGTTTTGGGTTGTAAATGTAATGATTTTGAGATTAAAAAATAATAGTTTTTAGATCTAAAAGTAGTGGTTATGTAATTTAAAAGCAATGGTTTTGAGTAATAAAGACAATAATTTTGAGACTTTAAGGTAACTATTTTGACATATAAACATAGTAATTTTTAAAATTAAAAACAATGATTTTTATTTCTAGAAGCAGCAATTATATAACTTAAAAGCAATAGTTTTAAGACTTAAAAACAATTATTTTGAAGTATAAAAATAACAATTTTGCAATTTAAAGGCAATAGTTTTTAGAATAAAGAACAACATTTTTTAGACTTAATGATAGTGGTTGTGTTTCCTATACAGAGCAATTTTGAGACGTAAAGACAATAATTTTGAATATTAAAGTTAGTGGTTAAGTCATAAAACAACAGTTTTGAGACTTAAAATAGTATTTTTAAATGTAATGGCATACGATTGGCATTCAATTTTTGACACAATAACTATTTTGTCTATTCATTAATCATCCAAACAAATATAAAAGTCTACAAGTATAAAATTTGTAAAAATAGTATCATTATATGCATATGTTTAATATAGCCTACAAGAAAGTCAACTAATCAAATAAGAGGCTTAGTCCATAATATATCTACTCAACAAGCATTCAGTATCATTAACATTGTCATCATCCTACAAAAAAGAAAATAATTGACTGATTATATTAAACATGTGCACCCCTTAAGATTAAAGATATAAAAATATAAGTTTTAACAATAAAATATATAACCAACCAATAAAAATTGTGTCAGCAGGATTTACAAGTCAAGTAAATCAATAGCATATATCTTTAGGTATACTTGGTTTTATGGACTATGAGCACCCACTGAAGATGGATGATTCTTTGACTAATTATACAAACATGAAGCACTAAAAGAGTCTTCGAGTAGACCAATAATTGGAAACAATATAGTTGACATTGATGTTCAAACCAAGGTTGTGTTATTGTAAGTTTGAGAGAATTATATTGAAGATTTCTTATGTTATTACAAGTTTTTGAGCTTCTAACCTTTTTTGCACTTTTAGTTCCAATTTTTTTTCGCATCATTTTTCATATTTTGTTGGATTGATAGCATAAAATGTGCAAGCACTCTGACAGTATTCTTAATAACATCTTTTTCCTTCAAGGAAGTAGAGTTAGCACCTCTCCCATGAAATTGTGCCCATCCAAGATGCTCTTGCCTTATGATTACAACAAAAAGATTAATTGTTTGGTTGCTAATGCCTTGACTTTTTAAATGAATCTCTTCCATTTCAACCTAAACACGACATGTAGTTTAAAACTATTAAAGTATAAAAATTAATTTTATACTAAAAAATAACTTAATACTTATAATTTTTTGACATGTAGTTTAAAAGATTCTTTGTACACTATGTTATTTTTGTTTTTTATTTTTTTGTGGATAACCTTGAACATGTCTATTTGAGAAGGTGGCTCCTTATTAGGATGTGCATTTTTCTAAGAATAATTGAAAAATGACAATAATCATATAAACAAGTCAAATAAATCAACCAAAATAAACGATATAAAAGACATATAGTTGCAAGTTGCAAAATCTAAAAGTTCCTAGCAAATAAAATTCAAGAAAATGAAGAAGATAATGCATTAAGAAATGTGCATCATGACTCTTATACTTGAAAATTTTCCTCTCCTTATCATTGACACATATAAATATGTTAAATACAAAATCTTGAGGTTGTTTGACACCTTTCAAAATCTAAAATAATAATAATAAATAGATAAATAAATATGGACCTTTCAAAGATGGATGGAGTTTTTTATGACTGTGTTGCTTGTTGCTAAAAAATAATTGTTCTCTTAGTTTATTAATTCGACATAGAGCCATTTTAATCACACTCTTTTTCTTCCATCTTAGTTCTTCTCGTGCTTAGATCTTCGAGACGATTAGACAAAAAGTTTGTTTCCCAGTTGGAGCCAATTAATTAAAGACAAAAACGTGCATGAGAAACAAAAGAAATAGATTATGATTAAACGAGAGACGCAAGAGTGACTATTCGCCTTTTTTCTATTTGAGCCATCTGCCAATGCAGCTTTATGTATCACTTTAACCGAGCTTTATTTCGCTTTTGACTTCTCAAAACTCATCGCTGCAAAGACGATAATGAAGATCAGGCTGCAGCAATGGAGTCAGGAATTTAGTTGGGGTTAAGAAATCCAAGTACTAAAGTGCTCATGTATCTTCATATGACATATACCAAAGACTATGTAGGTGAAAATATAACTTAAATTTGAGAACTTTCGGTCCAAAACCTTAATCTTAATTACTAAGTCAATTTTTTGTTTTAATTACCGTGTCAAAGTGGTTGCATGTTTAATACGGCGACCAATGCTTAATCCTTTTGCTAAGACAGGATCCATCTATAACAGACGGCCCGACAAGGTGATAGCAGGATTTCGGTTTTATTTTCTAAATGTGAAAGCACTTAGTTTGGAATGCAAAGAATAATTTATTCACAAAACGTGTCTCTGGGCTTTTCTTTTTTTTTTTTTTCAATTTTATTCATAGCATTCCTAAATACAAGGGATACCCGACAAAACACACATGTCCGTGCACGTTATCTTGGTATTAGAATTCAAATGTTTGCCGTGATGAACCAAGAAAAAGAAATAGTTCCAAACCAGGCACAAAAATTCTACACCACCAAAACACCATAAATCATAAAGAACAATATACGGGGCATAATCACAAAGGGACCCCATTAAGGGTTCAATCAAAAGAATTTTTGCTCCACGCAAACATGAATGGAGTGCCTAAAATTGTAATCTAGTGAAAATTTGAGGAGAAGATTCTGTATAAAAGCTGAGAAGCAATCCAGAATCTATGTGCTTGGTTACATTCTTAGTTCAATATCCTACTCCTAGCAAAGCTTATTAGGTATTAACAATTGCAATCGCAATGGGCTTCACAACCCAAAGCCAAGGCATCCTTTTCACCTTCATATTCATTATGCTAGGCCTGGCATCCCACAAATCTGCAGCTCGTACTCTTGAAGATGCAGTAATGCATCAAAGGCATGAGGAGTGGATGGCTCATAATGGACGCGTCTATAGGGACATCAACGAGAAGGAGATGCGCTACAAGATCTTCGTGGAGAATGTAGCACGCATAGAATCTTTTAATGCTGCAGGAAACAAACCTTATAAACTTAGCATAAATCAATTTGCAGACTTGACGAACGAAGAATTCAAGAATTTGAGAAATAGATTCAAGGGTCACATGTGTTCTGCTAAGGTGGGTCCATTCAGATATGAAAATGTTACTGCAGTACCAGATTCCATGGACTGGAGGGAGAAAGGAGCTGTGACACCCATCAAGAACCAAGGGCAATGTGGTTAGTACAAACGTTTCTATCATCTTATATACTGACCTTAACTAGCACTATATTTTTTATATATTTAAATACATAGCTTAATCTAATTAGCTTTTTCGGATGATGAATCAAAATATAGGCTCTTGCTGGGCATTTTCAGCAGTGGCATCCGTTGAGGGAATTACTCAGCTAACAACTGGCAAATTGATCTCCTTTTCCGAGCAAGAACTAGTGGATTGTGATACTAAAGGAGATGATCAAGGGTGTCAGGGTGGTCTGATGGACGATGCCTTCAAATTTATCTTAAATAATGGTGGATTAACAACTGAGACGAACTATCCTTACAATGGTGTTGATGGCACGTGTAACACTAACAAAGAAGCCAATCACGTTGCCAAAATAACTGGATATGAAGATGTGCCGGCCAACGATGAAGCGGCGCTATTGCAAGCTGTTGCCAAGCAACCAGTTGCGGTCGCCATTGATGCTGGAGGTTTTCAATTCCAATTCTACGAGAGTGGCATTTTCACAGGAGACTGTGGGACTGAACTAGACCATGGTGTTGCTGCTGTTGGGTACGGAGTAAGCAATGGAATGAATTATTGGCTAGTGAAAAATTCTTGGGGCACACAGTGGGGCGAAGAAGGCTACATAAGGATGCAAAGAGACATTGATGCAAAGGAAGGACTCTGTGGAATTGCTATGCAAGCTTCTTACCCTACCGCATGAATTTCGCGATTCAGTGTGTCCAATTGGTTGCTGCATGATCCTTGCAGCCGTATATGTGTATTCACATAGAAACATGTGTGTCTATGCATGCATTTGCATGTGCACAACAGTGTTTCTCTACCATTGTAGGTGTGCTTGCTCTTATCATTTCCATTTTGGTTGTTCATGCTCGTATATATGAAGTTCACAATGTTTGAATCCATGTGAACATGTTATTCAACTTTCATTTTTATGCTGATCTGGCCGCTGAGTAGGCCATACAAGATATTTCAACCCCTCTTCAAGAAAATCCCAACGTTTTACAGGTATAAGGCAAGTGAGAAAGTACTGAGAACAAAATGATGCTGCCATAACTGCACTGATTGTGGTTTGTGAACCTCCTTGTAATAGCCTGTTCGATTCAAATTGTTCTTAATCTTGTATTTACATCCGTAGAAGCATAGCTGTTAATTTAGACAGAGTTGTATCGATGAGTAATGCAACCCGCTTGACTCACAAATTTTTTATTTTAGATTAGGCATTTATTTAATTAACATTGTGACTTATAAAATTTCACATGCAAAATAATTAAAATCACCATTTGATGGGCTCTTAATGGATCTGACCATAAGAATAGACATGAGCAGCTGAAAAATTTAGTATGAAAAAGAATAAAAGGACCTGAACTTCAGTCCAATCCATGTTTGTAATTAGGAGGGGACAGTGGAATGGGCTTACCAAAAAGCCGTCCCAAACCTGTTTTAGCCACAAGTCTCTTTACCATTTCTTCACAAACACGGTGCTATTTAGCACCTTTTTTTTTTTTTTTTTGCCATTCTCGCTCTCCTTTTACTTCAATCATCTAGCTTGTTAGGCTTTTGATTTTAAGGTTTGTTTGCGTCCTTAATTGATTCCGTTTGAATCTACAAGTTGTTTTGTTCGGAGGCTTTCCGGATTTAGTTACATAACTTCGTCTTCCCCCACCCCCCAACACACACACACACACACACACACCAAAAAAAAATAATAATAACAAGGCTAATGGGATCACCAATGCAGTTGACGTTAGTGCTAGTTGAACTAATTGTTGGGGACTGCTTCATTTTTAGTATGAATTGCGTTTTGGTCAGGGGGTATGGGTCCTAATGACAGGGGATACTCTGCCAAAACTTTTTTTTTCCTTGAAGTAAGTGCACAAATTTCTCGCTTTAGGATTCTTGATATGTTTCCCATGTCTTTTTGTACGGTTGAATTATTGAATGAAGTGGATTGAATGGTGCATAAGATAAGTCCATCGGGCCAAATATTTAAATGGAGGAGCAAGAAGCATTTTTGGATAAAATGATTGCTCGATACGTGCAACTAGAAAGTAAGTGTGCTGTATTTTTCATGTTTATCCTGTACAAATTGGTATTTGTCGTCGTTGCTGCTAGCTTTTGCATCATTGGGAATTTTCCCCCGGTGAATTGCTGCATGAGAATGTCTCCTTTCACTTTCTTGCTCCCTGCAATGGAATTTTATCCTGCAGACATTGTGCTGTGCATGAATTTCTTTTCTGTTTATGTAACTGCAACATCCCTATTAAAGTTATGCATGGCAAGTAAATATGGAATGTTATTGCATTACAATGCAGGCACAACAGCGGAATGATAACATTTTAGAGTTATTGACTGTCCTGCATTCTTGCCTTTTGTCTCGGAATATTTTTAGTTCTCTGTGGAAAGCCCCCTTATATCTCTTTCATGTTTTGTTTTATACTTTCAAAAGTAGGTGCTACATGTGTACACCTAAGCAATGAAGGTTGTATTTTTCATTTTGTACATCAATTTAGGGTGAGATGTCCATTAAAATGATGGAAAGTCTTGAATGTGGAGTTATTGAAAAGAAATTTTGTCAATTAATTGCTTCTATGAGCAGCTCTATTTCATCTTAATAGTCATCTCTTTCTTACCAGACACCTTTTAAGAAACATAAGACCTATTACATTGGGAAGCATATTCTTGCTGCAAATGATATGCTATCCAAAGTTTTGCACGTCATACCTATATATTCAAAATCATGTTGTCCGCCAAAACACTTCTTTTCTAAAATTCCTCGAGTGTCAACTTGTCAACACAACTCTTCCCATTTGCTTCCTTTGGAGTCATTTTTCTGAAGGCTTCCTTAATCTGACGTTAATTATGATTTTTTGGTATTTGACATTGTGCCTCATACTCTTCTTCGAATGTCACTTAAACATTTGTGTTGTGAGGCCTAGCTTCTTCATTGTTCAAACTTTCAATGCTAGAGGAGAAGAAGAAGAACCAGAAGCTGAGTTGCAGCATGAGGATCACAATAACTTTAGTTGCAAGGAATGAAAGCTTCTTTTGTGTTAATGTGCAATGTCCTTTTGTAATGAGACCTTAAGTACATCTAGTTAATGTAATTAAGTATTGGTTGTATTGTAATGAGTAAAGTTAGTGTTAGTAGCTATCAAACCAGTGGAGCCTTTTGTTAGTGGGGTTAGGTAACAGCTTAAGGGCACTAAGTTAAGCCAGTTTGATGGACAAAGCAGCAACTATAGATAGCATGTCTTTTGATCATTATGATTGTACTTGAACTTTGGACAAAGCAGCAAGTATCAATAGCATGTCTTTTGATCAGTATGTACCTAAAAGTTTTGGTGTGTTTGCTTGAGAAATATGAGTCTAAAATTTCTTCTTTGGATGACTCTGAGGACTTAATTAGGTTTACACTTGTTGAATTGGTTAATGCCTTGCAAGCTCTAGACTTGAAAAGGGCAATTAGACAAAATGACTCCCTAGAGGTTGCTCTGATGGTAAGAGGTAGAGATCAGCCATCATTAAGCTCGAGTAGGTAATATGATGATAGAAAACCAAAGCAGTAGAAAAGGAGAAAAACGAAAGAAGGTATACCCTCCTTGTAAGCACCGTAAAAAAATAACTCATATTGAGAAGAATTGCTAGTTTAAACCAAATGTGCGATGCAAAATTTGTAAGAAATTGGGACTCATGGCAAGTGTATGTTAGAATAAAGGGAATAAACAATAAAGACAACAGCAAGCTTAAGCAGCTACGAATGAACAATAAGAGAAGCAGCTTTTCATGGCAGCTTGCAGTGGTGACAGTAGCAATGCTAAGAGCTGGCTGATCGATAGTGGCTATACTTACTACATGACAAATAATGTGAGAAATTTCATGACACTAGATCAGTTCTACAAGTATAAAGTAAAGGTGGAAAATGGCGACTTCATCAATGTACAAGGAAAAGGTTTTATAGCTGTGATGACAATTACAGGTACTAAACTTATACATAAAGTTCTTTACGTCCCTGGTATAAACCAAAATTTACTCAATGTTGGACAATTGATTGAAAAGGACTATAAATTGCTCTCTAAAGATAATTTCTGTAAAAATATGGATTCTAAATTATGAGCTTTTAACTGTGGAAATGAAGAACAAGAGTTTCACGGTTGACTGGAATTCATACATGATCATGCTCTTATGCATACTACTGATTACTCATTTTTATGGCACAAAAGACTGGGGCATCTTAGTTACTCATCATTGAGTCATTTGCATGAGAAACAATTGACCCTAGATGTCCCTACTATAATTTAGTCACGTCAAGTCTACAAAACTTGTCAATTGGGAAAGTAACACAAACTACCATTTCTTGTAAACTAGGCCAAGAGAGCTACTCAGAGGCTGGAACTCATACACACTAATGTGTGAGACCCCATGAGCATTCCTTCATTAAATGGTAGCAAGTTCTTTATCTTATTTATAGATGATTATACTATATTATGCTAGATTTATTTTATGAAGCACAAGTCTAAGGTGCATGATATGTTCACAAGTATAAAACAAGTCGAGCAACTTTGTGTTGAAGCTCGGCTTCTTTGTTACATGATCTTTAAAAAACAAGCTCGGGAATCGTCAATTTATACTATTGACTGAGTTCAAAAGAGTTTTTATCAAGTGAATCTACCGAGCTCTTAGTGAGTGTTATGAGTTCATTTACATGCCTAGTTATTGCAGGGAAAATTATTAGTGCCAGTATTTGTTTTCCGCGGCAGAAGTCACACCAAGATCAGAGCTATGATTGGTGGGCACATGGCTATGGTTTTGCTGGAGTAGTGAATGATGATTCTGATCATATCAATGTTAAGAGGTAATCCATTATACCAAAAATTTTTTAACCCTACATGGTGATATGATTCTTGATTTCATTTTTGGTTGTTATTGTTAAATGAAGGGGTGAGGCATATTGTTACATGCCAAGGTGAGTTTTACTTTTTTAGACCATCTGAAATAATTTGGTAATGAGCTCTATAAAACTCTTGGCATTCCCATCATGTTGTGGTGGGAATATTGAAAGCTTGTTTCAGTTACTCTTGCGAAGCTGATCCACGACAATAGACATTGATGGATCATGGATGTGAAAAAGAATATATAAATAATAAATGCTAGCAGTTTTGGACCCTGTTTTTCTCCTCAGCCGGTTTCTTGATACAAGTCGACATAACCGAAAAGGCAAATGCAAGTTGCGATGGCATGGTAACTATATATCTATTTTCCATACATGATTGTTTTGCATGTAGGAGATCACGCAATCCTAGCCACAAAAATGAAAGCCCCAAGTTTTCCTAAGCTGATTTTTTATACCAGTTGAAATGGCCAAATACGCATTGCAACTTGCCAGGGCATGCGTGTAGTGGATTGTTGTCTTCATACAATAATATGTTTGCATCACTAAAATATGAATCACGATGGCTTGAATTCCCAATTTCAATGTCTTTCCGACTCCTTTTTCCTTTTTCCCACCTGTTTACAAATTGCAGGAAGCGTGGTTGTAACTTGTGAGTGTGGCTTTTTAATTAATTTGGCTTCTCAATTAACGTGTGTGTGGCTTTTGAGATTAATAACATTTTGTGGCGGGTCATTAGCTTCTGTCCAAAAGATAGCTTGTTGGGGAATGAAATACTCATATTTATATAATTTAAAATCTTCTCTTTTTATTCGATATGTGAATCAAGTTATAACTAACTCATTTGTAATATAATTTATCAGTGATATAATCCGTCCGTAACAATTTGTTATTGATATTTGCTAAGTGAGACGACCCCCATATGCTTTTAGATAAAGCAGAGCAGGGCGATTATGTTGGCTCTTAATTAGCCTATGATTCTCTTTTCATTAAAAATCTATATATATATATATGTCAGATCGGGATTAAAGAGTTAGGTAAAATGTGATTAACAATTGTAATCATTCTGCAGATTCAAGATGATTAATTTCCTTCCAATAAGGCATTTCACTGCGAATTTGCTGCTAATAGCATTTTATTTTAGTTTAGTTTTACAACCTTATAATTTCAACATTTTGCAATCAGATTTTTTGTTGGGAATCCGTGAAAAATGACGCCTATTATCTTTGAAGAAGTTTTTCTTCTTCTTTCAACAAATCGATTTTACCTTATCTTGGTTTGTTTATCATCAAATTAAAAAGAAATAAAATCTGAAGGACTCATATCCCCAATTGTTTTCACTATCGTTTGGTCCTCTTGCTCACCCCCTTCCTTAAACCGCCAACTTAAGACCATCTTTTGGCATTTCAGTGTTGAGCTTTGATTCCCATCGCCATCTTACCGTAAAGCTTTCCACCTTTAGGTTCAGTGCACAGATTAGTCTATTTTATGGTGCGAAAGCGTAATTCTTCTTAACCAAATTGTAAAATATTACTCCTATTTTTCTACCTTTTAAAGCAATAAGAGCAAAAGCTCAACAAATATATTTCTTGATCACATTGATAGAAACATATAAAACATAAACTTTGTAATTGTGAGTTTATACCACAGCAGTGAAAAGTGTCATTGATGATTGATGAAGTAAAAAAAAAAAAAGGTAAATAATGTTTATATTACTTAATTAGGTGATATATTATTAAATTTTTTATTATAGTGAATATTAAAAGGAAATTTTTGAATAAATTTAAAAATAATAAATTTAAGTAAATATATTTAATTTTTATATTATATATAAAATACTTTATACTAAATTAATATTTTTTATATTAGTGTGACTCATATTGGGATGATTAGTAGGACTTGATTCTTGAAAATGACGCGAAGCAGAAAACTCTGACTGGAAGGAACACAGACATCGAGTTGCGTTGATCCATTGTCCCTTGTGAAATTAAGTTATTCAAAGACGTCCATTGAATTGTTGGAAGCTTGAAATTGAAAGTTTGAAGCATCGGCACTCCAAGAGAGTCGAAACGAAAACCAACAAGACAGACAACGAATAATCAGGTCGAGCCCTTCCAGTCATAAACCTCTCTTTGAAATGTCTATCCGAGCATGGTCAAAGTCAAAATTGACAGTCAATGGTTAACAAGGTAAGGTAATCGGACCCTTCTGCTTGCTTTTGCACGTGTGCAGCGGCGGAGCCACGTGCAATTGAGTGGGGCAAAAAGTGTCTCCACCGGAATTCGCCAACAATTTAGAAAATTCAAAAATTGTTTGGTTATTCCATTAATTTTTTTTTTTTACATTTCCACTACAAAGTAGCTTCTGCCCCTATGAAAATTTTATTTTTCTATACTAAATTTAAAAATTGAACACAAAGAGAATTTTTTATTAGACCAGAAAAAAATTATTATGTACAATATTGTTAAAAACTCAATTGTTTTGATATCTTTTTTTATTAATATAAATATACAATTTGTTGCACTAACAACAAATATGAACATGCTATTTGTGACTAATTCTCAAGTTAAATGATTTATCTTTTATCAAACATTCAAAACAATAAATGTACTCATGAAGTTACAATTTGTTTTTATTCAATTACATAAACCAATAACACTAAAATCTACTTTCAAAATTTATCTATAAATTCAATCTACATAAATGTATACATAATTCATTTAAATTTATGAACAATTTATCTAAAGCTCATTTATAATTTCTTTAGAAAACTAGTTTAGCCTGTATTGGAGTAAGCTTAAAGGACTTGTTTTTAAATTATATGTTTTATATTTATAATTATATTGTTAAAACTAAATATTTTTAAGAATAAGTTATTTAAAAATTCTAAATTTTTGAGAATTTTTTTTAATATTGTTTCAAATTTTTCAAAATAGTCTTATAATCTTAGATTTTGTTTCGAGTTGGTACTTTTTTAGACGATAAATAATCAAAAGTTAATTACGGTGTTTGACCTAATGAAATACAATGTAAAAGTAAAAAAGAAATACAAACTAAAAAAAAAAGAGAAAAAAAAAAAAGAAATACGCAGAGACACCAAAAACCAAACCCAACAAATCAAAGCTTTCTCTCTCATCTCTCACCGCCGCTCTCTCATCCTTACTCATCCGTCGGGCACAAACCATTAGGAAAGCCCAGACTCTGCATTAAACTCCGCCGCAGTGAGCTTTGACCCCAAACATCGTCTTTGCTTTGCTGCTAGGGGAAAAAGCATCTAATGACTAAACTACCCTTAACCCTCCAAACATCCCGCAAGCTTAACTTGTTGGGTTTGGTTTTTTTTTTTTTCTTTTGGCTTGAGATACGCATGTGTATATTCTTTTTTTAGTTCGTATTTCTTTTTTTTTTAATTTATATTTTGTTAAATTAAATATCATATTTAACGGTTTAACCATTTGTGATCCAAAAAATACCAATACGTAATGAAATCTAAAAATATAAGACTATTTTAAATAAAATTAAAAAAATTTAGAACTATGGTAAAATTACAAAAATTTAAGATTTTTAGTGGCTTATCCCTAACATTTTTATCTATTAATTGGGTAATTTTATTAGCCTTAACATTCTTTTTTTATTTTAATTTTATTTATAATGATAAATTTTTATATTTTTAATGATTTGAATTAATATTATAAAGTTAAATAAACTATTTATAAAAAAATTACAAGTGTGTGTCTTAATAAAGAATGAACTTGTTAAAATTTGTCCACTAAATAAATATTAATTTGAATAATTTATATGGTCAATTTCTAGTAGAAAAATGTTTGTGAAAGGTAAGGAACAAAAATAAATTAAGGTAAGAGAAAGTGGTTCAGTCTTATTGTTTTTAAAAAGTTCCCTGACTAAAGATTTGCCTTTATTATTTAGTCTAACATGGTGTAATCCAATGCCAAATTGCAAGGAATATTTGAGATTCTAAAAGGCTTAACTCAACTCGAATTATTAGTCAAAAATGATATTGATATGAAATATTAATTTTAGCCTAATTTATTTACTGAAACCAAAGTTGAAACATATCAAAACTACTTGGGTTGGCTTGATTACTCTATATCTTATTCTCTCCATTGACTAAAATTTTTAGATTAGCCATTAGACTTATGCTCATTATATTATTAGTCATCATAGAAGAGCTTCATTATATAGATGTAATGAAATTGCAATTTATAAACATTAGTCCTATTAAAGTTGAATAGCTTTGTTATCACTATTAGATGATTATGCAATAATTATTTATTTTATTAATTTAAAATATGACACATTAATAGAGAAATACATATATAAATAATATAGATATAAATTCTTACTCATTAACTATATAATAAACTGAGATACCCAAATTTGCATATAATAAAAAATATTTAGTTATACTCAAACTATAACTCAATAATAATTTAAAAATATACAAACTCAATTATTTAATTTTAACATCCCTTTTTTAATTATGATTTGATTTTACAATCATTTACAATATATATTTCAACTTTAATGAATTTTTTTTCAAATCATCATTAATAGTATTTACTTCAACTTAACATCATCTTCAAATTTCAATGAATTCTTTTTCAAATTATCATTAATAGTATTAATAAGATTATCAAAAATTTTCTTAACTAATTTTAGTTGATTTTTACCTAGTCTTTAAATTTTTTAGGAGTTTATGGTATATAACCTAAAATAGTAAGGTGTAAGATTTTATTCTCCATAACATTTTATAATACATGGTATCTGTAAAGTACTATTATATGAATATTTCACCTTTTTTTTCTTCATGTCACATGAAAAACTAAATTGAACTATCTTTTACTCTCAACTTAACAAGTTTCTAACTATAAATTTCCTTTAGTTCTTAACTGAACAAGCTCTTATATTAAAACCTTATAGGTTTTACTGCTCAATATGAATTTTAGATATTTTACTAACTCAACACCTTATTATTTTAAGTTTCAATTCTTGTTCAAATCCTTTATTCTTAATTCTTCTTTAAATTCCTTATTTTCTCAACTACTTCATTATTATCCCTTATAAATTAGATCCTTCTATTTCTTCTTTTTTTTTTTTCATATAACCCCTAACTTTTACTTTTCTTTTGATCTAATTATCAACTTTTATTATTTTTAAGTTAGCCCTTAATTTTTATGTTTTTGTGATTTTGGCCTTGATATTTTTTTCCCTTCTTTTTCCCTCTTCACTACTAGCATTCACTACAGCTTCTCTTCTTGGCACGTCATTGGGAGGGGGAGGTAGATTAGTGAATAAGGAGGTTGAGAACAGTGGTCTAGTACTATGATAATAATTGAAAAGGGCACATTGAACAATGAAATATGACAACTTAAGCATCAAATTTTTCTAGTTTTGTTGCATTTTAATGACTTTTTAGGCACATAAGGGTCAAATTTGGGCTTATCAACATCTAGCAATAAGGGGAACAACTTTTAGTAAGGTAGATGATAACTTTCGATGGTGCATGTGACTACGTGTAATGGTTGATAATGGTGCTCCGATGACAACAAGTAATAGTTCTAACGACGAAAATTAATGGTCCAGTGACTTCAACAACTTCTATAGTGACTCTAGTAACTCGTGTGATAACTCTAGTGATTCTTTTGGTGACTTTAATAAAACTTGTATACTTTTTTGATTTTGATCAAAATAATCACTTTGATATAATTACTATATCAATTATTGATTCTAAAAAATTTTCTAGTAGTGGCTAATGGCAATTGTTGGTGACTTCCAACTTGCTCTTATATGATCTTATATGATTCTTAATTTTAATGATGACTTTCAAATTGAACCAATTCTGATACTACTATTAGAACTATAACTTATATGATAACTCTTTGTATTATTAATCTGATAAAATATTATATATTAATAAAGAAAAAGTAAACACTCAAATAATATATACATAAATTTTTATTAATTAGTCACACAATAAATTTAGACACTCAAATTTTTATATAATAAAAAGATCTAATTCTACCCAAATATTAACTCACTGATAATGTAAAAATATACAAACTCAATTATTTAACTTTTACTTGAATACTAATTTTTAATTTATAATAATTTTATATTAATTTCAACAAGCCCACATTATACTAGTATAATTGTTCAATCCATATTTACAATTACATCACTGATTGTTATTATATATCAAAAAAATTAAAATATAAAATTAATACTAATAATAATAATAATACAATATGTAATTGTTTCTAAGAAATATTCATTTCTATACATCCATTTAATTTTTCTAATGAGAGTTTTGCTTAATTTACTCATTTGAAAAATAGAATATTTTGGGGAGGGTAAGAAAATCGATACTCATAGTCTTATTCAAAAGTGTATAATAATGTGATATTTTAGTTTTCATAATAAACATAGATAAAAAAAAAATGTTAGCAAAGAGCCAAATTAGCACAAAGTAAAGTCACAATTTATAAACTAATTGTACTAAGATTGATTGACCATAGAATTTTTTTTTTTAAGAAGATTAACTAGTTAAATTTTTAATTTTTTAAAATATTCATAAAATGTAAACTCAAATTTATTCCATGAAATAAAAAAAGTCATATTCCATATGATTTCAAAATTCAATCATTCATTTGATTGTAAAATGGTGCCATTAGTGGCCAATTTTAAAATGACCTATAAACATTCTATCATAACTTGAATATAGGCATTAACCTACATTTATCACTTTACTTTTTACTTTTTGAGAACTCAATGGTATCAACTATGGACTCTACTATTTAATTCTTGCAAAATTTTACAAGTAATTTTCCTTCATGCATAAGCTTGCACAATGATATATGAACATTATTAAACTATGAATTATACATGATAATTCTCCCTTTCTACATCAATTTCAAACTCATCTTATAATTTAAAATTAAGATTTTTTATGATTTAAAATTAAGATTTATAAAATAAATATTTAAATTTTAAGTGATTGGAGTATTTGAAAGAGACATCATTTTTTTATTTATTATAAATTTTAGTTGTAACTAATTTGGAGAGAGAAGAAAAAAAGAGATATACAAAACTCACTGGCAAATAGCACATTGATTTATGCAAATTTAGGACCTTATGACTAGATAATAAACTCATAAATGCGATTTTTTGTGTTAAGTAAAAGGAGAAATTTACTATATAACTGGAAATAATATTAGATATATTTTTTAAAAATTTTAATTTTATTAATTTATTAAAATAATTATTAAATTATAAATTATATAATAAAAATTATTTTTTTATTTTTATAAATTTTATAATCTTTTTAAAACTCTAAATTTTAAAAATAAAAATCTAATGACCCATATAATCTCGAGGAGTCCTGCTATGTGCTAAATAAGGACCAATTATTGCTTGCCATGTGGCTATTTTTATCGATGGACCAATAGTAGTGTGAAATGTGGCATGACATATTAATGAACCAATCATGACAAGACATGTTAGTTGACGAGTTATGATTTGACACGAGGCATCCTTCGGGCGGTATCTAAGCATAGTGCGACATGCTGATGGATCAGTCGTGATTTGACATGTGGCATGTTTCTAACATCAACGGGCCAATCATTCTTTGACATGTCAATGGACTAATCGACGTTTGATACGTGGCTCTATGTCATAAGACTAATCACACATGACAAATTGGGAGAACCAATCAGCGTACACTAAGTGGAATTCTTTGCAACATTTGACCAATCACGAGGTGACACATCAATGGACCAATTAGGTTACGACACTTCGGAAACTGACCAATTTTAACTGAACATGTCAATGAATGAATCATTGCACGACATGCGGCATCCATTGCATCAACACACAGTAATTCCACGAATGCACAAGACATAAATATGGGTTCCATGTTGATAACATATGGTATGATTTTCATCCTTATGAAATTGAGCCAATAAATCCCACAAATTGGGACAAAAATTTAATAAATGTTCTAATTTTAGTAAGGCTAATTAGAATGTTTACAAATTTATTACTAACCTAATTTAACTTATAAATGAATTCGAACTCCGCCTTTTTCAATCTCTTATTTTTGCTGTAAGAATTAATGCTTTATAAGTGGTGTTATGTCCATTTCTGATCTTCTGTTCTAAATAAACCCTATGTAGAACATGAGCGACCAATTTCAATATGGGAAGTCAGGAAGAGAGAGAGTAGTCGAAAGTCTTGCAAAAAGAAAGAGAGTGAAGATGAGAGATTAACCGAGTGACTCGTGGTAATGACAGGAAACAAAGTTAATCTTGTTTCGATTGCCATAGCCACACCACAAGGAAAGCCAGCTTCAAAAAAACGAGAGACCAAAAATCGAGAGAGCTACCTATGAGAAAGGGTAGACAAGTTGCAGGATCAACAGAGACCCCACAAGGTTTCTTCATTTCCAGGATTCATTTTAAATACTAGTACTCTTTTTTCTGTTCTCGATTTTTTGAACTTTTCTCCCTTTCCTTTCTTTTATTTCACCGTTGTCAGGATTAAAGAGGATATCACTTTTCTTTCACTTCACCATTGTCAGGATTGAAGAGGATATCACCATTTATGGGGTTAATTTTACAACCAATGATCTTTTTCTTATTAGATGTTTCTGGCCCTGTTCCTGTGAGCACCAATCCACTCTAGACTTCAACCATCGTTTACCATAATTGGAACCAAACAAATTTAATAAGAAAAAGAAAAAAGAAAAAAACAGAGACTAAAAATGACCAATCAAAAGGAAGGGCGAAGGTTGCAGGATCAATCAGTAAAAAGTACACGAGGAGAAAAATGATATGGAGTTGAATTTTTTATTGATTAAAATATATAGATATGATATTTGAAAAGGAAGGGATAAGGTTGGCCTTTGATGAGACCTTGTTCAAGGAAGTAGTAGCGCAATGTTATTGGATATGCTCTATCTAACAGTGGCCCCAATATCGGTGATTGCAAGAAATGATGACAACCTGCCGCAAGGCTTTATCGGAAGTGAAAGTGATGCTAGACTTTCTCGTCATCTTGGTGACATTATTTCTCCTGTTAAATAAGGAAATCTGCATCGAATTTTCTTTTCTTTTCTTTTCTTTTATTTTCTTTTTCTCTTTTAACAGTAATGCATCGTAGCAGAATTTGAGATGTGTTTGAAAAGTGAAGTAATAGCAAGTTAAGGTTTAACGAAGAATTTATACCCAGAAAAGAACCTTAAAAGAGTAAATAATTTTGTAATGTGTTCTTCAAAAGTGCTAACTAATTCTAGCCAAAACAAAAACATTTTATTTTTTCGGTAGTTCCAAGCCTAACTAAACATAACGCTGTGGGACCACCTTGGTACTAAGAAAGCCTTCGAGTCACCGAAGGTTGGCAATGCCCTACTTATAGCCAATAGCTCATAAAGCAAAGAAGCGCTTGTTTCCACCAAACAAAGCAGATACATAAAGTGAAGAGCATCAGAATCAATAAAATATTACCCAAAAAAAAGAAAGCATAAAAAATGGTAAAACTTGTAATACTATCCTTATTGCACTTTTTTACCAGACTTTATTCATATTTTGTTGAGTTTTTTTTTTTTTATTTGGCACATTTTGTTAATACTATCCTTATTGCACAAACCTTTTAGCTTCTAATTTTCATTAAAGATTTGGTGACAAGACAAAAGGTGTGGAATCGATGAAGATGGATAAAAAGAAACAGTGAATGAATACTCAACCTTACAACAATAACAGACATCTAAAATTAATTTTCGATGAAATTAACAATATTGTGATAAAAAGAAAGAAAAAACTAATTGCTTGAAATAACAGTATTTTTAGTTCTCTAACAATTAACACTTTATGTGTCTTGCGATGCAATAATTTTATAAATTACCAATTAATTTTAATTTAATAGTACTTAAATTATTTTTGAAAGTTTCAGTGCCAGTCATGTAACCCTGTTAATTGAAAGTAGATCCTCCCTCTCTCTCTCTCTCTCTCTCCTTTCTTTTTTTATCTTGAGAAAAACTCCAGGGAACAATAATTCTATAAAATGTATCCAGAAAATATAAAAATGATTCAATTCAGGGGGAAGTTCATCAATCAACAACAGACAATCTTATATTCACAATGCAAACGAGCCACCGCCCTTGTCCAACTCAACATTAGTAACCAATAGCTGGCGGCCACTCGACATCCCACTTGGCCCACTCTATTTACCATTTCCAATTCCAGCCCACCGTGGCATTGGCCGTCGTCGCCGCCGATCCAACGGCCTTCTTCCTCCTTTTCGGTGACCCACTTTCGGAGGATGACGAAGGCTCCGGCCACGTCCTTTTCGAAGTAATTCTCACCGGGTCTGGCTCCCCGGAGTTCACCTTCAACGGGAAATTCAACAACGCCCTGGAACCGCGCATTCTGTAGGCAGCGCGATCATAAGCCAAGGCCGCATCCTCCGCCGTCTCAAAAGTCCCCAACCAAACTCGAGCCCCATTCTTCGCCGGGTCCCGAATCTCTGCAGCGAATTTTCCCCACGGCCGCTGCCTCACTCCCCTGTAATGATTCTTCCCCTTCGCCGGCACCACAGCCGGCGCCGCCGCCTCATCAATCCTCTCCCTCGGCGTCTGTGCAACCGGAGCTTCCGAAGGCTCCACCTTTACCGCCGGAAAATCCTCTGCAGCCACCTGGGCGTCAGCCTTGGGGTCAGAAGGGACCCACCCAAGAGTGACGGCGTGGCGGAGGACGCCGAAGAGTAGCATGTCCTCGGAGTCATTTACTTTGAGCGGCAAGTCGCCCCAGTTCTCCGTTAAACAAGGGTACAAGCTCCCAAAGCTCGAGCTCCGGCAATACGCCGGACGGCAACAGTTATTAATACTATTAGCAGTTGCAGTAGCAGTAACCGCAGGGTTGCAATAACTCGGCGTCTCGCCGAGCAAATGGAGGCGTATCGATTCGAGAAGCGCAAGATCGGACTCAGCCATGCTCTGTCCGTACATTTCTTGAATACCAGAAGGCCCGAAGTTTAAAGTTTCCATCTTTTTTCGTTTTGGGCGATGGCTTGTAGATATTTTCAGTGAAGGAAAGTTTTTTGGGGTTTATATAGGGCGACAGGTGCATGCATTAGAGAAGTGGGCAATTTTCTTTTTGCAAGTTGAATTGGTTATTTAGATGGCAAGTGGCCTTTTTGATCCTCTTTTCTAAGCTTCTCCGAAGGTTCTCAATGGTGGTGGTTTTAAGTCACATGTTAAAAGGGCATTGTGAAGGATCGTCTAGATTGATAGAGAAAGGGATGACGTGGAGGGTCAATTTGTGGTTTGCCGACGGCTGACCTCGTCCCTGAGTTTTAGCAATTTTGGTTTGCTAATAATTCTCCAGAGGTGGCAACTAGGTCTGGTCCGATTGGATGGTATTGCGTTGAAAGGTATTTATTTCGGGGTCACGACAACATTTCGCATCAAAATGGCTTGCAGGTCCTTGAAGGTTTGGATTCATTTGAGTTTTAGCGGGGTTTCCATTATGAATCATGTTTTAGTCATGCTATGCTTGTGGCTTAAATATAGACGACATAGAAGAGTTGTGTCACTATCATCCTTGTTATACACATAGCCTATTTTCACGATTCAAATTGTAATTTAAAGATCATAATGGAATAACTTTAATGTTATAATAAATTTCTCCCTCTACAAACACTGTTATTGAGCATTTTGTGAATTCATGTGAAAATTGAGTAACTGACCGTGATAGAATGAGAAGCATGGCCCTGAAGGTTTTTTTTTTTTCTTTTTCTTTTCTTTTTTTTCCACTTCTTGCTTTCTTTCTAGGCCAGTCAAGCAAGCAACAAGCTATCTTCCAATTTAATCACAAGTGCAGAAGAAATTCAAATTCAACCGATTTGTTATATGTCAAATTATAGTAGGAAGAGTTTGAAAAACAGGATTAAAATAAGATGCAATTAATCGGGCGGTTGGCCGGCGGCCAAAAAGCATGAAAATGAAGTTCCCTGTGTTCCCCTGTTGCACAAAGAATGCTGCGGTTTTTCCAGTCGTATAGTTGGATTTTTCTTCGTGGAAAAGTCTGGCAGGAAAGTCAGTGGCCCAGTCAGATGATAACACACGAGTATGTGACCTGACCCACCTGTTCTGTAATCACATTGCACGCCCTCTGATGAGTCACCTTCAAGGAAGGCGAGTGGCATAGTGGCATGCCCTTTTGTAATGCATTTCTTGAGAAGAGATTAAGTTAAAATATTTGGGAGAATCCAAAATGATTTAGATCTTAATTGGAAAGCACTAACATACTACTACTTCTCAATTGTGTTGATGCACTTTTTGTGGGGTTTTGTAATCTTGATTGGTTAAAGCATAATGTCCACTTTATGGCCTGCTATCATTTTTTTTTTTCTCGGTACATTTCATTTGCCTATTAAGTTAAGTTAGTGGTAGTTACTATATTTACTTAATTGTTTATGTGAGTATAACAAATTTATTATTTTAAATTATATATTTTTATTCTATTTTAATTAAATTTTACTTAAATTTTTTTGTTTTTTATATATAATATTGAATTAATTTGATTTATTTTTTAAGCAAATTAAATTAAAAATTCGTTTAAAGAATTAATGAAAAAAACTAAATATGAATATTTAAAAATAATATAATAATAATAATAATAATAATAATAATAATAAAATCTTAATTAATCATATTTTACTTAATATTATAAACAAATAAAATTAAATATAAAACGATTATTGTGTTGACAACCTCTTGTTACTCTCATATCATTCCTGCTAATATTTCGAACTTGCAATCCGAAGCGTGTTGCATCCGTCAAAGAAACGGCCCGACACGTCGGCAAAACAGAACCACTGTAGCTGACCAGTTCTGGGTCAAGTTTGACTCTGGACATTTGACATTTCAACTTCCCATTATTACAAAACAATCGACCAACAAGGTCACCATGCGCCAAACCCCCCAAAACGTGCGGCGCACCGCAATGTTTATTGAAGTTGCAGGTTTGTCTTACTTAGAAAATTTTGAATCATTTTTATTCTTTCCTCTTGGTAGGAAGAACATTTGAATTCTTTGCCTAGGAAAACTAATATTCAACTCCCTTATCCAAACGTGTTTATTTAGGAACCTCCATGGATGATTCTTAGGTTTTGTCTTTTAAGTGAACAACAAGCTTCTAGTCAAGTAGACATTATAATATAGCTAGCGTATCCGGATAATGTGCCCTTTATGCAACGTGCTTTTCTGTAATACACATTTAAAATTTTAAATTATAGCCTTTGTTGAATGGAATTGGTATTCTGATCAAATTATTTATTAATCAAGATTTGATTTTCTTTTCTTCTTTTTTTTTCATCAAGTTGTTCAAGTTTCAAAACCATGAAGTCGATGTCATTGGGGACTTTAAAATTTTGAGTAACAAAAATAGTATCAAATTGGTCAAATAAATATTTTTTTATTATTTTGTCTCATAACAAATGTGAATTTGCATAGTTTACACAAACCTATTTATAACAGTTTTAATAATAGTATCATAATTTAAATAATTTTAAAAAATCTGTGAACGCAACTGTTGAAAAAGTTAAATCTAATTGGATAATTATATTGTTGCATTCACTGTATAAAAATTTACATCTGTGAGAAAGTATCAAATTATAAATAAAAATTTCTCTCACATCAAAAATAAATTAAGAAAGCAAGTATGTATAGATAGTTATGAGACCCATAACGTTTTAAGATTTTAAGTAAATAATAATAATAATAATAATGTTAAATGGTCCAATAAATATTATTTTTTGTTTTTTTTTTTTTTGTCTCACCGTATCGCAAAAATTCCACAGAATCAAGAAAGGCCAACTGTTTCTTTTGTTCCACCAGCATCCCCACGGTGGCCGCCGCCGCCGCCACATCTTGCGATGTGGCGTTAAAGAATCCAATGAATGTTAGTTACTTTGTTTTTGTCCTATAATGGACGGGGGCTGCTTATTCTGCATCCACAAAAATTCTAACAGAATCAAGAAAGGCCAACTGGTTCTTTTGTTCCACCAACATCGCCGCCGTCACTTCCTTCAGAAGATGTGATTCATGTCTCCAGCCAACGACATCCCAGGTTGGCGTTCCCCGAGATATAAATACCACGAGGGTCTGAAGTTAGCTATAGGGAAGTTTGACTTGCATGGCTTGACTGCTTCTTACCGGGTTGGTATTATGAAGCTGTTACTTCCCAAGTTTCTAAATGGAAAACGAATGGTCAGAGGCTCCACCGAAGTTATGTTCACTGGCACTGAAAGATTCAGTGGTGAGCTTCCTGTGTTTATGTTTCAATTTTTGTTGGAGTATGAACCGCCCTCCAGTTAAATTATTTACTAAATTTGACTATGGTATGGTATGCTTGGTATGTACACCTAGCCGTCCCCCAGTGCTTGCATCCTATGTCCTTTTGCTTTTAAATGTGATGTGTATGGTAATTGTGCATTTAGTTTCGGTGGGAAAAAAAAAAAAAAAAAACAACGCCTCCATGGGCATGATGTTCTAACGATTTATAACATGTGGTAGAGGACACCTGATCGAAGTGTTGAGGATGCTACTGCTAGTAACATTGACAAGCCGGTATGGTGATCATATAAATCATTTTATGTATCCTTTTCCTTTTAAATGCAAAATATTTTAATGAAACCTATGTATTACTGCTGCTTTTTGTTGCATTAGCTTGGTATTTGGTGGCATCAGATAGAGTAGAGTGGAGACTAAAACATTTATTTATTGGATCCCAAATGGCTTGGCTTAGAAGCTTAGTTAAATTTGGATGCTTGAATTTGGCTCGAGCTGTGCTATGGCTGGAATTAAACTTTCGTGAAGTTCTTTAGTTTTTGTCATTTACTATGGCAAACCCACCTTCTCTTGGCTAATTGCAAACACAATGGCAAGATGTATTTTTATCTTCTTGTAGCATAAACTAGGCAAAATCACGCTTTCCAGAAAAAAAAAAAAAGACATGAACAATGCAGCCTGAGTATGACCTTTGCACCAACGTGCACTGGCTTTTCTCGTCAATATTAGGACATTTGGACGCTAGATGAGGTGAGGGTGATTCTGATACTTGTTAAGTTTGTTATTGTTGCAGAGGAGAAATTTAGAACTTGGACGTCCTATATCTAATAAGTGAAAAGGAACAATTTTTATGTAGTAGCTACATTTTATTCTACTTCATCTTTGAAACAAATTAATACCCATCTGAAAATTGATAGAAGAGAAATGGTATCAGACGTTTATGTGCTTAAAAGCCCCTTTTTCCTCTGCATGCTTTAGGAGAACACAAGCATTGTTGTGTCTGCCTTATGTCTGATTGAATTCTTTTAAGCTTTTACTTCTCTACCAATGTATAGGTTAGGACATTATGTTGTGTTTCCGGTGGCAATTTTTCAGATTTACCTAGCTGTTCTGTCTCATAAAAATATTTGCAAAATCATTATCTACCTGACATGGAAATTTTCTCCCTCAAATATGGCCTACTTTTAGATTCATGAATCATGGTAGGATGAAAATGTAATTGGTTCTGGAAGTCAGTTGCTTTTTAGTGTTTTAAATATTTATAGGATCTGTATAATCTAGTCTGCAGTAGTCTTTGATAATGCACTTCCTATACTAATTTCTTTGTTATCATTCTTTCTAATTATTGCTGACTGTGACTACAACACCATTTTCAAGGTTTTAAATTTCATATCTGCCATATATATAAATACACATAATATTGTATTTCAAACTAACTCCTCTCACTCCAAAGTCACTAGTAGTCTTCTCCATCTGTATGAAATTTGTTGTTTGTAATCTTTAATAAGAATAAGCATAGATGCTAGAGATGAATTAAGGACTTGGATCTTATGGTCCACCTTTCTGTCCAGTAAGATTGGTGCAGGAAAGCTAAGGGGATACATCTCACAAAAGAATTAGTTGACATTTTGGGTTTATTATTTGAAACTTGTACTGCATTGTCGCAGAAGGTTCTGGGCTATCCTGTGGTGATCTTTACATTTTAGCTGGATACAAATCCAACTGTGAGCTGTGTAATGTGTACGACTTGCTTAGTTCATGTACAAAACTTATTCCTTGATCCTGGCACTTAAATTTTTCTTAATACTGAATATTGTATGCTTCAAGTATGGCTCTGGCTTTGAAGACGAGTTATAGAGCATTTAATGGTAGAGTGAACAATTTCCATTCCTGTATTACTCTGCTGTTGTTTAGCAGAAGCTGATCTCCAAGTTTAATGGACTAGTGATTTATGTGCCCAGTGGGGTTATAGTCGGGTCCATTATTTGAAATCTTTACCTCGTTTTTAAGCACTATTAGGTGCACTGAACCTCTTGCAAAGCTTTCCACATTCTGTCATTAAGTTCATTAACCACCAATTCATAGAGGACTGCGTATGTTAGGCAAAACTGGAAAGTAAGTCAGATGTGTATATGCTAAGTGGATTTCATATCCTGAATTTTTTCTTTGCTTCTTGATTGAAATTAAGCGGTCCAAGTGTCTCATTTTGCTTTTTGATTGGTTTGTTTATCTCTGAGTCTATCAATGGTCAATAAATAGTGTTTGATTTTGTTCTGTTATAGTTCATTGTTTGTTCTATCGACGGTGCTTTGTCTAGCTTTTTATCTCTTTTCACAAAAAGGCATCATTCTGAATCCTCTGGCCTCAATGGTAAGCAATTATTTTTTTTAAATTGTGTTTTACTCTAGAATCCATTCTCAGCATTTTTATTTGAATTGCTGGGTTGGCCTCAGAATTTTCTCATTTCTGAGCCTAAGGCAATCACTAATTAGATGTGGATCTGTGGATCTTCATTTGGTCGTTTAATCATTTCCGCTAGATCAATTGGGGGAAGTTTTAAATGATCATTCTTTTTTGGATTTACCAACCTGATTTTGCAGGTCTCTGAAGAAAGCATTGACTAGGTGTTTCATCCTTAATGGAAGAGATGTTTTTTTTTTTTTGTCCACCCATATTTTCCCCAGGGCCCTAACAACGTGGGATTTATTCTAACACTGAAAACTCAATGCTCATTATCACTGCTTGGGATGCTTTAAACATCTTTTTAAAACTAGCTGATCGACTATAGCTGCCGCTGCATTGCCACGGCATTGCTCCTACCTTATTTACATTTGGGTCCTATCTTGTTCACAACATGGGGGCCAATGGCCAGGCTGAGTTGGACTACGCTTATTTCACATCTGGGCTTGGTCTAAAGCATTCCTGATCTACTAGCTATTTGGTGTTTCACTTTCGGAAAATGGGTTGCTTTTCTACATCCATGTTTGGCAATTACCTTTGATTCAACCCCCGAAAAGAGAAAAATAAAACGACTATTTTCATGGTGCAGATAGCTGGTTTTTCACAGGAGAAATTTGACCATGTCTGCTATTTAGTTTTTGTGGGCAATTTAGTTAGGCAATTTAATTAGAAAGAATAGTATTACTCTTTTCACGTAGGCATATACTGTCGTCCAAGGCATGAAATTAACACACATCAAAGGGAGAAATACCTTGCAAATTCACAATAAATTTCAACCTCTATCCCGGATCTTTCGGTGCCTGAAAGATAAACAAAATGAATGAAAGATGATAAAATCTCCAAAATAGGATGTTCCGCCAATACCATAATCTAAGAATTTACTCATAGCATAAAAAGGCATGTTGCACGCATTATAAAGGAGCAATTCTTGCAAACTTCCTTTGGATTGGATGTAAGCACTAGAAGAATGCCTTTATATGACTTGAAATTGAATTACAAGGAAGTCGCCAACTTTTAGAGAATTATCAGCTTATTCTACAATTTTTGAAGCTCAATCGTTTCACCCATTTGAGCATTTCATGCTAAGTCTTCTTTTTTTTTTTTCTTTCTCAGGCTTGTGAGTAATGTAATATGTAAGAAGCTCCTAAATTCCACTATCAATCACTTCACATTGATCTAAATGCAAAGCACTCGTCTGCAGCATTATACAGGATATAGAATCAAAACCCTCTTTCCATAGAAATATGGCAGCTCTTCCATGGAGTAAGACTCACCACCACCCCAAGACATAAGGCACTTATGGTCCTTTCAGCGTTTTGATGCTTTGGAGACATTGACCCCGAGCTCTGTCCGTGGCTGAACAACTAGCCGCCAGACCTTTACGCTGAAAATAATGGAACATGATCAGAATTTCAATTGCCGGTAGCCCCATTATTACAATCTCACCTGTATTTCACTTTCCCCCATTAAAGCATGGTCCATTTTCCTCTTTCCTCTTCCCTTGTCCGCCACCACTGCTGAAAAAAGTTGATAACATTTAATAACGTTTTCCAAGTTGCGCTGTATTTGGTTTCATAAAATCATTCATATAAAACAACAGGCATCTTTTACAGTTTCTCGTCCTGTTGATGCCATTTGGGTATTTCAGTGCCTAAAACCCTTATACCGTAGAGTCTAAAAAATAATTAAATATATATAATCTACCCCGTTTTTCACAAAAAAAAAAAAAAAACAAAAAAACTCTCTTTCTGTGACTGGCTGTAGTACCCTGGTAACTGTATAGTAATCTTACTGTCATATATGGTACAATGAGACTCTCAGCAGAGCTTCAAGATCAATAGCAGGACAGCTAACAAGAATTGTGAAACTAATTAAGCTGGACGAATGAAAAACTTCCTTGTGTAGAAAGAAACGTGCAAATCATCTTTATCTTACTTATATTCTGTTTGTACAAAGTAAGCTTTGTCGACAGAAAGATAACCAAACGACAAACCATTAAAACGCTTGAAATGGATTGATCATCTACACCCATCTGTATGTCTAGACCTTTAACTCCACAAGTTTGCAGTTGAGGAGACAATGCTTTTGTCAACTCTTTTTAGTCAATGAACAAAAATGCTTTGGTTGGCTGGCATTAAACATCTTTTGTTCTTTTTCGCCCTTGCTAGTGTTTGAATACTATTTGCTAAAACTAAGAGTACGACTACTCTATTATTAGTTATCGTCATTTAAAACATGATTGTCAAGAGAAGTGTCATCGACATTTATTGCCAACTTGATGACATATCAACTGGAAGATGCATCCGGACTTAGCCCAAAGAAAGAGAGCAGCTTAAATTAATCTTTTAGTTGGAACATAGAACAAGGTCAAATGTTTGTAGTAGATTTTCTTAGTTAAGGTCTACCTATGCCCCGATGCGGCAGTTTTAGTCATTGAACTCCCTAACATGAGAAGCGTAAATTACTAACTCATACAGCATTTGAATCTCAAGCTAAAACCAGTACAAGTGACCCATATATTGATCTGTTAAGTAGCCATGAGCTGTTTTTCGTTCCTCTGATATTTTGGGCAGTGAGAAATTATGTGGTTTCAACTTGTAAATCTCTTGTTATGTGTAACTATCAGTTGGAATATAGAGGAGCTCTAAACATGTAAAAATTTGTGTAAAATTCAAATAAATAACAAATTTATAAAATTAATATTACATTTTAATTCAAAATTAAATTTATTAATTTATACTTATTTTACTTTCTTAATATTTAATTATAAGATATTTATACAAAATATTCTAAACAAATATTTATAATAATTCTTTCAAAAAAATTTTAAGTGAGTACTTTTATTGATTTTTGTAGAAAATCTCTAAATATAAACACTTCTACGTACTTATAGAACTCTTCTTACCATCTTTTCGGCAGCAAACTAGTTCAGGATTTGATCCCCTTACTTATATATTATATAATCATCTCTCTTTCTTAATATGTAATATTTCTAATACATATTAAAATACTTACATTTAAAATTTTAACCCTATTTAATTAGTCACAACAAAAAGCTTAATAACTTAAAGATTGCTTGAATTTCAAATTAAACTTAGACAAATAATTCAAATATAAAATTCATTGCATTCATCGTGACATTAAGATCCGGAGCTTTGAAATCGTATCTTCGCCAAGTGACCCAAACCCCATGGGGTCGCTGTCGTTCCTATCTTTTAGAGGGGAAAATGCATAATCTCAGGCATTTTCCCTCCATTTGCAAAAGAAAATGAGAGTGGTTGGATCACAATTGACTCGTTCTATAGTTTAATTACATCTATTGACCACGCCGCTTCAAACAATAGAAGAAATTAAACTTGTACCTGAAAATCAAAAATTCGCTGACCAAATCATAAGTTTTGACTCGTAGTTCTTCCAAATAGTTCATACACAAGTTCTTGCCCTAGTGCAATATCCCCTTAATTCATTGTTTCTTAGAGTCCAAGAATATTATACGGGAATTTCACTTGCAACTGGAAAATGATGAACTTTTAAGAGGTGCCAACCAGCCTTTTCAATTGCATCCAGAAGCAAAAGTAGTCCCCCCCCCCGGTTGTCCTGGACCCACGGAGCCAAGCCCCGTTCATCTCCAACATTGCCACATAATCGAACGTTACATTTTCGGAACCGTCCACGAAAATGCTCAGAGATTAAAGAACCAAAAGAGAAATTGAGTGGAATAATTTACAAAACAAAACACTAGTAGTAGCAACCGACGAGCACGGCCCGATGGAACAGATGTTTTTTCTTTTCGAAAATATTAAGTAGAGGGGATATTGATAAATAGTCGATGATTATTATAATTTAATTTTTATATCTGTAATCTATAATTTAATTTTTTTATATTAAATTTAGCTGACGGTCAATGCAATTCATCTAGAAATTACAAGCGAGAGGAGGTCATACGAGAAATGGCAATTTTTTCAAAGAAAGAGATTAGAGAGGAGAGAAGAAGTAGTTCCCTCCCGTGGTGGAGAGGCCAAGTCAGCTGCGTAGAAAAGTCAATCTCAGCTCCTCGTCCATGCTCCCCCCCCCTCTCTCTCTCTCTCTCTATCTATCTATATATGTATATATATACGTATGTACCAGCCCTACTTCCACTTCCATTATCCGCTGTTCTCTTATCTCTTTCCTCCAAAGTCCATGATCCACTTTTTAAGTACTTGAGCGAGCAGCTACAACAGCCACCAGCTTTCCAAAAGAGAACAAAAAAAATATATATAAAGAAAGGGAGTTAGTTTCTCTCTCTCTCTCTCTCTCTCTCTCTCACTCGCTAGTTTCAATTGGAAAAAACTTCTGATGGCGGCGGAGGCCCGATCCCTGGAGTTGATAGAGCAGCACTTGCTTGGCGACCTGCTGTCGCCGGTTACTCTTACTACCAGTAGCAGTAGTAACTGTGGGTTCAACAGCAGCGTGGACTTTGACTTCTCGGTTTCTTGCTCTGACTCTAATTATAATAGCTGCAACTCCGACATTTCTGTTGCCGATTATTTCGATTCTCTCGACACCAGCCACAATTCTGGGGTTTTTCATTTTACATCTGTTTCAAACCCCGGCGAGCAGCCGAGCCGTGTCGATGTTTTCGATTCCGAGTTCGAAACAAAGATTGAAGTTGGCGAGCCCCAATACGGATTCGAATCCAAAACTCGAATCCGCACCCAGCCGAGCAGTGAGATTATTGATTTCCGGTCCAAACAGAGGCGACCCGTAACTTCTCGCGAAGGACCGTCGCTAAAGATCTCGCCGCCGGATGAAAGTCAGTGGATCCATTTTTCTGACCCCAACGGCTGGCACCACCAGCACCAGCAGCGGCGGCGGCGGCATGAAACGTCCGTGCAACAAGGTGGAGTGAAGAAGCATTACAGAGGAGTCCGACGGCGGCCTTGGGGCAAGTACGCGGCGGAGATCCGTGACCCGAACCGGAAAGGCACTCGTGTTTGGCTCGGAACCTTTGACACGGCTATTGAAGCAGCCAACGCCTACGACCGAGCCGCGTTCACGCTGCGCGGCTCCAAAGCCATACTCAACTTCCCGCTACAAGCTGAGAAGTACAGTGCACGCGCCTGCGAGGCGAGTGTGCGGAAACGAAGAAGAGAGGAAGAGATTGAGGAGCACAGAGCAGTCGAAAAAGAAGCGAAAATGGGGAAGGAAGTGGAATCTCGGGAGGATATTCCGTTGACGCCGTCAAGTTGGACGGCTGTTCGGGACTGCGGGGATGTGAACGGAGACATTTTCAATGTGCCGCCCTTGTCGCCGTTAGAATCCCCGTCGGGATTCCTCGGCTTTTGGTTATATAGCTAGAGAGCGTGTATTTTCCGAGCATGTACATGTACGTAAGTGCGGGGGCAAGTTTCTCACACGTGTGTGTGTGTGTGTGTGTGTGTGTGTGTGTGTGTGGTTATTATAGCACGTAAATTTTTGGTTTTGCATTAAGTATTTATATAATGTAACAAAGGATTGCCATGTAGTATAACTCATTTGATTTTGAAGCTCATTCCGTGATTCAAGCCACTTACCTTACCAAAAAATAAAGATTAAAATGTAGAAATATGAAAAAAGGTGTTTCTACCGTTCTTCTTTCAATAACTGAGTCTCTTTTCAGTAATAAATTGGCGAGCTTTTGCAATTCTAGACATTAGTACAGCCCCTTCATCTCTATGAGTTCTATCAATGATCATATATACCTTTCGTTTTCAACCACTTTAATCTCAGATAATGTTTGTTGAAACCTTTAGACTAGTGATTAATTACTAACTTGTTTTTTACGAAACTAAAAGGGCATCTGCATTTACGCTTTTTAATCTTTTTATCCACATTCCTCACCGTGTCAAACCAATTCAGATTCTACGTCATCTTAAATAGTGAAATATTCCTGAAACCATGAATTCTGCAATTTTTGGTGCACAATTCTTCTTATTTCTTTTGTATTTGTTTAGTTTGTTTTTCTTCTTTGATTACATTGAGTTTGGAAATGTCGCTTGTGGTTAAGATCTTTTTGAGGGTTTGATGAGATTTGATAAAGTGGCAAAAATGAGATAATTGACTATCAAAATTCCGGTGAAGTTTAGGAATTTGAACGCTATACCATGAAGATGCCTATTGGTTGGTTGTGATTTTGCTTGATTCCCTTGATTTGTTGGATGTGTCTAATCTAAATTCATCCCAAACAATAAAATATTTATATGCTCAGTGAAATTTGATTTCAGGTTAAAAATGAAAAAAAAAATGTGAAAAAAAAAAGAATTAGTTGATTTAATTCTTGAAAAATTCTCTCTTTTATTTGGCACACAAGTAAGATATCGAGATCTTAATATATGCCTTAGTAGGTCTTTTTGGGACTTTTCCTACATTCGGTCCACGGGTAACCAAATTAAATAAGTCTCCTTGAATGTCACCACCATATATTTGAATGTTAGGGTTCAAATGATGTAATTTTGTCCTTACTTCTTATTATAAAATTTAACTACTCTATATAGTTTTCAATAGTTATTTACACAAAAATAAATAAATAAATAAAACTCTTAGAAGGAGGTCCATGATTCGAATCCAACTTTTTCAAAATTCATGCAAAATGTGACTTTTAACTCTAATATATAGAAAAATAGTTTAAGTTAAAAATAAGAATATAAATCCACGCGTAACACCGGCTACCAACTAGTTTACAGAGACGGCATATTGGTGGTCTCCAACAGACACAAATTTATGATTTTTAGTCCCCAATTATTTTTGGGACCTTGTTATTATTTCCCTTTTGTTGGGTGGCCTCTTCTTTGGAGGCTGTCATGAATAAAACTTATTCTATATATATTTTTATTAATTTTATTTATATTTATTTTTTTTTTGAGTCTTATTTTCATTAGCTTGGGGGTATGAGCAGTTCAATGGATTGTTAGCTAGATTTGATTGTGAAGAAATACTGATCGAATTGAATAAATGTATGGTATGAGCAGCTGAAATTCTCCACCTATTTCTAAATCAGGTCTTATTGCATGGAGGGAGCCTCTTGGACAAGGGCCCCAACTTGGGACACATTGCGTTACTTCATGGTTTTTTTTTTGTCTTTCGAAAAACTTATAATGTACATATTAAGATAATTTGTGCAAATATAAATTAGTAATGTGCATTCAACATTTTTTGATAATTGTGTACACACTTTACTATTTCTTTTGTACATTTAATCTTATCTGTTTGTATATCATATTTTTATAAAAATATAATAATAAAAAAAGGCACATAGAACATCCATAGAGCCCACAAGACCTGCTACTTGTGTTTCCCTCTCCGTCCATTTGGCCCCGTCTATTTAATTTTTCCTTCTAAATTTGCACACAAGAATAGTTACATCTTACTGATATGAGTAATGCTAAGATATTAAGATTTTTTTTTTAATAATTAATTGAACTCGCTGATGGCATAAACTTTTACTTTACGCGGCTTCTGCTAGGTAAAATTAAGACAGAGTCTGGATTAACCGACTAATCTAACAAAGCTATACTTATCCTTTTATTTATTTATTTATTTTCTTTTGAACATAACCATAGAAAATACAGTGAAGACCAATTTTACTCATTATTTTCCTTTAAGCTTCCCTTTTAGTTTTTTTATGAAAAACTATTTCTTATAGATACACTCCAAATTGAGCCTGATCCTGAGCTCTTACTTGATGGAATTCAGCTGGAGAAATTCGACATAAATATGTGTGTGTAAAATATAAAATAACAAGTTTACTCTTACCACTATACTCTAACTATGGGTGGTTAGAAGTTCCCTTTTAGTGCGAAAGAGAAATTACGAACATAAGAGAGAGGAAGAGCAGTAAATGGAAAAGATATTAGTTAATGAATATACCAAATGACTCTTGCTATTATAATTGATGAATCTACTGCATGCATGACTCTTTCTTCTGCAAGCAAGACTAATCGTTCAACTATTTAGACCTTGTGAGCTTCTTAAAGTCTATCCATGCAATGAGAATTTGTTGAAGTGATGGCATTAGAAATTTCCCAATTCACCAAAACTCGGAAAAGTTGATAGAGTTTGCCATTGCTTTGAAAACGTAATTATCCTGACAATAGAGCATGCTGAAATCTAACTAGGAGTAGGAGAGCAACTTGAACAAGGTGTACCGCAAGTTTTGAAGCAGATGAGCCTGACATGCAAAAGGGCATCAATGAAAAGTCCAACCCTAAGAGTTAATATCATGACAAGACTTATAGAAATCTCTCTCTCTCTCTCTCTCTCTCTCTCTCTCTCTCTCTCTCTCTCTCTCTCTCTCTCCCTGTTTTTTGAAGTGGTCATCCCAAAATAAATAAATAAATAAATAAATACAGATACGTGAGCTTCGTGCATGACATGTGACGTATACATAGAACTTACCCAAAGAGTGATCAGGATTGAAATATTCCTTTCCATTAAAAAAAAAAAAAAAGATACGTGAGCTTCATTCATGACATGTGAGCTTCTGTGGGAGTGGTCGATCATATGCAGACTATTTCATGTAGGAATTTTAATCTGTTGAATTCCAGGTTAATTGATGTTAAAGCTTTCGCCATCATTGTGTGATCATTATCCATATTACTAATATTTTTGTCTTCAAAGTTAAAATTAATTAACCCTGTGCATGATGTAAACTCGGATAACTGTTAATTAGAAGTTTTCCTCTCAAGCCAGCTGGGGCAGCCCAATTAGGTGAGAGGTCAAGATTTTCGACCCTTTTCCTCTACCAAAATTCTGAGCTAAAATCCAAAAGTGGTTATGGGGTTTGCTTATTTCTTCACTTCTTGAAGCTGAATCATAAATTACTATCTATGGGTTTATTCTTTTTGTTTGTCACGGTAGAAAAGAAAAATAAACCTAAGAAAATATTTTGATAAATGTGCATCAAATACAAAAAAAAAAAAAAACACAATATTTTTTGATAGTCACACTCAAACATCGAAAAATATTCTATTTTCACAAAAAATATTTTTCTCAAAAAATAAATTTTACAAATAAGTTATTTTTCAACAACAAATAGACATTGAATCTCTTACAATTTTTTGGTCCCAACATGGATACTTTATCTTTTAGTGGACTAAGAATATTCTTAGTCCACTTCAGCAAATTCAGAAATTAGCTCAAAAACAAACATAAAAGTTAGTTTCTACAGGAAAGCAAAACAGAGATCCTTTGGGCAAATAAATCTCATTATCTAACTATGATTACGTTTTGCTCTATTTCTATGTTGTGTGATTTAGCAAAAAGTTTTTGTTTTTTTTTTGGGTGCGTTAAAATTACAGGGATCACATTTAATATATTTTGTAGTTATATAAGTTATAATTCTCCATATGCTAAAACCATGATTGTTTGCTAGACAACTATGTTCCTCGCGATGACATCTAAAAGGCGTCACCTAAATGTAATATGATAATATCTTTGCCAATTATTGGGAATACTGTATTACAGATATTAGCACACAGAAAGACATAAGCCGACGTGTGTTATATCACTGTCGTTGGGCCCACTTTCATGTGGACCCGAGTTTCCATCAGCATTGAAGGCAACCGTTGACGCGATTTTAGTAGTAGTGTTCCAACTACCAACGGCCAATAGTTCAAATCCTGGTCAAAGTCTTGCAATCCACTTGACCAAAAAAAAAAAACCCAAGAAAAGTATTGCAATCATACAAAACAAAAACAAAATTGGGTCTTCGCTGAAATGGACCTCCTTCCTCTCTCCTCTCTCCTCTCTCCTCTCTCCTCTCTCTCTCTCTCTCTCTCTCTCTCTCTCTCAGGTTCTTTAACCTCATTAATTTGGTTGTGCAGTTTGAAGAACTTGTCACTGTATGTTGTGAGGTAGTACAAGGGTAAACCTTGAATTTTTATTAGGAGCTTTGACTTCTATTTTTCATTTTTCTTTCAGTTTTGATGAATTCAACTGCTGAAATTTTTTCTCAGCTACGTTTTGGTTGACCAGCCGTCAATGTTGACAGAACATGTGTCATTAATGCCTTTATTTGGTTGGTGGGCTAATATAAAGAACCTTCGATGCTGCCTTTGGCTAAGTTGACAAGATTTGTCTTTTCTCTTTTGACGTTGAACAAATAATTATATATCAAGTTAGGTAGATATATAACAAATAAGACCTAGAGCCAAGGAAAATTAACCTTATGTTTTACTGAAATTAATTGTGGGCACGACGGGACAACATTCACCAAGTTGCTTAACCAATGTCCTTATCTTCTTATGTCTGTACATATTTCTTATATCTACATCCTTTATTTGTATACTGATTCTATATGCAAAAGCTGGTTTACGATACTACTTGCAACACTTAAAAAAAGAAAAAAAAAATTCCACCCACGTAGTAAATTTGACATTGTTTCGTCGCTTCTTGCATCAAATAATTTTCACAAATGCTTAATTGTTATATTTGTCACTGTCATATATGTATTTAGGTATCTGAATTAATAAATTTTATGTGGAAATTTTATATTGAATGGGTCTCAATTCTAGAAGTGCATTGATGTCCTGATTTAGATGTGCCTGTAAATTACCCACATCATCTTGTTTTAAATGTTTTTAATTAAATCGTTGGATAGAAGATGTATAGGCTGTGTCAGTTGAATTCATTTATTGGTAACTGAAGTTGCAATTCAACTGTAACCTACATTGACATTGAGACTGCCTGTACATTCGGGAACAAGTGCTAAATGAGCAGCTCAAAGTCAACTACATACCAAAATTCTGTGATGTTTCTGTTGGCATCGAATCCTGGGTTATTGAGACTAGGAGTTATCCAGCTCTACCACTAATGACAAAGTTAATAAAATTGTAAATACACATGTACTAAGCTAATTTTATGTAATATATTTATTTATTTATTTATTATTTTTTTAATTATGCGTCTATCATGAGCATGTTCATCATTTTTTGTGTTCGTTAAGAAGAAAAACGGAAAACAATGTGGCTATGCATGATTTAATAAGACTCCTAATTACTACCAATGAATCTATAAAGATTAGCTGCAAATTGCTTGGCCCCTAGATGTGATGAAGATATAGGAAAGCAAAGGCATGAGCGACTCCCCATAGCAATCCTCATAAACAACTACTCATGTCCTTCACCAATACAAAAACGATCATTTAGGAACTACGTGATAGTTACACATCTTTAAAAGAGGAAAAGGATAATTGAAGATAGCCATCTGGTCAGTTGTATCCAATGGTACTGCAAGTTGGACAATAATAATTTTAAATATATGAATGAGTTCTTGTTATATTTATTTACTTATTTTTACAAGTATAATAAATTTATTATTTTTAATCTCATATATATTTTTTTATTTTAGTTGAATTTTACTTAAAATTTTTATTTTTTTTATAAGTATTATTGACTTAACTCAACTCACTTTTTAAATCGAGTTCATATTCCTTTATAATTTGGCATTTGAAGGCGATATATTCTTCAAATTAATTTACTAATTTTATTGTTTTATGATTATCCCTTCAGACAAGTATATGCCATGCTATTAATTCCATATAAATTCTTTGGAATTTGCAACTATTTCCATTATTGTAATTTTACTAGCATATGTAAACTTTTTCAACTGGTGGTATTCTGTTCGAATTAAGAAAGTGTCTGGGGTTGATTTTGTTAGTCCACCACTATGCTAACTTTGGCAAAGAAAGCATTTTTGAAATTTCTTTTTAACAAGAAAAAAAAAAAAAGGTTATGGTGACTCACCTGTGATCGATTTGAAGTTGCTGATAGACGTTGAAACCTCGAGCGAACGAGTTTGACGGTCAGCAAGCAAAGTGGGCCCATGACATTGACCACTGGGTAGCCTTGTAACGATAGGTTGACAAAGTCAATGTCCATTCCATAATTTCAATTTGAAGGGGACAAACAATCCGTTTTGGAAGACCGTTGACCTCAAATCAATTAATGTCATAAAATTGACTTTGACTGTGGCATCGTTGGTATTATCTACCTAACGCATGAAAATGCCCTTTATATATTTTGGATGTGTCACTATTATAATAAAAATAATATTTCCATAAAAATATATTTTTAATTTTGATGCTTACATTATTTTCTCTCTTTTATTTTTAGTTTGGTGTCGGATGGTATCATTACCCAATTGGCATTTAGTTTACACCAAATAGTTGTATATCCACATATAAATTTTCTCTCTTTTTTTTTTTGGGGGGGGGGGTTAATGGTCTTGGCCTCAAATTTGTGACCTTTAATTCTAAAGTAAATTTCAATATAGTTGTATATCCACGAATTTGATTATAAATTTAATGTTTACATAAATCACTTTCGTGTAACTTAATTGTCAGAATCAAATCTTGATTAGTAAAATAACAAACATATCAACTTGGAACCCGGGGAAATCTTTAGGATCAATTTTAAGTGTAAAGTGGAAATTTTGCAAATTATTCTATAAAAAACTTGATGAGATTGAGATAAATTATGAGGAATGATCAGGAAGACATAGTTACTAATTTTTGTAACTAAATAATATATATTTGTATATTTTACAAATTTATGTAGGTTTTTTGATGAAATTCTGGTCACCCATAAATCATTCGGGTAAGGAAAGTTCCGAAAACCTTGTCAAAATACGTAGGTTCATGAATGACAAATAACACCATGGATATCGTATGAAAAAAGGAAAAAAAAACTTCCCTTTACTGAGAAGGAGTTAAAAAAACACAAAAAAAAAAAAAAGAACACAGAGAGCACGAGCTCTTAAAATTGAGTTATATGATGCGCTTTTTTTTAAAAAAAAGCAAAGAGGAAGAGTCATTGTTACAACGAAATTTCAATCACAAAGTGATTAAAACAATTAAAAAAAAAAGCACCATTGCCTAATTATAAGATAATAAGAGCAAAATAGTAATAATATGAAAATAATATAATAATTTGTTATATTTAATTTTATTTATTTTTTAAATTAAATTAGATGTAATTAGTTTATATTTTTTTGCTTGTTATTATGTTACTACCTATTTTTTTTTTCATAAAAAAAAAAGTGTAAAACCATGTATCGTGTAATATAGATTAGGGTTATGATACAACTCAAACACTAAAAGAAGCTCTATGATACCCCGAAAGCCTCGGCCTTATTTGCATGATTTGTGGCTTCATTATATATTCAGTCTGCCGGTTGATTCTGACTCCACTAAAATAATCAAATATCTCAAAAATAGCATATTCAGCCTAAAAGTCAATTATAAGATCATCTCTTCTCAACCATCTGAGCATTAAAGATCGAATTATAGGCAAAAGAAAAAGAAAAAAAAACAAAGATTTTCGTAAGTGAATTTTCAGCATCACATATGACATGTGGATCATTCACTTAAGTGAGTTACGAAAAAAAAAAAAAAAGGGATTAGTATCCCAATCATTGGCATATAATTATTAAGAATCTAACTCAAGTTCTGGTACATAAAAGCATGGTATCTTTGGGCATTTTTAACTGTAACTGGGGAACTTTACGAAATTATAGAGCAAACACAGCTAATATCGCTAGAAATAAGAGGGCCGATGAATAATGTTCGAGCTGTGCTGGGCTCGGGCCCTGTGGCCTTTGACCTGAACCTTTTTATTTAAATTAGAGCTAAAGTCGGCTCGGCCTCAAATTTGAGGCTTGACTTCTGAAGCCCAATTCATTTCAAATAAATTGGATGAAAGCTATGCCAACGCCTAGTTGTAATGGGTCGAGTGCTTAATTAAAATATACAAACCAGTCTTTTAATTTTAAATTTTAAATTATTAAATAACATTTAAAAATAAATTATTATATTAAATTTTAACATATTTTTTTCAGTATAAATCTATTAAATTAAAAATATAAAAAAATATTTTAACAATAAAAATTTATAATTAAATATAAAAATAATGGGTTTTAAATTGATAAAAAAATATTTTGATTTTATAATAAAAATTTAATTAAGATAAATTGTAAAAATTATATATATTAAACTTTTTTATGTAATATTATTAATTCTTAATTTCAACTTACATATGCGATGATTATTATACCTAAAAATACTTTTTTTTTATGTAAAAAAAATGCTTAGATAAACCTAGTCTATTACTATAGTCATAAACAAAACCAAAAAAAAAAAAATTATTATATTCCTATGTATTAAAATGCGACATAGTGAATTTTTTAGTAACACTTCAGCAGTTACTAAGTTCTTGGTCTCAACTTCATGGATCGGTCTGGTCGACCTCTAGTCTCAACGAATCAAGTTTTTAAATTTCCATGGACAATAAATTTCCCATGTAAATGTGGCATGAATTTCATTTTATTAACTTTTTTTTATCTTTTTCGGTCAAAAAAAGACAAAGTAAAGATCGTGTCCAATTATGAAAATTTGTGTTCATGAAAAAAAAAAAGGGTAAACTCTATAAATAACCTTTAGTCAGATTAAATACCTTAACTAAGAATCAAATTTATAATTTTTAATATTTTCTATGATTAGAACACAAATAGTAATATTTTAATTTTACAAACACCAACAAGATGCAAATGCATATATTTCTTTTTCATCAAGCTAAAGCGATGTTTTGTCGTTTTTCATTTTTATTATAAAGATTCTGCAAAAAAAAATTCCCAAAACTTGGTCGGAACTCTGCACATAATTTTATGTGTAAATAAAAGAAAGTTGTTTTTTTTTTTTTTCATTACGTAACTATCACGCAAAGCCCATTTTGTTCGTTGCATTTATAACGTCATAAATTATGATTAAATAAGTTCATAATTTCCTTCCCACAAAAAAAATAAAAAAAGAAGCCTATAATTTCATTAAAAAAAAAAAACAGTTGTATATTAATTTTCTGGAATATCGTTCCAATTATTGCAAGCTACCGACAGGTCCAAACTTCGAAGTGTGGACGCAACTTCTTATTGGCACGGTCGAAGACGCAAAACCTGACAACATCAATGAAATCTTAACTAGGAAAACCGGACAGCTTCCAACCTAACACTATCGAGAATTGCGACACAGAAGACTGTTGTGTTCTTTCTCGTTGGATCAGTAGCTCCTTCTTCGCCAATCAACACCCTCCATTTGTATGACTTTCTTCAATCTGTCTCATTGATATATCCGCTTTCTCTGGAAACCAACCAAATCTATCACGAGATTTTACTTTGCCACTGCAAAAAGGCTTTTCAGTAACTCAACTGTCCGACATAAACATAATTTCATGGCTTTTCAGCCTCCATCTGTTGCCTCTATCTTCATTTTTGTGACCCTTTTGATTCTCCCAGTTTCCCATTCCATACCCTTTATAGTTCTCCATGGTAATTAATTATCTCTTCTATCCCTTCTTTACTTGTTGGCTTGTGATTTGAATATTTTGTCTTTTGCCTAAAGAATTGTTCCTCCTCCTTGGTGTTTTCTTCTTTCTGGGTGTGTTGGTATATTAATGTTTACTGTTTATGGGCTGACAAGGTATATGAATGAAGCTATTTGCCATCTTTTTTAACAGTAGCCTCAGTTGTTCAATCCAAGGCCCGCATAAAAATCTAGGGAATTGGAATTGGTGATTTACTTTCAAGTGCACTACTTATATTGATGACTCGGTTAGAATCCTTGGATTGGTGATTCCCTTTCAAGTACAATAATTACATGAATGACTCAGTTAGAATTTCTTAATATATTTTTCAAATTACTCATTCTTTGCTGTATCAGGTATCGGTGATCAATGCAAGAATCGAGGAGTAAAACATTTCACTGAGCAGCTTATAGCTCTTTCTGGCTCTCCAGGATATTGCTTGTATGTTACTTTAGCTTGTAATGTTATGTAAAGCAACCTAGTGTTTGTATCATTCTTGTATGTGTTGATAATTTATATTTAATTGCAATTATCAAATTATGTGAGACTTTACCCAGACTATTATATAACTGACTTGATGCCTACTAAAGCAAAACATCTACATAGACTATCAACCATAAACTGCAAACCAATTTGTTTTCTTAACTTTAAGTTTGTGACGATGTGATTTTTCAAGTCCTTCTAAGAAAATGTTGAGCATTTGAATTTCCCTCCCCCCCCAACTTAATTAATCACCAACAGAGAAGTAATGGTGCCATTGCTTCTATTCTTTTACTTTGTGCAGAGAAGTGGGGGATGGATCGTGGGATTCCTGGTTTATGCCTCTAGAGGAACAGGTAAAAATATCATCTATCTAGTTATACTCAGTTGTTTCAAGTTAATATTCATAGCAATCCTTCCTAACTGGGAATTGTGTTCTTCTCTTCTTCTTCTTCTTCTTCCTCTTCTTCTTCTTGTTTTTTTTTTTTTTGGTTGTTCTTTTTGCAGACAACAGTTGTTTGTGAAAAGGTGGAAAAGCTATCTTGGTAATTATGCTCATCGTTTACAGTGTTATTGTTAGTTGAAGGAATAATACGTTCCACATCATGATTACAGGTCAAGGAAATGGAGGAACTAAAGGAGGGCTATAACATGGTTGGCTTGTCCCAGGTTATGAGCGATTTATTAAATTTTGCATTTTCTTAGAACACAGCTTCCTTTCTTAGTTTGTCTTTGTTATTTAACAGATGTATTGGTCAGTTAAGCAATGGATCGTTTGTAAGATCATTGTTTCAACACACACAGAAAAATTGATTACGGTTTTGATTCTTCCTTTTCTTTTTTGTTTGTTGGTTTTAACAGGGAAGCTTGATTGCTCGGGGTGTATTGGAATTGTGCAATGGCGGACCTCCTGTAAGTTGCAGCTCTATTTGGACCTTTTTTGGCTCTCCATTATGCAAATCTATGATATGGTTACCTTATTATATGGGAATCCCTTTTATTGTTCCACCAAGCTTTACTTGTATCAAGTTCATTGGCCCTCAGATGGATTAGTGTCCATCATCTTAAGCTTTTAACCATATTGTTCACGTCATTCAGAATGTAGCCTGTATATCTGCATTTGTATATCAAAGACAATCTATTTCATTTCTTCTGTTTAAAATTACTGCAACAGGTTAAGAATTTCATTTCCTTAGCTGGGCCACATGCTGGTACTGCCTCGGTTCCTCTTTGTGGCGTAAGTACCGCTGCACCTTTTTCCTAATTCTGCTGTATTTTAGATGAGTACTATAAACATAGATTGATCTCTAGGCTTGCATAAGATGCCACATTGTCATTCACAATTTTCTTTTGAGTGCTGATTGATGTTGTCAAAGCAACTTGGATTTTGCAGTCTGGTATTTTATGCATAATTGCAGACAACTTGATGAAGTCAGAGATCTACAGTGAGTATATCCAGGTATATGCTTCTTTCTCTCAGGCTTCATCGTCATATCAGCCTGAATAGGCATTTTGCGTGTATGTGTGATTGTGAAAATGAGCATGCCTTGTGACCATCTGATAATGATAATTGAACAAGTAAAAAGCTTTTATCATCTGTTACTAGTCAGTATCATTCTCACAAGGGAACTTTGATATGTGAAATTGCAGGAACACTTGGCTCCCAGTGGCTATCTCAAATTACCTTATGTGAGTTGCATATCCTACAAAAGAGGAGAGATGTGAAACGGGGATTTTGTCAAAATGCATGATCTGCCAGTTTGTTCAATAAGCCTTATTACCAGGAAAGCAAACAATCAAACCCAAACCAACAAATGTCACCAATTCATATGCTACTTTTAACCAATTTATTATTTTAACATCTCAATTTTCTGAAGAGATGATCTAGATTTAATGGAAACCAATTTAAATGTCTGGCACATTAAGATACACTGTCTTCATAATAATGTTTCCAATCTTTTTGGTGCCTGTTACTGCCTATAGATATTGGCATTTACAGATAATGTTCTCTTATGCTGGTTAGGTAGCAATAGCTTTGCACCTGATATTATAGTCATTTCCCGACTGCCAGGATATTCCTCACTACTTGGAGAAATGCAAGTTTCTCCCAAAGCTTAACAATGAACTTCCCGACGAGAGAAATGCAACATACAAGGAAAGATTCATCAGCTTGCAGAACTTGGTACTTATCATGGTGAGGAAGATGTATTTCCATTTCCCTTATTACTCTCGGCATACTATAGGTGTTGAGTATTTAAAACAATGTGCATTTTGTCTTTCAACAGTTCAAGAATGACAATGTTCTGATACCCAAGGAAACATCTTGGTTCGGATATTATCCAGATGGTGCTTTCAAGCCAGTTTTACCTGCGCAACAGGTACATTAGAGAATCGTTAAACCCACTTATGTTCTTGCTTACAAGCAGCTCTCTAGCCATTTACAAGATTACAAATCTTCTACCTCCGTCATCTTGTCTGAGTTTACATTACTGCAATTTGCAACTTGTGCTGATCTTTCTGTTAACGCAACTTTTCATCCCAATATACTAATTCCTTTTACAAATCACAAGTTGCCTTCTCTTCAGTAGAAACAAGAACTATGTTTAGCAGGAGACTTTAATTCTGAACTTATTTCACATTGTTGCCAGACAAAGCTGTACATTGAGGACTGGATTGGTCTCAAGACCTTAGACGAGGCTGGAAGAGTCCATTTCGTTAGCGTGCCAGGGGGTCATCTTGGAATCTCAAAAAGTGATGTGAAAAAGCATGTCATACCATATTTAACAGATGAACCATCAACTGAGAGTGATCATGACAATAGCATGCACAGCCTTCCCCGTAAGATTGCACAAAATGGCAAGAGAAGCCAGGCCCTAGCAGAGCTCGATGACCAGGCTTCAGATGAACGGATGCTGGACGGATTGTCACCTTATGAGTGGCCCTCATCAGTAAAAGGATATTTCAGGGAGCTGATTGGTTTTGAGGAGATGACTGGTTTTGAAGAGAACGATTCAGATTAATGCATAAGATCTTAACAATGGTCACATCATATTATGGTAAGGCAATCAAATATCCCTAATGGTACGGCCTTGCTGTGCTACCTGATAGCTATCAATCCATCCCTTATCCACTACACGCAAGAAGACCATTAAACAGTGAAGCCAACTAAAGCAGACAAGATGATTAATGATTTTACTCTCAGTTACTATTCTTGGATATTGTTTGTTGTTCCATATCTTATCTTCTGAAGATTGCCCGGTAAAAGCTATGATGCGCATGAGTCCTAAATAGGCTGTTATAATTATCATTTTAGATGCATAAGAATTTCAGAAACCCAACCCTTTCAGTTTTGTTCTTAACGAAACCTGTTGAGAAGCAAAACAACACATGCATATATCTCCCAGAAATGCCATGGGACTATGGTTTTAAGATTTTGACACCGTTGCTGTCCCGTAAGCCTCTTTCTTGGACAAATCAAGGTAACGTCATTTAATTGAACCGTTTTGAAGATCATAGTTCTCAGATTCATTGCTGATACATACAATGCCGCAGCCCCTGAATCCTTTCAAACATCATCAAATACTGACACCCCGATGCCACGGCTCCCGGATGAATAAGGCTGATTTGACTTGAAAATATTTGCTTGTCTTCTACCAACACACACGTGCAGAAGGCACGCACATCTGCTGCTTGTCGATCCAACCCAACGCAATCACCACTAAAAAGCATATAATGCAATGCCAGTTTGCTTCTTGATTGCAGACAGAACTCAATTTACAAGGGTAAAATCCAACTTTAAGTGAAAACATTATTTCTGCTTTTGTATACAGGAAAAGAAAAGGAGGAAAAAAGAAAAAAACTTCAACTTATGTGCAATTTGAGGCTTCATAGACATGGATGTCCACACTGATACCTCCCAAGTGATCGGCCCTGATGGAGCAGCTGCTTTGCCTGCTTATTACTTGCTTGTTCAATATCTTTTGATGAGTCCGGCACCGCAGCCAAAGACAGGAAATTCTGGCCATAGCTGCCTCACCAGCAACTCGAACACGGTAGACAAGACTCAGGTCTGCCCATATCTCCCTTCCAACAGCTCCTGATCTGAGACTTGGATCATAGCCATCAAGATCTGCTTCCGCTATGACCACCACAGAGCCATCATCGAAGGCCAGAAGATCCTGTGGAGGTGATGGCCTTAGTGTTCTCAATACCATTTCCGTTGGGTTGATACAGTTACCACTCTTTTGCACCTTCAGATTATAGAATTCCCAAACAGCCTGTAATTACAACCACAGATTCTACTAATAAATAAGCAATTACTTTGTCAAAACTTCACAAGGAAGAACTAGAAGGTAATTATCTTCAATGAAAATAAAAAAAAAAGTCTAGCAAAGAAACTTAGGAAACCAAAAATATCATCAAGCATTTTTTATCCCCCAGTCCACATGAAATTTGAAAAGCAAGGATTATATTGTAAACCGGCTTTGCTAAGGAATTGCTGAAACCATGAATCCGCTTGCATTGAATGTGAATCTCAATGGAATCAAAAACCTCGCTGAATGACTACCTGCCACTGAGCAGATGCTAGAAGAACTCTAGGTCGGATTGATCTCACATAACCATATGCAGCGTCAGGTGTCATCTGCTTATGTTGCACCTACATCCAAAAGGGAAAGCCTCAGAAAAGATGTAGATGGAAAAACAAAAAGAAAAAACAAATTCTACAGTCTAAGTTCATTGTGCAAATTACCAGGTAACAAAGGACAATGGTGGTGCTCCTTCCCCGACCAGCTTTACAATGAACATAGGTAGTTCGCTTAGACAATGCATTGGCTTTACAAAGATCGTAAAGGAACATTAGAATCACCACAAAGCATAATTGGTTAGATCCATATAAGAATAAAACAAAGTTACACAGGATAACAGAACATGCAAAAAACTTACCATGAATAAACTCTACTGCTCGGCATATGTTGTGCAACAATGGGGCAAAGCAATAATCTCTTGTAGGAATCACCAAATGGTTGATACCATGAGCCTACCAATATTGAAAGATGAGCTGAGCATGTGTAAACTTTCATACAAAGGAAACCATAAATGTCCAACTAGCAGAACAGTGCATGCCTTGCCATGTGCAAAACCAATTATGCTAAGGGCCAACATTCAATACGTTAACCTTTCACAAGATGCATAAATAATCTGATAAGTCTAAAATCCAGACCCATGAAGATTCAATCCATTCCAACAAGAAAACCAAAGATACAATCAAAAGCACTCACGTGATAGAGAGATGTTGGAACCAAAGTCTCATATGGCTCATTTAGTGTGATTACTCCACCAACACCCAGATCTTTTAAGCATGGAACATCACTAGGGAATGGAACAGCACCTAACAATAAAAACTGCAAGAGAATGTATTATGAGGTATTCCCACAATAAAAATGGCAATAATGTAAAGCTCTATTAGATTGAAGGCCCAAGTACTGCAGAAAACTCAGATGGATCTAGAAGTTAAAGCTGAAAGAAGAAATGTTTAATATGTGAAATTATCAACAGTGATCTTGCAAATAAACAATGAGATCTACAGCTGTCATCGTCCTTCAAAATTCATGAAAATCTACCACTGTTCACAACATTTAGCCACTGCTCCACCCAGGGGAGAGAGAGAACAAAAAACCAGCTCATCAAACATGCTTCCACAATCCAAAAAAGGGGAAGAACTAAAAAAAAAGTGTGCATAGCTCTGGCAAACAAAACCACTCAAAAATTCAACCAACGCCACAAGTTCATCCCACCTGAAATGCAAGACACAAGATTAATTGCATCACCTATCATTCATGCTAATTTAAGGAATCAGGATCACTGTCCTCCAATAAATATGTTTTAAAAAAAAAAAAAAAAACAAATGAACAATTTCAAGATACAGATCAAAATGCCTAACAAGAAAACACAAACAGAAACATAGAAAATGAGAAATAAAACTGTGCGGCAAGCCCTTCCATCCTCTTATTTCTAGGTTACTTTACCCCAGTGCAAAACTCACAAAACAGGCCATATGACACTAGGAAATAAAGCAGACACGCCAGACTGATTGATCCACACATTCACACAGTTTAGCAATATTATCACTGAAATTAAGCCTAACCCACTATGAATCAAAGCAAACAACAATAGCAAACGTGAAGTAAGAATCCACATCATCCACAACTGTTACATCTCCCCAAATACAACATACCAGACAAAAAAAGAATCATAATAGTTATAACAAAAGAGCTTGAAACAGAGGAATTATACCTCATCGACCCGATCCCACCAGCGAAATTCGGCCTGAAACTTGTTCCTAACAACATTATAAAGCAAAGTTGGGTAAAACAAAGCCCGAGCTCCCACTCCAATCAAAACCCTCTTCGCATCCCACGCAACAAACCCTTCACTATCACTCTTTTTATCACCACCAACAACTACACATGACTTCTTATCTTCCCCTTTCTCCACCTCGCCCCCAGCATTCAATTCCTCAATTATCATAATATCCCCAATTCCAAATCAACCTAAATTACAATCACTAAACACAAATTATCATTTAATAAAAAAAACTATTAAATACCCATCTATACAAAGAATACAGAAAATTTTATAAAAAAAAAAACTAATTTTTTCAAGGAATGGATGGAGAAAGCTTTGATCTTTTACAGGAAGTACAAGAAATGAAGGTAATACAAGGGATCGATTCCGACGAAATTGGATTGTGATGATTTCCAAGAGAAATCACCATCGTACGCCGGCGGACGGGGCTCGATCGGACGGCGAGGACGCGGCGAAGACGGTGGCGGTACGATCGGAAGCAGAAAACGATCGGCGATCCGTTGATTTCGGTTTGAATTCTGGAGCACGCCCTAACCGTACAATTTTGGGGTTTGCTTCGATCGAAAAATTCAAAAGCTTCAACTTTTCTCAACGAGAGAGAGAGAGAGAGAGAGAGAGAGAGAGATTGGGGTTTTGGAGAAGATAGAGTGACGGACGGAGTTGAACGGCAGGTAAATAATATAAAGACACGTGGGGGGATTAGATGTGGGATTACGAGGATTTTGGACTTAGTTGGCTTGGTGGGGCCCAGGTTATCGAGGATTGCCGGTAGTTGGACTTTTCCTTTTTATAATGATCCTTGTGGACCATTCTTATTCTCTTTTTCTTTTTCCTGCTTTTTCTTTTGGATTTGGTTTTGGTGGGTTTTTCTTTCTTTTTTTTTTTCCCCCACCATCTATTTGACTATTTTAACAGTTTTCCGTTTTTCATATAACTTTGGCTGCCTTGACTTTAAAATTAAAAAAAAAAAAACATGGTAACAAGGATGATGATCAAGAGACTAAATCAACTCAATTCAAATAAGAATTAGAAAAACGAATTAAATATAGATGGTGATTTATAAAAATTATTATTCAAATCACTAACCAACCCAAATCAAATTGACACTAATATTCATAAAATGTGTTATTTTAGAAACAAATGACTAATTCTCTAAAAAAAGATACAAATGATTAATGTTAGATGATATTATACCTCTGTTATTTAGTTATATTTATTATAATTTTTAATTGCACAAAATATTATTCTTAAAATCATTTCATAGTTTTTTATTTTAATTTAATTATTTTTTTACCTTTGTCTTGGTATAATCAATATGGTTAGAGCCGTTAATATGTTTGCTCAAACTGTAACTATTTTTGTTGTTTTAATTGATTTTTACTTAGGTTGAAGTTTTAAAATTAATCAAACAACAACTAATAGTGCGGTTTGAAAACAAAATGTGCTTCAGAAGTATATCGCATTTATGAGCTACCTATTAATATCATCATATAACTTCTTCATAATGTCTTTATTTAATTCTTTTTTATAAAAAATGCCTATCACTTAATTATTATTAAATTTAAATTAATCTCCTTATATTAAATTTTAATATCATCTCATCAATAAATTAAAAATTTAATACTGTTCACTCGATATAAATTTTTATTTTATATTTTTAATTTTAATATTAAGAAATATATAACTCAATATCACTTATTTAATATAAATTTTTATTTTCTATAACAATAAAAAAAACTCAAACTTAGTATAATACATAAAAAAATTATACAAAATTATTAATTAAATTACTATTTTAAGCAAGTGTGATAAAACATTTAAAGAGTTACTGAATTTTAGTTGTTGCGTAGATATGTTAATTTGATTTTAGGCAATGAGCCAAATTATAGATAATTACGCTGTTATTCCTTCTAATAAGTATAAACAGTATAATCATGTTGCATGATATGTAGTTAGATATGCCGTAGTTCAGACGCAATGATGCCGTATGCACTTATATCTATATCTATATATATATATTATTTATTATTATTATTTTTCTTTTAGTGTATAACATTGTCCATTACTTAATTGCCAAGTTAACTTGAAAACACATCTGTTCGAGATAAACGTAGTGATTACCAGGCAACAATTTTAATTAATTTACCCCGTTTTGATGGAAGGGAAAGAATTATGACCAATGATCTCTCGGGGCAGCAATGATTCTGTAAATTCAATTACACTCTCTGTGTTTTCGGCTACCGAACACTGTGAATATTCTATGAATATGCTTGGTGTGGTATATGTAGCCTGCCAACACCCGATTAAAAGAAGACACAGATGATAACGTGTGCTTTCATTTTGATTCCTGGAATGGCAATTAGAGTAGATGGAGATGGTTTAGTAAGAAGGGTAGCTCCGAAGTTTTTTGTAGTTAGAATGTCAACTCTCTGCAATAGAAGACTCCATCAAGTTACTAAATCTACAGCATTATTGTTAACACTATAATTTTTCGCTTTTATGAACTGGGAATATGTTATTAAGATGCACAAAGACCCCGGAGAGCCGAAAATTGAGCTATGCTAGATGTGACAAACGAGTAAAGCAGATCAAATTTTAATTGAATTAATTGGATCTTTGTTTTTATTGAATTTTGAATATATTAAATTTTAAATTTTTTTATTTTTTAGATTATAAGTTACTAAATTTTTGTTTTAATAACACAAGTTAAATTAAATTAAACCGAGCTATTGGGATTGGTTGCGACCTTTCAGCAATGCATCTCCAAACTGACAAGAGCTGCCTAAGTATCGTTATTATTACCATCATAATCATCACTAACATCACGATAGCCATCAATTCAATGAAAAGAAAAAAAGAAAAAAAAAACTCTTGAGTATCTTAATTGTTAAAGGTTCAAACTTCACCGTCTCATTAACAAAGAATGCTAATCAATATGACATGTATTCACAGATGCAAAATGAATGAGGTGACTATACAGAAGGGTCGCACAAACCAATTTTTAACTTTAGAACAGTAAGCAACATCGCCATAGAGGAAGAATCTGCACCATAGTCAACATTACAACCGTCCAATCCTTCAGAACCAGTGATTGTGGTAGTGGGAAAAGAAACTGGGGCGGCTAAGGATTCTTCTGTAGCCTCTACTGCATAATGCTGGGTTGCTATCATGCTGTCGTACCCTCGTGGATTTCATATATGCAAAACTACCTAATCAACAAATGCCAATGCTTATGCAACGAGACATTATTGGATGTGCTCAGGGGATATTTCAGTCGTCTAAAACCTAAACCTAAGTCTCGGGTTCTAACCCTAAGAAGGGAATATGAGGTTTATGCAAATAAAGAAAGCTATTACGGCCTAATGAGCCTCTTAATGGACCAAAGAAAAAAAAACAACCTTGAATTTGGAACGACTACCAAATCAAGTTCAAATTGCAAAAGAATGGAACAAAATTGTACATATTCAGTAGGCTGACTGAATCCAAACAAATTGCAGTACTGTATAGAGCTAATTTAAATCACAGTATGCAGATAATTTTGCTGCCTGCATAAGTAAAATGATTACATCTCTTTGTTCTGTACATCCCTATGAATGTCACTTAGCCTCTCTCTTCCACTGAGGAAAATTGCTAAAAGATTCCGTGCCAAAAAACTGCCAGTTTATCATTATCTATCCCAATTTTCCTCAGTCAATAGTAGATAGACATTAAATCGAACACACTGTACCATGAAACAAAATTTGACAAAAATTTAAAAACAAAACCGAGGCACTTGTCCATTTCGACAAAGCATGATTAGTAAAATCCAAGCAAATCCCGACAAATATATAAAAGCTGCAAGATGAGACACTCCCACCACAAGTAATTTTCTCATTATTTCTTTTCATTGCAGAAATCATTATGCATTTGTTAATTCACAACTGATCAAGTTGCAAATGTACTGCCCAATGTGAACATGTGATTGTAGAATGGCAATTGAATCGTGGGATTTTATTGAAGTATCCTTAAAGAGGGAAAAAAAAAAAAACCTAATCAGGAAGATAGATGGAACTCAACCAACACATGCTGACAAGGATAAGAAAACAGAGACCACCCTGAAAGAGACACAAAGACAACAAGTTGTAGTCAGCTTCCCTACATCACTATTATGAAGATTTTCCAAAGGTTCCACAAAGGAAGAACCAAAGGACTGGGCCAGTGGACATGAAGGCTCCAAGTTCCTGCAGCTGTTATAAGGAATCTGAAATGATCCATTGGAAAAACAAAAAGGCAATGATGGAGGATCAAGTAGCATTGCAAATTCAGAAAAACAAGCAATTCTATGAAAAATGACACACTCATTCAAAGTCTAATCATCAAGGATATACATGATTAATTTTCATATCTCCAATGGATTTCCAGGAAACATAATAACTTACAGGAAAAACAATACCTAACCCAACAAGATCTTTAAGGAATTATAAAAGCATTATTAGGTCCTGTGGCTGCAATCCAATGTTTAGGTCCTGTCCATGTGTTCCCTGAGGAGAGGCTACTAGGCAGTTCTATTGTCATTGACCTCCTTGGTGACCCTTTGTAGATAATTTAAGCAGGTTTGTTGCAAATACTGTCAAGTGCATAATAAAACAGACTGGTAAGAAAAGATTCACATAGCCAACTCCAATTAAATTTGTAATTAAGCCTTAGTTGTTGTAGTTGCTGCAAATACTGCCCAGTGTGATGGGCGAGGATGAAGAGATTGCTGAGAACCAAAACAATGAAATGAGGTTGCATAAATTCATGTTGGGCAAGGAAAACCCTTAAGTTTGGCACTATAGATAATAAAGGCCAGTACACGCCAAAAATGCAAATGTAGGTTGATCACATCAACATAAAGGTGAATGTGGAGCCAATAATCATTGACAAAACAGTTTTAAGAAATTGTGACTTAGAAGTTTTAGTAGTCATTTGTACTAAGTGTTTAGCAGGAACCAAACATGCTTGATTTCTTAATTAACTATTTGATTAAGACAGCCTTTGAGGATCAGAGACTAGAGTGATCAAGTTACTTTGGGAGATTAAATGAATTTGGAATGATTATCCACATCTAAGCAAGTTAGTGAAGAGTGGCACTCCAAGAGCCAGCAATAGAGGGCAAGAATCTAGAGCAGTAACTAGTGCAGTGAAGCATAAAATAAGAACAATCATCCATTGTTCCATTTAATAAGATCAAATATCTCTCTACATTCATCAATCAAAGGGTAAAGCAAGAAAAAGAAAAAAAAATCAAAAGAAAAACGTAAGCATTGGAGAGAGTCGCCACAAATACAAACATCAAGCATGAACACAAAAGGAGAGATGAGAATGTACCTCCTGGAAGCTAACTGCCAAAAAGCAGCTGCCTATCTTTGGACATTGGTTAATTTCAATGCTGCTCCTAATATATAGTGTCGACAGCTTTGCCCAACATTCACTTTCCAAGGTAACAAGAATCAAACAACTGCTTAATAACTTGAGTTTCACTGACATAGACTTTTTCAGCAGTGTATCATCCCCTAATGCCAACTAATTCTGCAACTAGTTGCTCGTCTCCAAATTTCCTAAGATGTCCAACTATTTTGTCAACACAGTTCGCTTTAAGAGCAATTCCTTTTCCAAGCATTGACTGTGCAAGCTTTGCAGCTTCCACTAAATGATTTTGTTCACAAAGCCCCACCAGAAGGACAGAATAGATATCAGAGTCAATGGAATACAAGAACCCCATCTTCTCAAGTTGAACATATAAGCAATACCCATCAAGCCCCCCTTTCTCTAAACAAAGTTCCTTAATCATAAGACTACATGCCAAACTATCAAGTTTCAGTCCACTAGCCAGAACCCTGCTAAAGATGTTCTCTGCCTCCTCAACTTTTTTTATCCTTATCAAGCACACTACCAGAGAACTATAGCAATCCCCGTATGAAACACCACCTTGCACCACAGCTCTATCAATCAACTTATAAGCCTCATCTATATGGCCATCAATGCAAAGACCTTTGATCAAACAGCTCATTGTGACACGGTTTGGAGCACAACCATATGCCTCCATTCTATCAAAAACCCCTAATGCATCCCTTGTCCTGCCTTTCTCACATAAAGCTTGAATCACAGATGTGTAAGTAACAACATTGGGATTACAATCCCCACCTTCCTTTTCCATCTTTTCTAACAAATCTAAGGATCTTTCAAAACTCCCAAATTTACAAACCCCGTCAAGAAGTGTTGAATATGCTACTGCATTAGGTTGACAACCATGCACTCTCATTACCTTAAACAAACCACAAGCTTCTTCCAATCTACCCACACCACAAAACCCTTTAATCATGGACACATACGTGATCATATCCGGATAAAGATCAATCAAACCCATATCTTCCATCAATTTTTGAGCCATATCCATATCACCCTTATCGCTAAACAACCTAATAACAACATTATAAGCATTAGTATCAGGACGTAGATCAAATTCAGGCATTTTCTTCAACACCAACAGAGCCTCATTGGCAACCCTTGCCTCTCTAAGCAAATTCAAAACAACCTTAAAAGTCTTGACATTAACCACACACTTTTCCACCCTATAAGCCTCAATTAAATCCAGAACAATTTGTGGGCGTTGCTTAATCTTGAATAACCGACAAGCTTCTCCATACATATAAAAAGTGTGCCTATAATTTGATTGGAAACCGGCCCAGACAAAAAATCTAAGACCCAATAAAGAGTTGGTTTTGGAGTATCTGTTCAAGACTTCACGTACACAATTGGAGTCCAATTTAACTTTAATTGAATTCAGGGATTTTTCCAAGTTGTCAGCTTTGTTTTGCAGGTGGGTGCAAAATATATCAGCTGAACAGTTGGTGGAGAAGTGTAAAGCTGAGATCTTTGAAGTTTTGGATGTGATTGAGAACCGGGGAAAGCGAGCAAGTGAAGACAGGATCATGGGTTTGTGACGATTTTCAAGCTTATTGATTGAATGGAGGAGCGAAAAATGGCTATGATACTTGATCTACTTGGATGGGAAGGGTTACCCGGAACTGAAAGGAGGGTTCATAAGGGACAAGAAGAAGCATCCAGGAGCCAGCGGAAAATGGGACGATTCAGTCCGGGCGGCGAAGATGTATTAGTGGCAGCTGACAAGGTCACAAGCCCCAAGGTTTACTGCCTGTCGTGGGCATGATCAGCCTCCCTTTTCGGCCAAGCCCACAAAATTTTGTTATCCTAGAACGTAAAGTTTCAACTGTAATTTTTAATTTTAAAAATAATGTAAAATTTATAAAAATAAAAAATTTATTTTTATAATTTAATAAATTAAAAAAATAACTTAGACTTTTTATTTTTTGAATTTTAATTTTAAAAAATAGGATATATATATTTTATAAAAATAAACAAAATTACCTATGTAAATCATAAAAGAAATTGAAAATTTTAAAAGAAAATTATAATATTCACTAAATTTATCTTTATTTTTTTATCATTTTATTTTTTTTATTTTTATTTAATTGTCCTATCATTTTATATTACAAGATTAAATGAAAGGTTTTAAAATTTATACTTAAGAATATATCTTAATGTAATTAACTCTACAATATTTGTGTTTGTTCAATTAAAATTTAATATATTAAAATTGTTAAAATTATTTCAAATTATGTAAATTATTCTAAATCATATAGTGTGAAAGTAATAATGAAAATTTCAAAAATTAAAAAATTTATAATTTCATTCAAATTTTTTAAAAAACTATTATTGAGTTCTAAAATTTCAAAATTTGGAAAAATCAAGAATTTTAAGAAAATTTTTATTTTAAAAAAAATTATTTATTTTCTATTTTCTTGTATAATTTATAATTATTTAATTAATTTTAGTGTAAGAAAATATTTGTTAAATTAAAACAAATTTAATTGTATAAATATGTATTTTTTAAGAAGTAAATTTTAAAATTTTTCATTTAATTGAACGAGAGAATAATCAAATTAAAATAAAATAAAATAAAATATTAGTAATTTGAATATAATAAATTAAATTTGAGTGATGAAAATAAATATAAATTTTAAATTAAGTAATAAATTATATAAATCACCCAAAAATTTATTACCAACTTATTCTTGAACTTATAGTCATATTTTGATTTAGTCATATAATTCTCAAACATTTTGATTCCATCTCGAATAATATAAAATACTCATTTTATAATTTCTCGGGAAGTTGAAAGCATAAAATGACAATATTTTTTACTGCAATTTGCTTAATGTAACATTAGTTTCATCATTCATGTATAATATATGGTCACAAACCTTAGATGATTTTAGAAAGTATAATTATAAAAAAATTGAATTTAATTACAAAACTTATTTAAAGGACTGGATTTGAATTTTAACTAATGTTCGGTATTTTGAGTTCAATTAGACCAAACCATGGATTAAAAGAACATCTAATATTACTTGAAAGTTTAATCTTTAAGAGAAGTTTTCTTTTTGAGGTTTTTTATTCAAAAAATTAATTAAAGGTATTAATAATTAATCTATATTAAGGAACATATAATTTCTTTCATTTTACAATCTATTTTTGATTAAACAAATCCCTTCGCTATGAAAGCATTTAATCTAAAAATAGTGATAAGAATAAGTTCAACATTCATCTTTTATTTTTGTTTAATTAGCAAAATTTACAAAAGTTGGTATCAATAGACTTAAGTATATACTATTGTTCATGTTCACTGCGTGGCCCTCAAGCACACCAATATCATCTATTAAATTCATGACCTCAACACATGAATATGATGCTTGGAGATCGAAAAGCATTCCCCTCCAAAATAATTTCCCATTTGCACTTTTATATATAGTGATTAAAAATGTATATTTTTATTTATAAAATTTAAATTTTTAATTTTAGTAAAGAGATATAAGAATATAAAAACAAAGAGAAATATTATTATGATATATTTTATAATTTAATAAAGTTGTTAATAGATCAAAAAAAAAACTAGCGTATACAGTCCAAAAGAAGAATCCTAGCCACTTCCACGCAACCCATTTGCCCCTTACGTTGTTCATATTCCCCACGATGTCCCCAACAAAGATTCCCTCTCTTTGCATCGACGGATGACTAAGGGTGTCCAATTTTCCACTTCAACGTCGTTTTTTTTTTATTATTATTTTTTATTTTCTTTGAAAATGGTATTTGTGCTTTCTTTTATCAAATTACTTTTTGGAATTATATGTCGCACTTGAATATAATTCCAAGGACCATAAATACTATTTCCACAGAACATCAAATCAAAATGCCAAAGTATAGTTTACAATGTACCAAGAAAAAGGTATAGTTTACTACTACTATAAGGGGCAAAGAAGAATGTATTCCGTGTATCATATAGGTTTTTGAATACCATTTTGGTGCAGCCCTTGCCCCCACCATTGATGGTTTTTTTATGTATAAATTTAGAAAATATTTTTACATAATTTGGTTTTTGCCCCACTTCAATTTAATTGTTGTCTCACAATCCCACTAAATCTTTTTTGTTTCCATGATTTGTTAAGAATTTTTTGTTTAATTTTTTTTCCTTGAGCCAAAAATCTAGTCCTTACTCATCTTAAAAGTATTGTTATTTTTCAATGAAACTAATTATTGATAATAAAACTTAAAAGAGAGAGAGAAAGAGAGAGAGAGAAATACATAAGTTATATTTCTTATAGACTCTATGTCATGGATTACTGCTATTCATTCTCAATTGTTAAAACTAGATATATACATGAGGTCATATGGGGATTAAGAAAATTCCCAACTTATGATTTTTTTTTCAACTATGCTCATGGTTTGGGCAAAATAAAAAATAAAAAATAAAAAATAAAACTCAAGATTTAATTTTTTAATGTTAAGTTTGAAATTTTTTGTTCAAATTTTGTAATAAATATAAAAAATTTTAAGAAAAATCAAATTATATTTGATGGTTACTTATATAAAAAATATATTTAATTAAAAATAAAAAATTTATTATAAATTTTTAAAATATAAAAACTCAGAAGAAATAATTATAATATTTATTATTCATAATAACTCATTTTTAAAAAATTTTTTATATACGTACTATTTTGAACTATATATATATATATATATATATATATACACCTTTGTCTCCCCTGAAAAATTTTTCTGGATTCCTCGTCCAAATTTTGTTGGATCAGTCATGGCTCCAATACAGGGCACAGACTTTTAGAGCAACTGAGCTCATCTTAACACATGTGAAGAAAGTAATTAAAAAAATTACTGGCTTTCAAGTCATATAGCACAAGACAAGAAAGGCCATGATCTCTGCCCATCTTGCGATTGTGGTAACAAGTCTACCAAGACTTCCGAGTCTCAATCAATGGTTCGCCAATGAACATAATGATCGTACTGCATAGCCTATCCAGTTAGCTAAAGGATTATCCCCTGCATCCATTTCGCTTATTAGATTCGACGTCACTTTGATCAGAAAATGAAAATAGCCTCAAAAATGATCATGAACAACTAGCTTCCAATAAGCAATGTTCTAATATTTGGATAAAGCCAGCCAACCACGGGACTTGTTTACTCACTAGATGATCAGTGCCCTGATAAAGGTTATAAGGCCCAAATGATTGTTCTGTCTGAAATGATCCATTTAGCCAAGTTTCAGAAATCAGACCCATGAGTAGGAAGTTCCTTCAAATATTTTGCCACTTCTTGAAGCTATTTATGGTTTAGAATATAGGCTTTTCACATTTTACCTCTAACTCCGCCAACCCAACAAATCTCCAGAAAAGCAGAGAGTACAAATGAGAAAGGAAAAGCATCAAACCCATACTGACTCAGCAAAATGCTATCCCTAATCCCTCAGAGAAAAAAAAAATAATAATAATTGAAGGGAAAAGAGAAGGATCAAGACAGGGAATAAACAAAAGGGACTCAATATATTTGCTTAGAATCATTCAAAGAAAACTCATGAAAAAGCTAGAAATTTGTTCACAACTCCCCAAAACTTTCCTCTCCACATCTACATTCTCTCTTTGCTTGCCTCTTCCCTCTCTCCTTTTACTTAACCCCTAAGCTTTCATTTCTTCTTCTTCTTCTCTTTCTTTCCTCTTTCTTTTTTCTCTCTTATTCTCTTCAACAACAAGAAGCAATCAAAGAGAGATCTCATTTCCTCTTTTTCTCCTCTTCGATGGCAGAGGAAATCTACTGCACTAAACGATCAAACCCAAGTAAGATCTACTCTCATTTTCTCTACAAAGCTCTCATTGTCTCAATCTTCTTAGTCATACTCCCACTTTTCCCTGCACAAGCTCCTGAGTTCATTAACCGAACTCTGAACACCAGAGGCTGGGAGTTTCTCCACCTTCTCTTTGTTGGCATAGCTGTCTCCTATGGCCTTTTCAGCCGGCGAAACGAAGAAACAGAAAAGGAAAACAACAACTGCTTAAGGTTTGATAATGCTCAGTCTTACCTCTCTAGATTCCTACAGGTCTCATCTGTTTTCGACGATGAGGCTGATAGCACGCCACGGGCTGCTGATGGGAATAATAGCCAAACATGGAATAACCAGTACTATAGGGATGAGCCTGTGGTTGTTGTGGCTGAAGAACAACCTGTTCCTGATGATGAACCAAAGGGGAGTAGTTCAAGAATTTCTGAGAAGCCGCTTTTGCTGCCAGTTAGGAGCTTAAAATCGCGTATTGTTGATGCAGATTCAAATCAAAATACAAAAGAATATGCTGGTATTTCAAGTTCCATTAGCAGGTCTGCTTCTAGTTCAAGTTCTAAAAGATTTTCAAGCGATTTTTCAGGTAAAGGTGGGGACTTTGAAAGGTTGGATCGTGAAGAGTTGGAAGATAAGTTGGAGGAAAACGTGGTGCTTCCTTCACCAATTCCATGGAGATCAAGATCAGGAAGAATGGAAATGAAAGAAGAAGCTAATAGTCCTTCTCTGTTTACTCTGCCTCCTTCAATGGAGGAACCTGAATTCAACTGGTCATCTAGATCCCAATTCTCTAGATCAACACAACCAGGTTACACTACTTCTTCACCCAAACTGTCTCCTTCACCTTCAACATCTTCCCCAAAGAAGACTTCGCCTTCGCCTTTGCCTTCTTTCTCATTCGAGGCTCAAGGCAAATGCGCGGAAGACTTTGTGAGGAAGAAAAGCATTTATCGGTCTCCTCCTCCTCCTCCCCCTCCACCACCATCACTACCCATGATCCGAAGATCATCATCCTTAATGAAACCACGGTCTAGTGCCATTGACGATGAGGAATTTGATAAGAAAGACTTCAACAGAAGTTTCACTAGTGAGCCAAAAGATTTCAACAAAGTTGGCAATGTAGCTGTACCGAAGTCAGCTAGGACAATCAGAAGCAATGATCCACTCGCCGGTGCATGGATGGAGAAAGGATTCGATGATGGATTCAATAACAAGGCAGCAGGGTTTGATCAATTGTCATTCAACAAGGTTGACAGGCTCAACCGCGAAAGCGTCAGTAGCATACCCCAGCCAACTTTCAGGGAGTTGCCACATGAAGAAAAGGGAGAATTAGTTGAGAAATTGGTTCTGGACTGCGATGAGGAATCAGAGACCGAGGAGGAGGATGATGAAATTGCGGAAATATCAGCTGTTTCGAGCACTGTGGAGAGCGCGAAGAATGAAGAAGCTAATTGTAGTAGTGAAAATGATGGAGGACCTGACGTGGACAAGAAGGCTGATGAGTTCATAGCCAAATTCAGAGAGCAGATCAGGCTTCAGAGGATAGAATCTATCAGGAGATCGAGTGCAAAGAATAGCAGGAAGGGTCCAATGTAATCATAAAGGACATTAATTTGGCCCCTTCAGAGATTTAACACTTTGTGTGTCAAACCGTTTTCACTCATTGTGCTTTTAGGCTCACTTGGTATAAAATTGATTGTAGGTACACAGAAATCTGCACGGTTGTTTAGTATTCTGTGAACGGCCAATTGTATTGGAGAAATGTTTCTTCTCTTTGGTTCTTCATCTGGTTAGTTATGATACTTTTCAGAATTATCGCTATTCAATAGCATGGTCTTGTTCACACATCAAACCCTCCACATAACTTAGAACACTGCAGAATATTGGTGAATGGTTTGTGTATCAACACAGTTGACATCGTAGCCTTTTGGTGAAATATGGTATATCACTACATCAGGTGAAGGGAAGTGAACTCCTTGAATTCTGCATAATGCAGATTACCAATAGCAAAAATTGTCTGATTCATCATACCAAGTCACGAATCGTATCACGCTATAAATCAGATTATCTCCACTTAGTCTCTGCCACGCCAATTGAACAGTTGAAACTCCAGAAAGAAGCTGTGGTTTACAATCTTGCTCATTAGAAAAACATTAAAATAAAGAGAGTAAGATCAACCAAAGGGACCAGTCCCACCATGTCATTAACATATTGAATTTTCTTCTATAAAAAAGAAAATATTATTGAAGATTGTCACAAATTTTGCTAGGAAAATGCGCACAACTCCTTAAACGCATTGCTCTTTTTGTCAACAAATGCATATCTATTGATTTTTCCTTTACCCTTTTTGTACTTGAATCTTTACAATCTTGCCAAATTTTCCCCTCCACCAGTCCTCTGACTGTTCTGTTTCCCATTTTTCACATTCTATCTTCCATGTTCGACAAAACAGTGCACATATCGAATGTGCAATATCGCACGTTGATGCACACTTTCTTTTTTTTTTTTTTTTTGGGGTCTATTAAGATGTACGTACATGGCGCCATGAGGTACAAAAAGAAAGTAATATTTTCTCCACGAGGAGTCATCTTATTGGTTAAGGACTTGGACATTCACTTTCAAGGCCTTAGGTTGAAAGGAAGACTAGGCGACCCAATTGTTTCTTCAGAGTGCTGGGCTTCACTGACCCCATTGCTTTTTTTTTTTTTTTATCACCAGCGATTTCAGCCATAGAGCCCGGAAGTTCCGGAGTCAGCCCAGATTTTTTGTACTTGAACAGCCCAAATTTTACCATACTGAGCAGGAGATAGTTACCAACCCTCCCAACAAAGAGAGAGGTCTCGAGAATTTCTTGGAAAATTAATTAGTAATTAAAAATTTAAATTTATACTTTTGAAATATTGAATTTTAGTTCTAAAAAAATAGTATGGAATTAAAAATAAAAAAGTACTCTAATTATATAATTTACTAATTTTTTAATAAACTAAAACAGAAAAAAAAAAAGAAGAAGTTTCAAAATCAATCCCCGAAGCGTCCCCTTAAATGATCAACTACCGTTCTCAGGGCCTACCTTTTTTCCCAGTACGCAGCACATGCATTAGTTAACTCATTGGGTATACACTTCCTTTACCCACCTATTTTTAAAACCTTTGGGTGCCTCTATCTCTCTTCATCCTCGGTTATTTTTATCCCTTGGAATAAAGCACAACCTAGATGTTGGCTCTATTGAAGTTTCTCATAGCAAAGTTATCATGTCCTAGTCCTAGTACTAGTGATGATGCGAACATATACATCAATGTCGGCCAATATTAATCGTACACACGCATTTTCAGTCCTTACTCAGAAATTTTAAATTACAGTATTCAGCAGGCATGCGAGCTCGCTCGTCTTCCAACTTTTTCAATGTCTTGCCGACACAAAAGCGGAGGACGAAATAATAAGATCCGTGTCATTGTAGAGGCTTTGACAGCACCCGTAGGGATAAGATTGCGAAGCGTATCTGCGTCCAAGGAGACAGGAACATAAAACTTCGGTTCTTGTCTAATTGACAAGATGTATGGAACAACTTTCTTGCATAAAACGGATTTATCGTTGGAAAATAGAGAAGAGTTTATTCGATGATTATGATTATATGATTATGCACTTAATAGCTATTGAAGTACAACTAATAGTTTTAAATGCATTATATTGATAGCAAATTTAGATGACCTAGCCATGTTGTAGAAATTACCGAAATTAGAAACTTATTGGTTGCTCAACAAAATGTAAAGTAGCAAGGACTTTCTTAAAAGCCATCCTCCGCCCTTAACCTCTGAGGATCTATATTTCTCAACCGTAAAACTAAAACCAATATTCTAACTATTGTTTTAGGACACTTGAAAAATCGAGGAGTGATTTTGTCAAAAATGGTGGCAGTAATTGAACAAAAATCGTACCAACGCAAGAATTAAAAAAAAGAAAAAAAGGGGACATAGGGAGACTACAAAGTAGTCATAATTAATACTTCAATATTTAATAGAAGTTTAGAACAACTTTACTTGATTTGGCTAACTAAAATAATTAGGAGCTGAACTAATTTACATCCAACGAAGTCCTTTTCCTCACCTTCCTCAAAACCCTCCGACAGGTGAAGAACTATTAGTGCTAATTTCCTACTAAAATGGATTAAACTAAACATGTCAACTCGCTCAAGTGATTGCATGGGTCAATGGTACAAAACATGGAGACCCACCAAATCAAATTGCAACAAACCATATCCTTGACCTAAAGGACTTGAACACAAGAAAATGGTTTGCCATTACAACTAGGCCTTCCTTGTGCCGCCCCAATGTCGTACGCATGCCAACAGCCTTTTCAAGGATGGAGATTTATAAAATATACGATCCCGGAATGACCAAAACGCCCTTTGATCGTGATTTTACGCTCGAGGACGGAGGGCATCGAACGGTCCATGTGTCATGGGAGCAGCCGGGGGCCATAGGCTGGTGGACATAGCCCTATGCTGGGAAGGACCCATCTGGGGGTGAGGCCTAGGGTCAGTGGTTGATGATGCGGATGGTGGGACCGCAACACGCTCGCATGACGGGCACATGGTGAGGGTGGTGGGTGGGGTCATTTGCATGTAGAACTGTGGGGAAAGTTTCAGTGCTCTCAACTCCTGAACTTCCTTTTGCAACCGCCTGTTCTCTTCCGTCAGATTCTCACAGCATCTCTTCAAGAATTCACAGTCAACCTCGGTTTGCTTCAACTTGGTCCTGCGAAAATCCCACACCAACAGCTATTTTTCAGAGTCAAACCCAGAATAAAGCTTCTCAAGAAGGGCATAATCGGAAAGACACAAAACCGAAAACGAGTAAGTGCAAATTATGATTGTGATCTCACCTCGCCCTTCTATTCTGAAACCATACCTCCACTTGTCTAGGCCGGAGGCCCAGCTTATTTGCCAGTGCCATTTTCTGCTTCTGAAGTTAATAAAATAAGGCAAAAAAACAAATCACATCTGTCAGTATAATTACCGAAATAGCCCTCTCAGGCAGTGACCCAACTCAGAAAAGGAATCCTCATTTGCACCGTTTGGTTAGCAAGAAAACACGGGAAATCTGTCAACTTTCCTCTCTTTTTGACATACTAGAGTCGAATGAGGAAATACCCATAAGTCAAAATTCAATTTTTTTTTTTTCCTTCCACGTGCACTGTTTTCTCGGCAACCAAACAGAACTCTTGATTTCCTGGCTTAGAGTTATATAACCACTTACTGGGTTGAGGGTATTGTGCTCTTTGAAGCTCTCTTCAAGAACAGCAGACTGCTCTTTAGTGAGCCTGAGCTTCTTCCTCGAGGTATCACCGTCTTCCTCGTCACTGATTCCCCGAGAACATGCTCTTTCCATCTCATTCTCCTCTCCGTTTCCTTCTCTCTCGCTCCTCTTGCCACTTATACTGGATATTGTGCTGTTTGGTGACGAAACGCCGGCTTCCTCATCACAATCAGCCGTGGATGGCAGCCTGTTCACGTCGATTCCTCGCAGGAACGACTTCGTGCCGCCGCGGGAGGAATCAGAGTTTGGATCTGCATGCATGTGGAGAAATTGATCAGCAACAGTAATAGCCTGATTGGGCTTCATTTATTGATCAAAAAAATTATTGGATCTAGATGTTGAAAAGGCTCGAGGGGGGAAAAGAACTCTTCTTTGAAGATGTAGGATAGACAAAAAAAAGAAAAGAAAAAGGGGTCTTTTAACATGTGTTTGCTTTGAGCGAAAGTGAGGGAAAAGAGAGAGCAAACAGTTGAAAAAGCAATGACTAAATCTGAGACTTTGAGGGCATATGCAGATCTAGAGAGTGCAAAAAAGATCCCAGAAAGTGTCAATAAAGAAAAGAAAAGAAAAACAGAAGAAGAAGAAGAATATCAGCATACCAGAGGAAGGGAAGGCCTCATTCCAAGAGGGCTTTTTAAGGTTCAACCCAGAAGAAGAAGCAGATGATGGGACCAAAGAAGGCATGAGATTCAACCGCAAAGACTGGTGATTTAGGGGAAAGCTCAAGCTCAAGCCCAAGCTCAAACCCAAATCTTCCTTGTCAACCATCGTGAAGATGTTCTTTTTGCTTGCCAACGAAACGAAACAACCACTGCTATATTTTTGTAGTGTGTAGCTCAATTAGAACCAAGAAACTAACCCCGAAGATCTGCTCTTTCTGCTTGGAGCTTGGTTTTAATCTTTTTATCAGAAAGAGAATGATACTCAGAGTCCGTCTGAGAGACAGAGATACAGGGCGTTAAAAGCTGATGGGTTTGCCTGAATGAGGTTGGGCTTGGAGTGGACTGCCTTGGGACGGTGTTATATAGAAAGAAGAGAGAAATGGCCAATGAGAGGGAGTGGTGGTGTGTGAAAGTTCAATCATGACTTTGTGTCAGGATGGCCAATTTTCTCAATCATGGCTCTTGCCTCTCCATATAATAATTCTGTTTTAATCCACCAGGAAAAATCATTAAAGACTTTTTTTCAAAAAAAAAAAAAGTAAGAAAATTCCATTTACCACTTAAATAATGAGATAAATGTGGATAAATTATTAAGTATGCTCCGTCCACTACGTTATCAAAGAGCAAACCTCTATATATGCATATATATTTTACTCATCAATCTAACCACTAAATATAATGTAGTAACTATCAAACATAAAATTTGAGAATAATATCTATAATTTGAACCATATCTTTTACGTATAGTTACTTTTTTAATTTAATTAAATCAAAAAAAAAATCAAGATCAATTCAATACCTAAAAATCAAATGGAAGGGGACATAGACAGGGTGTTAATTTTCAGTGTGAATTTTGAATTCAGTCTTACATAGTCTTTTAACCTTCAATTTATCGTTATATGATAATTTTGATTTATAAATAATATTTCACGTCAAATCTACCTAATAATTCTTTCATAAATGTGAAACATTTTCTATTTACATTTGTTGTGTGGACGGATTGGCAAGCTCAGCGGCCTATTAACTTCAGTGTTGACGGCTGACTATGCCACCAGCAAAACACAAAATGATGACAAGGCGGAGCATGCAGTGGCTTTGGGGGGCACACAAATGTTTTAAGCTTCAATTCCTCCAAAAAAAAAATCCATATCATCGTCAAAAAGATTACCTTATCCCCTTTTTTATTTTAATATAAAAACCAGAGTTTACGATTGTTTGAGGTTTTTGGTTTTTCATAGAATGACAAAAGATTCACGGATTTAATAGAGAATAAGAAAGGAAGATTAAAGTCAATTGACAATAAATAAAGGGGTGTTAATCAAAAGTTATTTAATGATGTTACATCCAACCAATAAATTATAGCTGAAAATGAGAAACTCCTCCAACTTTTCGCCAAGAATCATGCAACCTCATTCATTTCTAATCCCTTTCTTTAATGTGGTGCCTAAATTCAAAGACCAATCATAAATAAAGACAATTAAGAGACCCAACCCAAATAAATATTCTTTGCAAGTGTGCAAGTGTGACAATATCATAATTGGCTGGTGTTTGAGGATTTTATTTTTTTCGCAGGGTATGAACATTCTCTTAAGTGGCTAAATTGACAAACGGAATAAGACAAAATAATTCTCAAATTTTTTAAATTTTCTAATACAGTATTAAAATTTTAATTTTTTAATTTATTTCTCAATATTACTAATTATAGAAGTTAAATGTTATATTTTATTATTAATATATAAAAATATATACACAAATACATATTAGTAACTAAGATACATCTCTAAAAACTTTAAGTACCCTATTTTCATAAATAAAAATTAGTAAATTTATAGAAATTTATTATAACAACATATTTTTGTATGTTGATGATTAAATATAATGTTTAATTTATTTTTTATTCTCGAAAGGACCACATTGAAAAAGATAATTAACGTTTATAATTGAATTAAAAAAAATTAAAACTACATTAAGAAAAATTAAAAAGGTTAAAGAACTATCTTTTAAGTTATCTAATTGACAAACTAAATATACCAAAATGGTACATCATAAATTAACACATTGAATTATGAGACATCCACTTTTCATTTTGCCAAAATAATAATAGAAATAATAATAATAATGATAATTTCATCTTATAAGTTCTTAGCAAGTATTTGACAGAGATAGGTAATGAAAGTTCTTAGAGTAGTGAGGGCATGGAATGTTGCTAAATATTGTTTAATTAGTATTAAATTTACATAATTTACAAGTTTATTATATTTATTAAAAATTATATTTTTATTTATATTTTATTTAAATAAAAAAAATTATAAGAGATTTCAATTATAAGTATTTATAAAAATAATAAAAAAATAAATTTAAGGATAATTTTTTTAGAAAACCAAAAGAGTATAACAAAAAAAATTAAAATTATGAGTATCTTTTTGAGAAAAATTTAAATTTAAAAATATTTTTTCACTAAAAAAAATAAAAAAGTAAGATTAAATTTTCCTTTTTAAAAATTATTATTTTATTATTTTTCTTAATTCTAATTATTTGCATTGCTTGAATTTTGAACATATATGAAAATTTTTAATATGTGTCAGGTAAATTGTAATATATATTACATTGTAATTAAATAAATTGAAAAAATTATATGTACATTGAAATTTCTATTTTATTAAAATACTAAAAAAGATTATAAAATAATTATTAAATTAATAATAAATATTATAAATAGTTATAATTTCAATCAAATATTTAAATATTTTTAAAATTAAATAAATTCATCATATAATTGCTCCATCAACTTTTACTTAGTTTTGGTAATATAAATTTATATTAAATTTGGTCCTATATATTGCACAAGACTTAGATATTTGATTAAAACTATTAAAATAATAAAATTTAATATATTACAATTAAGTAAATCTAATTTAAATTAAGTTTATTCGATAATTTAAATTAAAAAGGAATTATTTAAGTCAAATTAATTTTAAAAGAAATTTTTTATAGAAAATTAAAAAGATTTTTTTTCATTTTAAGAAAATAAAATTGAAAAATATTAGAATATTTTTTTTCCTATTTTAAGGAAATTTTAGAGTGATTTTTTTAAAGAAAAAAATAAGTAAATTTGAGTGATTTTTTGAGCAATTTTTTTTTTTCAAAAAGGAGAAGTAAAGAGTAGTCTTTTTTTTTTTTTTACCTTTTACATTTTTTTGTGAGAGAATCTTATAATTAATAAAATTTAATTATAATCAAGATAAAATTTTATAAATAAATAAAATTCTTATTTAATTACAATCAAATATATATTAATTAATTTATACATATTTTTTAATTATAATTAAATTTTTATAATTATATCATATTTTAATATTTTTAAATTATAACTTTATAAAAAATCAACATGTAAACAATACTCAAATTTTTTCTTAGTTTTAAATATATATATATACTCATACACGAGAAAATAGCCCTTAAAGGCATAAACTTGCAAGCATATAATGAATACATATGGCACTTGAAATAATTCACAACAAGAGAATGTACTAAATTAAAACTTAAATTACCATTGAAATAATTACATTGAAAAATGGGCGTTTTTTTTGTCTCTTAAAGTACAATACTATAAACCCCACATGTGTCTTATGGTGTATTTATATGTTTTTACATTGGTTTGAATTTAAATATTTTTATTAGTATTTATCCTTAAATAAAAAGAGATTTGTATTGAAATATAATTTTAAATTTTAAATTTATAGTTACTGAATTTAGGCATTATAAGAGTTATGTAGACTCAAAAATATTTGAGTACCCTTCACTTGTTCGAAAAGAATTATAATAATAACCATAAGTAATATTATCTGATACACCTAGCGGTCCAAAATCATAGCATAAACACGCCAAGTATCTGTGAAAGAATGGCAACTGTTTTAACCATTTTGAAAGATAAAAAGTGAGGCAAAAATAAAATATCCCAACAAACTCAGTCAAATTTAATCCAATTCATGAGCAAGAGCACATAAAAAAATGAATAAGAAACTTGAATTGTGTTAAAGAAGAAGAAGAAGACGCCGTGGACAAGTCAAGAAAAGGGTGCGAGCACCGCTGCAAGCAGTAGAAATGGGAGATTGATGGTGGAAAGCAGAAGAAAGGAGAGGCTTAGGCTTCCACTGGGAATCCAAACTCCCCGATCCCAACCTCCGGTAATCACCATTCCCCCGTACCGCCCCGTATCTCTTCATCCTCCTTGCTGCCTCCCCCGACATCCATCTTTAACTTGTCTCGTACAATTCCAATCCCGACTGTACTGTCTGTTTCTTCCTTTGCATTGATGAAGGGTTGGGTGGGGGTTCGTCTGGTTGTGTTTGGAGATTGTGGGGCACAACACAAACAAGATCGATCAGGTCACTGTTGTAGGGACCAAGTGCAAGAGAGTTTAAATATATATTCCATATCTACCTAAAGATTAATATTAGATTCATACAATAGGTAACTTTATCGCATTTACTAAAAATATATACTTTTATTTAAACAAAAAAATAAAAAAAATTTAAAATTATGTGTATTTGTTTGAAAAAATAATTTAAGAGCATTTTTTATTTTTAAAAACATAAAAAATAAAAAAAAAATCTGAAGTTATAAGTATTTCTCTAGAAAATAAAAAATTTAGCTTTTTTAAAAATTAATTTTTAATTAAAAGTATTTATATTATGTAAATTATATATATATAATTAATTAATTAATTAAGTAAATTGTATTATATATTAAATGATAATTAAATAAATTGAGCAAGTTAAATAAATATTAAACTTTTAATTTTATTAAAATATTAATAAAAATTATAAATTAATTATTGAGTTAGTATTTATTTAAAAAATTAAATTTTAAATTAAATATTTAAATATTTTTAAAATTAAATAAATACTATTACACAATATTTTATTAATTTTTTTGAAAATAAGACTTTTGAAAATATATATTTACAAAATTTAGATATAAGTATACATACGGGTCAATTCATGTCCCGGATATCAACAAAACAAACCCAATATGAGGATATCACCATGATACATGAGCATCAACAAGGTGGGGCCACTCACAAACCTGAAAACCACCTCAGGCTTATCATATTCCTCACTTCAACCAACGACCCTGATCGAGTCCAATTGCAAAATCGAGGTCCAGATCAAGGATAGCTGGCTGGCGGGGGTGGGGGGCTAGTTATCCTGTGCCAATTATGATACAATGGGGGGCACCAAAGCCAGTTAAGCGTAGACATCCATCAAATCAACTTTTGGTGATGATTGGAAGCAGACAGATCAACTTTTGTTTTTGAATCAATCACACGTGGGTCCCTTCTCCCCACCCCCCTACCCCAGACCCTCCCTCACCTTATCTTTTTCTTTTCTCTCTCGTGCGATTGCCACGAGGGGGCCGGGGGGCTGGCGTTTGGGGGTAAAAAGCATCGCTTTCTTAAACTTTTCGAACTTCTTTCGTAATATAATAAAAACAAAATACAAAAAATAATAAAAACGGGTCGCTTTATTAACGGAGGGGCCAATAAATATCTGTTTTTACCTTTTTTTTTTACTGCGCGTGTATCACACCTGTTGGCCCAGATTGATTTATTGGCTGTGTTCTGAACGTGAGGCGTGTCGTGGACAGTACACGGACGATAGCTTGTGGTTCCTAATAATTGTCTTTACTAATTAGCCGGGCAGAGCTGAAACCGGTTGATTGCTACGACTCATCGCTTTTAATGGCTTTTTTCTGCGCAGAAATGATGTCCACTCGCCCATTTGCCCTCGGCGCCGGCATCCAATTATACCGACGAATTTTTAATAACAATATTTATATTCAATATTAATTTAAATTTTAAAATTAAATATATTTATATAAATAATATTATAAATGATATATTTAATTTTATACTTAAATTAAAAACTTTTATTATAATTATAAATCTTTAAATAAAATTTTTACAAATATTAAAATACGAATCATATATATATATATTAAGTATATTTATTAATATTTAAATTAAAATTCATTATTATAATTTTAATAATATAATAATTGATAAATTTATTTTTTATTAATTAAACTATATCATAATTAATTTCTTAATACAAAATATTATTTAAAAATATTTTCACACTATTAATTAAAAACATTTTAACACTCCTTTGTATATAAACTCGATAAATTGAATGATGTTGGACGGATATTTATTATTATTCGTTCGTTACATAGTTTTTATTTTTTAATATATTATTATAGTTAATGATAAAATTATAATTATGATGATGTAAACGTGAGTCTGTTTTGTGTCTGAAACGTAAACGAGAAAATATGTCGATACATTAAAAATAAAATAAAAAATAAAAGCAAATTTGGCAAGGAAGCCGTGCAGGTCAAGCCAAGCTGGCAAAAACAGACAATCTTAACGGGAACCTAACCAAAGTGTAGTAGCGGTAATTCTCCGAGGAAGGAGAGAGAGAGGGTGGGGACAAAGGAGAGTGGAGTTCACGTGGGATGAGAGGGTGCGGGAAATATGGGGCAAAAAAATAAAAAAAAGAAAACAAGAAGAAACCTTCTTCTCTCACACTTGAAGTCACGTGGACCAACATGTCTTGTCTGGAGACACGTGCCCTCGTTACCCATGTGGTCTTCACTGGCCCTTCTGTTCATCCCACCCTCGGGCCCCTACCTTCCACGCGAGCAATACAGTCGTTAGTGTCATCTTGTCCCTCCACGCCCCGACACACACTTTCTTCGCAATCATTTGAACTCCTCCTAAAAAAATGAATAAATCCTTCACCACCATCGACTCATCCGAAGGCGCGTGTCGACCACCTCAGTGGTCTCTTAAAATTGTGACGTCTTGCATATTTCTCTCAACAATTAAAGAGTTTTAGAAATTCTCCCAAAAACTTGAGCTCCGGGTTTTTCCTTTTTTCTTTTTTTTTTAATGAGGTATGAATCATTGACAATGATTTTCTGACTGGCATGCATAGATCATGATGCTTATTTTTGATCTTGACATCGTGCAATTACATAAAACCTGTAGTAAAGAAACCTCAGAAAAAGCTGTTGATGTGCTTGATTTGATCTGAAGTTGTAAATGATGCCAATAAACCTAATTAAAATTATTAAAAACACATAAATCTTTTTGACGCAACTTATAAAGAAAATATCACATTGTATTTTTAGAGTCCATTATTATTAGTTACACATTTATATTCCTTTGATGTAAAAATATTACAAAATATTAATAATAAGAACTATAAATATATATTTAATAAGTTATGTGATAGTGTCATTTTAGTTATATATGTCCCAAAATAGGACAGTTCACTTGTATGGCAAAAAAACAAAAAACACTAATGACAGACTATTTTTAACGACCATAATTCAGAAGGAGACTTTTGCGGAGCACTGTGGAGGGATCGAGACATGGAAACTGCATCTATAATTACCCAAAGAAAAGCCACTATTGCATTCCGTGGTGAAATTGGCACTCAATTCATTTAGACAAATCAATTCGCACTTCATGGGAAGAGGAAGAATGGTCAATTATTGTCTCCATACTCTGGGGGCAATTCCATTTGCAAGTGCACTGTTCGAGCTCTGTTTTTCTGTGACAACCCCATGGCTATTTTCTTTATCTTTACCATAGGCATATGAACATAGGACTACTAGCATTATTGGTACCACCAACATAAATCCAAACTAGACTTGGGTGCCTACTCGATCACCTTCTTTGTGAAGTTGTCTAAAGTTGTTTCAAAATTCCCGAGCATTTTTTTTTTTAAATAGTATAAATAATAACCACATGGCAACTATTGGCAATATAATATACATGTTTGATGTATGATAATTGATGAGAGATATTCTTATGAGGGTGTTTATTTTTTGCTTTTTAGAGAATACTGTTGTTGAATTTGAAAGAGTGGTGTTTAGTAACATTTTTCAAAAATTGCTTTTTCACCAATTGACTTGATAGGAAAAATAGTATTGAGCTACTTTTTGGACGTGATAGCATCCAATAAAAAGCATTTGATTTAAATGTTTTGAATAATAATATTTATTTAATTTTTTTTCATAGCAAATAGAGATTTTATTTAATTATTTCAATAATTAACAGTAATACATAATATCAATTTAATCAAATTGCTATTATTTTACTATATTTATCGGTAATAATAATCAATAAACTTCATTAATTGTAGCAATCAGCAATAGGGAAAACAAACGTGGCCTATATCACTGTGTCATTAGTAGACAGTAATAATACCATGTGCCAAAGCAAGCGATGCATCTCTTACGGGATTGGAATGTATAGTTTTTCTTTGTTTTTTTTTTTGACACCATTATAGCATCATTTGGTAGTAGCTTGTTGTGCATATAACCCTCATAGTTAATGTTCATATTTTGAAACTAAATGACAAAAAAAGAAAAAAAGAAATCAATTCCTCGGGCTTGGGGTCAAAATCAGATTTATAAAATATTATTCTTTTGTTTTTTTTTCTTTTAATTTTTTTACAAGAAGGCTTACCACTGCATCAAGATTCTTCTTTTTAAACAATCTTTATAAAGATTCAATGAAAATATTTCTGCAACAGATACTTTTAAGGAACAAAATCATGTGGCCACTATATTAAGATGGAAAATACCTCTTTTACATAGTTAGACCGGATAGTTCATCAATATTCAAAGATACTAAATAAGATCTAATTCTCTTGTAATCACACAAAATTGCATTTTAAAGAAATATTAATCAATGCCCATGAAATTTTAATTAATAATGGAATGTGCGCTAAGCTATTGTTTTAATCTAACACAATTTTTGAATCACGTTCATGTTGCGTGTAAGTTTCTTAATCGTTTATATTGTATTGGCAATCATGCTATGACGACATAGCTCATAGAGATTCCTAAATAGATTTAATCTAGCAATATAATTACAGGTTCAAGTAAAATTATGTTTAATTAATGTTAGATGAATGATAATCTTTTACCATTGCCAGACTTCAAGAAATGTAATGCAATTTTGTAAGTTTAAGATAAAACCATATTAATGAAATTCAATCTATTTATGTTTATGTTTCTTCAAATAGCTTTACAATCTTAAAACCTCTTTACTAATTTTTAATATAATAATAAAAAACCTCTTTGCTATTATATTAAACTACGTTGATCCATTGTGTTTGAGTGGGCCTTAGATGATCCGAAGACAGCTATCATCGACGGTTCGTGTACTTCAAGAATAGAAACGAGCAAGTAAGATTTTGATCCTTAGCGTAAAGGTTATGATATGATGAAGCATGATACGATTGATGATAATCGTCGACAAGATGTTCGTCGGGTGATGATTGTGGGTGGTCCCACCACGCGTGATAGCTGTCCCGCGTGTCTCCTTCGCACAATCTCCAATAATACAATTCCTTTTTCTCTCTCATGTCCGGCCTCCCCTTTCATTCAGCCCTCGTTGCCCGAATGGGTCTCCATGGTGGCCGTACGAGGTTAACGCTTCACGTGATTTGCACGTGACCTTGGCCGTCGCCACTTACTTCCATCTTTCTCAAATTACCATATTATCCTCACCCTACCGCCACTTTTTTTAATTAAGAATTTCATTTTGTGTAAACTACGTAATAACGATAATTATTTTTATTTTAATAAAATTTACATTATTTTTTAAAATTAAAATCTATCACTATTTTTTTTATTCCTCTACTGAAATGAGAATAATATCAAATATGACGTAAATTATCTATCTCCCAGTATCTCAACTTGAATTTTATAATAAAAAGTCATAATTTTGAATTGGGGCGCTCCCCTTTAAAATTTAAGCTGTCTTTTTCTTTCCACTAAAAAAGAAACAATGTATCTTTAGCAAAATTTCACAATAAATTAGAATTATTGCAAAAATTTGTTGGGAAATTTTGACAAAGAAAGATCAAAATTCACAATCGTTCAAGTTTCGAATTTATGTAATTAAGGGTAAGACACGTACATCCAATTTAAGCCAAGACTTTTGAGATCCAATTTTCCTCATAATCCCTCAATCACATTTATGGATGTTTTTTAGTCTTTGATTGGACTAAAGAAATGAATTAGCTGATATATGCACCAAAGCGACGTCCTATGTCACCTAATTGTGTAAAAAAGAATGTAACAATTATATATATTTGCAGAGGTGATAGTAGTATAGTCAAATTTATAAGACAATATGCATTTACCCGATTTATTTCTTATTTTTATGAAAACTTTTACGATTTATTTTTTAAATTATTTTTATTATATAATATATATTCGATATTGCTCAAAAACATCAATGATTGGAACTCCTCGCCAACCCGAAAAATGCCATGGATCCGTACGTCAATATCCATGTGATTCTCACGTGAACTTGGACCCTCTAGTTGTAGCTATCCCTCAAGTCACAATTACCATGTTGTCCTCTTTATCATTGTCTTTATTCTCTGGCCGTGTCCAATCATTTGTTTTGTTTTTGTTTTTTTGTTTGTTTGTTTGTTTTTTGTGTGTTTTTTTTTTTTTGATCTGTCAAACATTTGTTCCTGTGTTGTGCTTTTCACTTGGCCGGAGTCCCCGTTTTAGTGGGTCCCAAAATTTCGGGACCGTTCGATTGTTGATTAGACTTCTCGGTGGGGCATCGTGGTGTCTTGATCATGCAGAGAATCTTGGCCTTCTATTTCCTCCCTTTCTTTTTCGGAATATTCACTCCTTTATTCTTAATTTTTAAAAAATTTTATAATCAAATAATATATTTTTAATTTTTTTTAGTTTAATTTTAGATTTTATTAAAATTTTTCAATCGAATTTTTTATACACAAAATCTAATTAAGATGTTAAATGTTGTAATTTAATTACACAAAAATTAATAAAAAATATATCAAATTACTCTATTTATATTTTACTCTAAAAAAATACATACTTGTTTCATATATATATATATATATATATATATATATATATAGAGTTATATTTTTTAAATAAAAAATTAAAAAAATAAATAAAGAATATTTAGTAAAAATTTTAATTTTTATTCAAAAAAAAGTATTTCTTTAGTTCTCTCATATCTATTTAATTTGTATCTCTTTATTTAAAAATATGTAAATCTACCGTCGTTTTAAATTGAAGAAATTAGTAAAAAGTCACCTCGATTTTTAGCGACTCCACACAAGATGCGAAACACCAGAGGCTTCACGCTCTCACTTCCAAGTGACGCGATCTCACAGCCACTAGCAGTCCCCATGCTCTTCCCATCAAACCACCGGTCCAAGAATACCACGCAGCGTTCAATCTTGTCGATGTCCACTTGAATCTCAAGGACTAGAACAACATGTTAATGATGGAGATGATGGTGGTGGTGGTGATCCCATGCGGATATGTGTACAATCTCTTGTATTTCTTTGAATATGAGAGGAGTGGTGTTGGCGACATGTGTGGCTGCGATTTCAAGTTCTTGGAGCGGAAAGTTAGGCAAAGAGAGAGAGAAGGAAAAGAGCCAAGCCTATAGAAGAGTCAACAAGGGGAGAATTAGTGAGTAACATTTTTATTTTTTCTTTGGATAATCCTATAAACGAAAGGTAATTTGCCGTGGAAAGAGATGTTGATTTTTCTTGATTGAAGGAGTGCATGATTTGGATAAACTTGACTCCAATTTGAAGTCTTTTGTATGGTAGCTTAATTTTATTTTTTTTTATATACTAATTTTTATTTGGTCAATTTACTATATTTAATATTTTAATTAGATTTTATCTACAGAAAATTTTGATTGGACAAATTTGATGATTTATGAGGTTAAATTAAAAGAGTTAAAATATATAAAATTGGATTATAAAAATTTTTAAAGTTCAAGATTAAAATTATGAATATCCCTTTTCTTTTTTAGCTGCAAAGAAAAATCAGTGTTATCAAACCGACCATGACTGACTAGTCAAATTGGTGACCAACGAGTCAATCAGCAAAACCGAGCTAAGTTGATAGTAAAATAATAATAATAATAAATTTTGACTTGTGAATTGGAAAATCTCCATTGGCTGGACTGGGTGTTTGTGACCCAGATGGCCCATTGCACCAAGCAAACTAGACTGAACTGACTTTTAATTAAAATCATACTGTTTACAATGATACTCTTGCTCTTTTCCAAGGCTCGATTGTTGTGCACAGTTCAAGATTTCAAAGTCGATGTTATAACATGGTAATTGCACCGTGGGTCAGCGTTATATTGGTTGTAACAAAATTCAACTATTGGTCTAATATTGCATTCCTATGAATTACATTACCAAAACTTAGGAATAAATTATGTAAAAATTCCTTGCGGCTAATCAAATTGTAACACGTTAATTACATTAATTAACCTATTATTTACATGATAAAATTTGCTAAGTTTTATTTGTGCTTGTGAAATTTATGTGTTTGTTAAACATTTTCTTTATAAAAAATATTAGTACCTTTAGTTTTATCTTTTTGTTAATAAAATATGAGTTCATTTTGGAAGTATTCTACAATTTTTTAAAGTAAAGAAATTTTATATCACAAACATAATAGTTGAATTCTATCTATCATCAAATATGGTTGAAATTCACATTAAGCAAATCGTACTTTTTTTTTTATCTAATTTTATTTTTAATTTTTCCCTATCATTCCCATTAACACATATGAAAATAACTTTTTAGTATGCAAAATTAAAATCCAAAATATCTCTAAGAGACACCAAAATTAAGAATTTTGAAGAGTTAGAAGCATGTGATTCAATATACTTGTACCAAAAAAGAAGTACGTATGGAATAATAGAACACCTATACATATTATGGTACTAACAAATTATTTTAAGTATTGACCAAGTTAAATTAACTATCAATTCATTGGTTAAATTAATGATTCAATGACTCAAATCTTTTATTTGGGTCAATGTTTAGATTGAATTTAATAACTATAAGAAAAAATATTTACTATACATAATATAAAAATTAAATTAATAAAAAGAAAAATGTATATGTTATTTTATTAATTTTGTCGATCACTCTTGAATTTAAATAGTTACTTCAACAAGCAAAACGAGCCATGACCCAACCGAATTCTAATCTCCATTTGATGGTCAACTTAAAAAACCAATTCTATTTCCATTTCATTGCGCTACCAAGAAAAAAAAAAAATGAAAACTTGCTACCCAAATGCGTCAATCGGAGTCGAATATTCTTTAAAAAAATAAAAAATAATTTGTTTAAAAGAAAAAAAGGGAAAGGCAATTGAGCAACGATGCTCCCTAGGGCTCCTACCACAACGCGTGCCTCCATTATTACGGGCCATGTGGATCTTTTGTGGCGCACTATTACCTATACGGCCACTAGGACAGCAAAGCACACGTGTATCCTCGTAATCCACTCGTGCACTTTCGGTCAAAGTTATGGTGCCTTCGCTGGCTCAGTCAGTCATCAAACCTCCAATTTTCTTCATTTTCTTTTCAATTATTGTTTCGACTTTATTCATGCACATTGATTAGACGATGGGATATAAGAAAAAAAAATTGATTTAAATTTTCAATTTTTATATTTTTATTTAAGTTATATATTTTTAAATTTGGTTTTAATTAATTTTTTAAAATAAAAAATTAATCAATTTATTAATAATTGTTATTTGATAAATAATATAATTTTAACAAATTTAATTATTTTTTGTTAAAAATTTTATTTAAAAATATTTAATTCTTGAAAAAAAATTAAATTTTAATTATAAAACTAATAAAAATTTAAAATTAATTATATATATATTCTATTAGAAGGTTTGATATTACATCTTCCTCGCCTTCTTAACCGGCACATCTATTGTGCTGAAGTTAATTTAAGTTTATTATATATTAAAAATTAATGTTTAAATTATAAAAATTTAAATATCTTAATTTATTGTAAAAATTAATAAATAAAATTTTATGTTTAGTAGTAGACACATCCCGTTGATCAGTAAAAACAACTCTTGGGTTGATCAAGGTATCATGCACACGTGCATTCCAAAGCCACTTTAAGAAATTGTGACGGTGAAAATCGAAATGTTATATAGACTCGAGACAAAATGGTACTCACCCCTAATATTGTTATAATTAATAGTTATATATTTTTAAATTTTTAATACATATTTATATATATTAAAAGACACAATTTGCTTGGATTGGCGTTACATGGTATCCGTACAACGTCCCATGTGACAAGCCGAGCTGGTCACCATGTGATGGAACGGTTAATAAGCAGATCATTTAAGTTGATGGCGGCTCTTAATTAAGGTTTTTATTACGAGGATTGCACGTGCTCGCCTTGTACGGTCTGATTATTTTTTGAAGAAGTCCCACAATAATGAACACTCGTTGGACATCCATGCCCCCACGGTCGATGAGTCAAAAACATGCATTCACGTGGGGGTGACGAGGTTAGTTTTGGAATCTTAGAGCTATATTGTCCGAGTTCGAGGATTTCATTTTTGGGGAGCATGTTTGGTTTGGTGGACTTTTTTCTCATGTGCAATTTTTAGGGAACTGGGGGATCCCTCACACCGTTTAACATGATGGCACGTGATGGTTTCATCATTTAAAATTTTGCTAATTTTGTGGGAGCAAAAAATGGTTGTAAATATTCTATAAGATAATAATTAGCTTAGACTTATCTCATCATCATGCCATTGCTTCCAATAATGAAAGTTATATCCATTGCTTTACCATCTTTTATTTTTTATTTTTTTTGAAGGACATGGAAGCCCACTTGAAGATACCTTAGATTGCAAATCCTATGGGAACCCCAACAAGATATGTTTATACCTTTTTTTTAAAAAAAAAAAAAAAATTTCATGGAGAGACAACTAGTGATGATCTGGGCATAACAAAACATTTGCTTGCTCGTCTGCTTTTTATAGAATGATTAAACAATCCCTCACCTTTTCTACTTTTGTAATAAGTGTGTCTCCTCCTGCCTTGGAAAAATGAACTTCATTTGGGCATTGCTTGGTTTTGAGGCTGGCAGGAACCTTTTTGTTTAATAATGGTTTAGGTTAAAAAACCCCAAACATTAGCATGGCTGATAAATGAATGTACTTTTCATCTTATAAATTAAAATTCAAATAATATTTTGTAAATTTTTAATCGACATTGATGACTTGTCTTTGCTCGGAACGAGGAAATGAACGTGATATGACAACTCAAAAAAATTCGCAATTTATAAAAATTGATATGTGATATGGTTCGACCCTAATGCTGTTAAAAATGCTTTGGATCAACTCAAAACTCCGAAAGACATTGTCATGGATACATAAGGTTGATATCATAACTACACTGTTCTTACCACCCAAAAAAAAAAAAAAAAACAATATTGTAACCACTAGATATAGTACAATGGTTATCGAGTTTTACTGATAATTAAATCACCCAACTCTAACTAGAGTTAAAAAAAAAACTGCAACCACTACTGCTTTTCATGTATCCGCCGTCTAATGCACCAGTAGCTTCTCTTTCTTGTGAGGGCGAAAAGAATTTTCAAAGGGGTTTAGTAATTTGCGACTAACCTAATTTTGTTTATATTTAATAAATTATAATTTTTTTTCGATGAAGACATATTATAGTTTAAACTTGTATTTAAAAAATATAATATTTGGATATAGTGAAAAAATATAAGAAATATATTATAATTTAATAATCTTTTTAAAAAATAATATATATTTTTATATAAAATTATTACAATTTAACTACATCAAAAGATTTATATTATTTTAAATTTATTATTATTATTATTATTTCAAAAATTATTAAATAATTAATTATATTTATTAATAATAAATTTTGCAGTCATTAATTTATTTACTCTAATAATAAAACTTAACTACAATTCCAGATTAACCCCAAATCGATTGAACTTGCTATATATACTAACAAGGTATATCACTCAATGTTCGGTTAGCTGGTAGACTAACTGATGAAGACGCAAGAACAAACGGATGAATTAAATATCTCTAATCTTAACTTAAGAGGATAACTTTGGTGTTGGAGTGGTTTGAGCCGGTGGGCTAATGTTATAGTCTCTGGCACAGGCCCGTGACTCTATAAGTATGGGCCTTAGTGATTTGGGCCTGCAAAAATATTCATGTCTCTACATGGGAAACAGGCAACCATTGGAAGAGCTCAGTTTGCTAATTTATCAAAATAAACTCTAAAGAGGAACTCTACGTCATGCCCAGATTTTCCTTTTTATTTTAGAAGCTTTTTCTGCGAGAACAAATTATTTCATTTATCACATGAATTAACGTTTCCATGGTAGTCAGAAAGGTAAAACATAGATTACAATACCACCTTAGACTACGCAACAAATGACACTTTTTATGTCTTCTAATTTCCGAGGGCATGTTCATTTCCAGAAAAAATTTAAAAAGATATCCTAATTTTATAGAATCTGAAAAATGGAGTTTATGCTTCACATTTGATTTTTTTTTTTTTTGTACTTCTTCAAATTGAACTAAAAACTGCTACATTTTCTTTTTTTTGTTTTTTGTTCTTCTGTGAATTTTCATGTAAAACTATACTGAAATATTTCCAGCTGGTCTAGCATCTGGACCAAACGAACAAGGTTAAAGATTGTTGTGGCCCTGTTGGCAGACACCAGGTCCAATTTTTTGTTTTTTTCCTTGGTAATTTGCAGATTAAAAGGAGATCACCTATGGGGGAAAATATTATTAAACAACACAAATTTTTTTTTTAATTTAATTAGTGAGTCGACTGTAATTTAAACTCAAAACTTTTAACCTTAGAGATAATTTTAGTACCCATTGAGCTAAAACTCATGGTTAAACAACACAATATTTAAGAAGGAAAAGAAATTGGGAACAAGATGGCTGGGCTAGTTCATGGTTTGGTTTGTGTAACCGGGGGCCTAACTTCCAAGATGCTGGCCTTTCATATATAACCCAAAGTCCAGTCTGGTTGCCAGCACGACCTTTTTCCTGCTCGTACCACTCCATTGGGCTGTTGAATACAGATTTGTTGGGCTCTCACTTGGGCACATACTGCAAATAACAATAGCTTATTCAAAGAGGGCAGCCCAGGTATGAAGGAGAGGCCCAATGGAATCCAGTAACCAATGAAAACAGTGGTGGCCCAAGTGTGTGCTTAGCCTGCCGTGTGAATTACTCCAAGTTTAGTTGTCAGGATTTGACTTGCTTCCCAATGCGATTAACCCATTTTCGGGACATGACGTGGGAGATTATTATTGGCTTCAGAATGTCTTCCTGACTTGTCCAGGAGATTACCGTCGGTTCCTTACTTCCTTACATTTGACAAAAAAAGAAAAAAACAAAAAAAAAAAAAATTCTTTGCCGTCAATTTCATTGTGTCTTTCTTCATGAACAACTGGCTGTTGACCTCCACCTCGAGGTGGCAAATTGGAGGATTGGATCCGGCTAGTTCAAAGGATTTTATATCTTTCGAATTTTGGGTATATCAAATTTTAATTATATTAAAATTTTAGATTTTTTTTGAAATTGAGATTTTAATCATGCAAATTAATAAGTTTCGGGTCAATTAAGTTTAGAGACATTTTTGTTTAAGTTACTCAAATTTGAATTTTCCTTATTATTCTAGATTAAGTCAAATATTAAACTTAATCTATTATTGACCACGAAACATAAAGATATCTAAGATCCCCGCAGTGCGCGCACACCATTCCTAAGGTCCCCCACCAGACTATTGTTTTTCGTTTTGCTTTTTTTTTTTTTGTTTAATTATAAATAATGAGCCACCAAATCATTGGATTTTAGAAACATTACGAACTTCATTTTTCTGTGCAATGGATGACATTATATACCTTTTGTTCGACTGCATATGCTAAAGCGACTATTTAGCACTGAAAGTGAGATTCACCGAACCTTGTTCGGCCAAAGGGAAAGTGGCAACTCTCTCTGTCTTTCAAAAATGACATTATCTAGAGTTCCTTTACTTGCTTTGGTGCTCCTCAACGAGATAACCTACCTCTCAATCTCCACAATAGATATGGGTGGGTATGACAAACTTAATTTACAAAAATGCAAATTAAAGAATGACTTTTCTCGACCTATTTACTACTTGGGTATGAAAAATATAACAAATAATAGTCAATTTTCACTAGCTGCGTTGCCGATGGGAGATTGAGAAAAGTCATAAAAATTCTTATCCCTCCAAAAAGTCCACAATTTGTGGGTTTTCCACGCTAACGTGGGTTGGGGCGCTGAACACTTTCTACGGTGTTTTTAAACCCGTCATCTCTTTCCTTACTAATTTCTAATGAGCTAACCAATAACTATTACAATGTTTTCTTTTTTTTTTTTTTTTAAAAAAAAGAAGACAGTTTTTGCTTTCATTTTGTATTTGATGAATAATATGGTAAGATTTTCAAAAACTTATCATAGGCGTTACAAAATAAAAGAGATTCAAATATCATTAATTCATCAAATTTGTTGAAATTGCTAAAAAAAAGTATCATAATTATTGAAAATTATGGATGAGAATTCTTATTACCCAAAATCTCCAAATTTATTCATAACGTTGATGTGATTGGTAAAATAGCAAATACGATTTGATGTTAAATAGGTTATAAGATTGCCCTACTATATATTGAAACTTTTTTTGGCATGTAAAAAAGAATTGGCTTCGACATGCTTTGAATTTAAAGAGAAGGAGAAAAAATCGAATAACAAACAAAAACAACGATTAAACAAAAATATAAATAAATAAAAAGGAACGAGTGAATTGTTTGTTGTTGGCTGCCTCAGATAAGTATGTTGAATTCCTTATTCAGGCAATTCCAATTACCTGCGCCTTTTAAAATAAAATTTTAAAAAAATAAAACTATAAAGGCTCTCTTGAATTCTGCTTCTATAAAGAGATTTTAAAATAAATTTCAATGAAAATGACAAAAAACATAAAGAACCCTTCACCAAGAAAATTTGACTCGCTGTACAAATTTCAACCTTTTTTCTCTTTTTCTTTTTCTTTTAGGTATCGCTGAAAGTGATAATTTGGTTAATATTCTGATATGTTTTTATTCACATTAACTTAAATTTTAGTTCCCTCAGTATTACTTACCCCTTAAACAAGAATTTATCCCCCTTGAGCCCAACAGTAACTAAAATTTGAGACTCTTTCAATATTAAGAATATTTAAATAATAATTTTTTATAAAAAAAAATTAAATAAAAATATCAACTAACAACTTGCAATTTGTTGAAAAAGAGGAGAGAGTGAGAGAGATTGCTTTTGTTACGGCATAACCTGACGGAAGACTTGAGTGTGAGAAAACAAAGGGAAAACATCAATTTTGGATTCCACGTGGTCAAATAAAGTCCCTTTCAAACCTCACATTAAAATTTTTTTACTTGACACCTTTTGCTTCACCCGAAGTCAATCTTTTGAAAGTTGAAAAAACATATTAACCCAGATTTCCTGGGCTTCCCCCATTCAAGCTTGCAGCAAAACCTTCTTTGCTCCCATCTACCAGGGGCCAGATGTCCCGGAAGCTAAGAACAGATAAGCACTTGATTCTTGCACAAAGCCTAAAATGCAGGGGCATTGTTGAGGCCCCAGAAATTAAGAACACAGGGACGCCGGATGTCCACAGAAATATTAAACAGAACAATTCATCCATACAAACTGCAATTAGCAATGAAATTTTGCAACTTCGAGATCACGAAGTGGCTTTATGGAGTTAGTGGCAATCAGAGAATGCTCTTATTCCGCAGAAGACATCCACGTGATCCAGAACAGATTGCAAGCAAACATACAAAAAGTTAGCGCAAGCAATAGAACTTTGTAAGGCAGCAAGAACCTTCCGTAGTACCATTCCAAAATTATAAAATGGTAAACACTTAATGCACTCTGCATTGCAATTTCACAGATCCAGATTGTTACATATTATAAAGTGTTGTCTACCATTTCACCATTCAGTACATCGCTGCAAAAGAAACATGGTTCATTCAACTTTGAGAAATAGATAGCTTCCACAAAGAGATCAAAAAAGACATACAAGGAAAAGCAACAGGAAAGTCCTGAAGGCCCTCAACCACCTCATAAAGGAAGTCGCCAGGCTGACAAGGCAAGCATTGAGCTTGACTGAATCACAACAGATGAATACAGGAAAATGAATAGTTCAATTACTAAATAGTTTTTCTACCATTTATAACTGTCTCATATTTGCCATAGTCATGTCAATGTAATATTCCCTAATCATGGCTAAAGCCTGTCTGATTTGAAAATGAGCCCAGTTCACATATAGCTTCAAACGTTGCCCCAGACAACACTTGGGAGACTATCCCTTCTAACAAAGCAACCAGCATTCTACCCTTATCGTGGAAAATGTTTTAGACGTGGATGCTTCAAGATCAAGAGTCAGAGAGAACACTAACAAACTGAGATTTAAGTCTTATTACCCCTTTTATATGACCACAACGCATTACCCTTTTTACATGATCTTAAAGAATGATACTATTTACATGATCTCAAATCAGTTTTCATGCACTATAGTTTTTATCCATCTCAAGCAGCACAGTCGATTTAAATAACTTGGACATTGACACTACAAAATTGGAAATGAGAGAACTACAACCCCTCAGAGACTAAAGTGTTTAGCATGGAGGTAAAACTAAATGAGGACAGAGACTTTATTGAGAATTTGAAAGAAATTTTCCTGGCAGCAACTAGCACCTGCTCATTTGAACCCAAAGAATTTGTCTTTCTATCCCATAAGCTAGTTTAGCACTCACCCTGGTTTCATGCATATCTAGGAATATTGAAGACAGCCAATAGTGAAAAATATTCCAAATAAGTTTTACTGATTTGATTATTACCTAAAGCTTTCTTCTAACAGTCAACCCATTTCTAGGTCAGGTACAGTCACCAACAAACTCTCCAGCATGCTGGCGTGCACCTTCATCTAAAGTATTGGACATTTTTACTATCTGAGCACCTTGCAACTCCCTGGTGAACTGTAAATAAAAACTGAAAAGGAGGAGAGCAAAAACGTGAAATGCCATTTTATGAGAAATCTCAAATGACATCAGAGATTAGACTAGCCCAATTAAGAGTCCAATCTGTAGGCTTATGGGAACTAAATTTCTCTTTATTCCTCCCTAGTCCTAAAAAGGAAGATTTGTAGACTAAATTAAAAATAATTTTTAACCAATGATAAAGAATTCACAAGCAGCCAACAAAAACTTAACCGTGACAATAACAAAAAGCTAAAACAGATCCCAGATAAACATTCAACCTCTGCAGGTGTCTGGACAGAGCTGAACTGAACCAAGAATAGATCTTCCAGAAGAAGGAAGCATTCAGTGCCCAGTATGAAATCATACATCGAATGAATGTTTACAAACAAACTATACAGCTTTTGCTACTTTGGCCCCAAAAAAAGTTGGGAAATGTATCAAACATTGCAAAAGTAAGCAAAAAACCAGATCTTTCTCAAACAATCACATCACATCTTGCAAAAACATATCACCATATGAATTTGCAGTGAAAATGAAAAGAAATAACTATTCAAACATCATTCTGCCCCTGTTTTACAATTAAAACTGACAATGGAAAAAAAGAGTGACTACCCTATACCCCTGCAGCAACTAGAAAGCAATGAAAACTGAGACCATGAAGAACCCAGGTGTCAAATTTTCACTTTTCCTCTCCTTCTTTTTGGATCACTACCTCCCCATCATTACAAATCCTATAGATTATACCTCAAGCTGAGGTTTAGGTATAGCAGGGCAACCTCCAACCCCTAAAAGGTTTGCTGAAAGACCTCAATTATGTGACGAACCATATCCACTTCTGCACCAAAAGTCATTACAATGTTTAAGAATTCCAAAATAACGTTAGGAAACAAGAAGAAGCACAGCAGACAAACACACAAAGCGAGAGCGAGCGAGACAAAGACCTCTGTATAAGGAACAAAGCAGGCAACTCTAAAAGCATCTATCTCTGCAATGAACAAGAACAGCATCTCAGTCACCCACCATAAAAATATCTACGGGAAAATTTTGCATAAGCAAAATCCAAAATAAGGAAAAAAAAATAAAAACGTTAAATTGAGTTAATACATAAACGTACACACAAAAGCACAAGTACAGAGGAGAAGAAGAAGGCGGCGGCGCCGTACCTTCACCGGAGTATCGGCAAGTCTATAATAATCAGCAGTAGTCCCCACCAGCCACATCCCGGGAAAAACATTCTACAAAAAAAAAAAGGGAAAAAAAGAAAAGAACAGCTCAGAAACACAACATAAAGATCATGGGAGGAAAATGAAACCCATAAACGAAACGGAGAGGATCTTCTTACATCAAGAACTCTCTGGACGTTCTTGGGTCGTTTCTTGGGCCGCCGGGCAGGTCTTGAACCGGTCATGATAAAAATGTCTTCTTCAATCTCCTCCCTTGATAGTGCTATCCAAAACTTCCTCTTCTCCTTCTTCTCGAACAATTCTTCTCTGGCTCCACCGTTGCCGCCACCGTTCTCCGCCGATCCTCTCAGCCTCATGGATTTCGGCTGATGAACCTGGTAGCCGTTGCTTTCCCTCTCTCTATGCTCGTTCCCTTGCACCGCCGGCGGTTCCTTCGAAATTCTCTTCCTCGGCCTCAGCTTCCACGGCCGCAGATTCCCTCCTTCTTCCTCGTCTTTCCGACGCTTCTCTTCCTCGCCCTCAGATTGAGCTCCGTAGTTGTTGCTGTCCAAGACCACCGCTTGTTTCTGCGACTTCCCGTTGTTCTCGAAAACAACCGTCTCTGCCGCCTGCTTCTCGGCCGACGTTTTCTCCGCTTTAGGAAGAATAGTAGCACAGGAAGTAAAGGACATGCGATGGTGCCTGGCCGAGCGGGATCCGACCCGAGGAGGATGAGTGGGAACGGGAGGACGGGTCGCCGGTTCATTCTCGGATTCGGTCTCGAACTCGGCGACAGGTGAACGGCTGCTGCTGCTGCTGCTCCGGTGGTGGTGTTGGTGCTGGTTTGCGGCGGGCGCGAGTGCTGTGGTTTGGCCCCATTTGAGGGAGAGAGGGAAGTTGTGGAGCGGCTGCGGCTTCACCGGTGCTGTTGCCATCATTAACTTCTGATATCAAAACAAAGAGAAACGCTGACACACACACACACCTCTTTTATGGATGCGTTTACATGGATGCGTGCGCTTGCGTCTGCAGAGATTTGTAAAATTCTGTTATATTTTTCTTGTTTTTTTGGATGAAACAGAGAAAATCGTCACTGACACCAAAAAAAAAAAAAAAAAAACAAAAGAAACGCTGAGGCTTTTAGAGAGATGCTGCGGAGAAAGAAGACGCCGCGGTGAGAGTACAAGACGAATGGCCTTTGTGTTCTGCGTAAGCATTGCTTGTGAAATATATAGGAGAGGAATGAAAAAAAAAAAAAATACAGAGGTACTGTAACTAATTTTTTTTATTTAATTCAAAAAATACTCTTTTCTTTTCTTTTCTTTTTTAAATTATTCATTATAAAATTAATATACTATGTTCTTTTTTTCTTTATCAAAAATTATTAAAGCAAAAAAAATTTGATCTATTTGTGGTCGTCCTTTATGTAGTCTGATAATTTTATTATAAGGCTTTTATTTTAATAAGTATGATTAGATTTTTTACAATAAATAAAAAAATAATTCTATATAGCACCTCATATTAGTTTTGCATCTCAAAATCAACAAGACGACCCCAATATGAGAAGTGGCTACGAAAAATTTGAAATGTAATTATGCATTTTAATTATTATTTTGTATATATCTTTAAAAAAAACTTATAAAATATTAAAATTAAGAATTCAATTCTTAATTTTATTTTTAAATTTTTTTTATTTATAAAATCAAATTATATTAATATTTTTTCATCCACTCATTTAAATTTTGACTATTATATTATTAAAAATATATTTATTTATTTTTATATTTATATGTAATTTATTAAAAATACAAGATAAATTAATAAAAATAAAATATTTATTTATTTATTAAAATAATATTATATATATAATTAAAATTATATATAAAAGTCATTTTTATTTAATTTTATTATGTAGTCTAATTTTTTTATTTAATACATTTTTCTTGTAAATAAAATTAGCTTATTGATAGGTATGATGTGGAAAAATAACAAAATTTAATGGAGAGCTCGACACTTTTTTTTTTTCAGGAAAAATCGAGTTATAGCCTTTTCTTTTTCCTTTTTTTTTTTTTGGCTTCTATTTGCTCACTGTAGGTAGGTTTGTTAAATAATTAATTTCGGTTTGTTTTTATTATTTTGATATACTAAAAAAAAAAGAGAGAACGATTAAAAATATACATTTGCTGCCCTAATGAGTGGGGTCCAAGGACGCGGTCAGCGGATTCCACAATTGACATGTGGTAACTTTACTTGTTTACTGTGGGCGTGCCACTGCTTCATGGTTGATGGATTGGCAATGCAGAGGAAGACGTGCCGCCTGGGTCCGACCTTTTGGAACCCGTCCAATGGCATTGGATTGACGGCAGATCCGTGCTCCATCTTGCGTTAAATACTTAGTTTTTTTTTAATTTTTTTAAATGGCAAATTTCAAAGTAAATTTTATTCTGCTATTTTTCTTTTAGCTGGACGATTAAAAGATATACAGGCCGAAATTGAGAAAAAAAAAAAAGGGTTATTCACAATATATATATACTCGGTTTACTACCTAAAAAATCCAGTCCCCCTGAAAATACAATTTTGTTTTAGGATTTTTTGCTTTAATTTTACATTTTTATAATTGTGATCGTTAATCTATAATTGCATTTTAATGTTCATGCACGCCACAGTCACGTATACTCCCAATGCAATTTTAGTGAGATAATGACGTGAACCTTCCTACACAATCTTCCAACAAAAATGTACCTAAGTGCATCTCTCTGTTCATCCTATTGCAACATGAAATCCTACAGATAAATATATAAACTATCAATAATTTCTTATTTCTGGAGCTTATAAACTAGAGCAGGGTCCTACTGCGTTCCTAAGCATAAGAATTTTCATACCATATGAATTTCACTACTCATTAATTTAAATTTTTGGAAAGACACTAATTAGATACAAAAAAAATTTAACTTTATCTTATAATATTTAAATATTTTATTTTATCATCGTGCAATTTAAACTAACAGATATAAAATTGTACTATATAAAAGAATTATAAATTATCAAAAATATCTTGTAACTAATGTTTGTGAAAGGAAATATAAGTTATTAAAGGAAGTGTCATGTAGTGCTGGCTTTTCTGTTTCCGATTTCTGTGTTCATTACTCATTTTGAATGCTTATAATTTTCTGGCAATCTCAAAAACTGGATTTAACTTATTTGCATACAGATAACAAGCAGCTTACTCCCAATCCAAAAAGAAAAATAAAATTAAAAAAAAAAAGGAAGGAAGAAAGAAAACAGGTAGCTTACTCATAAATCTAACGTAGTTATAGTTTATGAATTATTATATTAATATAAAATCAGGGAAATTCGCAAGAGCCACCGAGAGATACAGTTTTTGGCGGTTGGTGGATGGAATTTTTACAGTTTATTTATAGTATTTCTTGAAAACTTTCCTTTTACATAACAAACCGATGGTTTTCTTTTTTGTTTTTTTTTGCCCCATCTTTGATCCCACAGTTCATTGAAAGCTGGTGGCTAAAATTTTTTTTAAAAAAATAAAAAATAAAATTGTGACGTTATCTCACGAGGTGCTCCATTGGGAATTTCATTGAAGAGGAGCTGTGCGTCGTGGCCCTCCCAACATGTGCTAAGGGGAGGAACGGATGCAGACGCAATTAATGGTGCGTCTCTCTCAGGCCGTAATTAATTTACTTTGCAACATGACGATATGTTTGGTGAATTGTCATTATTGAGAAGGCTTTTTCTAAAAGAAAAATAAACTATTAATTTATAAGTCATTTGCATCTCCTACAACGAAGAACACTTTTAAAATATTCTTAGACCTAAAAAATAAAATTGATTTTTTTTGTTTCTTTTTCATCGTATCAGTAACTAATAACAATTTTAGTCCAACTTATGGTTGAATCATTCCCAATAATCTACTCCGGTTAATTACATACATTCTTCTTTATAGACCTATTTACCTTTGCGTTGTAATCTGAACAAAAAAAATTCATTTGAAAAATTAAACCATAAACTCCAATAAAAAAGAAATAGAAAATATGAAAACATTTACGAAACTCTTAAAAAAAAAAGAGAAACTAAGCTCTTTTTAGAGTATACACAATGAATTTGAGATTCTTTATTGTAAAAACAATAAGATTTTACTCTTTCAAATTCTTACAAAACATGAGATTTAATTTAAATGTGCCCAAAAGTAAGTGGGGATGGGGGAATATTTTGTGTAAATAATCATTAAATTCATTAATGTCAGGACCAATGTTAAGGTACGCTTGATAAATAGAAACTGCGACTGCTTGGCTGAACGGTGGAGAACGAGGTGCCATTTCATTTCATTTTATTTTACTTGTTAAGTTTCATTTCTGAAAACGACGTCGTTTCCGAAAAGACTGTTTCGACGTTGACTCTCCCTTTTCTCGATGCTTTGACACGTGGCTGCAAGACTACGGTGGCCTGCCGGATGAGGAAAAGTCCGGGTCCAATTGAGTAAAGTTTGACTGGCATTTGGATGAAATGACCACGGTGGCCGTCTTCTATTTTTCAGATACTTTTGGTATTGTTGGCCCTTTAAAAAAAAAAAAACTTAATTACTTTGGAATTCAACATAACTTTGGTAACATTAAATCAGATTTGAATTTTCTAAATTAAGAAATTCAAGTTAACTTAATATTAATGTGACAAAAAGAAAAAAATTTAAGTAAATTTGGTTAAAAAATGTAAATAAAATTTGATTATGTAAAATATAAAATTAGTGTATGTCATTTTAAAAAAAAATAGGTAAATATAATAAACACCCTTTTGATTAATTGTATTGCACACATGTAAACATAATTTTGTGTTTCTTAAGTAATCGGACAATGTCATCGGAAGCAAATTTAGGCCACGTTGGACAATTAATAGAAACTCGTAGACAAAAGATATAGCACATAATAAATAAAAATAATAATGTTTGATAAAATCAACAGAAATTGCTGTTAATAAAACAGAAAAATGACAATTTAAGGCACAAATTATTAGGACACAATTCCTATTACACACACACACACACACACACAACATGCTATAGGACAAGCTAAGCTTAATTAAAAGCTTAAAAAAGTTATTGTTAGCCCAATTTCTAATTCTATTAAAAAAAAAAAAGATTCCGCTTGAGACAATATGGATAAAGTGGTAAATTCCACAATAAACACTCCCATCATCTAAAACCCAAGGGGATGACAGAGACCGACATTCATATCTCTGTCCTCACTAATAGCACACCACCGTATAATCATACTTTTTATTGATAATTAGTTGAAAATTTAGTATATCTCATTGTCACTCAATTAGACATTGCCTGCGTTGCATATGTAGTCAATCAATTTATGACAACACCACGATCCACTCACTTTTCTATTGTTCTTCATATTCTTTATTATGTTAAGGGAATTGTTCTTTATTTCTCTACTCTCTTGTTACTTGAGTTATAAGCATATTTGTATGCTAATTAAGTAAGAAATTTTACTCACAAATGTTCTACAACAAGATTACTTTTTTGTTTTTTTTTTTTTTGAAAACTCTCTTATTTTTTTGTCGTAATATCAAGCAAATAGTTATTTTGTATTGAAGTTTAATTTTTAGCCCTCACAAACACAGGATCCGAAGTGTTACGACTCAGATAGCTTCTTCAAAATATGAGTAATACACATTTTTATACCATACTTATTCATTAACACAATTATAATGTCATTCAAATTGTACATAATGATGTATTTTATAAGTGAATTAAGTATATAGAGAATGATTATTATTTTATTTGTTAATATCTTGTGCAAAATACCATTTACTTAATTTTTATTATTTTTGTTAATTAGATTGTTAATATCTTATCCCTCTTTTGTTTTCAATCTTATCCTTGTCCTTATTTGCATACAATTATGTATATAAATTCATGTAATTCAAAATTAATACATATAAAGTTTCATTCTTATTTTAGTATTTGAATTTAAAATTTTTAATTTTAGATACCATTTTAATACTGATGAGTTAAAACTTATTGGTCACTCCATTGACATTCTATTTAACTACCAGCAATTACAAAAACTTTGATCGCTTGTTAGTTTAAAACTAAATGGGCATAATACATCCATGACATAATGATTCATTAAAACTACACGGCAATAACTATATAGAAAATCGGATTCCCAAGGCCCTTTTCCTTATCATAATTTTTCTGATGCAAGATCTTGATTTTTCACATGTTCTTATGTCCGAAATATGTCTGCATTAAATATCCCAAAAACAAAAAAAAAAACATGTCAGACATATATTACAAATGGACCTTGGGAATAAGAAAAAAGGATCTTGAGTCTTATTGCCGTATTTATGGCTTGCTTCTATATTGACTTATGCATTGAACGAATATAAAATGTACTAAACATTATATCGTACGAATCCAATCATCCAATACATTTTTTCATGTATTTTATGTTAACACAAATTTCATTCATTAATACTACAATGTTGGTATCAAATGAACGAATATATACATTTTATTTAAATTAGTCTCTAATAAAATCGTACCATAATTAATAATTTATATTTTTTTTCTTTGAACTCTCCAAAGGGATATAAAATTTATAATTCATAATTTAATGGATGAAAAAAACAGGCTTCTTATTTGAATTCAATTCTCACTAAATCATGAGTTAAAGAAAATGCATACAATAATTTGTTTAATTTACATATTTCACCATTTAATGCTGACTGCACTCCAATGCGAGGCTGGGCTTCCAGTTCCCAAATCCTCCTTGCTTGACCCGTAAATCCCCAACTTACCCGACCCGACCCGACCCAAAACGTTTTCAGAACCCGGATCATAACCGAAACACGCCTGCCCAAAAAATTCATCAATTTGAATTCCTTCCTCTCCCTCTCACTCCGCCAATGCCACCGCCGTAATCGCCGCCCTACCCTCCGCCACAATCGCTTCCACTATTCCGCTTCTCACCTTGGTCTCAGAATCATTCCTTCTTTCCGCTAGCAGAAATGGAGTCAAACCACATGAACGGTCGGGTGTCGCCGCCTTTAAGCTCTGCCGATGGCGGCACAACCGCAGGATCCTGTTCTCCGCCGCTGCATCCCAACTACAGCAGCCGAGTGGTTCAGGTTTGCAATCTACTTCTCTTCGATTTCCTTATTTTAAACAAAACCAACTGATTTCATAAACCCTAAAACCCTTAGGCAGGTACTTTCATATTTAGGGTTTTGGATAAGCTGTTTTATGCTTACCACTTCAGGAAGCGCTCGAGCACTTGGCATCCGTTGATTTAATCGAGCTGTGTAGCGAGGCAAAAGTTGAACGGTGTCGGGCGACGAGAGATTTGAGAAGCTGTGGAAGATATGTACATTATGCATTGAACACGTGTGGGCATGCATCTTTGTGTTCTGAATGTAGTCAGAGGAGTGATATTTGCCCAATATGCAGAATCCCCATTCCAAAAAATGGGAACAGGCTACAGCTTCGCCTTTATTATGAATGCATAGAGGCTGGCCTCATTTCCAAAAGATGTGATGAAAGATTTCAAGAGAAAGGAGATGGGGAAAATCAATTAAATACCGATGTCCAGCGCCTTTATTCTTTATTTGATGTTGCCATGGAAAATAACTTGGTTTCTTTGATCTGCCACTGTATCCTTAATTTCTTTTTTCATATATATATATATATATATAGTTGCCTTTGGTTTAATTTTATTTTACTGCTGTGGAACATTTTCCCAGTGCAATTTCCTAGAACAGAGAAGTTTTCCGAGAGTTGAAAGTCACCACAATGAAGCTAGTGTTGTCCTTAGCAGAGATTTAACAGATGTCACAGATGTTTGCATGGATGAAACTGCTGTCTCTAGTGATCCTGTGATTGCTTTCTTGTTGGATGAAGTGGTTGTCAAGGATTGGTGTAAGCGGACGTTCAGAAATATCATGCTAGAACTTCAGAGGATATGTATCCTTGAATTCTTTTTGTTTTAAGCCTATGTCGCATTGCATTTGGGTACATTTGTATCCTTTTGGTGATCCTTGAAGTTTATTTCTTAGCACTTTTTTAGATAACCTGGAAGTGGAAGAAATGAAAAATAGGTTGAGTTTCCTCCCAAAGCTTTCACGTCATCTTACTGCAGTATTAAATGTGCTTGAGGTTTTGGCATCATCTTTTAGGGATAGTCTTTCAGCAAAGCTTCATGACTTGCAGTTACTTGAAGAGCACATCTTGAAGACAAAGCAGGTGTGATTGCTTGCAATATTGTATCTGCTTTGCACTTCTGTGTTGGAGTTAGTTGTGCTGATCTCTACCTTACACCCTTGACCTACTTTCTAACTGTTTCGGATATCTGTTATGTAAGATAATTAGAGCTATTGTTTTCTTCTTATGAACGCTCAAGAGTGTGTGATGCCCTGTAGATTTGTATTTCTTGTATCTGCATTTGATTAATAATCTTCAACTAATTCTGGATTATCAGCACTTGGATATTATGGCATGGTGTATAAGACATGAATTTCTGGAGGATGTGAAGGCCCGTTATCCTGATTTTACTACATGGGTTTCTGTTCTCCGTGAAAGGAAATCAGCTGCTGTAAGGCGTTCTTGGCCTGATGTTGTAAATCAATCTTCCAAGCCCAGTATGGAGGCTGGTTCCCTGTTTATTGAAGATGCTCTGGCAAATCTTGAGGGAGGGTATGGGGATTTGCGTGAAATGGGTGATGAAAAAGAACTGGCATCTTTAATGAAGGATGAAACATTGCATTTTAGGTCCAAGATAGAGGGCATAGCAGCATGTTATCCATTTAAAAGTCTTCGAGCTGCTGTCGATGTGCTCTTTTTGCACGGGAGTTCTGATTTGGTGGTTGCAAAGCAAGCAATTGTATCCTGTATTATTTTTTCCTGATTATTGCATATATTTTAAGCTCATGGGACGTGCCATTCTTTTTGTTTCCTTCATAAAGGATCAGTTTCTTTATTACCTTTTTGATCGTCATTGGAAAATGCCAGATGAAACTTGGCGACATATTGTAGATGACTTTGCAGCTACTTTTGGCATAACAAGGCATTCATCACTGGAATCACTTGCTTTTTATCTTCTGGATGACCACACAGATGAAGCTCTGCAGGTAATCAAATCATCTGGTGCAGAATTGGATTTGTTGCCATTTCTGTTTTTGTATGTTTCATGATGTTAGCTTCATTGTTCTGTCACAGCTGTTGTATCAAGAATTTCAAATCTTGTATTTTAAATGGCTGTGCAATTGTTTTAGTCCTCTAAAATAGGGTGACTTATAGTCTGTATTTCACTTACATACGTTGATCATTCTTAGAAAACTGTGTATTTTATAGGAAGCTTGTGACCTTCTTCCTGAGATCTCAGGCCCATCAACCCATCCAAAGATTGCCCAAGTTCTTCTAGAAAGGGCCGTTCCTGAGACTGCTTTGATGGTCTTAAGATGGTGTGGGCATGATGGATTGCAACTGGTTTCACTTAATGAGGCTGTTACTGCAGTTCGTGTAAGGGTGGAGTGTGGGCTTCTGACTGAAGCTTTTATGCATCAGAGAATGGTCTGCACAAAAGTCAAGGAAAACAAGTCAAAGGGTGGACCACTCGGTGATGCTTCTCACAGATTGAAGGAGGAATGGGTGGAGATACTAGTGACTGAAATTTGTTGTCTTTGCATCAAGAGCAATTTGGCTGATCGAATGATAGATTTGCCATGGAACTTGGATGAGGAAAAGTTTGTCCATAAGTGTCTTCTAGATTATGCTGTTCATGACCCTTCAGCAAGCACTGGAAGTCTTCTTGTTGTATACTATCTTCAGGTAAATACCAGCTCTGGACTTCCGTGACTTTGAGTGAGGATTGATTTTGAATTTTACAAATTGCATGACTTTTCTGAAGCAACCCAAATGAAACAAAGAGGTAGAGAAATGGGTGAAAGATAAGAAATGAACAAAGAAATGGGCATCAGCTTTAAATTTGTGTTTGTGTTTTTCATAGTATTGCGTGGATATGCAACACACATTTCACTGCCAACTTTCACAATGTATTTGATGACATACTGCAGTCATATCAACTTGTCAGGCACTGGTTCAATGACCAAACAACATTAGTTGGTATGACATTTACTGCACATCATCTTATTAGCGATGGTATGGTGCTCCATTGTGCTGCAGCATGTTTCAATGTTGTGGTTACAGGATCATTTCAAGTTTAATCCTTATGTGAGTGATGAATCTGTGTCGGTGATAAGAGCTAGTTATTTAATTAGAACCCCATTCCTGGATTATCTGATAATTTGTGGTCTTATGTGTCTTTTTTATACTCCAGCGGTACCGTTATGCTGAGGCCTACCATGTTGATCTCGCACTTCAAAGCTTGGAGCAGAACTTTATTGCAGAGAACTCTATAAGTGAAGAAGTTTTGTCTAAAATAAGATCTGCCAGCCACTGGAGGGGACGACTTGTAGTGAGTGGTCATACCTTTGGAATTTATGTGCTTGTCTTTTCCTCAAAATCTTGTTGAGCATATTAGTTTCATTTCAAGCAAATTTTGAGCATGAAACAGGTGGAGACTCATGGAGTTGGCTAGATTTGCTCATCTTATCCTTGCAAAATCTGAAGACAGTGATCAACTAGCTTTGTTTAAAAGCATACACACTCTTTTTTGTGCACCACTGCATGCCCCTGAGCAGATGAGTTTTATGTTGTGGAATTGCCTGAATTGTCAATTTTTTGGCAGTGATTTTTTTTTTCTTTTTTTTTTTTAATGCAATTGAGCATGTGACATGTGTAGACTTTATGTTTTATCTGTTATTGCTAAAAAAAAAACTTTTCTGAATAATAATTGCTTCAAACAGAGCCAATCCATTGAGCTGCTGCCAAAAGACCAACAGCGAGAATTGCAGGCTGGAAAATCATCACTTCAGTTGTATAAAAACTCCAATGAGGAAGTTCAAAAGCCATTTACATCTGTTCTACCTGTGGCACAAGAGCCAATGTCAGGCAGCTTAGTGGTTCTCCCATCTGGTGATTCTACCATTGATACAAATGCAAATCAAATAACCCCATTTGAGGCATCAGTTATTCGGACTCCAAAATTTGGCAAATCTCGCTTGGCACATAAAAACTACAGCTCTCAATCAGTTCTCCAGGAAAGGTTATTTACAAACACAGAAGTAGGACCAAACCCTCAAATGAGTTTCAGCAGGAATGCTAGATTTGATAGCATCTCAACTCCTCGAATTCCTCATGTTGGTTCCACAAATGCCACACCATCAAAGGACATTGGCAGGACTTCAGCAAAAGTTCTTCCTGGCACAACTAATGCAGTAGATGGCAGCAAACCTAGGTTTCCCAATGGTTCTGCACATGTCCCACGGTCAAACATGCGGATTAAAAGGGTTCATTCACACACAGATGACAGATCTTTTAATGTGAACTTTGGAGATGATATGATGGACATTGCCTGGAGGTAAACTATAATATCTTCTTATATTTCCAAATACCCTTGCTCACTTTTGAGTCTTTGTTTAAGTTTCTCTTGTTTCCAAACTCTATAATGATGATAAAGTTGGTCCCCTTACTTTAAGTCTTATCATGTTTCTCTGACATCTCAGTGGGGGAGAGAATGATCTTGCCGTAGATGACAGTAATGTGTATTGTGCTCCAAGGTGGAGGTCTGACGAAACTAGTGATGAGGAAGAGGAGTGTGGCCTGGATAGAGCAGTTAGAGAAGCTTCTAATACAATACCTTCGAGGGGAACTAGAAGAAGTAGGTTTGCTAGGAGATGACCTTTTACATTCTCTATTGGGGTAACTGGAAAACGAATAATCTGTAATGGCTAAGAGCGAAGAATCACCATTCTCTTCAGCAAAGGGCCATCGGTAATGTTCATTAGAATCATTGGAGGTATATGAGCACAATGTATACTGCTGTTGTGTATTCAAATTGAGTTTCCGGTCATCACTTGGTTTTTCTTGACTGGGTTGGATCAAAAAAGTGGCAGTTGGTTTTGCCCCTAAATTTTTGTATCTTGTTAAAGGAACAAAAACCAGGAATTATTTCGTTTTATAATGTTGTTGCTTTAAGGTTTTATAGTTAGTGAACTTAGTTGGAAAGGTGTCATTATCGAGTTTTGTACTGGCTCCTCTGCCCGCCCCACTGGAAACAGAGGTTCTTTCTTGCCAAGATTGAACCACTTTTACTTATCTGCTCGGACCGAATCAAGATCTTCTAACAACCACGATATCTCCTTTCTCAACTTTGACATGACCTTTCCTGAACCCAATTGATACGAACACTTGAAGATGTATGGGAGATTTATAAACAAGCTTCTTGTCCATAGACACCGTGAAACCACTATCACTCACATTCGCATAGAGCAGGAAATTGTCTTCAAGGGTCATGCTGCGAGCCGTAGACAACCCTTTAAACATTAGTGCACGAATAAGCTTCTTGCAATACTCTTTTTGGCTCAACACCACCTTTATGCTCTTAAGGGGCGCCAAGAAAGTGACATTGAGCGCCGAGAAGCAGGGTGGCCACACACCATTGTGTGCTGAAAAGCTTAAGATATTTAGGGAAAAAAAAACTAAAGAAGGCTTTTTTTTTATATAAATATAAATTTAGATTAGAACGTGAATGCCCTAGATAATTTTCCATAAAGCACAAGTGAGTAATCTCATTGTTAACAATATTCAACCACTTATCAAAATTTATTGATCAAAATATTAAGAGAAAGACAATGCCATAACTTGGAGTAAGAAAATAACAGGGCATTATTATATATGGAGATAAACACAGATCCCAAAATGTGGTACTTAAACCTAGAAAACATAAAGGTGAACTAGAAACTGAGATAATAAGGATAATCAAAGATTCCAACATTCCGTGTTCAAATCTAGAAAAGACATAATTATCCAGAAAAGAAATCATCATCAGTGATCTCTGGGCGCCAAGGCCAAATGTCTCTAGGCACCACCAGACGCACCACTCCCCGTCGGACCCCAACCTTCGTACTGGGAACAATATACCTTCCCTTCAGCAAACGGACTCCAGCAAAATATTTTGCATTCACATTACTGGCACTCGGAGACACTCCTGAAACGGCAATAAAATCGTGCGTGCCCTCCTCATCATCACCATAGATTGCCACCTCCAAATCTTCTTTAGCAATATCCGCCATCAGGAGAATTACTTGCAAGCCAGTGTCATTGCGCTGTATGAAATACGAATTTGGGGTAGCAACCCGAAAAAAATTCCACTCGCTGGAACTCCCAGTAGGCTGATTTCGACCTTCAAAAGAGAAGTTAAAAGAATAAAAAAATATTTAAAAAACAAAAATGACATAAGTTATTGTAAAATATAGAAAACATTACGTACCAAATAAGTGCTTCATGCTTTCCAAACGAGCCGGACCGTCGACCACTTCCACATCAGGAAAAATAGCAGGAGAAGGTGAGACATTCCCAAGAGGAGGTTTAGATTCAGTGGGAGTAGGGGTATGAGATGGGCGTTGGGTGTGGTTAGTGCCCGCATCTCCCTTTATCTCAGAAATCACGACATTATTTGCCATCGGGTGATTGAATTCTTGAACGCCCCCTGGTGTATCTTCGAGCGAGGGCTGAATTGGAGACCTAAGTATATAATAGTAGGTAACAAAAAATTCTCCTGAATCAGAAGAAAAGGTGATATTTGAGAGCGAGAGATCAAGTGTAGTTAGTGGATAATAAACAGAGGTGGGAGAAACTCTAGGGTTCTGAGAAGATGGATGAAGTGCATGAGCCGGATGGGAAAGAGACAGATGGGGTGGGTTATTACTTACAGGGAAAGGTGCAGGCACGGGTTGGGTGAGAGAGGATGGGTGAAGCTCATGAATTGGAGAAGTGGGAGATAAAGAGGATGATGACTTGTGCACAGAGGGAGGCGGGATGCGACCTAGAGGGTTAAATTGAGAGACAGCAGGAAGAGGAGCAATCACCTCTGGGCTCTGAACACGAGGTCTGGTTGATGGGTATGATGAACCCGTAAACTCAGCTTGGGAAGCAGAACGGCGACGGGTGTCTGCGTTCTCAACAGGGGATCTGGCTTGGGAAGCAGAACCGCTACGGGAGGCCATTGCTTTCAGAATAGAGAAAAATATGAATTTAAAGAAGTAGCGGCGCAACAATCTAAAAAGGAAAAAATCGAAAAAAGGGGGATTTTTAAATGGCAGAATTGCAATTATGAAGCAAACTTGCTATTATTATTATTAATGACAGAATTATAAATAATATAAAATCTATTTTGATGTGATCCTGAAAAGTTTTTAATTTTTTTTCCATATTTGTTTTTTTAAGAAAAATTAGTATTTTTTATCATTAATGTGAAGTATACTGATTTAATAAATAAATAATAATTTTTATTTTCTATCAATAATTATTCAATCACATTGTTTAGGATAATATTAAGAAAAATTTCAAAATTAATATAAATAATCAATATCATAACAAACTTTGTATAATAAAATAACCAAACCGTATCCAAAAATAAATAACAATATAACTGAATATCAGTAAAATATTTAGCCTATCAAAAATTTTAATTAGTAAATAATTTTGATCTGCGTGTTGATTTCTGTGCCGATCATTTCTTCAGACGAGTCAAACGGCAGCAAAGCGAGAGCATATAAAAAAACGAAAGAAAGAATGAAGAACAGAAACGAAAAGCGAAAAAGCCCTAAAAAGGACGAATTTTCAGGTGCCGTATCAGTAGTTGGGCACATCCGAATTGATCGTAGGCGAAATCTGAGCCGTCAATCAAGTCGTGATGTCGAGGTAAATCCGTGAGGATAAATGGAGTACAGCTGTCCCGGGGGCCATAATGGACCTCAAATAAATAAACAAATAATTATAAGTAATTTGGTCTGAAACGATTAAACCTTGTGATCCCAACAATCTTCTTAATCATAGAACAGCGGTTAAAAATTATTTCTTGTTAAAACTAAATATTTATATAATTAATTTAAAATTTTAATTAAAAACTTAACTAATTATGTCTATTGTTATTTTAAAAAAAAACTTAGATCTTCTTTTTTATAATTTAACTTTAACTTGTAAAACATAAAATTTTTAATTAATTTTGACTCTAAAATTCATCCAGTGTCACATTTAATGAAAAAAAAAATTTTCTTATAATTGAGGTTATTACGAATATTTTTATTTCTTATTTACTCAGTTTTAGAGTCATAATAAATTTCCTCAACAGTTCTATATATATATATATATATATTTATTATTATTATTATTTCTTTACAGTGAAAAAAATTTTCAGAACCGAATTGTTTTTTTTTTTTTTTTTTGACTACGCGGTCTACAATTAGAAAATGGCTAATAGTTCCTAACTTGCTTGACCTTGTAATTGCCTGATTACATTGTAATATACACTTTAATCATGGATTAGAGGCTAAACTTTATTCCCATAATGCCGTCAATGAAGAAAAATTCAAAGTCAACCCGAGTCACTGCTGCTGTTGACGAGGTCAACTGCTTAAAAAATTACAATGTCACCGAACTCAGCGAAGCATCCCATGAGTCCCCCTTTTATCTTCAGTCTCTGTCTTTCCTGACACAAGCAAAGGGGACGCTAAAGAGGTTAACCAAAAAAAAAAAAAATTGTCTTGTTTTGTCGGTTCACGTTGGTCGGACATTTTCGGATCCGGACGTCTCTCTGATCTAAACCCAAGCCGGAACTAGCCATGACTAGGCGGTGCTCGCATTGCAGCTACAACGGGCACAACTCCCGGACCTGCCCCAGCCGCGGGGTCAAGATCTTCGGGGTCCGATTAACCGACGGGTCGATCCGGAAGAGCGCTAGCATGGGCAATCTCAGCCACTATGCTGGGTCATCCAACTTGACTGGTGCCCACTTGTCGTCCGTTGGATCACCCGGCGAGACCCCTGATCACGGCGCCGCCGCCGCCGGCGCCGACGGCTACGCTTCCGAGGATTTCGTTCCTGGGTCCTCTTCCAGCCGCGAGAGAAAGAAAGGTCAGAACTTTGTTTGGATTAATAAAGCTTTCCTTTGTTAATTCGGGACCTTGCATGGCATTGTTTCTATGTTGTATATGATCATTGCTTGCGTTCGGTTTTTTGTAATGGTTGGTCTGCTTCTTTATCTGATCTTTTCCCATTTTTTCATAGTTCAATGTGATATTATGAATGATATGAACAGTTAATTGTGTTCCTGTGTGGTTGAATTTGGGCTTGGATTGATAGCTCTTGCTTGTTTTAACTTGGATCCTTTGATACGAGGTTATATGAAGAAAAGGTCATATTTTTGCTTGTTGGATTTTGATTTGGATAATTTCAATTCACTAGCTGATTTGTGTCTAGATGAATGTGCCTTTTTCGGGTTAGTACTGACCATGTTTTATTTTGAAGTGGAACTAAGTCATTAAAGTTCACAGTAAGTCTGTTTCTGAATTGATTGTTATTATTCAAGGCATATCTTTTATCACCAAGTGCTTTGGGGACAGCTCCTTCTAAGTTATTGCTTCAGAGTGCCAACTTTTTAGAGTTTATGCTAGGAGTTTTTTCCGGCTTATCATCTTTTGTTGTCATGTTGCTTTCATGGCATGTGCTTTCCTTGCTCTTGATTGACACGTAATGCATTGTGCAGGTGTTCCATGGACTGAAGAGGAACATAGGATGTTTCTACTCGGCTTGCAGAAGCTCGGTAAAGGTGACTGGCGTGGAATTGCACGCAATTATGTTATATCAAGAACACCTACTCAGGTGGCTAGTCATGCTCAGAAATACTTCATCCGGCAAAGCAATGTGTCCAAGAGGAAAAGACGTTGTAGCCTTTTTGATATAGTAGCTGATGAAGTAAGGACGATGTCTTTAGTATTCCTCTCATATTTGACTGATCTTACTTTCATGTTCATCTTATCTCACTCACAGTTCACACAAACCCACCTCGTGGTTCAAATTTGTTCACTGGTACAAAAGATAGGCCTGGACCACATACTTAGGCATGCCCTTTTGGTTGTTTGGTAGGGTAATATTTTGCTGATATTGCTTCTTGTGGTTGCAAAGATTCGCCCTTTTTCTTCTTGTGGGATTATTTCAACTTGTAAATGCCAAAAAATAGCCAGATTTGTCAAATATCCGGGAAAAGGGGGAGGATGGACATTTTTCTCTCGGGGTTACTTCTGCAACCATGTCCTATTCACTTTACTGCTTTTTGTTACTTCATTTTCTTGTTTCAGTTCTGTTGTTATGTAATATATATTTTTACCACCAATTGTGAATTTGCAGTCAGTTGATACTCTGATGGTGTCAGAGGATTTCTTATCCGTTGACCATTCCCAAGCTGAAGCCCCAAGTGATAATCCATTGCCTCCTGCTGCTCCTCCTCTTTTGGATGAAGAATGTGAATCAATGGATTCCGATAACTCTAATGAGGGAGAACCTGCCCCTGCAAAGCTTGATAGTACCCAGCCTTGTTATCCAGTATTATACCCTGCTTATTTTCCGCCGTTCATACCATATTCATTTCCATTTTGGTTGGGATATAATACCGAGACAATTAAGAAAGAGACACACGAGGTTCTTAAGCCAACAGCGGTACACTCAAAAAGCCCAATCAATGTTGAAGAGTTGGTTGGTATGTCAAAACTGAGCTTAGGAGAATCTATTGCACAGCCTTGCCCTTCTTCCCTTTCGCTTAAGTTGCACAAAGGATCATCCAGACAGTCTGCTTTCCATGCCAACCCTGCCTTTAACACCTCAAGCATGAACTCAAGCAGCAGCCCTATCCATGCAGTTTAAAGGCTGCTTTCACAATCTCTGAGGATCGTGAGATTGTAGCTAACTCAGCACCAATGATCTTTGCAGGTTAATGTTTGTATAAGGCTAGAAATGTGCATTCTGGTTTGGCTTCAATTTTACATATTCATTCATTGGAATCATTATAGAATAAGTTTCTTTTAACCTTTATTTTCTTTAGCTCTTAGCTTCCTGTAGGGTGGCAACATGTCAAAAATTGTTTGAATCTTTGACATGTAGCTTTGGTGCACAAGTTTGAATTGCAAGAACAGCTTCTCTCTTAAATATTGTTAAGATTGCATCTATCTGAATCTTTTATAGATTTAATGGTATGAGTCTCGTTCATTGGGACGCTCTTTTTTAACATGCATCTCAAAATTCTTGTTAGTCATTACCTTGCTGCCTCTTGCTCAATTTTTAAATGCTAAGATCATGGTGTGAGATTCCTCCGCAATAAACGATAATTGGACAAATGTTCTCGCGTGGTGTTAGGAGAGTCCCGAAGTCTTCCAAATGAGCACATCCATGTAACAGATTAGAGTAACACTGAGGATATATTTGCTTCCTAAACATTCCAGTTCTAGTGACAGAAAGCAAATCCGCCTGTCACCATAATTATTATTATGGCAGTCAATGATAATAATGGACTTGTAGTTTGGAGGTGATATGGTACATGAATTTGTGTCTCGTGGTCAACAGGCACTTTATTCACCGTTCTCAATTTTTGTAACAAAATGATTGTGTGCGAAAACGTTCACATGGACCAACATTAGGACCATGGAAGCAGGCCACTTGTTTTACTTATTCACCCATGATTTCTAATACCGTATATATATATAATAATAATAATAATAATAATAATAATAATAATAATAATAATAAAGAAATAAAGAAAGAAAAACGAGTTACTCCTAAAATTTTGAAAGGGCATTTAGCTTCGTTGATACGTTAATATTCCCCCTTTCTCTTTGCATGTCTCCTGGGGTTGTCACTTGTTACCACGTAATATTGCTAGTCTCCCGTCTATAATATACCGTCTATAATATAAATATAAGTACTGTATACTCTAATAAATTATTTTTTAAGAAAAATATAATAGCTCGTGACACTGTTCGGAAAAGCCCAAGCAATTTTACAAAAACAGAAGAATCTTATGGTTATGTTAATTGTGGTAGATTGCATTTTTAAGGGAAAATAATAATAAACAAAAGCCAGCACAAAAAAAAAAAATCTCAAAAATGTAACATAAACATAGTGGAATGTAAGATTCAACGGATTACATTTCATTGCATTCTATTAGATTTTATGAAGCATATTCTAAGTTCATGGGTCAATGCATTTTCTAGACGTGGTTAAACTTATAGGACCACAGAGTCTTTGAGTTTAAGCCTTGGACATGTGAGTGGTGATGGTCTGTAAATTAAAATGCCTGCACACCTTGACATCATATACCTTTTTTTTTTTTTTTTAGGTCAATTTGACATTATGTACTGAGTGATATGGACATTACACTTGGGCTTTTCATCTCACGGGCCAACACAAACCCTAGATAGGGCTTTTTGCCTGCATCGCTTTAGATGAATATTTTTATCTGTCCATCCCACCCAAAAGCAATAATAATTTAACTTTTATAATCTCTTCCATGCCATGTATAGCCTTTCCAACTAAGCAGCCTTTTCTATGTCTAGAAGGTTCCTCGGTCAACCAATGTCGCCCTTGGAACCACTAAAAGAGCTCACAGACCTAGGCCAGCTAAAAGACTGGGTGAGTTTTTGTCCGAACTTGCATATGCGAACTTGCATATGCGTGAGGTGTACGTATGTATGAATTTCTCCCAACTCATTAACAAATTACTAAATATAATTTTTTTTTTTCAAATTAAAGATCATTACATTTTTTTAAAAATTAAATTTAAATTTTTTTATTTTTATTATAAAAATATGAATGAATAATTATTAATATAAAGTGAAAATTATTTTTTGTCTATTAAATTAGTATACTTCACATTAATAATATATATATATTTATATATTTAAAAAAAAAATAAGTATGTATATTTAAAGTTAAGAGTAAAAGAAAATAAAAAGTAAAGATCTTCGTATAGAATAAAGACCTTTGACACGACAAAGTAGACCTCATTAATAATACCAAAAGTTCTTTATTATTATAATTTTGTTATTTAAAAATCTATTTCTTTTTTTTATGTCTTTCTAAGTTATATCATCAATTTCTTTCTCTCTCTCTCTCCCTCTCTCTCTCTTTTTTTCTAGATTATATCAATATTCCTTTAAATTTATTTTTTTCAACTTTTTTTATTTACAAATTATGTTAGTCTTTTTGTAAATTCATTTCTTTCTTTTTTTTTTACAATCTCTTTTTTAGTATCGTTATAACGTAACGCCAACACTGATTGGTGAATTTAGTAAATAACGATTTATTTGTTGGCGGCTTTTGTACATACATCGATTCGAAGAGCGACGACGTTTTACCGCTCTCGGCCATCTTCCCTGTCTTTACCGCATCCAATCTAAAATTAATTATATATATATATATTATTTTGAAACCAAAATTTTGATATTCTTCACTGAAAATCGACTCTAAAAATTGACACGGAGACATTTGGAGGTCGACCTCACCGGCGGCTAGTTGCCTCACCGCACTCCAAAAGTCTTTAAAAAGATGGCCGCCTCCACCACCGTGTCTGCCTCTGGGAGCCCCACCTTCGCCGCCACCTCCAACGGCAAAACTTCTGTCTCTATCCTCTCGCCTTGCTCTCTCAAAATTCCTTCCACTTCTCCACTCCACAAGATCAAGCCCCTTGCCTTTACTTCACGCGCCGCCGCTGGCTGCTACACTGTACTCGCCACCGTGACGCCGTCCTCGTCACCCGCTGCCAGTGAAACTACCTTCCATGGCTTATGCTACGTCGTCGGCGACAACATCGACACCGACCAGATTATACCCGCCGAGTACTTGACTCTCGTTCCTTCAAACCCCGCCGAGTACGAGAAGCTCGGGTCCTACGCCCTAATCGGCCTTCCGGCCTCATATGAGACCAGATTCATCGAGCCCAACGAGGCCAAAACGAAATACTCAATCGTGATCGCCGGCGACAATTTCGGCTGCGGCTCTTCGCGGGAACATGCGCCAGTTGCCTTAGGTGCGGCGGGAGTTTCGGCTGTGGTGGCGGAGTCGTACGCCCGCATTTTCTTTAGGAACTCTGTGGCCACCGGGGAGATATATCCGTTGGAATTGGAGGTTAGGGTTTGCGAGGAGTGCAGAACTGGCGATGTGGTGACAATTGAGCTAGCGGAGAGTCGTCTGATCAATCACACGACCGGAAAGGAGTACAAGTTGAAGCCGATCGGGGACGCCGGGCCGGTTATCGAGGCCGGAGGGATTTTCGCTTACGCAAGAAAGACTGGAATGATATCCTCACAACCCCCCGCCTAAAAATTGAGGTATTAAACTTATAAATAGATTAAATATAACGTTATTTTAGTTTTTTTCAATTTATTCGCTGGAGCTACATTATGTGCAAATTAATTATATGAAATTGTGCTCAAATCCTATTGCTTAGGTCTCTGCTTCCTATTCTGCGAGCTCTTTGTTCCTGCATGGAAATGTCTGGATGCATGAAGTGTTTGGCTTTTTTAAGTGTTTAGAGATGGTGTTCAAATGTCAGTACCCTGTGAGCCAATTCGATCAATTAAGATGATGTGAAGGCATAAAAGATGTTATTCCCACGTTAGAGAAGCAAATTATGTTGTTTGGGACTAGACCATAGATATAGATGCTTGTGCATTACAATGTTGTGGAAATTTGGTTTGGGCAACTCGTGGGATATACGGTTACTTGTGATGTGATGTTGCAAGAATGGCACACTCCTGTCTTGGCTGCTCTTGTGTCCGGCGAAATTGACAATGTTGAACACTAGCCTCTATGAGAACAGTCATTTAGTTAAAGAGCTGACAATGTCCATGGCATAACCCATAGAATGCCCCAAATCAATAAAGAGTGTTGACAGAATCTTTATCATTTTATTCATTGGGCTGCTCTGTTTTATGCCCCATTTTGTCATTCCATTTGAGAACTAAGTTATGTTTGGCATACTCCATGATAAGAGGGCCTTATTGCCTGTTGGACTTTCTTTGACCTCTATGTATTGTAAGTTTGGATTTTTGTATATTAGCTTTCCTGCTCTTGTGGTGTCATGAATGTTGGGGTTTTTTTTTTTTCATGAATAGGAGTTGTCTTTTCATTTCTCTACTTTTCTGCTTGCAGCTTGTCGTACTATGAGTGATGAATAATTGTTGGCGTTTTGGAATAGTGGTAGCAGCAGCAGGCGATGTTGCTTTCAGATGCTTGCACCGATTTCCCTCAACGCAAGCATTTCTTGCATTGTATGCATAATATAACGTGAAACTGCTTATGATGTTGTCAAATTTTCCCTTTTGAAACGTTGGAATGATGGCTTCTAAGTAAATGGTGTTGCACCTTACAAATGTTTTTTTTAATGCTATGGTTTCAAGTTGCCTCTTAATTTTGTGGGCTGTGGTCCAGCAGCGAGTTTTCAATTTTCAAAGGAAACAATGTATTTATAGATGGTCGGACCATAGGAATTAAGCGTGCTTCAATTGGGTTTCCAGCCGTTGCATATGTACTCAATTCTACGCAGATTGCCACCAGTTTCTTTCCTGTGATTTTTGGTTTTTGTAATTCCCTAGTGTCTCTCATGCCTAGGTGATGAGATATTCAGTGCCCTGATGAACATCTCGTTAGTATCTTGCACATGCCATACAAATTAATGTTATTTTGAGTACCTATGTTTAGAAAATGAAATTGGGAATTGGGAATTTGGACTTGTGAAGTGAGACTACTCACAGAAAAGATACAATATGAAAAGCCAGACTGATTAATTCTTTGATGCTTCAGTCAGTCTGAGAATTAGTAACGAATTGGTAGAACTCGTGGTTAAGGTTATGAGATTACAAAACCTTATTGTTGATCCGTTGTAATTTACGCGTTCTTGTTTTGTTTTGCATTCACATTCCGTTTTAGCAAATGATACAAAATGGAGGGAGAACTAACAATGAGGAAGTGGGAAAAAGCCTCGTACGCCATCATAATGATTAAGCCAACCTTTACGATTCCCAATCGCAGAAGAATAAAATAGAGTAAGAGGTCGTTTGGACTTGGGAGTAAGGGGGATAAGAATAGTCACATTATTGGATCACAAGAATGCAACATAACTAACAATATATACATTTGGAATAGAAATCAACATATGATATTATTGAGTTTGTTATGACAATAGAAAATATTGAAATCTTGACTTTTTATTGTAAATGACAAATGGCCTTGTGATATTATAATATAAATATCACTACTTAATTTTGTAATATAATTAATAAAATTTATGAATTAGATTTATATTTTATTATAAATAATAAATATAATAATATAATATATATTATTTATACTTAATTATTAATAATGTAATTTTATCAATATTAAATGTAACAAGAATAATATAATCATAAAATATTATAATTTAAATATTAATTATAAAAATTATATAATTAATTTTTATTAAGTGCTTAAATTAAGATGAAATAATGTTTTAGTTAATATAAAAATGTCTAAAGTAAATCTATAAATACTCTAAATAAAAAAAAATTAAATTTATATATAATTGACAACGTAAATTGGCTTTAAAATATTTATTTAGAAATAATTTATAATAAGTAAATCTTACAATAAATTTAATTTATAATAAAATATAATAACAAAAAATATATATATATAACTAATTTTAATCAAATTTAAAATTATAATTTTATTATTCTCATGCATAATGTAAATATAATATATATTCATTTTATATCATGGTTAATTTTTTTTTTATATATCTTTGTTTTAAAACAAAAAAATATCTAAAATTTTCATAAATATAAATAATCTTGCTGGTAATATACTAATATAAGATTACCACCTCCTTATAGTAATCTAAAATTAATATATTTGGGTGGACAAATATGAGATTCCGGGAAAACGCGATCACCAAATTTTTATACTTTCGACTGCATAGATACAAGATTTGTTTAACTCCGAACGTTTCCTCTTTATTATTATTATTATTATTATTTTAATCAAGTTTATTTTGCGTCTTTTGCCTGTTTTATTTTGTCTCCTTAAAGAAGAAAAAGGAAACATAAAAGATTTGCGTGTCCAAACTGTAAAGGCTAATAAAATTAAGAAACTCTCGCAGAACAATTGTTTTTATTTTATTTTATTAATATAAATTTATTACTACCACTTGTAATCCAGAAAATCACAAACACAATATTTTAGGAGGCGTAGGAAATAACGCTTTCTCAAATTTTGCGTTCGACTTTTCTCCTCCCTTTTAATTTCAAGGCAAAGCAGAGAGACAGAGAGAGAGAGAGAGAGCGAGAGGAGCTCCCTCCTTTGGGGTAGTAAATGGGCAAATCTATCGGTGCTTGCGTTCCCTGTCCCTTGATACCTTCGAATGCTTTACCTCCTTTTCCCACTCTTCCGGCGGCGGAGGCGATGGCTCGTACCTCGATGGCTTTCTCTTGAAATGCCTGTCATCATCACTTGATTCGTAGTCCAACGCGGCACTCCCAGAACCCTTTTTGCCCCCACCTACAGTCCCGGATGGCACCGTGGCCTTCACGGCCGAGGAGGTCTGGTGAACTTCGTAATAACCATTGGCCGAGGATGAGGGCTTGTGATGATTGACAGACGAAGAGGTACCGCCGCCACCCACTGCTGCTTCGGTCGAGGAAGAAACCTTGCGCTTCTTTGTGGTGGGTTCTTCTGCAGGGAAGCTTATCCGAGAGAACACGCTTGCCTTGTGCTTGCGGTCCGCGGCTGCAGCAGCTACTGCCGCTGCCGTTGAAGTGGGCTTTACGGTCGCCTCGGAGGTAGGTTTTATAGAGGAATCCGAACGACTGTGGTAGTGGTGGTGGTGATGGTGGTGTCGATGGTGGTGATCCCGCTTACTGCGATCACGGTCCTGATCATCCTCGTGGAAATCATAGTCGCGGTCATGATCGTGGTGCTCGGATTTTCTTTTGGAAGGGGGGCGAGGAGGTGGTTCAAGATCACGGGCAGAGCGCTCAGGGGAGGACCTCTCAGATCGGCCGCGATGGTGGTGGTGGTAGTGGTCGCCACTTGACGGCAGTGGTATTGCAGGCTTCTGCGACAAGAAGTGAACCAAAGATGACTGTTAGAACTTCCAAGTTGGACATTCTCCAATTTATTGACTTTCAACCAAAAGAGGACGAAGAGGGACTTCGATTTGACTCCTCTTTTTCTTCCATCATCTTTTTTCTTATAAGGAAATTTCAAAAAAAACAAAAAAAAGACACAGAACATTTATATTTACTAATAAGTCCCAAACAGTGCACAAACTAAAAATTGACCCTCAAAACTTTTATATTTCTCTAGTCCATGCCGATTCTCTCTGTGTTATCTTTTGGTTAGGTTATGCTATTTTACTCTTTCTCCCTCAAATTTCACTAGTCATTGCATTTTTTTACTGGACAAAAACAATTAAGTCAGCCGCTTAAGAGTCCAAACAAAGTTTCCCCTCACTCCCGTTTATCCTCTTTCTCTTGTATAAGAAACAATAATTTCGTTTTCCTTTCTTCTTTATTTTTTCTACGTTAGCAATCGATGAAACAGAACCATCCCTACCTCTCGCTCCAGTTTTAGCTTTATTAAGAAACACGTAAAAATAAGAGCTTCTTACATTTTTTTTTTGGGCCTAGAAATTATTATCATATTTCTAAGGAGCCCAATAGTCCAAGCCCAGTGCCGGCAAGAACTGGCCAGAGACCATTATGCAAGAAAGAATCGAGTTGGCCTCCCATCTAAAGGAAGCAGCCCATAACCCATCATACTACCGAGCAATTTAACCAGCGCAGACCGGGGCAGCTATTCACATTTTCATTTTCTCATTGGCTCGGTTCTGTACCAAGCAATCCCACTCAAATCCCACAACGGAATGAGTACAAAAACCAATTCCGTTGGTTTCTAATACCCGTCAATAACTCCAAGTTTACTTTTCTTAAGAAATTCTGAGTATGTAAATTATAAAAATAAAAAATAAAAAAGGCAAAAAATTTTTAAAAATCTAACACTTTGGTGACAGACTCTGGATTCTGACCAAAACCGTACAAACAAAACCAATTTTATTTTCTTTCTTTCTGGCAGCAAGAAGATGAAGGGAATACTGCCAAACTGTTGTCTGACACCTCAAAAAGTCGTCTGATGCACTACGCATAGATATATAAGAGATAGGGAAATTCAAATCATAAAAGAGACATACTGATTTCGCTGAAGAGACATCTCCACTGCTGCTCACCTCCCTAGCAAAATCCCGTTCCCTGGAGAACTCCCTGCTCAGAAGAAACCGTATTATTCATCAATACAACAACTAAAGCTTTAAGGACCTCAGTAATAAGTTAAGACAACCACCAATAACTGCAAAAATGCATGCAGCAAGAAACGCACCCATACCAATTCTATCAAGAATAACGAATATAATGAACGACCACACACAAATAGAAATGAACAAATAATCCAGCAGCCAAATGGACCGTGTCAAAAGAAAGAGTAGGAGACAGATTGGAAGCTGAAAACAAAATATGAAACCAGCCGACTGAAATAGACATCACATCAAATGCTTTTGTCCCAACTGATAAGGAATTTGATAGGTAAAAGGTCAAAAGACAGAAAAGCAGATTTAAAAGGCCTCAATTGAAAGAATCACAGGTATCACAAAGACAACTATAGTGTACGACTGAGAGGTGCTTAGACATCTGTCGTATCAATTGCTCCAGTCATATTCTAACGTTGTTCAATCACATCTACTATATTATCCAGAGGACAGACCAAGCAATATGGTCTTTGCACCACAAATTAGTAATTTGAGCCAAATAAGCATCACATTATACAAATCACGCTAATTGAGGCTCGTAACTTGGTTTCATGCATGGATATTGTGCCAGGGAAAGTGTTAATGCTACACCATTCTCTTATTGGTCAGGGAACTGTTAATGATTTGCAATGGATTATTCATCTTAAAGGTATTCAAAACCATAAATATATAGATAAAATATGGATAAAGTGTGACCATTTCTCTTCTAAAATGCTGAGTTATCAGAAAAGCAGATATACAAATCACCTTTCAGCCCTTCTCTCATGTTCACGATGCCTCCTCATATTAGCTTTCCAAGCCTCAAATTCCTCTCTGCTCATTGCAGGAGGTCCAGCATTCATACCCATTCCAAATTCAGCAAGATCCCTGCAAAAGGTAAATGTTGTCCGATTAGCTTCGCAAGTCCAGGGAGTCAAAAATGAAAAATCGCCACAGAAAAGAAATTATACCTCTGAGGTGGAACAACAGGCATCATGAAACCTTGTGCACCAAAAGGGTCTGGAGGCATGATTCCACCAAATGGCATATCCAGGGGCCCGAGTCCAAAACCCATAAAGGGTGTGGGACCGCCAAAAGGAGCCATAAATCCATCAATCCCAGGTTGCATGCCAGTCCAGTAAGGGTTGTAGGCAGAGGGGCCCCTAGGCATCATATAGCTCTCAGCAGCAAGATCTTGAGGGGCTCTCCATATATCTGTCAAACATTGCAACAGGTAGGTAGTATATCTTAACACCATCAAAAAGCAACCGTGCAAACACAAAATGAACAAAAAGGTTACTATAATCAATTCCGGATAATTACAGTAACAAGTTGACAACAATGAGCGTACCATTTGGAGGCATGCGGACTTTCTTCTTTTTCTTTCTCTTCCCTGTGATACAAATATCAAATTAGTAAAGACCACTTTCATGCATTCATACCATAAGATCATCTATCATGGCAAAAGATGATGATGATGACAACGATAATTATAATAAGAATAATAAAACAGCAATGAATTTGAGAAATATAGATCATTGCCTGCATCACCAGCAGCCAGCTTCTGCTGCACTTCTTCCTCAGCTAATGGAGCACTTCCTTGTGATGCAGGCTCCCTCATGCTTACTGATTCGTGTGTAGCTTCAGACATATCGGCCACTTTAGCACTCCTAACTTTCTCAGGAACTTGCTGTGCAGTAACAACAGGCTTCTCTACACCTGCTGTTTCCTTTGTATTTGCATTTGGACTTTCTTCATTAGGAGGGAATGGCTTCGGTTCTCCCTTAGATGCAGCAGACTGTGTGGGTGATGGAATCTTAGGCTGTGGTAAGCGAGCAGATTCCATATCTGAAACAAAAGCAGGAAAAAAATTAATTGTGGACCAAATCATCCATGTATAAATGAAAATTTCATGTGATTTTAAAAAACAAACCTTGAACTTGAAAGGTGCTGCCTGCATTATCAGCACTACTGTTACCAGATTCTAGAATACGATTAATTGTATCCCTAAGAGTTCTGTTAGGAAGAAGATCATCAGCAAGGATATCAGTAGCCCCACATACACACTTGGATTTCGAGATGATGTGATCCCTTATACCTATGTTAAAAAAGTAAAGAGGTCAATTGCTAAGACAACCAGATCTGTTAAGATGCATTACAGATGTGAGTTCATAATTTTAAAAATATAGTAAACCAAGGAGGTGAAAAGATCAGTTTATGCCCAAATTTCAAGATGAAATTGTATTTCATGGAAGCAGCTGATAAAATTTCTAAGACAAAGAAAAATTATACTGTGGCATAATTATACTGTGGCAAGGCAGTCCAGATTGCAAAAGTATACGAAGTTGCCTTAAATGTGACAAGATAAAACAAAAAACTGAGATCAAGATAATTGATATTGTAGCTGAGAAATTCAAATTGCAAATAGCAATGCCAGCTTTGGACTAAACATAAGAAGGCAACAAAAAGTAAACATCAAACTCACACTTGTCACAGAAACTCTTGAAACAGCATTTGCTAGTTAATACAGCATCTTTCATAATTTCTCTGCACAATGGGCAGTGAAGTTCTGGTGGAAGATCTCCAACAGATCGTGTTGAAGGTAAACCTTCAATTTCTTTCTCAAAAGCAGCCCTATTTAGAAGTTTATGATTAATCTCCAAGCCCACAACACAAATATAGTATCACAGGGATTAAAGATGCTGAAGACAAAGAAAAGCTTACTCATTTGGCTTCAATACAGCAACAGCACCACTGGGCAATGCATACGAGCCATCTGGGGTGGCCATCAACATTGACTTTGGAATACCAGTAGGAGGCTTTACCCTCTTAATATCATAGTTTGGATCACCATTTGTAGGACAGTGCTGGATAAAATGCCCTGCATACAGGAAGTACATACAGTGAGCAATGTTGGAAACAGCCTATGCTAAGCATTTATCTTTAAGTTTAAAGGGAGGGATGTAATACACCATAACCATACCTGGCACCTTGCATCTATGACATACATAGCCCTGTGGAGGTGTCTTCCGCTCCAGCCCTAACCGACCTCAACAAGAAAATCAATTTATCTTTCAGCTTACCACCAAAATAATGGAAGGGTAATGATATGGCCAATGAAAATATAAGCTCATGGTGAATACTAAAATCACCACAAAACTAATTTGTAAATGCATGCATACACAAGGGGAGAGGGGATTCAACTTTACATAAATGCAGCAGGTGTCAACTGATGGAGAATGATAGCTAACTTTGATTAGGACATAGCTGATCCTATCACTCTCCATCAAAATCAGAATAATAACAAGAGAAAAAGCATAAGAGAATCACCAAAACCACGTCCACCCATTCTACCCGCCATCCCCCTTCCAAAGCCTCTGCCAGAGCCAAAGCCATCAACACATTGGCTGCAAATCTCAATGCAATTTAACATGTAAAATTTAGACAAACATAATAGTAAAAACTAAAAAATTCAATAATATATGATAGCACAGAGTGGCATCGCACCGCTGCCAGTCCAAGGCTGGGGTATCTATCAAAGCCTTAATCTTGCTGTCCTCATCAGCTTTACTTGTTGTGGGGGGAGCATCAGGAAGTGGATTGCTAGACTGAACAGGGAGTGTCTCAGGGATGGCATATAGGTCATTCCCAAACTCATCCCATTCATTGTCTTCAGTCTACAAAGTTGAATAATACACAAAAAAGGACCAAATAGTCTTACTTAGGATAATTTGATGGAGATTTGGTCCAATAAAGAAAAAAGCAATCATCATGGAACCTTACATATTTCATGGCAGATGAATCGGGACCAGTAAAGTTACTCTTCTCTGGAATGGTATCCTCTGCCTTAGTCTCTAACCTTGGCCTACAAATATGTGACATGCCCAAACTCAACCAAGTACTCAAGATTCATAAATTAAGAGGCCTTTAAAAAAAGAACTGTACTTATCAACATGGAACCACCACAATATGGCCCATTCAATTAAGTTAATGACAGAAACCTATTCACAATATGACAACCATGATCCATGAATGATTGTACTAAAACAGCTGTTGATAAATTGATGGCATAAATGAATGTGGTCATCATATATCTAAGGAAACACATGCTTTCATGTTAAAGAAATTCTACAACGTGATTTAGTACAGAAGTTTGAGGCAGTACTCATGCTTGGTAACAATGGGCATGCGAGGTCGTCCTGGAACCCGGCGAATTAACACAGAAGTATTTTTTGGGATTAGCATTGCTTCGTCAAGATATTCTGAAATTGCAAAGGACAAACAAACACCTATAAAAATGCTGCAAGAATAACAGATTAGAAAGAAAACTTTAGTCAAACACAATCCCCACTGCAGAAACAGCTATTTCCTCCACATGGAAAAGTCAGTCTGTCCCTTTAAACCCACATAAACATCTCACAGTCATTGATAAGAACAAGCCGATTGGCTCAAGTGACTTAAGTAGTACTATGTCTCCTAACAACATTTGAAATGAATCTCACAGACATACAAGATGATGTAAGGTTAAGCTGCATAAAAAACTGTGCAGCAAAATCCCTTGTATGCTAAGTGTTTGTCACACGTGATGTAAAGCATCATACATTTTATTAATTCCATTACTCACAACAACACAAGATCTGTCCCCCAAAATACCCTCTACTGATCACACTGACAATGTCCAAGCCTACATATATTCTTTTTTCACCAGTAGTGTCAGAGTGTCAGCCAAGTGTGAGAAATAAAAACAAGGGACCCCAAGCATTCACTCCCCGAAGGAATCCAGAAGCTAAGATATTGGGCATAGGAAGGCCCAAGATCAGAGCACTTTTTACACTTTTATGGACCACTAAGGGAGGAAACTGAAAGCAAACACCTGCACATGCCTACAGGTCAATTCACCCCCTCCCCAAATTAGAAGCTTTGAATTAAGGATCAATGAAGCCTATAGGTCATAGAAAACAAGACCAACCTTCATTAGTTTGGGCATTGGTGACCACAAGGTCGAAGTCAGTACCCCTGCCCAAGTGCTTTGATTCAAAAATTTTTTCTTTCAAAGTACCGACTGATATAAAAGGCCCATCCATTGGGATCGAATCATAATCTCTTGCACTCTTAAACTTGTAGTACACAGCCATTGCTTTTCTTTTGTTTGCCGCTAATATAATTGAAATGAGATAAAAATGAACAGCACACAGAAAATTAACCAAAAAAAACCCTCAAAGAGAGTAACAATCAATCAAAGGCCTCTTAAATAACGAAAAAAAAGGGCCTGATATTCAACACCAAAAAAAGAAGAAGAAAACAATACAAAAGTTGATCCCTCCTCTGTTCTTTTTCTTTTCTGTTTTTCTTTTGTTTTTCTCTATTCTCTTCAAGAACTCAAGAAAGATCAAACCAACTAATGAAGAAACCCTCTGTTGCTTCTTCTCAGCTCCTCTTTGCAACAATAGCTCAAACAATTCTTCTTGCCACAGAAAAGATTAAAGAAAGCGCCGCCTCAAAAATCATCGGACCAAACAGTCCTCTAGCGATTCTGACCGACAAGGCCACGGATCGAAGCACTCGCTGACAAAACTCCTACTACCCGAACCTCGGTCGATCCGAAATCTTCAAGACCCGATTCAGTAACCCGATCGCCAACAGAGAGAGAGAGAAACTCTTCAATCTTGATCAAAGAAGACTCCAGATTGAGAACAACTGCGAAGAACTCGATGAAAATCCTGTACGGAAATTACGGCGTCGAAACCCTAGCAATAAGGAGATCTTCAGGTCCTCGCGAAGAGGACTTCTTGAGGCGCTTGAGCTACGAATACAAGTGACGGTCATCACGAGGAGAGGCCAGATTTAAGGTTAGGGCTCGAGCGTGCTAGAGAGAGATAGAGAGAGACGGAGGGAGAGAGCGAGACCGAGGCGCCGTGGGTGGAGATCGTTTTTTCTGGTTTTTTTTTTTTATTGTGGAGTGAGTGGAAGACGGATAGATGAGAAAGGCCTCGGTGCTTCTGTGCGTATAAATAATAATATAAAAAGGCAGTGCGGTGCCTTTTGACGACAATGGTTCCCGCGTCGTCGTTTTGCATTTTCTTTCTTTTTTTTTTCTTTTAATAATTTATTAAGAAATCAATTCATCCGTAAATAACTCTTCCATTTGTATAGATTATAATAATTATTAAACTAATAATTACACATTTTATATTCAAAAAAAAAAAATTCTAAAATTATGCTCATATATAAAAATTTTCCTTAGTATTTTAAATATATTATTATTATAATACTCTTAAAAATTTTGATATTACTGTAAATTTATATTCATTAAATGTATAATACAACCGTTGAATATATATTATTAAGTTATTTGTAAAATTATTATATAAAAAACTTGGATTTATGTATCGTTTTCTTATGAACTAGAAAGAAAGTTTATTTAAAAAAAAAAACATATTTATTGTTGGGTACATGCATTGTTTATTTCTAATATTCGTGAGATGCGGGCCTCGCTTGCGGCTATAGGTGTGTGGTTGATTTACATTTTAGTTAGTCTTTATCATTCTTTGTGACAAAGACAAAAACTTAAAAATTTTTATAAAAAAAAGCATATGGTGGAGACTTATGCTTAATTAAAAATTAAAGATTTTTCATATGATCTATCTACTTCATCCTATACATGTTCAAATCTTAAGACGCACATAATTATCAATCAGAGAACATTAGAAATTCGTTTGATTTGTTTTAAAAGCTTACAATTTCCCTCGAATGGACTCAAAAAATGGGGAAAGCAAATTCCAGAAACCAACTTAAATTCTTTTTAAGACCTTAATTAGAAAAAATAAATTTTATTTTAATGTAGTATTAAATATATCAAATTGTGAATTATATAATAAAAATAAAAATTTACTAATAATGCAACAAAAAAAATTGAAGTATTATATTAAACACTAATAATATTTATTTTTAATTTAATATTAAAATTATGATTTAATTATTTGATTTTTATTTAAATACTGACTCAACAAATATGAATTAATTTTAACAATTTAAACCTATTCTCTAAGCTACAAAGCAACCAATTTTACTTGGCTTCATAACTCTGTTTGTTAAAAAATAATCAGCTTAATAAAACATGGTTCTCCACATGAATATAGTTTCATGAATATAATTAAATACAAAGAAGAAAAACAAAATATGTTTCAATTTTCAAAGTTCCTACATTTATTCACCTAATTTTGGTACAATAGACACGCCAAAACAAAGTACCAATGTCAAATAATAACATTCTTTATTATTATTATTATTTTGCTAAAATAAAAAATTTAAATTATAAAAGTGAAAAGAGTTTTTATTTTATTTCCTTGGGAATGGGATATTACAAGAAAATGAATAACAAATTTTAGCTTTAAAATTACCGATCTACCTGCACGTAAAAAGTAATTATAATAATAAAAACGAGAAAATAAAGACATTTCATCAAATATTTTGATGAAAATTCAAACTAACAATTTTTATGGTATTTAATAAATTCTTTAACTACTGAATTACAATAAAAAGTAATATAATTGTTAGATTATATGACATTCGGTCATTTGAAATGCGAGGCATATTGTCTTCTCTTATATAGACGTAAGTTTTTTTATGTTGCTTTGCAATAAGTGCAATCAAATTGATGACATAAAATAGAATCATAAATATGCAACAAAGTTAATATGATTGTAATTTTTGTAGATTCACATTATCTCTACATGAAAAATATGCATTTACCTAATACTTTAAAAAAAAAATTTGTTTTAATGAAAAAAAATAATTTCAATAAATGATTACATTTCAAATCATAGTCTATTTATTTCTTTCGTCATTTACTTTCTAGTAATTACTAAATCGGGATTTGCAGAGGAAAGTACCTTAATTTTTATAAAGAAAGAGTTAAATCTTAAACATAGATTTAATACCCATGATAAAATATTTGAATTTATTTAAACTAAGTAAGTGATTTTATATCATTTACTTACCATTTTATATGGGAATTTATAGTAATTTGATGTGTCTCCGTTTGTTTGATTTAGGTTCAAATTTGTTCAGTGCATTCCCTCTAAAAAATGACATATATAAGTTGCAATATATTATTAAGTTTTAAAATTTGACAATTTCGTTGGAGAGTTATTTTAGAATTATCATTATTTGAATAAATTATTATTATTATTATTAAATAAATTAAATTTATAAAATTAATTGATAATTTTTTATTTATATTTAAAAAAATTATGATTAAAATATCATTTTTATAATAAAAATTATATCATTTACTTGTATAATAAATATCAGAATTGAAATATTTATACAAAACAGACAAAAAAATTATTATTGTCATTTCAAATATTTTTTATAAAAAATTATTAATTACGAGTTATATGTAATAAAGATAATTTTATTTTTATACAAATTTATATTTTTTTAAAAAATTTAAATTTATAAAAAAAATTTAAATTTTAATTATTTAAAGTTTATTATAATAATACATACATTAATTTTGACCTAGTAAAATGGAATGAGACAACAATCGAGCTGTATCTCCCTGTCTTAATTTCCCACGTTCAAACTGCCCAAAGTTGACGCGGCTGTGTGTCTCTGTATCTCTCCCTCTCTCTTTCTCTGTTTCTTGGTGTCTCTCTGTTTCTCTCGCTCTCCCACCCCCGCCCCCGGTTAACGTCTTTTTTTTTTCTCTTTATTTTTCTTAATTTTCCTGAAATTGTCGTTGCTCAAGATTGATCCAGATTTAAAATCTGAAAGGCGAATCCCAAACCCATTAAGCGGAAGATTTTGGATCATATCCAACATGAAGAATAAACGAGCAGAGACAAATCTAAGAACTTGCAGAGAAAAGGGTGATTAGATGATAGCTGTTGTTGCAAAGTTAATATTTTGGTGACTCAGGGCCTCCAATTTTGACTTCCAACCATGTTTTTTTATTTTCTTTCCCAGTTCTCGACATCTTGCCAATAAGTTGGCGCACTTGTGGTCTGTTGGTTTGTGCTGAGTTTCGTGAGATTTTATAATTCGGATTTCAATTCTGCTTGTCAGAGCATTATCTCGTGTTGTTATCTTGTTATATTATCTCACAGAAGTTGTACGGATTATTGATATGCTTGTGTTAGGAGAAAGGAAATGGATATCTGCTTGTTGTGTTACTAGGTTTGGATGTCTTGTAGACCAATGAAATGAAACAATTTTTGTTGCGCGTTGCTGGTGTCCTGATGAGGGAATTGTTGCGGCGTTGCGCGTGGAATAAAGTTGATTGGAGGAAACTATTTCTGGTTGGCACCGTATCGACAATGGTGGGAATTCTGGCTCCGACCTTGGCAGTTCCTTATTCGCTGAAGCTGTGGCTGCTTTCGCCCCAACTAACAGTTTCGGGGTACACGGCATTAAATGGTAGCATGCTGTTAAGAAAGAGTGTTAGTGAGGCAAAAGTTGGGGAGTTGCATCCTGTTTTGGCTGCTCCAATTCTGTCCCCGAATTTGACAGTTTCGCATGAGGAGGAAGCAGCCACGAGATCCCAAAAGAGGGACTCCATATCTAGGCGGAGGCGGAGGCAGAGGCAGAAGAGGGTGATTGATGAGGCAAATACGATACTGCCTCCTCCTCGTAATCCCATTTCACCTAGCTTGCAGGTACACTTAGTGAGAATTGGACTGATATTTTGAGTCATTATGATAAAGGCTGCTTAGTAATAAACACTTTCCTTTGACATAATTCAGAAATACATTTGGTCCCTGTCACCTTACGATGCACTCGTGTATGCTAAAAAGGAGATTGAGAATGCCCCAGTGGTTACTGATGACTCTTATCTGTATGCTCCTGTGTTTCGCAATTTCTCTGCTTTCAGGAGGTATATTCCATCTCACTTTTCCAACCTTTTCTTCGCAATGTTTGGTAATGGGTTATGGTCTTATAATATTTGGGAAGCACCGAGAATTACCGCCATTTGGTTGATGATGACTCTTTTCTGGACTCATATAACAGGCGGCTGATTTCAATTATATGTTTATGTTAATTACCAATGGCTTAGCAAGCTGTAGTCATCTGCCACAGAAGGCAAAGATTTTACTTGTTATATTGGATTCTTCATTTTCATTTCCCAAGATATATTGAATTGGTAGAGTCAGGGCCAGTTTACTTTTCAAAATCAACCTATCAGGGTTCATTCTTCCCAATCCTTTGTAAGTAAACTGTTGTCAGCGGATCTCCTATCTTGAATTATTCTGTTGTGGGACTAAGTGACACATTGTGTTTAAATATTGTATACCCTGTTACTCTTCTATTCTTTTTTCTTGAACTTCTGCTTAAAAATTGATTCAGTATATAAAATTTGTACAGCCAGACTGTATTGAAGAGCTTGAATACAATTTCTGAGTGCTTGGAAATTGTCTCTAATTGTAATTGTTATAATTGTTAGCTTATTCCTAGTTTGCACTAGTAAGGTACATGACTATGCATTTGCTTGCTGTTGTTACATACACTACATTTGACACCATATTCTGCATCACTTTCAGGAGCTATGAGTTGATGGAGACAATTCTTAAAGTATACATCTATCGTGAGGGGCGTAGGCCCATCTTTCATCAACCCCATCTCGATGGAATTTATGCTTCTGAAGGATGGTTTATGAAGTTCATGGAGGCAAACAGGGATTTTGTCACGAGGGATCCAGAAAAGGCTCACTTATTTTATCTTCCATACAGTGCACGCCAGCTTCAGTCAGCACTTTATGTGCCTGACTCGCACAATTTGAGGCCATTGTCAATATTCATGAGGGACTATGTGAACATGCTTGCTGCTAAGTACCCCTTTTGGAACCGCACACATGGGCAGGATCATTTTCTTGTTGCATGCCATGATTGGGTATGTTAATTTCTTATACTGTCAGCAGAAATTTTGGAGAGTCTAACTAACTTTGGATATTTCAAGTTTTTATTGCTGTAGCTGTTTCACAGTCAGGGCATATTCTTTGCTTGAAACATTTGGGATGCAAATTTTGGTGGATTATTGCACACATATACACACCCTACTTGCACAGTTTTTTTTGGGGGGGGGGGAGAGGGGGGAAGGTAGGGGTGGAGTTTTGAGTCCTGTGAGTTAGTCTCTGACAGTTTATATTGTGCAATTTTTCAAGTTGCTCGGATTAATGTTGCTAAATTCCTGTGTTCTATCGTAACCTTTTGCAGGGTCCTTACACATTGACCATGCATGAGGAACTAACTAAAAATACTATAAAGGCTCTATGTAATGCTGATATTTCTGAAGGTATTTTTGTTGGTGGCAAGGATGTTTCGCTGCCAGAAACCACCATAAGGAGTCCCAAGAGACCACTTAGAAATGTTGGTGGTGGGAGAAGAGTATCACAACGTCCAATCCTTGCCTTCTTTGCTGGAAACATGCACGGCAGGGTCCGTCCAATGCTTTTGGAGTATTGGCACAACAAAGACGAAGACATGAAAATATATGGGCCTCTACCCAGTAGAATAGCTCGGAAGATGAATTATGTTCAACATATGAAATCCAGTAGGTTCTGCATATGCCCAATGGGTTATGAAGTGAACAGCCCCCGAATTGTTGAAGCCATATATTATGAGTGTGTTCCAGTCATCATTGCAGATAATTTTGTCCTTCCTTTTAGTGACGTGCTACACTGGAGTGCCTTTTCTGTTGTTGTGGCTGAGAAGGATATTCCCGAACTGAAGGAATTTCTTTTGGCTATCCCATTGAGAAGGTACCTTCAAATGCTAACTAATGTCAAGATGGTGCAGAAGCACTTCCTTTGGAACCCAAGACCAGTCAGATATGATTTGTTCCATATGATTCTGCATTCCATTTGGTCTAGCAGGTTAAATCAGATTCAGATTTCACAGTAGTAATTTTTGTACATGCCTTATCAAAGTATATGGTCTACATTATGAAAGATGAGCTGAAAACAATCAGAACTATGGCAAGGATATTGGGATTACAGTGAGACCTAGCTCCTGAGATAATGAACTGACAGATACAAGTTTTGTTGTCTCAGAGCGGAGGCTGGAAATGATACTTGTTGGGAAGAAGGGCCAAGGCAGAAAGAAATTTAATGATTCAGGTACGGTGTAACTTTGCAGCTATGTATTACCTTCAGCTGCAACCCATCCACGTCTTCTTTTCCTAAATGATGTATAAATTAGATTTTCCTTCTGTAGGCTCTCACAAAATCATAGTATCATGTGAAGCTTTTTTGTCATAGTCCTGCATGAGGAATATGCAATTTCTTCAGTGACTTCATACAATTTTGGTTTTAATATCAGTTTACACTGATTAAATGTACTGTACAGCCGCTAATCCATCTTGATTAACTTTATTGGTTTGTATAGTGTTGCCAATGAAGGAAATTCTGTCCCATGACCTTGATTAGGCATACTGACTAGCTTCAATTCCTGTAGCCTTGAGCCTGCATACGTGAGTACTGCGATAAGTGACAGTTGCGCCGAGCTTATGTTGTTATTTTGTCGTAAGATATTGTAGCTGGGCATCAACCAATGTGCCAATCACCTCATTAAAGGGATAAATTAAGAAAAACATCAACTTATTTACAGAATAGATGTGCAATTATATTCATATATATGGGCAGGATGCATAAGACTTGCACATTCTAATCTAAGAAAAGCTTGGTTATGCTTTGCATTCAAATGTGTTATTCATGAGAAGAAAAAAGTATATCGTGTCAAAATGTTTCTCAAAAAAACAAAAATTTTCTCTCGGTATAATGTAATCACCCATCAGTCTCACAGATCAGGCAGTCATTGAAGCTCAATTGATGTATAATGTAAATATTATGGTTCTAATCAAAGTTTGACTGGATAAATCTCCTCCTACAGGTTATAACACAAGTTTACAGTTGCAAACGATATTATATATATATATCTTCATTCACTTGTACAGATAAGGCGCTATGTGAGGCAAGCTAATTGTTATTACTTCCATTATTTACTTAAAGAACAACAGCATAACCCGCCAAACAATTAAAATCTGCAGCCACCTGATGGTTTGGGCATAAAAGAGGGAGAGGAAAGCTGACAGTAAAACGATGAATGGATGTTGGGAACCCCAGATTTCATTCTTTTATTTGTGGCGTATAGGAAGGGATTTTCTGTGCATTTGTGTCAAAATTTATTGAAAATAAACAGTCAAAACACCCTGAAACTGGAAATTGTACAATGCTTATCTTGTCTCATTGAGCAATGGATCCTGATCATTATCAATTTGAAGGAACTTATCTATCCATTCCAATCCAAAGCATCCTTCGCTTGAGAAATCAAAGAACTCATTCACATCGAAGCTGAACTCCGAGGTCTCGGTTGTATTAGTGCCCTCTTGCTCGGCCTGAGCAATGTCCAAGGTCTTCTGGGGCATGTTCTGTTTTGGAGCTAAAGACTCTGGTGTCTTCTCATTTATTCTCTTGCTCAAATGAGAATTCCAGTAGTTCTTGATTTCATTATCCGTTCGCCCCGGCAGCCTCCCAGCAATCAGTGACCACCTATCAATAAATCAGTATGAGAAAGATCGTAGTAGAAAATCTTTTACCGTTACGCCAGGACTACCTTCTAACACAATATTTTCGCTTCCCTGGTTAGTAACTGAAATTAACTAACCTGTTGCCCAGTAGTTTATGAAGCCTGAGAATCAAGTCGACTTCATCATCTGATATGTTGCCTCTCTTGATGTTGGGTCTTAAGTAATTCAACCATCTCAGTCTGCAACTCTTGCCGGATCGATTCAGGCCTGAAAAATGTCAATTTAATCATAAGAAGTGAGGTCAATACATGGTGAGTTCTTGAAGTAATTTAATATTAGCTCAAAAAAAAAAAAAAAACTAGGAAGAATGCAAGGAAACCTGCTTTAACAGCAACTGTTTTCCATTTCTTTACACCATGGACTTCCATGTACTGAGCAAGCTTTCTATCTTCCTCTGCTGTCCATGCTCCTTTGTTGATGGCCTTTTTAGTAGACGCATCAGTGTTCTTTGGAGCCATGAGAGCAAAAGAAGAGGGTGACAAAGAGGAGAAGAAGATTGAAAAATAACGGTTTTTGAAGTACTCAGTGGCAGGACACTTTTTTAGTTCACCGATAGGAGAACTTATACAGCCACTAATAGGCTGGCAGTGAGGCAGAAGTGACGGAGAGAGAGAAAGAGAAGGGAGGTAGGGGTTAGAATTTTAAAAGAGGATTTAATGGATGTGGGGCTAAGGTGTATTAATGGGAGAGTGAGACTAGCTAGCTAACCTTCGTAGAAAGACTGCAAGTAGAAACAAGCCCCAACTACCAGTTACAGGTTTCATGGCTGCTCGTTTGGTGACTGCTGAGAGAGCACAATTTACTTTTTTTAAAAAATATATATATATTTTTTTAATTAATTTTGACCAGAATTTAAATTAAAAAATTTAAATTTTATATACGATTCGAATGCCAATAAACTGTAACTTATTAATGCACAACTTAGTATTCGAAACTGGCAGGTTGATGTTTCTTTTCCCTTCATTAAGAGCCAGCCCCCCTAGGCTACAAACTAATAAGAAACCTGGTATGAATCTCTGATTCCGTGTATCTTCAATCGCCCATTTTATAACCATTTGCACATCACCATCGCTGCAGGACACAACTTCCCAAGGATGCCAAACTTTTGACAATTGGGATGTGGGAAATTTTGCAATTAGAATAAAACACTCATAAGCTGCCCGCAGTCAATAGTGTTGAAATATGTTACGCACGATAAGCTGAAGAATGATCAACCTCTTTGAAGTCTACGTTAGCTTGTCAACTGAGAGGAGTTGTTAATCTCGAGATTAGCAATTTCGTGCAATTATTTGGCTTTCCCCAGGTTCCCAGTCTCTCTATTTCAAAAGTTGAATGAATTGTACACGGGTTTATCCTAATTTCAAAGTTTACAACTACCACCACGATGCCATTCTTGTTTAATTTGCGTCGATGAAGTCCAATTGAGTGCTTCATAACGATTTGAAATTTCTAGCATAATTCGTGAGTTTGGTAATTTCGAATCGTTGGGTGGGTGTGAAATTGCCATGGAAGAGTGATGGTTACTGCCTTCTAATAAACCTTTTTTTTTTTTTTTTAAGGCTAACAAATATCTGCCTTAATACCAATCTGACCACGCTTGATGTGCTTAGTATTATGGGGAATGTGAATTAAAATAAATTATGCAGGCAGGCAATTACCGTTTTGCTGCACCAACTCTCGAAGATAAGATTAATTTACACATCCCACCTCGGTATTATCAAATAGATCTTGCTAATTAATGCCATTGATCTTTGCTCTTTATTTGAGATGACTTATTTATGTGTTGCGTTAACCATATGCAGATCTTGTTTGACGATGGTTCCCTGTATTGACCCTTTAGCTGTATAAGCTTGACTCAAACGCGATCAAACACATTTAAGGAAATAAAACAAAGAAAAAAATGGTAGTGTATTGTTATTCAAACAAAAGTACTTACTAGACTTATTATTATTTTTTAAATATAATTTACACATAATTTTAAATTATATAAATTTAGTTTACTATTTTATTATTCAATTAAATTTTATTTAATCTATTTATTTTTATTCATATTTAACATTAAATTAATTTAACTTGTTAAAAGGTAAATTAAATTGAAATGTCTCACAAAGAAATCGCTTAACACGTAACATTAGCTCCTCTTTGGATCTCAAGATCACGTGATTGGTCGGTTGAAGGTTCTGAAATCCAAGCAATTGTCTAATTCAATGTGTCCAATCCAATTCCAGGCACCATGTGGCCGATTGGATTGGAACGTTAGGTGGCAATGTTGATGGCCACGGACGAGCAAGGTGGGTTTGTGGTGCCTTCCCATTGTGGGTTCATGGAGACAAATATTTCTTCCTTCCTGCTAAATACTAAAAACTAATTACTGATATACTGTTTTAAGAAAAGAAAAAAAAAAACAAAAATGACTTTTATTGGCAAGGCAACAAAAGTTCATACTTCTATACTTCCATTCTATACTTCCATTCTATACTTCCATTCTACCCTGCACACACAGGTTCAGATATTGACGAGGACATGTTGTACCAACCTAAGAGAGAATAAGGATTCTTGGCTAAATTATTATGTGAAATAGCCATGTGTCTCTTGGATCAAACGACATGTAACTGTAAATTTACTTTGTATTTGGATTTAAAATGAAGTGTAAAACAAATTGAGAGAAATATTTAGATATGCTAGAAATGGGTGAAACAAAAATGAATAAAATGTATATACATATATATTTGTTTGAACATTGTGGAAAGGTAGAGGAAAAATTAATATTTATAAAAATAATATTTATGCCTTATATGCAAATTAATATATAATCTAATAGCTTTTCTTTCACTATATCAGATATTTATAAAAATAATACATATGTCCTATATAGAAATTAATGTATGATTATTATTATTATTATTATTTGTATATCAAGCTGAAATATAACTTTTCTATAATAATGTATCATGTGATTGCCAAAAACCACGTTAGAAGGTCCCGCGGCTTGCTGGTTGGGTCAGTGTTAACAACCAAAAAGGGTAGAATTTCGAAGGGATACATAACCAATTTCAGAAAAATAATAAAATAAAATAAATAAACAGTGAGGGTATTTTGGTCATTATATAAGCAAAGTTTTCATTACTTCCGTTTTCCCAAGCTTTCTCACCCCATTTATGAATTTTTACCTATTTTCCCACAGTTCTCTTTCCCTCTCCCTAACCAAACAAAGAAAATCACTTTCCATATCATTTTCTTTCACGTCATTTTCTTTCTTACCTCCTTTTAGCAATCCAAACACACTCTTAGGGATACAGGGTAACCGAGAAAATGGGATCAAAACCTGTAAGTCGCCAGCTTTTACGTGTTCCCATGTGGAGTAAATTGGGCCCATCAATTCTTGTCGTCACTGGCTACCTTTCCACCGGCGAGTCAACGTTCAAGTGCACGACTCAATTTTGCCTGAAATTGTTCTTCAGTTCTTGCCGGATTCGCTTTGTCCGATCCATTGAATTTCACTCGTAGCGTGCGACCCACCTATTCTTTTACTTTTCACTTGGCCCACTTTCAGTTTGGATCGGTTGGTCTCGGTTGCCGAGTGAGGGAGGGGTTTCCAACGGGTCAGTTTAAAGCCCAGAAGGACACGAGCATACACAAAAGAATCGTCAGAGAGAGAAGGCGAGGCTTGGCTGCAGCAACTTGAAGACAGGAGTTCGAATGACGGTAAAATCTTCTCTTCTACGTACTGAAAAAACCAAAAAAGGGTAGCCAGAGAAGTAGGGATGGGAAATGGAGCAACAGGGGCCATACACATTCAAAACTGCCTATACAACTTCAGTATGCCACAAAAATTTCCCGCATGATACAACGCGGAGAACAAAGACAACCATTACAAGTCAAAAACAAAAAAAAACATTTTTTCGGCCATTTTCCTATTTTCTTTTGTCTATCGCTGTCTCCGCCTGTTCTTTCTCCCTCTTTCTTTCTTTTTTTTTCCCTTTTCCTCCTTTCCTTTTACTTCAATCGTTTCAAGTATTCTTGCTCCTCACTCATATCTACACTCTATAAAATAGTCTAAATGCTTTCTTCAATATGCTGAATAAAATATACACGAACAAGACCATCATGACTTTCTTTGACGCCAAGATCCTGAGATTGATCCTCAAACCGTGTTTTCTCATTAGTTCTACCATTGTGGCACCCAGCATTGAAAACCAAGAACCAATGGCATACACCGCCAACTTTGCAGTCTCTGCAGTTCCCCGTTCCACACCAATTGGAGCCTCAACATAAGAACATTTTGGGCCCGTATTGCTGTTTTCTGCTTCAGGTTGACTCAGCCCAAGACTCTCATTCAGCCAAGTTGACAACCATACAAGCAAATTGGCAAGCCAACCAACCTCATCATCTGAAATGGGGCGCTTCATCCAGTCACCCTTATACTTGGCATCAACCAATGCCTTGTTGCCAACTCTTCTAGGCCTAAATATTTCATCTCGGGATTGCTCAAACCTTGTTGTTTCCGATGTAATTGACATTGGGTTTACAGTATAGCCGCCAAATAAGCAGCTCATCCGCTCTTTCAAGGAACCTATATGTCGAAGGTTCTCTCCGAGATTATCGCCAGAATTGCCTTGTAATTCAGCTTCAGCACGTAATATAAACAACTGTAACAAAGACATCACAGTTATTTAGCTGTCCTTTATTGGACGCAAGAATGATGTACCATATGCATTTAATAATCAACAAAGGCAATGCGAGAAAAAAATAACCTGAAGCAGATGTTGTCCACCATCTTCCCCATCACTAAAGAGCCTCAAATCTTTGTTCCAGTACTCATGCAAGAAAGATCCATCTGCATCACTCTCACATAGGCCATCTTCCCAATCCTATCATGACAAACATAACAACCGAATCAGATGTTCAGACAATTGCTCACTTGTGCAATCTACAGAAGAGTTAGGAACATGCCGTGCAGAACTCACTTCAGCAAGAAAACGACATACACAAAAAGTGCTAAGAGAAAATAGGGGAGACAGTTTTCTGGTTTATTATGACAGAAGGAATTGGATTGGGGGTGAGGGGGTGGAGGGAGGTCTCTACCTGCAACTGCTCACGGATTAAAGTTATGTGTCCATATAAGCTGTTAAGCACTGATTTTCCTGACCCAGCTTGCTTGGTATGAAGAGCAATATCTACATTCTTTATCAGATCAACCATTTCTTTGGAAGATGTCAGTATGTTCATCACCTGTACAGATAAATGTCAATATAAAGTTCCAAATGTAAAATCAAAACAACCAAAAGTAAATTTGCAATCAAGTTTACTTGAATGAAATTATTTCTAACATGAGTATCTAAATGCTACAAAATGCTGAAGACATATTTTTCAATCAAATTGAAAATGCTGCTTTGGTATAGATTTTAAGGTCTATGTTGTGTCGGTAACTGACATCCACTGGACATTTAATAAAAATGAAAACCTCAGGCTATTCAGGACAGTGCTTGGTGCTTGGCTTCAAGCCTATGCCAATACCTTGTGGGATCCCTAACCCAAGATGGCTAATTAGAGAACCTGCCCATCAGGATTTCTTATACCTAAGAAAAATAATAGTAGGTTGCAGGCCACAATCAGAACACTCAAACAGCTTCATGACCCTGCCCGCCCAGGGGGGTTGCAGAGGCAGTAATAAATATGATTGCCGAATGGCTTAGACCTTGTCAGTGGAGCCTGCAAGGAAAACACAATCTAGAAAGCCCATATACCATACATACCAATACCATTCAACAAAGATGATGCTGTAAACTTGCTTGGCAGAACCAAAACATGAGACTAATTCAACACAGTACACAAATATAATTGTCATTTTTCTTCCTACAAAATTTGTTTGGTTCCACTATTGTAATTCTAAGTATGAAAATGATATCCAAACTTCGTCCTCTGCATTCAATTTGACATTTATCAACTCTAGGACCAGTGAATAGACCTTTATGTGGACCAGAAAATACAAATTACATGGCATGCTAGAACCTTGAAAAACCATCTTTTTGTTATAACAAATACCACCAAGGAATGCTGTCATCCTATAAGATAGAACTGACCACAATGATCAATGGAAAGCATAAACATGCCATGCAAGCAAAAGTGCAAAACTAAGTTCTGATACTGACCAGCATTGCCTCTTACCCCTTCACATCCACCCTCCAAAAATACAAACTAAAATTTACCCTCAGAACACAAATGTGCAGGCACATATACAAGCAGAAAAGGAGCTGTCAAAACATTGCCAACTATTAGTGTGACAAAAGAAAAACCCAGATTCCAATTATTGGTTATGTAAGTATGTACCTTGACATTTTCAAGCACCAATTTACTCTCATACTTAACCACTTATAGTCTGATCCAATGTTCTTATTAAGATTATTGTTATGAGAAAGGAAGGAATGTTGCAGACCTTTGCAGTTACAAAGCAGATATCACTAAGGATTTCAGAAAAATAAAAACATAAAGTGTAAGGACCATAGTTACTTGAATACCTTCAGCAGCATTTGGACAATCACCTCTGGATCAGTGTGAAGGAACTTGTGTGCAAATCCAATGAAATGCAGAACCAACGAGCTATAATACAAGTAATTTGACAGAACATAACCCTGCCACAAAGACGAATAACCAAGCTCTTTATTCATTGCACTTCCCTCCTTCACACCCTTCAGTGACCCATCCACAATTGCATCAAGATCCGCAAAATCATCCAATCCAATATTCCATGGTTCCATGTAACTAACCCAAACCATAAAAACCTGTGAAGCATTCTTGATGGAAGCCCCAACCGGGCAGAACAGAAAAGTCCTCAAAATAAACCTATAAACCGGTCTCTGAATCCATAAATTCCATGATCCACCATCATGCACAGAATTACTCACAGATACGGTCAATTCCCTTGATCTCCCATCCATCAGACCCAGAGAAACTTTACTCCATCTTGAGCTCTCCCCTGGGACAAAACCCTCTCTGACCTCAATTGCACTTAAGTTCAAATATTTAACCAACAAATTCACAACCTCGCCTAAATTAGCAGTTCGTGGAGTCTCACACAAAACAGACAACAACAAAATCGGCAAACCAAACGACTTGTAGACATTTACCGGCAAGGGTGAGAAATCATTCTCAACTAACCAATAATGCACCAAAGTGTCGACAAAAAACTCGGCTCTCAACAAAATCGACCCATCATTTCCGTACCCGCGATGCAGAAGCGAGCTACGGTAAGGCTGTAGTGAACCCAAATCAATTATCGGCACAAAAGCCCGTAAATAGGCATACAAAAGCCGTAGATAAAGATTACACTCCACTTTTTGCTCACTTCCTCGCTTACAACCTGAAAATCCGGGAAACGAAGAAGCCCAATTCTCCAAATTGAACCTTCTCGGTCTTTTAACCGACGAATTGCTTAGATTGTCACCATTGCCTTTGCAAACTGGGTAATAAGCGAACCAGAACATGAAATATTCAAAAACGTTTAACTGGACTTGATAACACAAAGACCCTTTAGTTGAATCCTCTTTGACTTTACCTTTAAAGCAAGTGCAAAGATTGTTCAAGAACAGACAGTCTTTCCCATTTGATAGCAAGAACCGGGCCCACTCCGGCAACCGTTCGATTGGGAACACGTACTTCACAAGCGATTGGCGATCGACGGCGGAGATTGAGCTAAAAAGGGTGCCGTTCGGTGAGAGGAGGTTGAAAACCCTGGAAGCGAGAACCGGGTCGTTCGATTGGAGGACGATGTCGATCCAACCACCACTGGACGGTGACTGTGGCGGTGGTGTTGGCGGTGACATGCGGTGGGGTCCGGTCGGAGAAGAAGACGACGTGGCGTCATCGAAGCCGTATAGCTTGCAAATTAGGGTGGGGAAAGTGAGGGAGAAGAAGTGGCGGGACTGATCAGGCGTGCGAGAGTGTAGGAAGGATTCGATGGAGGCGCAGACGGAGGAGATGTGTGCGGGTGTGGAGGAGGCGAGTATTGCGGAGGCCAGGTCTTGGGATTTTGAGAGGGAATCAATGGTGTAGGAGTGAGGGTGCATGGTAAAGCACTGGTGGGGATTGACAGTAGGCGATTTCTAGGGTTTAGTTGCAGAGAGGAAAAGCAGAAGTGCTAAGGCGGTGCAGATGAGAGAGAGAGAGAGAGAGAGAAGTCAGGGGCCCTTCGTTTTGAATGCGGCAAATGGCGGGTTTTTAAGGGAGGTGATTGCGGTGTTACGTGGCGACAGACGTGGGAACCTCGAGGCGGTGATTGAGTGGGACCCTCCCCCCGCCTCTCTTCTTTTTCCTTTTCACATTTTGTCTAATACAATTTTTTTTCTTTAAAAAAAACTAAAATTTGACTACATAAAGGCAATAAAAAACACACAAAATTTTTTTATAATTAATTTAATAATTTATATATTATTTTTTATAAGAGCACCCAAAAAAAAAATAAAAAAGGGGGGGGGATAATAGTATGATACCATCCGAGACTAATTTTATAAATGAAAATGGAAATGTACAAAGCTAATAAGGATAATGGTCGATTTGGGCTATCGTGTGTACTACGAAAGTCATTCAACCAATGGGCATCATTCATCTCAATTTATTTTGTTTTCGCATGTTTGTCAAGATATTTAACAGAGCTTTGACATTTATGTTATTACTAAATAAAATTTTGCGTAAATTACAAAGTTTAGACAGTTGTAATACTCGACTATAAGATCCAATCAGAAACTATCTTAATAATTTTTAAAAAAATGGCTATTTTTCCGTAACGAGAACACTGATTATCAACGTTACAACTATTTTTGGACGTGCAAACTCCGTGAAATAATACCGCTCACCTCATCCCATGATGTATTTCAGATTTGAAAATTTGTATTTTGAATAAAAATATAATATTGTTGATATTTAGTAAATTGTAAAATTTAAATTTAACAAAAGTATGCCAAAATTTAAATTTATGTTTGAGAATATGATATTTTAATACAATAAATAAATATAAAATTATATTACATTTTAATAATTTTTTAAAACAATAAATTTTGTTATTATATAATTATTTTATTAAAAAATTTATTTTTCTTCTACAATATTATAAATAATTATTAAAAATTTAATTACTTTTGTTAACAATAAATTTTGTTGCTGCCAGTCTGGGAATTACAAGAACAAAATTACTCTGGCTTGTCATAAAAGGCTCATGAAACGACGCCGTCCACTTTCTCTTCTGCTTGACTGACGCGGGCATTTCCTTTTTCTGTTTTATGGCGTTTGCCTTATCGTATCTTATCCAAATTGCCCCCAAAAGCAACTCTCAAACCACACACAAACTGACCATAAACAACATTCTCGGATCTGCACTGAATTGAAGGTTGTTTATGCTTCGATAACAACAATGGCTCGTCAACTCCCAAAGAAGAGCGACCTTGACACTGTTGCAAGAAGGGCGACCTCCATTGCCAACCATCTAATGGTCCCATTATCTCCGGCATCATCATCAGAGGGAAACAGTAGTACTTCAGTTGGACTTTGCAACACTTCCATGGACGACAGCTACCACAGAATCCACGGTCAAGTGTCCCAGAAAGAAGTTGTCTGGAGAAGTGCTAGTGATGAGTCTGGAAAGGAATTCACTGACATCATTTATGAAAAAGCCATTGGTGAAGGCATTGCCAAGGTTAGGTAATTCTTTCCTGTATGTTCTGGATTTCCTAGGTGGTCTGCTGTGTACAAAGTCAACCCTTTATATAACAGCTTGTTGTTTTCCATGCCAACCCCTAATAAGAGCTGGGGTAACAATTGAACTGAGTTGAAACTTTAATTTTGTTCTCTAGATTACAATAAATAGGCCAGAGAGAAGAAATGCATTTCGGCCTCAGACTATTAAAGAGCTGATGTGGGCATTGAATGATGCCAGGGACGATAGTTCTGTTGGGGTCATCATTCTTACAGGGAAGGTACTTTTTTTTTCCCCCCCTGGTCACCAAGTCTATGAATTAGAACACTCAGCACCTTGGAATTGCTGGTATGGAGTAAGTAGAATTTCTTGGATGTCTATATGCTAGGAGGGGTTGTATTGATTCACATTTGTGGAGAAACAAATATTGCTGCAGGGCACAAAGGCATTCTGCAGTGGTGGAGACCAGGCATTGAGAACCGTGGACGGTTATGCTGATAATAATGATATTGCTCGTCTCAATGTGTTAGACCTGCAGGTGGTGGCAATCTAATTCCATGGATGTCATTTGTCACAAACAAAGTATACATAGGTTATCCGATTTGATTTTCCATCTTTCGGTAACTTTTCATTTCCTCCAATGCAGTTCCAGATCCGCCGTCTGCCCAAACCAGTAATAGCAATGGTATAACTTTCTTGGCCCTACTATACCTTGGTTGTCTCTCAAACAATGCTTAATGACTATCGATATTAAGATAAGACTGAGACTATGAAACTTGAAATAATTCCGCTACCCTAAAGGCAAACACTTAAATTATTGCTAGTTTGTGTGTTCTATGGTCATTGCCTGATGCTATGAAAATCAGGTTGCTGGGTATGCTGTTGGAGGAGGACATGTGTTGCATATGGTTTGTGATATTACAATTGCAGCAGATAATGCCGTATTTGGCCAAACCGGTCCAAAGGTGATTCTTTCTAAGTGTCAGATTACAATTGCACATCAAACAATCCCAAAGCACCTGCCTCATGTGCGGACAATCTAAAGTTGATCAAATTTTCCTAAGGTTCCTCTAGATTGATGGCTGCTTGAATGTATTAGTCACATCACTTAATTTCCAAATCTATGGCAGGTCGGGAGTTTTGATGCTGGCTATGGCAGTTCCATCATGTCTCGTTTGGTTAGAAACTAAGCATGTCTCACTCTTAGCTTTTAAAAAAAAAAAAAAAATGTTTTGCCTTTGAGATTTTTTTAACTGTCTAAATCGGATGTGTTTCTTGAGCGTTGCCATTTAACATTGTCTATGCAAGTAATTTGGACTTGAGTTTTGGTTGAACAGGTTGGACCAAAGAAAGCACGTGAAATGTGGTTTCTAACAAGGTTCTATACAGCTACTGAAGCAGAGAAAATGGGTCTTGTCAATACTGTTGTACCTGTGAGTCCACCTTTGTTCTTTTTCTGGTTGGCTGGCCAGTCATGGTTGTGCGGATCTTGGGCCCAAGCAGAGTTTGAATCCCCCAGTTCCCCATCTGGTTGTCTTCCCTGCTAATTTCTCTAAACAAACTGTTAGCAAACATGACTAATGGCCAATGCTTCATTTTGTTTTCCAGTTGGATAATTTAGAGCAAGAAACAGTCAAATGGTGTCGTGAGATATTAAGGAATAGCCCAACTGCAATTCGAGTTCTAAAGTCTGCTCTCAATGCTGTTGACGATGGCCATGCTGGACTTCAGGTATCAATGTCGCCAAACCATCTACTTAAAGATATCTATATTTTTGTTCTGAAAAGCTGTAGCTGCATGCACCCTCTCAAAAATTTCGTGCCTACATCCATATAGAAAACTTCCCATGCTGGACTCCAGGTATCAATATCCCACATTTTGTTCACCTGTTTCATTTTACTTTCATCTCATTTGCAGGAACTTGGTGGAAACAGCACTCTGATATTCTATGGCACTGATGAGGGCAATGAGGGAAGGGCTGCCTATATACAGCATAGAGCACCAGATTTCTCGAAGTTTCAACGAAGACCTTAAAGCTTTTGGTGACTGTGTAAACAACATAGCAGATTAAGTTTCACAGATTGGTGACGAATTGTCTGTAAAAGCCTGATGGCTTCTTTTCACTGTTGGTTTTGAGACGCAATAAACAGTTGGTTCTTAGGATGTTTTAAACTATCAAAAAGAATCAGCCTTCATTTCAACAACAGAAGATGGGTTAGATTACTCTCAATTTCCTGGAATCACTGCACCCGTTCCATTAGTATGATCTGCACAACAAAGCAGTTGACATATCTCTCGAAATTAAGCAGATTTTAAGCAAACCGGTTTTTTATTTTTTATTTTTGATGCAGGACTATTGACAATGTATTCATTGATCAACAATGTAAGTCTGCTCTAATGCACTATTCACGTTGGCTTAGATCAAATGGTACTCCATTTAACAAGAATAGGCAATCATTCTGAAAAATAATCATCAGATTATGGTTAAAACTTTGCCCCCAATGGACTATTCGTGTGTTATTTTACATGATTTCATTCTTAAAATTGTTGGGCCTTGAGTTCCGGCATCTGTGGAAGGCCCAAAGGCCACAACCTCGTCGTTGCCCCACTGGGTGGGCAGGATTCTTGGAATAATCCCAGTTGAAAGCATGCTCAGGTTGGCTTTGATGATGAATCAAAATGCCCAGTGGCCACCGGCCGCGAGCCTGATGGTAGAGTAATTGAATTCTTAATTTCTAGAATTAGAGTTTGAATTATAGTATCGATGCAGTGGAAAAAAAAAAAATCTCCAACCCTTTTTTATTGGAAGAGGAAAGAAGGAAAAAGAAAAGAAAAAAAAAAAGCAACACCTCTAAAATTTTATTTTATTTAGAATGACAAATATTTATAGAACTCAATTCAATCAATCTCTTTGTTTGATATCCTAAGTTTAAAATTATGATAATACAATTGAATTCTCAAACATTAAAATATATACCAATGTATAGAATTGATAATTTTCACCAAAATACGTGGGAATTTGTTAGAATTAAATTCAATTTATTTAAATTGCCTTACTTCTCGAGGAGGTATATATATACATGTTAAAAGGTTCATGAATCGTATGTTATATGATAGATATGACTCTCTATTTTCTTGTAAATATCACGTCCTTCTATTTTAAAGAAAAAAAATTAATTTAAATATTTAAGCTTTTAATTATTGAAGTAGGAAGAGAGGACAAACATAGAAAAGTCCCCTTCGTCCTCGTGTTAATCTTGCAGTATAATTGTACCCAAACAAGATGGCCCATCACATGTAGTCACTGGAGTTGTGGGGAAGGACCACGTGCATGAGGAAGACCTTACGCACTCGTTGTCACCGTCACCCCTGAGAAAACTCCTCTTCCTCATTCTTTGCGTGGTGATAAATCCCAAAGGCTTGATTGGCAAACTCCTGTTGCTCCCTGTCAACGTGTGGCTTCCAAAACAAATTTAGAGCAGGTTCAATCGCTCTCACATGGAAAGTTACTATTGCCGACAAGGAAATGTTACGACGACTAGGTTGGGGACGGTTCTACGTATACAGAACTGGATGCTACAGAATATCGAATCAAATTCTGTACGATTGATGCTACAATTTTTTCCTATGTGAGTAATTCTCTCGTGTTTAGACGAAAGATGTCTAATTTTACATGCCTGTTAGTAGTCAAATTTGCGTTAATTTCAGTCAGATGTTTTTCTTTTTGTCCAGCAAAGGCCAAAATGCTGGACTATAAATTACACAACATTACACGGTAAGCCTCCATTTCCTATTACCATCGTCTTTTAAGTATAAATAGAATGTGATTTTAGGTTTTTTTTTTTTTTTTTGTTTCTTTCTTTTAATGGGAAATAACGCCAAAAGACTCTATAAGTTTAGTTAGCCGACGCCCACAATCCAACAAGACGTTGAACCGTATACAGTACATAAGGTATTAATTGTTTAAATGATGAAGAAAAAAAAAATGTTGAAGAGACGCACTAATATACCAAAGTATTGTCATTACGTTAATAAATTGCCTTATACTAGACAACGAGGCCTTAATTCCATCACATGTAAAAAAATTTATACGTATTAAGTATTTATTTTTTAGTCAATATTTACGTACACATTTAAGCACAGTTTTTCAGTTTGGTTTGTTTCTATTGCCGTCGTAGTAATTAAAAAAAAATCGTATGGTCTAGAAGGAACATGAATATTTTCTTTCTAGGCAGTATTGTTTCGTATATCATTTTAGTAAATTACATATGACAATAGAACACCAGCTGTATGTCCACTAGCTAAATGTAGAATAATGGATCTAGATGCCTGTAGGATAATAGAAATTTAAATTATTTTAATTAGATTCGTTTAAGCAAGTTCTTAATTATTTTAATCGAAACTTTTTAGTTAGAAAACGCGGCAGATTGCCCACCAATTACGTCTTATTCATGTTCTTATAATCCCACACTAATCACTGCTTACTTTATTGAGAAAACCAATTTGTGCTAATCATTGCAGGAACGTTCAAAAGGTCGGTCAGTGGTTAATTTTTAATCTCTAATTAATAAAGAAAACGAGACAATGATTGCGTAGAGAAAGGTGTTGAGGTACCGCCAAGTGAGACAGACAGAGAGAAAGGATAAAAGATTAAAAAAAAAAAAACAAAAAAGGTGATTGTTAGTGTAGAGTAAAGGATGCTGACGAATGGCGAAATGGGGCTTGTTTGGTGATAAATGGAGGGTTAACACCGCATAAAAAGTGGCAATTTTGTAATGGGTCAGCAATCGGGTACAGAAGGCCAAAAAGATTGCAATGTATAATCAGGAGAGAATTGAGAGTTGACCTTCTGTTTGACTAAACTTCTAAGATAAGATCTTAATGTAAGCCCATATGATTACTAATTTAATCTCATTGCGGTAAATCAATAAAATAGAAAGTATAAACAGCATCATTTTTAATATCAATTTTTTTTGCAAAGAAATAATAAGGATATTATTGTTATATGACAACAGAAATTTGAGTGTCTGCTTGTATTAAAATTTGTAAGATTTGTATATGTGATTTATTTGTAGTTTGATATGCAAAACATTAACATTTTCCCCCTTTATCCTGGTACCTCTCTCCAAGTAAAAACTAAAAGAGATGCATGCATCAAGAGTATTGAAGTGCCTCTAAGAGTAATAAGATGTTGAATCTTACTGTTATAGTTTCAAATTGGTAACATAACTCTAACCTATGGCGGTAGTAGCAGAAGTATCCTAAGTTATCAGTACCCTAGGAGTCTCTCTAGAGGTGTGTGGTGACAATTGGTTTCATGTTCCCTACTCTATTTTACTACTTTTGTGTCTCCCCAGAAAATAATTATCACTGTTGTGTAAAGAGATCCGGAAGGGGGAGGACACGCACCAATTAGCGCGGTTGGATGCTAATGTGCCCGTCGGGGCCTTGTCCGATATTTACGTGGATCAACTTAGTCATAATTTTGAGAACATTGGACGCTTCTCGGAGTCGTATACGTGCCCTTCCAAATCCTCTGGCACCGCGTCGGCACAATTCGACATGTTAAAACAATGCTGGGAATAATATCTCAGATTTAATCCTTCCATTATTTCGTTGGGATTCGTGAGCCCTCGTTCGAGTTGACAGCCACCATACGTCTCCTAGTGTCCAATCTTATGGAGTCTAGGTACTGTACTGGTTTTGTCTCTTACGTGTTAGACGCTACGTACAAAACAATTGGACTTGAACATGCGACAAAATTCAATTAAATTTAACGACAAAATTACCTAAATCATTGTGCTGGGTGCATTTACTTGTATGTACCATTAAATCTAATCAGATTATAAAAGAGCTGATGAGTCTGAGTTATACTCAAATACTATTTTATTATAACTCATGTTCAACTCAAAAACTTTGTAATTGCGATGTTTGATAATTTCTATGATCTTTATAATACTCAGTAATCTTGGTGATCTTTGTAATTGATTAGGTAGTGATTTTCATAATTTTTTCTTGATGAGGCATACATTTAGGCGATTATGAATTAATTTTCTAGATCATCCAACTTGGACATTCCTTTTTATATATATATATGTTGACTGATATTAATAAAAATGATAAGTTTCTTATAATTTAAATTTTGACATAATGTCAAAATATTTAAGATTAAAAAATTATAAATTTAAACTACATTATTTTTATATTAAAAAATTAAGTTTTTATATAAAAAAGTGTGGTAAAATTTAATATATAATTTATATATTATATATAGTCCAACAGTTTAACCGTTTAAGTTCACTGTTTTCTTTACAATTATTGGGTGGAATGTACATTTCTTATATCCCACAGCTCGACTGCCATTGAAATGAAATTTATGGATTTAACACCAGGCAATGTCCCGTCCTGGTGTCAGATCTTATGGGGTCTATGCACTGTACAAGTTTTGTCTCTTATGTGTTAGACGCCCTGTATAGTGCAATTGGACTTGAATAAGTAAAATAATAAAAACCAACATGCGAAAAGATTCAGTTAAATTTAACTACAAAATTAGCTAAATCATTGTGCTAGGTGCATACTTGTATATATTATGAAATTTAATCAAATTAAAAAAGAGTTGATTTGTCTCAGTTATACTCAAGTACGATATTATTATAACTTATATCTAATTCAAAAATTTTATGATTGCGATTTTTGGTAATTTATATATTATTTGGTAATATTGTCGGTCTTTGTAATTGAATAGGTAGTGATCTCCATAATATTTCTTGATGAGGCATACATTTAGGTGATTATGAATTAATTATCTAGATCATCCAACTTGGATATTCCTTTTTACATATATGTTGATTGATATTAGTAAAAATGATAAGTTTACTACAATTTAAATTTTGACATAATATTAAAATATTTATGACTAAAAAATTATCAATTTAAATTACCTTATTTTTATATTAAATTTGTATTTTATTTGCACTTTCTTCTAAAAAATTTATGTTTTTATATAAAAAAAAGTGTGGTAAAATTTAATATATAATTCATATATTATACATTGTCCAACAGTTTAACCGTTTAATTTTAACGGTTTTCTTCACAATTATTAAGTGGAAAGTCCATTTCTTATATCCTACAGCTCGACTACTATTGAAATTTATGGTTTTAACACCAGACAATGAGAAAAACATGGTCATGGGGCCCAATTGCTAAATTTTATGAAGCATGCGTCCCATTCTAATATTCTGTGATGGCTTTGGACGACTTCAAAGTTGAAAGGTAAACCAAGAATTTCTGTCATTTAGATGTTTGGTCACAACAATTTGTGGATATTCATCACACTATCGTGAAAATGATCATACTTATTTTTGAAAAATAATCAAATACGAAAAGAATATTGAGGTAACTGAGTGGTACTGATGTTCTGGAATTGAAATCGGATAATGAGAGCGTGATGATCCGACGGACATCAGAGAAAAGTGGACAACAATTTTCCATGTAAGAATTACAGGCACAGCAATGTATCCCTGGGTTTACACAGGGATTCTAGCTGCGGCTTTGAAAGAAAGTTGCTTTCTAAAGCATAAGAATAATTAAGAAGACCAACTGTCAAAAACTGTTTTCCTTTTAATCCATCCACTAGATGCTTCTCTCTTTATAGGCAACAACAGTTTTAATAGTCATAGGCTACAAATAACATTCTGCATTTGACTTCGAAGAGTAATTAATAAAACACAGAATGCCTGCAGGATAGATATTATTAACACTTTGTTCGACATGGGGTGACCATAAACAGATTTGCGATTAATACAAGACCTTTAAAGAGTGGAGAGAGAAAAAAAAAAAAAAGAACAAAAGAAAGGAAAGGAAGATTAAGAAAAACCCATGAATCCCTATCCATGGATTGTTTTTATTTCGGCCTATACCTGTCGTTCACTCGCCGATATACATGAAACTTTGCTAGTTATTGTTGTAAATAAGGTTCAAGTTGGTGGAGATTTATAAGGCAAGCGCCATTATTGTTACTTTCAGACGTTTGCATTCTTCACATGGGGCACGAATGAGCAAGGGTTCCTGTCAATTCACAAGAATCCAAAAGCCTGACGTGGACTTAGTGCTATGCAGGTGCTTGTTTGTGACCACTGACAAATAATAATAGGCATTAGTGCCCCCACAAAGAAGGTTCATGATGCCAGAAATCAACAACATCACAAGTCTCATCGGCTCCGGCCTCTGGCTGCCATGGTGAGAAGAAACGGAACTCACCGAACTGATTGCTTAAGTCCAGGAAAAGGTCCGGCAGGTCAACGAATGCATCGTCTTCCTGACTTCTCGGTGAACTGGACGATGACTCATGAGAGTCATGAAAGACCATAGCACTACAATCAGGGGACGGAGGTCCAACTGGCTCTGCTTCATTTCCATTGCTCTTGTTGCATTTGAAGGCAGCTGCTAGTGCTGCAGCAGCTTGAATATCTTTCGGGGACTTGCTCGCCGGCCGGGGAAGTTCATGGGCTAGTTCAGGGAAATTCAGGCAAGCTGCCCGGCCCTTGATTGTGAGAGCTGCCACGTCGTGAGCTCGAGCCGCCATTTCTGGAGTAGAGAAGGTGCCTAGCCAAATTCTTGATTTCTTCTTGGGTTCCCTGATTTCAGACACCCATTTGCCCCAGTGGCGCAGACGTACTCCGCGATAGGTTGGATGTTTTCCACCACTAAGCTTTACCTTTTTGTTACATTCATGACCATCATTCTCATTTGTTTCTTGATTTCGCTTACTGCACTTTTTTGACTCTTTTTCTGCGGGATTGTTATTGGATGAAGGGAATGAAGAAAAAGGAGGAGAGAAACTTGAAGGAGAAGAAACTTGAGCCTCACATTCCTTTTTGTCTAGTGATATTTCCATGGTAGAGGAAATATTTGATATGTTGTATTGGGTTTGGAACCAAGGATGGAAGCTTATATTTGTGTATGGAGAAATGTCAGAAAAAGAAATGGGGCCTAATGACAAAAGGGTGTGGGTGCCATTTTTGTTATTTGTCTGCGCTTTTAATTGATTTTTCAATGAAGCATGCTTCAGCTTTATATTGTCTTCATTATTGGAAGGGACCTCAATGCATTATTATGTTAGGAATTTGTTTTGCATCATATTGAGCGTCGTTATAAGTCAATATCAGCGTAATAATTTGGGCTTCATTTTACATATTACATGAAGACAAACTCTTTTAGCGGGTAAGTTGACAATTATCATTGCCATTGATCCTTGGAATAATTGTTGTTTACCTACTCAGTTTGTACAAACCATGTTATCTACTATAGACGTATAACTTGCTGTGGAAACTGTAGCTTAATCATGGGTGTCTGATCTTGAATGGCGAAGTGACGAGTATCTCTACTTTATCGACTACACAAAGTTTGATGTTATTTTGTCAAGACTGTCGGGTCTTGGCTTGGCTTTTCTTAGAGATCTTTATTTGAAAATTTAGCTAGTTTTTGACATCTTATCGTAGGTCGGTTGCCACAAAATAAAAAGAGAAAAAGAATGGAAAATAAATCCAATTGTTCGTTTTATAATTTGTTCGGGGAAGTATTTAATGTTAACCGTCCATTTTTCTTTTGCACGTGTACTATGAGGAATTCATTTTACAGCCACTTGCCAGAGTTCTGTAGAACAGGACGGTACCCTCTATAGTAGAGGGCAGAGTACTGGCCAGTTATAGCTTATATTTTTTTCCCCCCTTTTGGTCCTACTAAAGTAAAACATTTCACGTATAAAAAAGAAAAGAAAAGAAAAGAAAAAAAAATAATATATATATATATATATATATATAATGCAACAATTTACACAAGAACACATATGTGGACCAAAAAAAGGTCACGTCTTATAGGAGTTGGACTTGCCGTATATTGGAGGGAAATTGTTAATTAGCTTACGTGGACTAAGACAATTGGGTCTCATAAAAAAATTTTAAAAAAAAAGACCCATCATAACCATAAAAGTCATGCTTAAAACAATCTAAAATCAGCCTCCGAAAACGGTTGGGGCTGCTGCTCCGACTTCTACCAAGAGCCATTGATTTCGAGTTCAACGTGGACGGCTTCGAGCTGCAGACAAAAAGTACATACATCTGCAAACACAGACATGCGGCGCGGTGCTAGACATGACCTAGAATAGATGATAGGCATCTGTTCCCGAAAGCCCCAGTTTCAGGAAATAAAGGGCCATCCACATTCCACTGCCTGTTCTGGTTGCACTGGTCCCCACAGTTAATAATGGGTTAGGCTGGCAGCATTTATGCCATTACTATAGAGTTCGGGCTGGTGGGTCTATGCTCCACTAAGGTTTTCACAAGGCCCAAATCTTGATATTGGACGGCCCCAGTAACAGTTTAGTTCAGACGACTGTAGTACAATATCGGTCATACATTCCCTTTTGTCTTCCTAGGTTTTTTTAATTTTTTGTTATAGAAATTAGTGTTGGAAACCAAGCAATGCAGTCTTCATGTCTTTCAAAAGATACTTAGGAATATCAACCCAGAGTCTATTGCAACACACAAAATAGTGAAGCACAAAAAAAAAAAAAAGATAATTATTGTTAAACTTTTGATTATAATCTAATTTTATTCAACTTATAAGTTTCACATAATTTTCAAAATACTTAAATATTTCATCATTGAGGTATATACGAAGAAGGTATCATTATGTGGAAAAGAAGCATCCACATGATTTAAAAAATAAAAAATAAAAAATTGAAAGAATGATCTATTTAACCAAAAGGAAGGGGGGAAAAGAAAAACCTAAATTGTGCCCATGGCCAACAGAGCCATGAGAGAGTGATAAACGGGAATTACTCCAAAAGGGCCAGAAGAGCCCATTAAGGTGTTTTCTCTGGTCTTGCTAATATAAACCTTCTGTTGAATTGCATCCTATAATTAAGTCCTGAAAACCCAATTTCGCTTTTACTGAAGCCGGGGCACAAGGACTCCACACAACCCGAAGACAACAAAGCTGAACTATGTAAATACCACGCACTTGAAAATGCATTCATTAGGACTATTTTAGCTATGAAACTAGGAATTTCACTACCAAAGAAAGTGGGATTTTGAAGTGTACCTGGGTCTCTATGCCACCATTTTGCGGAGCAAATTGCCTGCCAATAGCACTAGACCATGTAACAATACAAAGTGCCCTTACAAAGCACAGTAAGCATCGGCTACAATTGTTTTGCTAACATAAACCTTGGCACCATAAACCAACTGCCTTGGAACATCAAATTGCACACTTCCTTTGTAACCTATAAAACCCTGTGGCATTTGAAATAAGGGAAAATGATGCTGCTGCTGATGATGAAATAGCATTTGAATACATTCATGAACAAGTTAATAGCCATTTCTGTCTTACACTATCAATAGCATACTTCTTAACCAATTTGCGCTCAGTTGGAAATAACCAACTATAAAATAGGGTTTCCAGTGCACAAGGCTCCCCACGACTACAGTAAACCAATAATTAAAATATATATGTCTTGTACTCACGGCACACCATTTTACATATCTTTTTTAGATCAACGTTAAATTTTTATTGTTGTTTAATGGTGATAAATATCATAACATCAAAGAATTCAAAGACAACAAAAATGTTCGATAATCAAAATTGAGGTAAGTATTTATAAATCTTCCTTAAGGTAATAATTGATCTAACTATTTTTAATATTTCTAATTATTTTTTCTACATAGCCCTACACTATCCAAAACATAATATAATATTTATACTAACTAGAATATCTTATTGAATGATTATCATTCATGTTTTTATAATTATTTATATTTATTATAATTTTTAATTTACAAATTAATCAATTAATTTAATTTAGGATAAAAAATTTGCATAATTACACCATATAGATAATTGTACAATACATATTTATAATGTTATATCATTAGAAATATCGATTTATTTTATATAATTTTTTTTAAATTTAGAATGTATTAAAATTTATTATCTCTAATTACAATTTTAATTTTAAATTGTGAATATCTTAAATAGTAAAGATCTTTGATGGTAAATTTGATTTTATGAGGTGATATGTAAATAATTTAATTCATTTTAATTTGAACACACCACCTTAATTTGAAAACATTATGTTGATTATATTTAGTAGGCTAATGACCCATAATTCCTCAATTCAATGTCCAAGGTGAATCTTCTTTAATTTTGTTATCTTTAATCTCAAAACTAGATAATGTTAAGGAAATATGAGAATAAAAGACAATATAATGTTAAAACAAAAAGATATATATAGTTATATTAACATTGAATTTAATTATAAAAGACCTAAACGGAGAACTTTTTTTTAAGACAATGATTTTCACAATTACAAATTCTATTTAATTTCTCTTTCTTTCTTTTTCTTCTTTCTTTTTTGTGTGCTAATTTCTCTTATTTTCTAACAACTTAATACCCATTTTATTCCCGGTGATTACTATCCTATCCAAGCTTCCTCTCTCTCCAATATATTTTATTCACCAACATTAGCCAAAGGCCACAAGTCACGATTGAATTGGTTAGACAGAGGTGCTTTAACCTGGCGTAATTACAAGCATGAGATGCTTTAATCTTATTACTATTAGTCCCATTTATCATGCTTATCATTTGACTCTTCTTTGTTTCTAAACCCTGATGTATACAAAGCAGTTATACTATCAATCTTAAAGAAATTCAGTAGAACAAAAAAAAAAAAAAAGAAGAAGAAGAAGAAGAAGAATATGCCCCAAAACCTATGTTTATATGTCTTTCTATTGTTTGATACATTGTTAAAAACTCCTACAATTTGTAGTTTCTGTAATACTTTTTGTCAAATACTATGAATAATTATCAATAATAAAACATTCTCAAAGTGCATTCCAATTTAAAATTTAGAGAATGTAGTCAAATGCATGTAAATATCGCTTCTTCGGTGTAGACTTCTTTGTTTACAGTGATCATCTTTAGATTTTTATCCTTTGTTTTCTTTCATTAACCTCTACTACCAACTCTATCAAGGCTTCACTCATCATCATAGGCTGCCTATGTTTACAGTGAAATAAAAAGTTATTGTAAGGAAAAAAAAATGAAAACAAAAGTAGACTAGGAGAATTATCATCAAATAAAAACTGGTTATTCTTTTGGTATCCTCTTAAACTTCTTCTTTTCGTAATACATAGAATCATGGTGGCTTTGTCTCCATTGCAATCCTTTCAAGCTATTTGTTATCCTTATACAATTGAACCCGGTCTCCTTTTCTTCTTTTAGTATTTTGTTGAGCACAGATTTAATTTCAAGATCAATTGATGGCGAAACGGCAGCAAAAATTTTCTCGGGATTAGAACGATTAAGATTCCTCCGTCACGCTCTGCTATATGCGTGTATATATATATATATATATATATTTAATCAAGGGTAATTTATTAGAAGTTACACTGCTTTGCATTTTTATTTTTTAATTTTATAATTTTAACTTAAACTTTATTTATATTAGTTTCAATCAAGAACGAAAAATTTTATTCCAATAAAGTATTCAATTTTTTGGCGCCTATGACACAAGATGCTTATGTATCATTTTGGTTGAATTAGGTGAAGATTATTGCTTATGTGGCATTAGATTTAGTCAAACTCAACAAAAAAAAAAATTATTGAAACATTTTTTATTGACAAAGAGTTCTCTTGCAATTTTACAGATGATAAGTTGCACTAGATAAGATTCAATTATCCAAAAGGTTTGGATCTCTCTCCCAATTCTCCCTATCCTCGCTCCCCCCCCACCCTCTTGAATTGGTAAACGCTGTAAAGATCCTTTTCTCTTAACATGATCGAGTGAATGAATGAAGAGCTAACACCATAAAATTTGAATTTTGTTGTAACAAGTTAATGATGCTTTTAAGGTTAGATGTTTTATTTTAATTATTTTTCATGCCATAACAAGCATGAATTGCCACATTTCCGAGCAACGGAAATCCATACAACTCTAAGAAAAATTGTTTTCTCCGAATAGAATAATAAAAAGGGTAATAGAAAAATGCTTTTTCAAAATGAAAACTATTGTGTGCAAACTTAAATGTTAGCAAATAAGAGCCATTCATTCTTTGGGTGGAATGATAACATTGAGGTGCCTATTCATCTGCATGATGTGTGGTGGATAAGGGGGCACAATTTGATAAAGATAGGAGACACCCTTTTACCACCAACCAGTGAGTAATGACCCACAAAAAAAATCTACTTCTCAAATATCTAACATGAAAAGTCATAAAAGCTAGCGATGCTTTTCTATCAACAATTATTGCTTTTACCAAAAGCCTCCATATGGGTGTAAATTGGCATAATATAACAAAAAATGATTCAAACACGAATTGTCTACTCGTTCTTATTGAGGCTTGTGTATTAGCAATCGAATCTACTGATGTGTAGTAATAATCTAATAAGGGATGATCCAGACTGGACTCCACATGTATCTCTAACATATTGTGAGGAATATATGTATTAAGTATGTGTTAGTTCTTTCTTATATATGTGTAGATTTTATTTTCTGATAATATGTTAAAAATTCAGAGTGAAAGGGAAATCACTTTGAAAGTTTTGAAAGCATCACCATTAACACCTCTTGTTGGGATAATTTATTATAGTTTAATAACATATAGGCATATATTTTTTCTTTCATAAGTCAATCATAAAAATAAAAAGTATGCCTTCAATTTTGATTTGGAATTGGAGAAAGATATCAAATAGCACACTTTAGAGTCCTAAATTCCTAAATGAAAGTATTTATAAAGAAGCTTTCCATGTGTTAATATGTCTTAACTAATCAGCCCTATTCTTAGTAATTTTTACTGAATAAAAACTTTTTTCTTGAAAGAATCCACCACCTAAAGTCTACTTAAGGCTAGTGAGTTTTTAGGTCTTTTAGAAGAGATTTGTTTGTAATAATGAAGACAATAATAATGATCATCACCACTACAAAAATCAATTTAATGATGCATCTTGCAAAAGCAAAAATGATTGAGATATAAAAAAAAGAAAAAAAAAGATAAAGATAGCAAAAGCTAGACTAAACTCTTTATTTAAATTTTATCGAGTTCTTGTCTTTAAAAATAAAAAAATAAAAAATAAAAAATCAAAACAATTTGAGAACTTCAACTACTATACACGGTACCCTGCATAAGTCTCCACTAAAACAACACATCTGAAAAGAAATCCAGACTCTTTATTTAAATTAGTTTCACTCCCACAAAAGACAACTAGAGAGAGCTCTACTACGATAGACATTTGAAAAACAGACAACATGACACTCAATACAATTGACAAGCCAGTTCATGCAAACTAAAAACTAGTTTTATTCAACTTATAAACACAGAAATAAGAAACTTAAACATGATGCTCCCAGAAAATAAAATATACAAAAAATTATTATTGAACTTTTTATAAAATTTTACAAATAAATTTTAAAATTCTTTTGTGTTTTTAATTAAATTTTATACTTTTTAAAATTTATTTCAAATCAATTATTTTTAAATAAAAAATAATTAAAATCGTTAAAAATTATACATTAATCAAATAAAAAATGATTAACAAACTGATTATTTTTTATAAAAAAAACAAATTTAAAATAAAAATACACAACAAATTAAGAATTTAATTATAAAAATGTTGTTTTTTTTTTTTTTTCGCATATTACCCACGATGCTGCTTCAAATATGGATTTCTTGGTTCATGGGTTTCTGATTTAGGGATAAAATTGCCTCCAGAAAACAAATTGAGCAAATTCTCACATGAGGAAGCACCATGAAAGCACATGCACAAGAATAAGAAACCAAGACTGAGAACAATGCAACAAAAATTATACCTCTAAATCAAGGGAGTTACCTGAGAAAGCCCACTGGTTATCCCCAACGAAAATGATAATGCTCCACTTAATCTATAGCAACAAAATCCCCAAAATCAGGCGCTGGATGTTTGGAGGGATAGAAAAAAAAAAGGACAGAAGCAAGGAAAACACTGTATATTGCTTCATAACATGTAGGTCTACAAGAATATGGGATGAATTGAATAAATTCATGCCTACTTGTTGGGTTTTTCCACTTTCAAATGAAAGAAAATGCCAAAAAGAGAGAAAATCTCACTTGATTCTTTCAAACAGTCCCGCTTGTCTTTATCTCCCTCCCCCATTTGTACTCTTGCTCTCTTTTTATCTCGTTATATTGTAGAAAATGACTTCCTTTTTTTTTTTTTTAAACCAAAAGTCTTTTTTAAAAGAAACAGTTTTTTTCACTTTGACCATTTTTTTTCTCGGTTGATTATATTTTTTGTAATATTTTTTTTAAAAAAATATTTTCTATGAAACAAATGGGCCCTTAGTGAGTCACCGAGTTCTAACCTATTAGCCCTCAGCAATTAATCGGATGCAAATTCAGTGAACTCACTTTGTTATCACTATATTAATTAGATCATGTTATTTTGTTTCTATTTTCAATATAATTTGAGTAAGAAAGACAATTTTTTTAATGCTAAATAACTTCCTAAAAATTTTATCCCAAATGTACCTTTGCATCGATTATTCAAAAAAAAAAAAAACAATAATAAATTATAGGCCATCAGTTAAAAACCATGAAAATTTTTGCCTAAATCTCAAAAAAAAAAAAAAACTCATCATGTAAATTTAAAAAGGTACTTAATTAAAAGTTGAGACTTCCCCAACTTTCTCCCAGCTTAACCCTTTCAAAATATACTTTATTGACTACCATCCAACATATAAGACCACATATGAATATAATTATAGCTTTCAAAAGATACATTACATGCAGAAAATTTTCATGAATAGATACTAAAATATATAATGTTTGTAAATTCTATTAATTATTCATTCAATATATTTATAAACGCAGAATTGAATTGATTGTATGTAAAATTTTATAATTTTTTTAAGCATAAATTGGACACTTTAGTTTGATTATGACTTCTTTTCTATTTTAAAAAAGAAAAAAAAAGTTAGATTTTGTGGAAGGGACTTGTTGGAGTGAGGAAGGAAATGAAGTTGTGTTTTTCTGGGATGTTGCCACCACCAGTAGGAGGGAGCGACGAAGGAGGAGAGAAAGAATAGGGAGTTGCCAACTGCATAATATTATTTTTAAATTGTAAAGTAAATGTCACTTGACATACCATATAGTTATTTTTTTTATATATTGAGATATTACGTGTGCAATTCATGAATATCGTTTAATGGAAGATTAAATTTTTTAAGAAAATTTCAAAATTATTAAATTATTATTCGTAAAAGATTATGTTAGATTTTTAAAAAAAAAATTGTTTCAAGATATAAAATTACAGACAAATTTATAAATTAACTCCGCACGAAATGATGGATTCAGCCCTCTATGCTCTACAAGGCCCATTATGTAGGCCCTTACACCAGCAAAAGGAAAACGGCGTCACTTTAGTAAAACTTATTATGTGCTACGTTTGACACAAAATGGACGGCCCAGATTGCAGGTACCGAGTCTTAAAAGGGTAGAAGCTGTTAGATTAGGGTTTCTCCATAGATAAGAAGCTCGTGCAGCAGCAAGTGCTTCTTACTGTATCCTCCTCTTGCCTCCTCTTACGCCAGGCTGCGCCGCTCAGCTCAGCTCCGATCCAATGGGTACTCTCTCTCTCTCTCTCTCCTCACCTTTGAATGCTTTTCATCTGTACTTGATTCTTATAAGAAATTGAAATTGAAATTGATTATTTCTATGGTTTCTCTGTTTTCTGTTTAACACTGTTCAAGATCAAGATCCTTCTTTATATTTATGTTATTTTTGGGGTTCTTGTGAAACATCGATATAAATCATTGGTTTTGAAAATGATTTAAGGAAGTGGGGTGGCTTCATTTTTATCCGTCAAAAGTGGGCTTTTTGGTGATGTTTGAATCGTTTGATGGGTAGTTTGTGGGTTGTGGTTTTAATGGGATTTTGAATGAAAACAGGGGCTTACAAGTACATCTCTGAGTTATGGAGGAAGAAGCAATCTGATGTTATGAGGTTCTTGCAGAGGGTGAGGTGTTGGGAGTACCGCCAGCATCCTTCTATTGTTCGTGTTACCCATCCAACACGTCCTGACAAGGCTCGTTGCCTTGGTTACAAGGCCAAGCAGGTGCAAGGATTTGTGTCTCAAAATTTAGCCCGTTTGGTGGTTTTTATGGTTCATTGTTTGTGAACATGGCTTAACTGCAAGTATAATTGATGTTTCGCTTCCACAGTTGTTTAATGATGATTCTACAATTCCTTTTATCACTACTAGGTCAAGTTGTTTGATATGGGGATTGGTGGGGAATTCATTTTTTGGCAATGATCTCTTGTTCCATACAAGTTTAGTTGCATTAATGAATTGCTACCTGAAGTTCAAGTTAATGTTTCGGTCCATTCCTGGAATATGAGGTCCCCTCTGTGTGTAATTATTGCTGGTTAAACGGCGTCGGGATGCATATTCATCTCTCCTTCTGGAGGGCGTTTATGTACAATGATTGAATGCTATCTGAGACCAGCCACATAAAACCAAACAATCGATCATCTTACCGAGTGTGTTCTTTTTAATTGGACCCACTTTTGTCTCGATCCGATACATTCCTTGTTCTTTTTACATTCTTTGCAGTTCTTGTTTTGATTCTGTTATCATCCTGTGCTTGGCAGATTTTTTTGTCTTTTTTGCAACAGTGTTAACTATTTTCAATGTTATCAAATTTCCTTGGAGCTTAAGCACTTCTATTAAAGTTTTATGTTTTCATTGCTTTCACAATGGTTTGCTGCTTATGATTTGATAGTCATTATTGATATGGTGACTCTAGCTTAGGACCATTTGTAAATAAAGGATGTTCATGTTCCTACACCTTGCCCATATCTGATGTTCTATGAGGGGGACAATGCATAGATATTATTAAATTCTTGATGGAACACTATTTGTTGTTCATTACTAATTTAACACTTAAGTGATTGCTCGCAAATGGTACTAACTGAAACATTAAATCTTAATGGTTCATCTTTGTTCTTCTTCTTTTTCAGTTGTTAGTTTCTTGTTTCTGTTTCATATGCTCCCCCATGCAAAGCATGCATGCTATGTTGAGCATATCTGTACCAATCTTGACTAGTGAAATTTCTGCAGGGTTATGTGATTTATCGTATCCGTGTTAGGCGTGGTGGCAGGAAGAGGCTTGTTCCCAAAGGTATTGTGTATGGTAAGCCCACAAACCAGGGTGTTACCCAGCTTAAGTTTCAGCGAAGCAAGAGGTCTGTTGCAGAGGAGCGAGCTGGTCGAAAGTTGGGAGGTTTGAGGGTTCTCAATTCATACTGGATTAATGAGGTTGGTCAATTTCAAACTCACATTTTTCTTGGTTTCACTTGTTTGTGTCTTGTCTCAATATCATATCACACTCCTTAATTTTGTTATGCTTCTTCTCTGTTGAAGGACTCTACCTATAAATACTATGAGGTTATCTTGGTCGATGTGGCTCATAATGCTATCCGGAATGACCCAAGAATCAACTGGCTCTGTAATCCAGTCCACAAGCACAGGGAGCTCCGCGGCCTCACTTCTGCCGGGAAGAAGTACAGAGGTCTACGTGGGAAGGGACACTCGTTCCACAAGAATCGGCCTTCTCGCAGGGCAACCTGGAAGAGAAACAATACCCTATCCCTTCGTCGCTACCGTTGAGTTTAGTGATGCAGGAGATTTGTTTTTATCAATTACAGACTTTTGTCTCGAGGACTTGGCTGTCATTTTGAGTTCAATGTTTTGGATATGTACTATGCTGTTTTTTTTTTTTTGAAATATTTATCAAGCTAAACCTGGAGTTTCTCTTCTGATTATCTTAAGTCAATCATGTTAGAGGTGATAGATTCATGATTTCAAGTTCTTGACTAGTATGATTACGGGCGGCATTTTTTCCTTTGTCAAAATTTTCTGCCATCTTACCATTTAATCTCTTGAAACTTTCTTTGTAGTTCTGATTATTGATGGTTATTGCCTGCTATTTTTTTATCTGTTTTCTCTACTAGGAGTGCCCCGTGAATGTGACAAATATTTCAGATGACAAAAAGCGTGGCCTCATGGAATGTAGTTGTATCAGATTTTTGTATTGCAATTGACGCCAATTTTTCAAACTAGTTCGGGAACAAAAAGATATGGCCTCGCCGTGTTTTATGCTGGTCCTCCATTGCGGTGTTTTGTGGGTGTGTGATCGAACAGGCTCTTCATTGTATATGGCTGAATGTTCATTCCAGAACATATAACCAAGGGATGTATGGGCATGGGCTACTCAGATTTACATGGCGTAGACGCTAGTGCGTGGCATGCGCCAGATGACACATCTCATTGTGACTTGCAGCGAATTTCAGAGGGTTCCCTCCATATAACCATCTTTAAGATTCTGTAATGCTTGCCGGATTGAGTCCTCGTCCTGGTTGGAATACTTCAAGCATATTAGACGCTGAGCAATGCAATATACCATCTGTATCTGTTGGTAATTCTGGCAGTTGACTTCCATTTGCTTTATTTCCTGGACATTGACAACACCAAAAATTCCAAATATCAATGTGACTATCAGTTTGATCCCTAAGGTCTACAGATGTTGATATAATTAGTCATCCATAAAATGTTCAGTTTGCATTTTTTTTCTAGTAATTTTCTTAACGAAAATCACCTTTTCCTTGATCTTCAATGCAATGCTTCTAGCTGTTTGAACCACTGAGCTTGGTAGTCCTGCCACTTCTGCCAAGAGAAGTCCATAGTGTGGCACATGTCTTGGTCCATCCCTCAGTTGAAACTAGGTAACAAAACCATAAGTCCAGGTGCGTAAAGTCCAACTGAAAAAGAAATTCCGAGCAGTTGACAAATTGAACTACCACCTTGAAATCTAAACGGTTGCTTTTTATATCAACTTGGAGGTGAAGAATCTTGACATTTGGGTAGATGGTTGCCAACTCTGATAGGTTTTCCATATGAGTAGCAAATATGGTATACCTGAAGAAGACAAGCGAGAAGGAAGCCATTAAGGCAGCTCCAAGACAGACCTGGGTGGTTAATTACTGCCATGACTTCAAGCAATCAGATTAAGCTGTGATCTGCAATGCACTAAGATGTGGGAATGAGTTAGAAGCAATTACGCTTTGAGAGATAACAGATGCTCGCAGCAACTCCAGGCAACTGCAAACCCATCAGTGGAAGAAGTAGCTCTTCCGAGTTCATCCATAATGATCAGACTCCTGGATAATGAAAATAAGATTTTCCCAGAAGGGAGTAAAATAACTTGCCCTCATCGGCAGGAATTGATTAAAGCAAAAAGTGACCACCTTGGGGAGACATTCTGCATGATAAAAGCTGTCTCTTTCATCTCTGTCATGAACTGTAAAATCCAAGGCAAATGACAGCATGATTTTTTTTATATCAGTTCTTCCCATCAAACCATATTCCTATTGTCTTAATGCTCTCTCAAATGAACTGGCTGCATCAAATCCTCATTTCAGCTATGAGTATCACTTTCAAAAAGCTGACCACTTAGGTGCTCATATGCACATTTTGATCCAGTATTTCATTATTTCTACTTAATACTTCCCAGGCTCTTGAAATCCCCCACTCACAAAAGGAACAGTCGATGATGATAGATTATTACCAGGAAGCAAAGTGTGAAAATTTGCTTTCTATGAGTTTGCCAATTGACAAGTTTGGCACACTTGAATTACATCACATGAAAAGAAAAAGGGGACAGATATTCTCAAGAGTTACGTAATAGTTACCGTGCTGGAGTTTGATTCGAGATTATCCATTGACCCCATCCTTGTAAATATTCGATCAACTACCCTTATGGTTGAGAAGTGAGCAGGAACATAACAACCAATCTGAGCAAGAATGACAATAAGGCACACTTGTTGAAGATAAGTGCTCTTTCCACTCCTGAAGAAATCATAGATAATTATATACTTGGAATTGGGCACAATACAAACTCTATTTACATCCATGTGATCACAACTCTAATCAGTGGTATTGTACTTGAAAGCTGAGCTAATGTAGAGGAATGAAGAGTATGGGTGTACATACACAATTAGTTATAGATGAATAAAGACCTAAGATGCCCAATACAAGCTGCTCAAATGTTTTCTTTTCCTTTTCTGCATGGATTTGTCCTATACATCCTGATCCACTCAGATTAATTAATACAAGCCTTTCTCACAGTAAAATCCAGTAGGATACTGTGCTTGGCAACAAAATCACATATCTCTAATTATGACAATCAAAATCTTTGGTTTGCTATCAGAGCTCAGCAACTAAAAATTAGAAGACATTGTCTAAAGAATTTCCAGAGCATTCCAAGAAGATGATTTTCTGTTTCTCGTGTTCCAGATCAAAGATGTACATAAATGAAGTGCCACATGAAGTAAATGCTTGAAAGTACTTCATTGAAAGTCAAAGCCACATTCACATCCATAAGTTGATTTCAACAAGAAAGTGTTTCTTACATGTTTGGGCCCATGACAATTACCATGTTTGATGCTTCTGAAATGAAGATATTGTTGGGCTGCAAAAAGAGCTCTTAATCACCTTACATGTCATTGATGCAAATGTAAATAAATAGTAATCATTAAATAATAAGAGGGAAAGGTTCATACAACAAAGTCATTGTGTATGCTTTCCAGAATAGGGTGTCTTCCAGAATCAATTGCCAATGGGCCACTATCTGTGGTAAGATGGCATGATCAGGCGGTTCCCAATTTAACTTCGGAAAGCAGCAAGATGTATGATGCAATATAAAGATTGGTTACTTGTAAATTCTGGTCTGGTGTATCGATCAACAGGCTTAGTTGATATTGTATGAGAAAATGAATTGACAATCATGTCTAAAAGGCATAAGACTTCAGCAAGCAGTGTGAGTGCTGATACATCCTCCCTTATGGCATCTAACAGGGCTGCATATGCTCCATTTATTAAGGAAAAAAATTTAAACAATAGCAAACATGTAAAAAGCTTTGTCTAGAAATGAAGGTTAGGCAAGCATTTGAAACCTATACACTAAAATACACTGGCAATCTATGACAACCTTCAAGGCAAACTTCTGTTCTCACATAGCACTCGTCAGCTGCAGACGTATTTCTGACATTCAGCTGTGCAATTCATAGAATGGAGAACAATCAGAGACAAACTTCTCAGGCGCCTTACAGGTTGTTTGTGCATATAGTAGTATAATTCATTTACGACCAATAACAAAGATAAGTATCTATCATGGAAACGGAGGCCTCAGTATCACATAGTGACAGAATCATGTAGACAGTGCTTTTAAGTTTAGATTTTGTTCAAAGTCTGGTTCATCAAGGAAAGCTAGAAATAAATTACTTGAGATGAAATGCCAATTATTTCACCATATGTTATGGATGTTACCCAGCACTAGGTGTTAACATTAGGGAGGTGGCATGACAAAAGTACTATCAAGCTGCTCAGCTACATTGCCATTTGAGTTAATCTCTTGTGGATGCCTTTCTGGTATACCCAATATAATTTTCACTACACCAAGAATTATAATAGCTGTATTCCCAATAAATTTTAGCAAAATTTCAGATGTCAACAGTCATCCAACATTAAAGATAGCTTCTTAGCTTGAATTGATGTTCTTTGACTAAGTCCTATACCATCATGTGCATGTGTGTACATCCTTAAACAATGCAAACAAATTCAGCAATGAGCAGGCCAGTGAAATGCCAGATTGCAAGCTTATCAGATCCTGAAATGCCAGTGAAATATCAAACAGTGGTACAATGCAATTTCTGTGAGACCCTGATTTTTCCAGCTGTAAATTGGGATAATAACAAATGAAATAGAATGGATCATTACACGTGGATGAAATCAGTCATTTGCATATCAGATCATAAATTACACAGAATTCAAAAAATATAAATTTTTTTTCCCTGTAGAATAATACTCACAGAAGCAAGTTCTAGACTTGAGCAATGTACATTGTTTCCATGTTTAAGGACCTGCTTTATGTTTCATAAGCACATAAAAGTCCAAGTTAATAGATCATAACTAAGCAGAGAAAACTTCTCATTTCCAACCTGGATAAACTTTCTGGGAAGCTTTCCCTGTATATCCTTCTGTGGAATGCTGAAGTAAAATCCTTGTCTATTATTAAAAGGAAGTTTCAAATTTGATAGTTTGAATTCTTCACGATACTTGTTTGCAAGATTATGTATAGCTGTTACAATTGGCAAAGAATAACAAAGAAAACACTTGTTGAAGCAACTCTACCAAATCAAGCAAAATGGTTTACAAGGAGAACAAAGAAAGAGAAGAAACAAAGATAGCAGAGAACCTTCACTGGTGTCACAAAATGTTCTCCGTGCAATATCCAAAAGCCCATCAATTCCAGCTTTGACAGCAAAACACTGTTGTGTTCGGGCAACAAAAGGAGCCCGTGCATGAAGGACATCTTCATCAATCACCTCAACAATTCTTCAAACAAAGGAATATGGAAAAAAAAAAAAAAGAAATTGGAGTAGCTTCTTAATAATTAACTTTGCAGAAGACAGATCAGTAGTGTAAAAAGGATATGCACATCACAAACTAAAGTCTAAACTATTTTAGCACATATTTCCAGAACTAAAATTAAAGTTTTCCCAATCTTGAAAGTCCAAAAACATAAATTGAGTGGCATAATATTGATTATTTAGCATTGGCTACCAAGTAGTGTATTAATGTGACTACAAATTGAGCAAAATAGCAAGTAATATACAATTTAAGAGACATGGAAAATATCTACTCATAAATCCCCACATTTACATGTCCCTTCATCTCCTTCTACTAGGTCCATGTCCCTCCCTTAATATGCAGACCATCAGATGGCACTAACAGCCACAGGGCATATAAAACGCTATCAGCAAGGTCATCAAGAGATCAAGAATACTTATGTACTGAGATGGACCTGGTTCCTCAAACAAGGTCAAGAATAAGCTATAGCAGAGATTTGAGAATATCATAAACAACATTTCAAAAAACTTGCATGTGGACTGGCATGAAATAATACATTCAAGACACTAAAAAGTGCATGATACATGGCAAAGGCAATGCACTACTGTATTGCAATGAAAGAAATGTGTTATTTGGATACAAAAAATTCCACGCAAGACCTGAATGTGGTTACACTGCACCATTCTGTGCAGAAACATTAATTCTTTTCCGAGCTTCACTCTTTCTACGGAGCAAAATAAAAAATTGCTAGAACTTCTAAAGCATTTAAGTTACCATGTTTGTCATAAGCTTTACATGATTCACCCATAGAAGCAAAATTTGGTAATATACCTCTTTCGAATGGCATCATATTTCTGATTTTCGCATATAGTCTTATAAACATTAGTGAGAAGAAAACTCTTTGCATCCTTAAGAACCTGGAATTTTAAAAGAACTAATAATTCAAAGCATGCTGAGATTTGACAAAAATCATGTGGACATATGAAAGCAAACAAATTCACCTTTGAAAGTAAAGGCAAAGCATCTAGAACAGTTTTAAGTAAAATGATGCTTGATATCAACACTTGGCTCTTTCTGGCATTATCAGCACCCAGGGCCTCATTGTTAACTTTCTTTGGCTTAAAGCAGAAGTGACAGAGCACTCTATCTGCATGAAAAGAACTTGTAGACAATCAGAAGCAATGCACTAACTTCAGGCAAAGAGATCAAATTTGAGTTACTCTTCATTTCCATTCATCCTGCCTGTCTCTTTTGGAAATTTACGGAGAACCTGAGAGAGTCCAAAGAATAGCTGTTCATTGCTCATCAGCTCATCCTGGAAAAGGATTTAAGAAGGTACATCATGGATTGGACCCAAACAATGCCCTCATCAATGTTAAATAATTATAGCAAAAGATAGTTTACATGCAATAATAATGAGGTGGTGTTTTATCCAATAAAACGTAAGATTTCTAAAACAACAACTAAGATAATGCTTTGGATAGAAACTTGTAAAATAAGTCAAAGGAATTCAAACTAGATCAGCAGCAGACTGGGGCCATAAGTCTGAAACTAGACACTAGTCTCAAAACCTTGAAAATGATCTCAGTCTATGAAACAATCTTGTGGCAGCAGTTCAAAATACATACACAAGATAAGGATCTGTTCTCTGAGTTAGCTAAATTTACCAACATACCTAAAATGCTGCTACAAGTAGAATTTTTGGTCTACAGGGAAGAGATAATGGGTGCCTCCCCTAAATGCACTTCAACTGGGGTTTGGGTGGCATTCAACCCTGTGTTTCTTGTGATGACACCAAGTGACCCAGGCTATTAAACTAAACATCCACGAGACCATAAGAACCAACATTGTTAAAAGTAAAACCACCATTTTTCCTGGACAGGGATTTTGTTGCAAGGGTGGGCTTATCAATATTAGTTTCAAATTCATAGTGGTCACAACAAAACCCAGTTGTGATATGTGCCCAACAGAACCTTCAAAGCATATGTTCTTGTCCTGCTGTTTCCAATTGTATGAGGTAAAGGTGAAAATGAAGATAATTTAAAATAGGCATGTCCACAAAATGGAATAATAAACCTCTGAGCCAAATACACTAAATAAATCATGGACATTTAAATTCAACACTGACCAGGCAATCAAGACGAGCAGTGATAGTTTCGATATCTTTCAAAGGCTGCAACAGATTTGCACGCAGAAGTCTAGTCCTGGAAGATTCAAACTCAACAATCAACATCACTTTCTACATTCTTGCAAAGGATAAATACCCCAGTATACAAGTTTCATGTGGAGCATAGACTTTTACATATCATTAATGAAGTCTTGTTCTGTGATTACTCATTCTGAATCCAAGTTACTGTTTTTCACATACCCTCCTATGGTTTTTGTTGTCTTCAGTGTCTGGAATAGGCTTCTTTTCTTGTTGGTTGTGCCCCAAAGTGCAGAATGCATTGGTTCAATGATTTCCAAATTTTGAACACTGCCATAGAATATAGCCATAAATACTTGCAAAATGATCAGAAGAAATTCCAAAATAATTTAGATTTCTGCCAGAGATTTTGTCATGAATTGTGAAAACCTTATGTTATGTCCTATATTTGCAAAATAGTAATTTATGCAGACTTTGAGAAAGGAAAAATATAAAAGGAAAAAGGAATGTAAAGGAAAAGATTAATTACCTAGTGGCATCAATATTCATGTGGTCAAATGAACCATTGAAAGTAACCTGGAATACAAAGAACTCCATAAGAAAGGTCAGATCTTATATTTTACTAGGACTAACTTAGGAGTCATTTAATGACCTATTAAACCATGTCAGTTCCATTCTATAAGGATTGTGATAAGTTTAACCCTCGAGTTATATGAATCATTTAAAATATTATCTTCCAAAATTAATTTTCATCCAGGATTGTTAGTGGAGATAAATGGTTCTGAAGATACAGTCTTTGCACGAACTAAAATATACAGGCAGTGATTGAACATGATCGATGTTAATTAAGAACAAGGACCGAAGTCACTGTGTCATGGAGAGGATGCGAGCAAATTTGATTTCTTATCAAGTAAGCGAAGTGGATGTCGATGGATCCATGATGCAAAAGCTCAGTGAAAACAGATGAGGTAAATGAAAGGACAATATAACATTTCATCCAGCAGGAGAGAAAGAAAAGTAGTGTTATAGTATTGCTTTTAATAAGCATCCAACCCTAGTTGTGAGACAAGTAAATGTCTTTGCTGTTTCTCTTCCTAGAATCTCATAGGAATATCATATGTATTAGAAACAAAGAATTTTAGCAACTAAAGATGTCTATCATATTATCTTACAGACATTAGTGAGAGATGAGAATGCTAGTGATAGAGAACAAAGAATTTTATATTGGGTTTTCCACTGGTTGTGCAACGTCAACACATAACAAAACACTTACCAACAATGAGTGATTTGTGACTATGACCCCTTTCTCGGCTTCTGTCCTGGGCATGATGCAGTTGCAGGATATATTTTAGAAGCAGATTACATAAGTACCATAACTGCAAGCAAGTAGAAGTTAGTGTCCAGAAACTTCAAGCTAGCTCAACATGAAAACATTTGATCACAATAAGGAAGTCCAAAATCTCAAAAAATAAAAAAAAAATCAAGGAAACATGCAATCAATGGTATATGATCAGGCCCTTCTTCACTAGAACAACCCATGCTTACCTGCAGACATATGGCTATGAAACACAAGGATGTGCTGCTGGTTATCTGTCTAGTAAATACTTCACTCATATCAAATCATGCAAGTGAAACAGAGTTACATCTATTCAACATCCGCTGTGCAGTTGCACATATAAGTTATTAACAGATAGCCCATATAAAGTATACAATGCACTTAAGTTACTTAGATTATCCACTGAAACCTATTTGCCATATGCCAATATATCTTTTACAACATAGTTAAGTTATTGAGGAAACCTTTGGCTGTTCTCACTGCAAGATTAATGACAATTAAAGAAATAACTTTTAGTTTCAAGTGCAATTTATTCCTCACACGGAGTATCTCAGACAAAATCCTAGAGCAATTAATTACCACACATGTTTGAAAACTTCTCGAGCCTATCAAGCGCTGAAAGTAATGAGAAGTACCACTTTATTGTAGCTGCAGAAGCAGCCAAGCAGAGATAATATTGCTTGTAATAAGTATCCAACCCAAGCACCAAAGGCTCCTTGGCTGCCAAATTCTTTATCAGAACGGCACCCTGGAATACATAACAACCAAGACATCACCATCAAAGTATAATGCTGCTGGCAGCTGGAACTGAAACCCAAGCAATGGATAGTAGTTTCTGTATAACCTTAGTGTCATCAAAACAACCACGAGCCATCACAACCTACAAAATTTGACAATATAATACTGTAATACTGGCAGAGGATCGCAGACAAATATGGACACATCTGTCAGGTGGCGCAGAACCCATTAACAGACATCACCTTCTTGGTAGAAGCATAAAATTGGTCCACAAGCTCCAAAACTCCCACCGTACTGTCAGGTGCCAATTTGTTCGGAGGAACAATGATCACCATAGGATCATAAAATTGCAGCAGAGTCTTTGTATTCTGATAGGAGCTGCTGGTTTCGATATACTGAGAAAGATGCAGTGAAGCAGACCTCAAGTCAAAGGCTGCCATTCCAACCTACCAAACAGGCAAACAAAACATAAGCATCAAAATAAAACCACTCAAAACATCTTCACGGTTTCTCAATTTCTATTATAATGTCATCAATTGCAGTAATTTTTAGAATCGCTGAATGGAGACAGATCCAACAGACTGTAATTGAAGCCTATGTACAAACGTGTTGAGCGAAGAAAAATACTCCGCACTGTCCACACCGTTTTCACGGATTTAACAAAATAAATAAATAAATAAAGCAGGATTTTGTGTATTTTGTGGTTGAGTTTCCGATTCTGAAAATTTGTGTTCGGCAAAGCTAAATGGAAAGATTGACAGCTTGAAATCAAGAATATGCTAATTTTCATTTTGCTTTCGGGTGTGAATTTTCTCGGGAAACTAACAGCGAGTTACCTCTTTGGCTCTGTTCCCTATGAGGGCAATCACGATGCTTGATCGCTCTCCTCCTTCGTCTTCCATTTTTGCTCTTCGGTGAACTCAAAAATTTGGCAAATGCGCGCCAAAACTGCTCGCCTATTTAAAAACGTGACTGTGAGTGACAGACTTGTTTGGCTGATAACTATTTCCTGCCACTATGGCCCGCGGGGTGACTTTTTTTTTTTTGTTTTGGTCAGGAAAATTAACTGTTAGCAAAGCAAGTTGGTCCAATATATTTTAATTCTGTATGACACTGTGCTATGGTTACATATGATGTACACTGAATAACCGACGCCACCATCCGAGTGATAGTATAAGTACAACAAAAAGATCAACTTATTATTAGAATTTTCCGAATTTGTGCTGGCTTTTGGCATGACTGAATTTTTTGTTTTTTTTATTATTGTTGCTGTAATCATCTGAGCTAGGTGCTTTCAACTTGGATCAGCGGTCTGCTTGTCTTCCAGGACTCCCCACATAAAAACGGCAACTCATATTCTGAGTTCAGGTTCAGTGTTAGACGTGGGATAGAAATCGTGTTGGAGAGGCATCGAGGAGGTGGCATGATCCGTAGCAACAACAAGGGTGTTGTGAGTGGTAACAACCTTGAGACATGTAAATGGTAAAAACAGCTACAGTAAACTAGATTCGTCAACTAATGCTTAACAGTTAAAGATCTGGTTTATATCGCCCAGCAAAATGTTCGACATTTTTTCACCGCGCCATACAGGTTCAGTTATCACGAATTGGGAATCCATAAATTGACGCAAGGCGAAGCTTCATCAGTTTACTTGGATAGTACCATGCCCCGGCGCAGCCACTCCCTTCTGCGTGTTGCGGCGAGAGAACATGTTGGCGCCAGGTTATAACAGAGACAAAGGAGCAAATTGTAGGAAACCAGAGACAGAAGAGTCGCAATTGATGCCTGAAGAAATCAGCAAGTTCTACGTTCAAGATTTCAAATGGCTCCTGGTTCTCTCAAAATTGTGACTAAAACTAAACTGTCCTTGCCATTGTTGCATCGTGTGCTAGAAAACATGTAGCAACAAACAGTCAATATCATTCTTGTGGCAACTTGCAATTGAATTTTTCAGGCAGCACTACTCACGATGTCTATGAAGCCCTGATTCATCAGTAAAGAGTCCACAAACACAAACACATACTATTTTAGATGAACCAGCTACCATGTCTGATGGTCACTAATTCTAGCATCGGACCTGTCTCACAATGCCTGGAATGAAACCAAAGATATGCTCTTACTATTTCTCACTTCAACTAATGAGGCTCAATCTTCAACCATAGCAGACAGCAGAGTTCAACATTAAATGATAGTAGCACACACAAATTTCACTAGTTTATTTGTTGTCCAAATGAAAATTTTCAGGCTTCCAAAACAAGAGGATCAGTTAGCCTCTAACAGCTGTCAACCGTTTCGTGCTTAAACAAAGGAAGAACATTAAGCACAAAAAGTTACATACAACCACATTACATTAGCAAAAATTGCTTGTCAGGTCAAACCAGAGAAAACTCTGACCGACAAGCAATTAATTAACCAAGTTACTGATTAAGCTACCGGGCATAAGATATTTTAACAATAAAACAGACAAAGCAAATAGAGAAATATCATGAGATATAATCTATATACTCAAATATAAGAACATTTTTTGCATTTAAGGCAAACCACTCAAAAAGATTAAAGTGTATTAACACGAAGAATGATAGAGAGTAAATCAATTCTAACACAGATTAAGAATCGAATCATTTGAAAGAAAGTCATAATAAGCATCAATAGCGCTATGCTAACTAAAACAAAAGATCAGACTACTTCATTCGAATGAATGACCATCGCGTTCAACACAATCACACACGGCCTTTTGCATAGACTTGAACGAGAGTGACTCAAAACAAAGATAAGAGACAATCTGAGATTCAATTCAATGACAACTGTATTTTGCAAATCCATTCGGACATCCTTCTTCTTGCAGATTCTTCAAGCTCAACCAGCCACAAACTCTATGTAAAAGTCTCCCGCAACAATTGCTCTATATTAAAACTTTGTTCCTGAAAATTTCAGCAAACTATCTGCTGTAACTTTGCCTCAACTTTCAACAAGAAACAGTAACAACAGAAGCAGCAAAAATTAAAAACCCACAAATCATGAGTCCCACCGCTATAAATAATAATAATAAAAAGGAAAGCGCAAAAACAGGAAGAGGGAAAGGCACACCTACGTCTGTTTGGAGTAAGAAGAAGAGGAAGGGACACGCTTGTTACGAAACATCATGTAACCGACAGGTAACACAACTCCGATCATCATTATCGCCGCTCCGATCATGTATCTCAGCGGACTGGGCGGCTCCACTTCTACGATCTTCCTGTACTGCATACCGCACCGGATCACAAAAACCCAAAGTTTATCTCAGATTAGAAACCTAGAAGTTGCATCCATAAAGAGAAAACTGAAAGAGCCAACAATTAGAGGGAGAAAGAGAGAGAGAGAGAGAGAGGCTTACCGGCATTTTCTAATCTGATCGTGCTTTCAAGCACCGGACGCCTAGACTTCGGAAACGAGGTGCGGATATTTTCCCACCATTTATTTTATTTTGTTTAATTAATTAATTATTCTCGGTTTTAGTTTCAGGCTCAATTTCACGATCTGGATCTTCTCCGGTACAGATTGCTACAGTGAGTTCTGGGTTACCAATAAGAATTCGCCATCTGGTAAAATGAAAAAGGCCTTAATTTGTGTCATTATCTTTTTGGATCTATCGGTATCAGCCCGCAGAGAACTGTCCTCCAACCAAATGGGCTGCGATTTTGGGCTGCCTCGCAGTAACTCGCTGATGATGTCAAACACATCATTCTTCCTTTTTTTTTTTTTTTCCTGCTTCCTCCACAAAATATTGTTATCGTCATTGTATTATCACTTTTACAGGGAAAAACAATTCTTACACAATATTATCTATCACGTGAATATATTTAAATAAATGAAACTAAAACTAGTCCTATTCACTAAAAAATAACACTTGGTAAGTACTAGAATTTAATAAATATAAGATATTTATATTACATATAAAATATCAATTTAATATAACATATTTTATATATAATATAAAATTAATTGTATTCAATTAAATCTAATACTTTTAAGTTCATTTAATTTTTTCAAAAAAAATTACATAATTTGGTATTTTGTTTCCATAATAGTGTTTAAGGGTAGCTGATTATTAGCAATTTACGAAAAAGGAAAAAAAAAAGAAAAACCTTGCAAAAGTAAAATACAGATTGAGATTTAGTTGAATGTAGCAGACTAATTGTACTTTTTTTTTCTAACATAAAAAAAAAGTGTATTGCAAGAATTTTAATCATTACACTTAAAAAGTTAAGGTTAAGTGTTACCTATTTACTTTTTATTTTTTTATTTTTTTTATAAAAAAAATCTATCACTAAAATATTAATAAAGTCAATCAAATTTTCTTCACGATTAATTATAGTAATTTTTAAATTTAAAACTTGATATTTGTATTTTAACGAAATCACTCAGCCTACTTTTAACTATAGTAATTGTCAAATTTGGATCAACAACGTAAAAATACGCTAGCAAATCATCTAAGCTCTACCTTGAGTGGTGACTGATTATGCGAATTCGGATTTTGGAGCGAAAAACCTAGAGTATAAAACCTTCTGAATTCATAAGCCAAGCAAGGATGTGCATTTGGACTTGTCTGGAAAGGTATTTTGCCTCAGTTGGCGCATAAACTGATCCAACAATACCTGACCAACCATACAAAAAAGGGTACAAGAAATTCAGAATCAGCAGTGCTAGAGGGGGGAAAACCATGAAATAAACCGAACCCCATTTAATTAGAAAGAACCCATCGTTTTTTTTTTTTTTTTCACATAAGTCCAACCAATTAAATGATATCTAAGCCTACTTCAGTTGGACGCCCAAATCAAACAATAAGGTAAAAAAATATTTTTTAAAAAAATGATGTTTTATAAGATATTTTAATAATTAAAATTTTAAAATTTTATTTTTAAGTATTAAATTTTAATTTTGTAAAAAGGGTATAAAGTTTATAAAATGAGAATATCTATTTTTATTGTGTAGTTCCAGCTTCCTAATTGATAATAATAATAATAATAATAATAATAATAATAATATGAGAAATCCAATTCAATTCAGGCACTGGATATGAGGACAACCAGTTTGGACTTCCACTATAATGAGCTTCTCCTATCAAGCAATGTTCTTCATTTATCCTCTGCTTTCCTTGTTCCGGGTCCCCACGCGCACTCGGGGAGGATAAGATCAGACTGCTATCTTTCCCACTTCTTTATGCCACTTTTTTCTTTGATGTTGATATGAAAATTCGATTCCTTATCCATGACGGGGGTAATTTCTACCATTTGGTGAATGCCATAACGTCAAAGGGCGTTTCAATGTTGCCGACAAATCGTGCTTTATTCACAATGCATATATACTTATCATGTCAAAAAGGAGAACAATAAAATGTTAAGAATTCAAGAAAAAAGTTTCGTGAACGCAGTAAATTAGATGCAATAAAAAAAAAAATACTTTGACACACTTACATTAATTATTAGCTGACAAAACTGATTTTAATATAAAAGGAGGAAATCAAAAGCAGCAGTGTATGTATTAGAAACATTAAATGGACAATTTATAGTCTCAAAACAAGAATTCAAAGCATGCAGATCCGCAATTATGACCTGAATTTAGTACCGTAGACCCCGTCTTCTCCCAGCATGTGATGATTACACACATGGTGTTATGGATAGACTGGATTTTTCAAATCAATGGCTTCTTTTTCAAACGTATAGTTCTAGGGGCCCGCTTCTATTATGTCACCTCTTGAAGATGAGGGAAGACTGTGTGATGTCTTCCAATCCCACAAATAGAAATCTTAGCAAAGTTAAGAGTCCTGGAATTGGGCATTGTGGAAGCCAAGATAATAAGGAAATAATTCATTAGATGTCCAAATGCAGGCCTGAAATTTCTGATGGGAAGGACAATCTTCGGAAGCTGAAATGGTATCCAAGCTTGAAAATTGGCAAGTGTGTCGGCGTGTCAAATCAAGCACAGAACAAAGTAGGCAATTATAGGAGCGTATAATTGGGAAGAGTTGAAGCTGACTAACTGACTGCCACGAAAACAAAAGCTTGATTTGACAAACCGATTTTATGAGCACCACCGTAAAATTACTTATAATTTAAGAAAATATAAGTAAAAATAAAATTTTTATAATTTTAATTAATTATTTTTAAAAAAATAAAATAAAAAAGTATTATACTTAATTCTTTTATATTCTTAACTTCTTAAATTTAAAGCAAATAATTTTTTTTCTTATTTAGATTATTATAGAATTTATGCCGTGAAACATTAGGGTAAAAATGTATGGTCTCTAATTTTAAGGACGATATGATAGGGGACAAGAGGAAGCATGACCCAACCTCCACGTTGAAGTTTCCATTAGTTTGATTGATGTTTGTCTCTCTTTTCTCGATCCTATAGTGGTTCTCTCTGTAAAAAAAATTAAAACTCGGATATCAATGAATAATTTGCAAGAACTCAATAAATGGAAATCGCTACAAATTTTACATCACCCTAATTGGTTTTGGGTTCGTTTTTCCTTTTAGGGTGCATGGCCACGCCGTGACTGTACTCAATTTTGTTTTAAAAAGAAAAAGATCCTTAATATTTAAGACCTTAACTCTCTGCAAAAATAATTATTAGTAATTTGAACTTATTGTTTTTTTTTTTTTAACATGGAAAAAGAAGCATCATTGGAATGCAGTCATCCTTCTTTACGAGTCCAAATCTTGATATCCTAATTTAATTGCGTACAATGTTAAATTTATCTTTTTAGTTCGATCAAAAATAGATTATTCACATTGTAATTAAGATTTTTTTTTTTTTAGAACAATCACTTTATCAACTAGGCTAACCCTTACGAGACTTACATTCACAATGTAGACATTGTGTAAATATAAATAGCACATATTAATCAATTAGTACATTGCATCTTATGTTAACTAATTAACATCTTTTATATGCAATCTCCATTTAAAAAAAAAAAAACCATATTTCGTCGGCAAATGGTATCTCAAATATTTTTGCATGTGATCTAAAAGATCAATGTTAGCGATTTGATAGCCCATTTTGATGTTTGATCAAAGGAATAAAAACTGGATCTATGGTGATTCAATATCAACCGTCGGATTTGTGTAATGCACCTAGTGGTAAGCGTTCGAGTCAGCCAGGATGAAAACCACTGAAAGAGAGAGAATCCTAAGCCGTCCCCGCCCTCCCCACCGTCCAAAGAAAGTTCATGCACATCCATTGGCAAGTCTTGCACGTTTCAAACCGCCAGCCACATCGAAAACCATAGAAAGCCGAAAGCTAAGAAAAAATCAAGGAAATTGATTCTGTACCACGAGTGCACATGCCAATGCCCTTTAGATTACTTGATCGAATGACTGTACTATGCGATCGAACAATCAACGGCTATTTGAGCGGTTGCATGGTGTGCTTGCATACTAAAATCCGGACCCGAAAAAATAATGCACAGCTATTCAAGTACTACACAATTTTGCGGTTCATAGGCATAGACAAAAGGGAAATATTTGACACGTCATTATTGATTAGATATTATTAATTTTTCTATATATAATTGTAATTAATGATAAAATTATATATATATATATGATCGGTAAAATGTGAGTCTGGATATGTACCGCACATCCTAGGGAGCCTCTTCCTCTACAAAAACAACATAGTCAAAACAATCCAATGCTTTCTTGTAGAATCCTGAGCTTCTGTGCTTGTTTGCATGAATGCCGAGAAACAGTCCCCGTTAATTTAGGATAATGTCACACCTGTGTTTCTTAGGCTATGTTTAATATTAGTCTTCGAGCTTCGTGAATTCTGGTTTGCTTCTGTCCTTTTGTTTTCTTTAAAGGAAAGCAATAGCTTTATTTCTTAAGGGTTCAAAGCACTAGACTTTGATAAATGCTCCCTGCAATCTGATTTGTCCCCTATTGTGCTTTCTTGGTCTTTTTGCGTTTATATATAAGAAGCTTGTTCTCAAAGGAGTTACATGACTTTGTGTTGTTGGCTTGGAGCGAGTCTAAAGCTGCAGGGTTAGTAAAGCAAGCCAGTCTCTTTATCTTAATTAGTTGGGATTGAATTCCTGTGGTTGCTTTCCTCCAAAGGATTAAGGAAAGGCCTTTTTCATATCTTTTTGGGTTTTCAACACTTTTTTGGGTTGTTGAATCTCAACTCAGTTCAACAAAGATTTTTTTGGGGAAACAATGCTTGTAATGATCTGTTGCACAACGTGGTTAGGTACAGTGAATTGCTCTATGCCTGCTAAACTCTGCTTTTTACTGATATGACAGGAAAATTTCAAGGCAATCGGATCTTGGCGATTGATTTCTACACTATACGACAAATAGATCAAGGAGAAGAGGGGTTTTCAATTTGACTTGGCAAATTTTGACAAAGCTCTTGGAAATGGATAGTGAACTTCATTCTGCTTGGAAGAACTTTTCTTTTCCAGATTATGTAGAGGAGGACGAGCTGAAACCCGTGCCATCACTGCCAGCAGTCGCGCAACCACAAACACCAAAGGAGCCTATAGAGTTCTTATCTAGATCATGGAGTCTCTCTGCTTCAGAGATTTCAAAAGCTCTTGCGAAGAAACAAAAACAAGTTTTCATTGATAAGAATTCCAATACATTGCCAGAGTCAATAGTTGCCCCACAACTGGTAATATACCTTTTCAATTATATTGTTTGCCTTTACTGTAATCTTACCTCGTAGAACTTAATTAACTTGACAATTGATAATTAGTGCATTATTTTTTTGGACAATTTGCAGTTAGGGAAGGTAATGAATTCAATAAATTCAAGAAGAGTTGGTTCAATAGGAAAGTGGTTCCATCATAAGGAGCTCAGCAGTAGCACTGTGAAGAAGAAAGACAGGGCGCGCCTGGAAAATGCACTTACTCATTCTGCTATTTCTGTTGCTGGACTAGCAGCAGCCCTGGCTTCTGTGGCTGCTGCAAGTAACTCTGATAGCTCTGGCTCAAAAATGAACATTGCACTAGCCTCAGCAACAGAACTCCTGGCGTCACATTGCATTGAACTGGCAGAATCAGCGGGGGCTGATCATGATCGCGTGGCTTCTGTCGTGAGATCGGCTATGGATATACAAAGTGCAGGCGATCTAATGACACTTACTGCTGCAGCAGCCACAGGTATTCACTTCATCTTTTTCTGACTTTTCAAGCTTGCTTTTTGCACTTTCATGTCTTTCTGGATCACTGGTCATTGGCTTAACAAAGACTTACCCCTTACTACAAGTCAGCTTTGAGAGGAGAAGCAGTTCTAAAAGCAAGATTGCCAAAGGAAGCAAGAAAGAATGCAGCTATAAGTCCTTATGATAAAGGGTTGCTAGACACCCACTGGGGTTCTGCTTTGGTTGGCCCATTAGGGGAACAGTGTCCTCCCTGTGATGGAGAATTGTTGCAACACACAAGAAAAGGTTTGTTTCCCTTTTTCTTCTGAAATTCCCTCTAAGGAGCATAACAGGCTCCAAATAATTTTAGCTGCTAAAAACTGAAACGATTGTTATTGGAACTGTCAGGAGTTTTCCGGTGGAAATGTGTCTCGGTCTACATAAACAAGAAGTCTCGGGTAGGTAGAACTAATTTGAGTAGAAAATAAGAAACAGTTTATAATGTTCACATAACTAATATCCTCTAATTTCAGGTCATAATTAAGATCAAAAGCAAGCACGTCGGAGGAGCCTTCTCCAAGAGGCACAAATGTAAGCTTTTCTCTTTCAGCTGTCTGTTTCTGCATTGTTTCCTTACTTCAAGTCTCAAATTTTTCAGCACCTAACATCTAAATTTATTCTGCTGGCATCAGGCTTGGTCTACGGAGTTTGTGATGAGACTTTGGCATGGCCGTATAGAAAAGAAAGAGAAAGCTCTGAAGAAGCCCATTTTGGAGTTAAAACCGCTCAGGGTCTCCTGGAATTCAAGTGCAAGAATAAGATCCATAAACAAAGGTGGGTTGATAGCATTCAAAACCTTCTTCACCAAGTCAGCAGTGTTGAAGCAACCGAGCATTCTTCGGAATTTTTAAGCACAAACAATAGCATTTAACTGACGATGAATATCGTACAATATATACAGTGCGTCCAAGCGGTATACTGATGTTATTGTGAAAATTATCTGCTCTTACATATGATTTACCCATTCCATACAAGGAATGAAACCCATTTTTCTCGTGTGAGTCTGTAGAAACTGGGATCAATTCTGCTTGTTGGGAGACTCTAGCCTCCTACTCTTGCCTCTGTAAATGAATTCCCACGACTATCTTATCCGCATCTGGGGAAAATCTTGCTTGCTTTTATTCAACTCTCAGGTTTGCTACAGTAATATTGCATCACAAAGAAATAAAGATGACTATACGAACTCAAAAGAGACTGGTTCGATAGTGTACAAAGCTTTGGCTGCAAAATGCACACGATCCTGTTTGTGTAAAGTGGTGGGATTTTGATTGAAGAACCTAAAAAAGCTTTTAGAGCAAGGAGACAGTATAATTGCCTTCAAAAGCTACGCCCCCTTAATTTTATTCAACCTTTTTTAAAATACAATAGTAGTTCTGTTATCTTCATAAGGCAACACGGCAACAACCGCAATTCACGGTATGACTTTATAGCTTTTGCAAGACATTGCTTCTCAAGGTTATCTGATTTCTGCATAAAACTCCACAAGTTATCTCCATGGGATGTAGAACAGGCACCTGACAGCTACAAATAATAGACAAGATTCAAACACATAATAACAAACAGTAGTTGCTCTGAAGCCAGAATAGCAGTCTTGAACTTGGGATCCAGAACAGGTACCCTGACAGCAGACCTAGTTGCACCCAACATATTTGAGAGATTGAGAAAGTTCTCGTCCATTTGCACCTGTGGCAATTTAGCAGGATCAAAAGCAAACTCGCTGCCCCATTTCACATAGATCAAACACAATAATTTTGCCTCAATTCTCAAACTACAGTCAGTTGTCAGGGACACTATTTCTTGAATCCAGACCCCATTAAACTTTTTCCATGGTAGCACACAAATTTTTAGGCAAAAACTGGGTGGTTGCTGGAAAGTGTCAAAACCAAATGACTTCTAGCGCACACGCATACAAACTTCATTCCTAATTATCTAGCTCCATTAGTTAGCTACAGAGCAACATCAACACAAGGCAGAGTCTAAGTATGGTCTCAGAAAACAAGGAAGCAGGTATTCATGAATAAATGGAGAAAGGGGTAAAAAAAAGGTGGGGTCTATGCAATGCATGTATGCGTGTGTCCATATCAAAATATATATTTATATTGAAAAATTATATTGCAAATAATAAAAGGGTGCCACCTTCTTGAATAGAAAACATTCTTGTTTTCAGGCACGAAAACATCAGCCCAAGAATGTTGCCGCCTCTAGAAGCAATGCATCCGACAGCTTTGCAGCAATGCCAAGATCATCCTAATGACCCAACAAACAAAAAATAAATAAATAAATAAAAACACTAGTCTTTCGTTTAGCCGCCCATTTTTCTATTCGTGAGCCATAATCTACAAATGTAAATCTTAATGAAGAGGCTCACTGGGCATTGTAAAACGTGGATGCCAATGCCATGGGCTAGAAATGGAGAAAAAGAGCAATCGAGGGACTCCCCAGGAATTCTAGAGGATGTGAAGGACCTGTTTACAAATCCAAAGACTTTTATTATTCATGACCTGAAGCGGCGTCGTTTGGGCTTTCGGCCTTATTTTCTAGCTTTTGTTTGTACCTCAGCTTGTCGGTACGAGGTTTTAGCGTTGACGGAAAGCTCAATTTGTACAAAGAGGAATCAAAGACTTAACCAGGCAACGTTCTAGTTCCATTGTGGAGGATGTTTGGTTAGAATTATTGCTGAACATTTTGTACAATATTGAATTATTAATTCCAGAAATAGGCATATGTAATAATCCATTTATGGTAATAAAAACCAAATTCAATAATGTATTGAGTAAATCCTTTAGATTAATAGGTTTCTAAAATTGAAAATAAAATATTAAAAAGAAAAAAGTTACTGTACTAGAGAGACAAGAAGTGAAGGAAATTTTCAAACTAATACATCCTACCTATTGCAATTTCTTTGCACATCGAAATTATAACAAGCCCATCCCAATGCCGCACTTTGAAAGAGCTGGCCAGCACAGTCATTGTTACAAAGTTTTTTTTTTTTGTAATCGGCATGATTTAGGGTTTACAACAGAGCTCAGCCAAGCAAACCTATAGCATTTTAAATTCGATTAGTTTAATAAATGAGTATCAAAATGAGGTTTAATGTTAATGTCATTTAGTTAAGGAGTTACATCAAGTCTAGTATTGTTAATTTAAAAAATCAAAAATTTATGGAGTTAAATTCTTTATTACAAACTTTTTTAAAATTTTAGGATATTAAAAAATTAAATAAAACTATAAAAATTTATTACCACTAATAAAATTAAAATGAGGTAAAAAATTTATGTCTTAACAAAACTAACCAATCAATAAGAGAAAATAAAGTGTTTAATTTTAGTTTACAATGATAAATATATAACATATCATTTGAAAATTGTTTATCAAGCCTACCTCGACGACACATAGAATGAGTTTTTTAATTAATTTATAAATAATTTATCTATGAATATAAATAAATCAAATTTATTTGTATTTAGCCTTAAGCATATAATTAAGTTTTAAGTGTCATTTGTTTATGTAAATAAACATATTCAAGTGATTTGTCTATGAACTAAATCATTGAGTCCTATTGAAATACTATTGTCGAAATTTGCTTATTATAACTCGGGTGGTGAGTTTTTTTTTTTTATAAAAAGAAGTTAAATTAAACTATTAATGAGTGGCTTATAAACAATGACTAACATCCATACAATATATCTCCCCTTGATATTAAAAACAAAAATCAATGAGTCTTTATGAACATAACCACTCGTTTGTAACTCTGGTATGGTTCTTATATGGTAGGAGGTCTGCCGAAAAACAGGATTGGTAGGCCCAATATTTACATTTTCTTATTATCAAGCAGCTTTTCTGTCATTCTTACTGGCCTAAACAAGATCAGGCTCAAATCCAAAAGCAACAAACGAAATGACAGAGCATTCAAAGGCCTAAAGGTGAACTCCTCAGAGTCAAGGCTCAGGGATACTCTTCAGAGGGTGAGGCTGGAACGTATGACCCAATGAAAATGTCGCCGTACACAAGCCCAGCCAGTCCTCCTCCAATGAGTGGGCCTACCCAATAGATCCAGTTCTGTGAGAGATCTCCACTAGCCACTGCAGGGCCGAATGAGCGAGCTGGGTTCATTGAGCCACCGCTGAATGGGCCAGCTGCCAAGATGTTTGCACCAACGATGAACCCAATTGCAATGGGTGCGATAATTCCAAGCGAGCCCTTTTTGGGGTCTGCGGCCGTGGCGTAGACCGTGTAGACCAGTGCAAAGGTTATGATTATCTCCATCACCACTCCTTCAAAAGCATTCATCCCTGATGCAACCCCATGTGTTGGTACGCTCTGCCAAATCCAAGAAATTATTCCTACTTTGACACTATTAAGATAGATTCAAGAAATTTCTGACTAAAATTCCATAGGGTTGACATACACAAGGTCCAAATACTAAACTTGTAAAGACGCAAATAATTTGCATTTACATTACCTTTTCAAGTTTCGACTCGCAATTCAAATGTTGCGGACTCATTTCTTCAACATCAAAATGCTTTTCAAGTCAGAATTATCATTTTCTTTTATTTGGGTTTCTATTTTCTCACCTTGCCACCGGTGACGAAGTGGAGGAGGAGGCAGGCTACAATAGAGCCAAGGCACTGGGCGATCCAATAGAAAATGCCAGTTAGGATTGTTATGTTCCCTCCAATGGCCAATCCAAAGGTGACAGCTGGATTCAGATGGCCACCAGAGATATTGGCTGCCACTGATACCCCGACAAACAGTGCAAACGCATGGGCCACGGCCACCGCAACAAGGCCCGGTGGGTTCAAGGCTGCATCCGTTGTGAGCTTGTCTGCACCAATATAGAACGTCAAAAGACATAGGTGAGACTTTTTCTTTTTTTTTTTTTTTTTTGTGGGCTTTTAGTGTTTTCTCAGATCGATTGTCACAGAAGACGCTGAAGGCTGAAGCAATGACTTACTGTAGGCAATAGCCGATCCAACACCAGCAAAAACAAAAAGAAGAGTGGCAATGAACTCGGATAGATAGGCCTTGATGGACCGAAAACTGAAGGAGTCACCAAAGCTTCCAAAAGCTATTTTCACCATGCTTACTAGCTAGTGCCTTAACTAGACTGGCTTAATTAACTCAATTGCTCAACTTAGTATGTTTGCTATCTTTGTGAATGATCTCTGTGGGTAACTTACTTCATGATCCTGGTCTAAATATATAGTGGGTTTACGCTAGTTGAGTTTGCACCTATGATCGCAGCCGGCACCGACCATGGGACGCAAGCCAATATGTGGGCAACACATATTGGGTGCCGACCAACCGCCTTCATTTGATAATTTATTAGCATCTGCATTATGAGCATAAGCCAACACTAGTTTGTAATTGATGATGACCCAGACAACATATTGCAAACTCCATCAATGGGAACTTATTTTATGAGAATGTTCTAGTATGACATCAAAACTTGCTCCGTCGCAGTGCTAAATGTAATGGTTGCGGCAGATCATGTCATTTTCGTCTTTGCAACACAATTGAAAGATTGGTTTTTCTTTTTCTTTTTTTTGCAACAAATACAACGTTGGCGATGATGTTGACAAAAGGACAAGGGTAAATGAAATATTAATCGTTGTTAAGAGGGGGGAAAAAAAAGAAAAGAAAGCTATATGGATCGGTTAACTCTAGCTCACAGAATTATAATGGAGATAGAAACAAGATGAGTTGGTATGCATATCTCATTGTTTGATTAAAAAATTATGATTGCATGGACGCATATAGGTCGATAAAAAGAGCTTGAAATGCCGTGTAAATTAAAGACGACCGAATGAAAGGGGTTAATGTGTCCGTCTCTTTGAAAATTTTGAATGGGCCGGCAATTGTCAATGCACAATTGATAACGACGCTGTATGGATTAGTTTCATCCATTACATTACATATTCCAAGCCTCGAGGATAAATTAAAATAAAAGGTGGCTCATGTTAACAAGTTCCGCAAGGGAATTTTTTAAAAACGTACCTACTGCACCTTAGTACTTTATTGCACTATAGTATCCTTTTTTGGGGTGACTCTTGTTAAAGGCAAACTTCTGTTGCCACATTCTACAATATGTTTAATATAAAAATCTTGTTTATAAAGTGCGAATTTTACTACATTTTTTTCAAAAAAAATTGTTTTTCTAATTCAAATAAGTGACATTCAAATTGTAATAAAATGGGTTACCGTTATATCAAAACCAATATTACACAATTTAGACATGAACTTTGATATCATTAGTCACAAACTTTTAGTTTTGTTTATTGTCCATGAGTACTCAGTTACCTCAAACACTTCCCACTCACCTCCTCGTGTTCTTCCTCTTAAAAGCATGCCTTTTTATAGTGCTTTTCTCGTGCTTACGGGGAAGCGCTAGATCGAGGCGTTGATGGGCCGGAAGATTTACGATTTTCGCCAGGCTTGGCCGACATGTAAGTTGGCGGCTCCACGAAGGATTCCATGTTTTGGGCCAACAACATGTAGTGTTACCAAATTCTAATGGCCTTTATTTTTCTTAAACCAGACTCAAGTTACACAAATCCCGCCATTTGTTGCCTAAGATACAGCAACAAAAAGGTTCTAGAAGTGTGCAGTATTACATGGACACTTCTTGTCCAACTCATCGAACATTCTACAGGGCAAAAATCAGGTCGAATTAAGTTTTTACGAACTGCCAATATTATCCAACCTGTTTGCTATCCAAGATACAACAACAAAAAATCCTACAAAGAGCATTTTTACTTGGCAAAATATTTGATAAACTAAACAAAAAATTTCCACATGACAGACAATATACTTCAAATACCAACCCCTTAAAATTCATATAAACTTTAAGTTTAAATCTCATATCTTCAATTGATATTAGGAGATGAATGTGATTGTAAGACATTATTTGACGTCTAAATTAGTAGAAATTGATAAGAAAAAAAAAATCACTGAATTTAATCACAAATAGTTTAGAGAGAATATTTATTAATAGGATTTTTATATTTAAGTATTTACCTAATGATTAATTTTGAGTAGCAGAATTTTTTGTTTTTTTATTTTACCAATTCTAATTGAAGAACTTCTAATGTCATTATGCACACCCAGTTAACCAGCTAGCCAGTTTGGTTGGCCATTGACCACTTATTTTTTGGGGGAGAAGAGGTTCAAGAATTGTCTCTTGTCCTCTAAAATGGAAGAATTGTGGTACCTGACACGTTGACGTGTTAAGAGCTCGCGTGCCTTGGTTTCCAATTCCTTACTAACTACCATCGACTGAGTACTAACCAGATTGATTGCAAAGAAATTATACACATACTATGTTAAAATATAACCTCATGGATCGTGTTCTCAGAGTATAATAATTTTATTTTTAAAATTAGTAAAATTTAAGTGTTGTATAATTATTTAAAAATATAAATTATAGAATTAATTTCACGTGTTTCTTTTTTTTTTTTTAATAAGTAATAAAGTAATTTTGTTATAAGCATGAAGAGAAACACCTGACAGTTGCCAACTACAAAAAGCCTTCTACGCGGAGAAACTACGGAACCCCTGTATATAAGAATTTAAGAAACAAATGGTAGAAGAGGTTTTATAATTTCCTGCGTTGCATATGGTCCTGTCATGAATACATTGGAAAGCAGACTATAACCTTGAAATCAAAGGAAAATTTAGCATTTAAATTTAGTAATCAAATGACCCTATTAATTTTTCTATTATAAGAACATGCTTCTTACTTTTTTTTTTTTTTTAATTTCTAATTGCTTTCATCAATAAAATCTGACTTTGATTTATAAAAAAAGAAAAAAACTGTGAAGCAGAACAAGTAATTCTTTTTTTTTTTTTTGGGTGGAACAGTGCATAATTTTATTATTAGCTTAAAGATTACACCCCAAATGCAAAAGTTCGAATCTAGAATATATGCATAATCTAGCATGGTGCAAGTATTTCAAAAGGTGTGCAGTATCACAACCCAGCACTAAGCTCCGATTCTCTAATCACCGCCTGCTCCGCCAATGCCACAGCGTTAGCGCTGTGCGCTGATGTGCCTAGAGCTCTACCATGAATTCGATTGCAAGATAGCTTCAATTGCTCCAACGAAGGGCTGATTTCATCTTCATAATAAATTTCAAATTTAATACGTCACATAACACCTCACAAAAAGAACAATTATTTTGAGGTTTCTATGAATGCACCCGATAAATTAAACTGAAAGTATACAGTAATTTTGTCTGCTTGAATTATTTCACAAGTAGCAAAAGCTCACATCCATTACCAGTGAAGTGCTTGTAGAAACAAAGTTACAGATAAGGTATCGAACTTTAATTATATCTCTTTCACTGAATACACCTTCCACCAAAGAAATTTACATTATGAAAAATGTGAGCTACAAGCAGCCACATATCCGCATCCATGTCAGCTAGAGCAAATGTACCACTAAAATTTAAAATTTTGGTCTCATTTTATTATTATTTTTAATGTTTGTCCATATTTAAAATTTTATTTTGTTCCAATTTTTTTTTGTTTATTCTCCATTTTCCAGAAAAAAAGAAATTCCTGGCTGCAACCCTATTCATTAGAAAAATAAAGCATAATTTGAAGGAAAAATGTGTTCATGGGCAGATAATTGGATAATCCAAGCATGAGATGTTGCCAGAATAAATCTTCTGAATTTTGTTTCGGGTTGTCTTTAATATCACAGTGGTTATTCTACTCGTCTGTCTCGGTACACATTGCTAACTAGCTTTATCCAAAAGGAACCGAGTATATGGAAAGTATTCCAATCGAACGGCCAGGATTTATCAATTATTTTGACGTTCCTAGTTGAGAGACTCAGACCCCCTCTGACCAACCTAATCTTCTTCTGCCACGTATCCTCCCGTACATAATACTTTCGATTTTTTTTAAAAAATCCAACTCGAGTCAAAGTCAAAACCAACTCCTCGTTTTCTTACCTCCCCATCTTCCTCTCACAGCCCTCGTATCCATCGTCCTAATCCAGACGTCCGGTAACAATCGAACGGCTTGAAATGCTACTGTTACATTTCATGTCTGGTGACACTGTCACTGAGAACGATTTCATCGACGTGTGAAAATACCCCACGTGTCACATTCCAATGCATTATCACCCGTCGGATCGGGACTATTTACGGATGCCCCACTTTTTTTTAAAATGCAATGGCAAGAAATCCCCTTGCAAAAAAGCAGATCTCTCTGCCACACACAGGCTTGCCCTGATTGACCGGAACCCTAACTCGATCCACCGGAGAAATCAAGATTCCGGTGAGTATACAGTCTCCGGCTGCCAGAAAGTTTGCTTGTTTGGCTGTTTAGTTTCATTCGATTACGTTCTTCTGTCAGTTGAAGAATGTGCAAGATTGACAGAGAGCTCGCTAATTTTTGGGTTTTTCTGTGTTTTGTTGAAGTAGTAGATGAGCGTGCGATTGGAGAAGAGTTGAGGATCAAACGGTCAGGATTTCGTCGCCGGATGGAGGGAGGTAGCGTCTCTAGACTTAATTGCTATGGTACTGTTCATTCCTACGTTTCTTTCCAATAGAAAAGCAAATAAGGTTAGAAATTTCTTTTTTAATATTTTGTGGCTTTTGTTCTGTTTAATGAGTTTAAGGGAAAAACAATGTGCTGATATGGCTTTTTCTTTGAAATGGTAAGTTGAAGTTTTGAAAATTTGTTCCTTTATTTTTTATATTTCCTGAATAATTAGATGCTGAAACTGGCCAAGAGGGAGCTAGTTTTCTGGTTGCAAATTTTAAATGGTTAAAAAACTTTAAGTGGGTCTTTATCTGTGAGTTGATAACACTTCTAAGTAACTAGGATTATTGAGTGAAGATCACTTCATCTGTGAGTTAAAATGTGCCGAGAAGTTGGCAACTGGGTTAAATATGTTCTGGTAGAAGAGTGTTGTTGATCAGAGCTGTGGGTAGTTACATGGAAATAGAATATTGCATTGGTGTCATCATGACACGTGGAAGTTGCCTCGGTTTAACTTTGCTTTTGCCTGTTTCTGACTATATTGGCAGCAAGTGGCATTTTATCTTTGATACACTAAATCATTAATTGAGCGTAAATGGTGATATGTATGAACCAAGCATAAAGTGTGATCTATTTTTGTCCTTCAATTAGTGACCTTGCCCAATTTCCATCAGTCAGCAAATACAATGTGGATCTTTGGTTTTCCTTATCTTCTTAAGATTGTTTTTTTCATCCTATCCCACTCTAATGGCAGACCATGTTAATTGCTACTGATTTTATCATCCATTGCCCACACTTTTTGCAATGAAGTTTCTGCCTTTCTGCAGGAGGTAATCTAAAGACTAGTCCCTAGGTTTTGAATTCATTTTACTCCTTGTTTGGCAAGAAATCTTTGGCAATATCTTTGAATCGTTTATTTCCTCTCTGCACCTATGTAATTCTCTTTTAGAAAAACTAATTTATATGTGAAAGTTGAACCTTGCAGTACCAAGGGTCACAGCTTTCTTCATTGGAATCAAAATTTCCTTTTCTGTGTAAAACTATTGCATTAGAAACCAAATATTTTTTCTTATTATGTTTTGATTTGCTATTTTGTTAATGACAACTTAGGTCCAAGTCTGTGTTAGCTCACTCTAGTTCTTGGACTTTTGACCCTCTCCCTTGTTTAGTGTGTTGATTGGGCCATTTTGGAAAATATTGAATATGTTCTTTATGCCCATTATGATGGTATTTGTGAAAGTTTGCAATACCTGCTTTCTAATTGTTCTATCATATTTGTTGCTTCTGCAGTTTAGAGCAGGATATTTTTAATATCTAGGATACGTGATTTTTCTTGTCATTTTTTAATGGTTCTTGTCATTTTTTTAATGGCATGTTCACTCCCTCTTTCTCTCATCCTCTTGTGCCACAGGTATACACCCATGGATTATGATGACAATGATTTTCAGAGCCAGAATCGTCATTTAGCTGGTGAGGGGAGCAACAGATTTCCTCCTGCTTTACGGTCATTTGCTATTCCCAAGTTTGATTTTGATGAGAGCCTTCATGGAGCTGTAAGGTTTGATAGCTTGGTGGAAACTGAGGTTTTCCTTGGCATTGAAAGCAACGAAGATAATCAGTGGATTGAAGATTTCTCCCGTGGACATTGTGGGATACATTTTAATTCAGGTGAAGTAGAGTCTTGCTCTATTTCTAGGTGCAACAATGTTTGGTTGGAGGCAACTTCCTCAGAATCGGTTGAGATGTTATTGAAATCTGTTGGTCAGGAAGAAACTGTCCCTGTACAAACTGACAGTAAGGAATCAGATGCCTGTGATGAATTGGGTTGTATGATAAAACCAATGGATCCCAATTTGAAGCAGAATAACGGTTCACTGTCAAGAATGGATGATCTTGCAGCTTCAGGTTTACAGCCTACATTACCACCAGTTAATGTTCCGGATAATGTTTGCCTTTTAGATGATGTTGAAGGGCTGCAGCCTCAGGTTGACACTGGTCCACTAGTAACCCAGGTTGAAGAGGGCTGCTTAACTGTTGGGGAAGGAGGCTCGATAAAAGATGGTATTCCTAAATGTGTTAATCAGAGGGAAGCTGGCAATTTGATTAGCGGATCATTGGATGACAGGAAAGAAAAAACTTCTCCAAGGATGCATGCTGACAGTATAGTTTGTTCTTTGCAAAATACAACGGTAGGCAGTGATGTGTTGAATAATGAAGATGAAATTAATAGTGTGGGGTGGACTTCTGATCAAAAAATAGAAGTGTTGGAAACTAACAAGGACAAGCATAAGGAGGAACAATATGCATCAAGCCAAGAATTTCAAAAGGATGATCAGGTTTCAGATGATAACTTGCTTGAAAATAATGCTTCTCATTTGGAAGAAACTATTAGTATTGATAAAAATTTGAGTAATGTGGAGAGAACTTCTTGCACAATGGCAAAGGGGGAGTCTGGCTTATCTGATGAGCTAGAGATTAGAGACCCTTCTGGAATAAATATGAAACTAATGGGCACTGAAGGCAATAGTTTGTCTGAGAGGCATGATGTTCAAGACTCAAGTGGTTCCTCAATGGATAATAAGAACCTAGTCAGTGATGTTGGGCCATCTCCACTGCTAACAGAGGAAAACGAAGCTTCTAAACTTAAATTCGAAAGTAGTAGCAAAGGCTGTTTTGGCAGTATTTCTAGCTTAACAGTGGTTTCTTCTTCAGCTGAACCCTTTGGTGAAATGCATGTGGAGGGTGACATTTCATGCTCAACATTGGCAAAATCCATGGGAAGCTTTGAAAGAGGTGTTGATTCTGAGCATCACCAGGAACTTTCTGTAGAGGAAAAGGAAAGTACAGCACTGTGCCCAGAAAACAGTAATACGGCTTCTGATGTTGCTCTCATTATGGATAGAGGTGTACAGACCCTGTCCTCTGATGGTGGTGGGGCAGAAAATACATTGATAGATTCACAATTGCAATCAGATGGTGCTGGTGGAAATGAAGCAGGTACATGTTCTGTATCAAATTATAAGCTTCAATTTTAGAGATTCTTTTCGTTCCATGTTTCATATCTTCTGATGTATCTGGTTCCTAACATTTCTGGGGATACTGTGGCTGATTTTGCATCTCTTTCTGTCAATGGTTTCTCCCCAGATGCAGTTGTTGATCACACAGAGGTTGAAATGTCCCATAGACCTTTGGTGTCATTAGCTCATAAAGAAAGAGATAATGATGCCATGGTTTCTCCAGAAGCAAGCATCTTGGATCTGAAGACATCTACTCAATTGAGAAGTGCATCAGAACCTGCCTCTGAATATGAGGAAGATGCTGCAAGACAGATTGTATGTGAGTCAGCTGATCAGCCTTTATTAATGCCGGATGGTGGTAAAACAGAAAGCCAAGGTGAAGGTCAAACAACAGTGAATAGCAAGGACAGTCAGGAGAGCACCAAGGAGATGAGAGTGTTGCCAGTGTTTAGCGATTTGACTACAAATAAAAGAGATGCTGTCACATCACTAGAAAAAGACATTGATCAAAAGGAGTCCTCCAAAGTTTTGGGTTAGCATTTATTACCTCTACTACAAGTGCATGAAAATTATTGAGCTTTTTTGTTGAGTTATAAATTTTACTGCATATAACTCATGAACCTGGAGTAGGATTACAAATTCTGATATCTATTTGTTCTAGCTTTTGAAGTTTATTTGAATGAATGTATGCTAGCATGGTGATATTTTGTGCCACAACCTGCATGACATCTGATTATCTTTGATCTGGTTCTGACCAGTGGTCTGGCTTAAACATCCTGTTATTATATACTTTATGGTTATGCCTTGGTTTTATTTCCTTTATGTTAGTCTCATGGTCCTGATGTATGTAATTGCAAAGCTGCTTGCATAGTTTCCCAATATGTAATGTAGAAGAGCCTCTAGACACAATCATTTTTTCTGTTGGGGCTCACTAGAATCTTTGCCATTCTATTATATATATGTATTTTTTAAATAAATGCAGAACTAACTGTGAGCAACGATGAGATGCCTGGATCTGGGCCTCTGACAGTGGAGGAGTCTGGCCAGAGTACTAATCAAAAAGACCAAGTGGAAAATGAAGCTGTCACAGTGTCTGGAGATACAAACAGGCAGATTGCCATTCCAGGCATAAATCGTAAGCACTCTTTTTTGGTACACTTAATCATAGGTACTTCACATTTATTGTTTATTGACATTGATTATATCCTTCTGCTTGGCTGGCTAATTTGCATATGTTTTGTAATTACTGGAGAAACTTTTGAGTCCTTTAGTCTTGCAATTGCTGAATTTTTTGCTAGAATCTTTATGTCTTCACATTGGTTTTGTAATTTTCACTTTTTATTGCTAGAATCTTTTTCATTCTATTATATATATATGTATGTATATATATGTATGTATTTTTTAAATAAATGCAGAACTAACTGTGAACAACAATGAGATGCCTGGATCTGGGTCTCTGATGATGGAGGAGTCTGGCCAGGGTACTAATAAAAAAGACCAAGTGGAAAATGAAGCTGTCACAGTTTCTGGAGATACAAACAGGCAGATTGCCGTTCCAAGCACAAATCGTAAGCACTCACACATATATTGTTTATTGACATTGATTATATCCTTCTGCTTGGCTGGCTAATTTGCCTATGTTTTGTAATTACTGGAGAAACTTTTGAGTCCTTTAGTCTTGCCATTTTTGAATTTCAACATATTGTTCCTGCACTAGAATGTGGAGGCAGTGGTGCTGTTCAAGATGGGCCAGCAAGTGTTTCTCTCACAGTCATCAGAACCACTGAACTTTCTCAGAACGAAAATAACAAAGAGGGAGTGAAGGCATTGTCTGAGATTACTGATGATGATGCTGGCAAAGTTTTGTCTGCTGCCGGGAATCCAAAACTTGGTGATTCCTCCAGAGATGATAGGAGTTTTACCTTTGACATCAGTCCCATGGCAGATACATCCCAAAATGAACCTGGCAAGACATGGAATCCTGTTTTTGCCGCACAATCCAGCATATTGTCCCCGGTAGATTTTTCTTTCACATAATATATTACCACCTGCCTCTTCTGAGATTAAGATATTCATGATGTCCACTTGTGAATGGGGTTCTTGATTTTTGGAAAATTTTCATGGGGAAAACAGAGAAGTGCTGGAAGCTGCGTTTACCCTGTGGAAAATGAATTCCTGTCTTCTAAAATTCTGTTAATATTTGCAGCCCTAAGCAAGACTCTCTTTCTAATTCCCCAGCTTTCCTACATCGGAAAATTGGAAGGGAAAACCAGTTTTTTCTAATTTTCTGAATTTGAATAGAAAATGCTTCCTCATTCTAATTCTCCAACTCCAGAAAATTGATTTAATGTTTCAACGGGTGAACTCATTTTCTGTATCGCCTACATAAAATAAGTTGGATAATGAAAAAGAAAAAAGGATATTAAAAATAGTTTTTCTTTTCTTTTTTTTTCAAGAGAAGGTACAGCTTTATTTCTGTGTCACAGTAGACAATAATAATCCTTATGAGGTTTGTGTTTTGATTTCTAAAGACTGTGGACGGATCTCCTTCAACTTCTGGCTCAGGCCAATTGGAGACCAAGGTTGCTCAAGAACTTTCTCATGGAAGTCAAAAGGTATCAGATGGAGCCATTGCAAGCAGTGGTTCTAATAGTAATACTGAAAGGAAATCGAGGCGATCATCTGGTAAAGCAACAGTAAAGGCATCTTCTAAAAAGGGGAATCCAGTTAAAGAAACAGCTTCTGTGAGACTAGAACGAGGGGGAAAAATGACCAATGTCTCTCTAAGTCCTCCTGGGATTTTTCAGCCTGTCCAATTGAATGAAATGCAGTATTTTGGGCATGTGAATTCCGGTGGCGTCAAACCATTGGTTCTTGCTGCATCTACCTCTAGTCTGCCAGATTTAAATTTTTCAGCTTCCTCATCAGCAATTGTTCAGCAATCTTTCACAGACCTACAACAAGTGCAATTGCGTGCTCAGATCTTTGTTTATGGAGCTTTGATGTGTGTCCCTCTCTAGAATGCGTTTTGTATATGACTTTTACATGTTAGGTGAAAAGAGTTTCCCATTAACTAGCGTTGATCTGAGATATGTCTAACTTTCATTTGTGTTTCAAATCCTTCCTGCAGTCAAGGAACAGCGCCTGATGAAGCATACATGATATCAGCATATGGAGGATCCAGTTAGTGTTCTGTTACCTTTTTTGTTTTTTTGTCTCTGGTTGCATGTTGTCATTAGCACTGAACCATATGTTCACTTGTTGACATCATGTGCTTGTAGATGGTGGTAGAAGCATGTGGGAGAATGCCTGGCGTTCATGCATGGAGAGGCTTCACGGCCAAAAATCTCATCTCGTTACCCCAGAGGGCCATTTGCTGTCAGGTTCGGGTATCCCTCTGACTTGAGTTTTTTTTCTTTTAATGTGTTGGTTGAGTTACGAAGTTTATCAGACTTGATTTCCAACAGGTTTGAGGGTCCCTGAACAAGCAGCCAAACAGAGTGCACTCCTAAGTAAAGAAATCTCCCCATCTATTGGTCAAGTCAGCAGCAAGGGTATTCCAACAATTTTAAACCCTGTTGTACCCCTTTCTTCACCACTTTGGAGTTTACCTATGCCTTCTGCCGGTGCCTTGCAATCAAGTGGCTTGCCTAGGGGTCCACCTATGGACTATCAGCACCCACTTGCTCCTTTGTCTTCCCACCAAACTCCACCTGCTAGGAGCTCTGTGGCACTTAATCCTTCTTGGATATCTCAGGCCCCCTTTTGTGGTCCCTGGGTTGCTTCTCCACAGAATTCTGTGCTTGATTCAAGTGGCTGTTTCTCTGTGCAATTACCGACCACAGAGACTTTTCAAGTGACACCTGTAAAAGAATCATCTCTGCCAGATTCCTCTGGGGTGAAGCACGTTCTTTCTGGTACTGGATTGCGGACTGGGGCTTCATCTGGTGTTTTTACTGGGATTTCTCTTGGGCCTGACATTCAAAAGGTGACAGAAGTATCTGAACAACACTCTTCTGTTCTCAAGCCTAGGAAAAAGAAAAAGATTTCAGTTCCTGAGAGTTCTGGTCAGAATGCCTTGCTTCCTCGATCTCATGCAGATGTGGGATTTGCTTCTGCTGCTGGAAGTCATTTTTCTACACGGTTGTCTGCTTCTGTTGCCAGCAGCACTCCTGTTACCGTTGTTTCTAAAGCCTCCACTAACAAATTCATCTCATCTTTATCGGCTATATCTGGTAATATTAGAAAAGGAGACCAGAAAGCAGAAGGGAGAGCTACTTCAACAGAGCAGACCCTCACTAAAGTAAAAGAGGCTAGGGTACAGGCAGAGGATGCTGCTGCTTTTGCAGCTTCCACTGTTAGTCACAGTCAGGAAATATGGGGTCAGTTGGATGAACAGAGAAAATCTGGCCTGCCTGTGGATATTGAGACCAAACTTGCATCTGCAGCTGCTGCAATAGCAGCTGCGGCTGTGATTGCAAAGGTAGCAGCTGCAGCTGCCAATGTTGCATCAAATGCTGCCTTGCAAGCTAAACTAATGGCAGATGAAGCAGTACTTTCTAGTGTTTACAACATTCCTGGTCAAAGCTATTCAATGTCTTTTTCAGATGGCACACATAATTCAGAAAAGGCTACCCCTGCATCGATTTTGCAGAGTGATGATGGAACAAACAATTCTAGTTCAATCCTTCATGCTGTGAGGGAGGCTGCTAGGAGGAGGGTTGAAGCTGCTTCAGCCGCATCAAAACATGCTGAAAATATGGATGCTATTGTGAAAGCTGCAGAGCTGGCAGCAGAGGCTGTGTCTCAAGCTGGAAAAATAGTTGCCATGGGTGATCGTTTGCCTTTGAATGCGATTGTAGCAGCTGCTCCAGAGTGCCATCCAAAAGTAACTCAAGTAACTTCTGAACTGTTTTCTAAATCAAATGATGTTGGTAAAGAAAATTGCAACATAGATGGAGCTGGAGGAGGTCTGGATATTTCTTCCAGGCAGGATTCATTAAATAAGAAACAACTTCATGGTACTAATTTTGCAAGGTCACCCCGAAAAGATGAATCCTGTGAGGATGATATGAGATTAGTAGACGTCATCTCAGGTTCAGGTGTGACCAGTGCGAAGGATGCTAAGGTACATAAGAGCAGGAAAGCTTCTGACTTGACTAAGACTGTTGGGGTGGTTCCTGAACCTGAGAATGAGTTAAGACCGTCCTCTCGTCCAAATGAATATGGGAATGCTGAGGAGTCTCTCAAAGAAAGTAATATCAAGGAGGCTTCTCATGTTGAGGTTTGGCATTTCCACCATTGAGTTTTCATTGCTGACGTTTTGAAGCTAAATTTGTGACTTATTGTGTTTTGATATCCATTAATGTTTGAAAACTTTCTGTTTTTTGGAGTTATTTTTTCCTGTTTCTGTTCTTTTGTAATAATTAATTTTCTTTTCAGGTTTTAAAAAATGGGAATGGAATTAAATCTGCATGGTTCTCAGCCAATGTGTTGAGTGTGAAGGATGGGAAGGCCTATGTTGCTTATGATGAACTTACCACTGGCAAAGGTAAGCTATGTTTTAAGAATGGAATGGATGCTGATGTCAATGAACTTGGAAGGCTTGGAAAATATTTGCATTCCCCGACTCATCTTTGGGGCACATTGGTACAAAGATAATGCATGATGCCTTGAAGAATAATATGCATACATGGGTACTATGCTTATGAGAATCTCCATTTTGACATTCATGTCTGGATGTGATGCTGAAGAATGACTACCTTGTCAGATAGGGACAGAGCTATAGTTAGGTACCTGTGTATGAAAGTATTGTCCATGTGATTTTATTGTGGCATCAAGATCTTGTATATTTGAGCAGATATATGTGGGCCACTTTGATTCAGTAGACTGAATCCTTTTCATTGCTCAACAGCATTTGATAGACTAGCTTGCATTTTCCTCTGATATGCATCATCTTAAGTTTTTTCTGCTGATAATATTCATAGCCTTGTGTTTCTACCAGTTTGTTATGTATGTATTGCAATGTTTGGTTTTTTCTCAGGCTCAGAGAAGCTAAAGGAGTGGGTGGCACTAAGTAGTGATGGGGATGGAGCACCCAAAATTCGCATTGCTCGTCTGGTAGCTGCAATGCCATTTGAAGGAACAAGGAAGAGACGCAGGGCTGCCATGGGCAACTATACTTGGTCTGTTGGTGATAGAGTTGATGCATGGATACGAGATAGGTATGCATAGTTCTATATCTAGTTCTGATGCACCATACCAACATGAAATGGGAAATGATTGAACAAGTGCATATTAGAGATTAACCCTCTGCATATGCAATGCATTATTTTCCTTTTCTCCAAATGTATCTCTCTTTCTTTCAAAATCCCTACACCTCTTTATTTTTCGAATATCATCAGTGCTGTCTTTTTTGGATAATTTGCAATTTTTGTATTTGACTAAATACATATAAGATGATGCAACACTTAATAGTCTAGTAGCTAGATCATACATCACGTCAATAATTCTTTGAGAGATTTCTAAATAAAGTTTTGGAATCTATCCTGTGTGCCATTATTTCTGAACCAGAATGTAAAATGGTTTTCTTGAATTGATATTTGTAGCTGAACTTGGTTAGTAGTCATTGACTTTTCAACAAAAATGGCACTTGAATTAATCGGGGAATTAGATACCTGATATTTGTTCAACTAGTTCTACTGTTTGAGTTAACTGAAGCATTATACCACAGATTCATTTTTGGCTTGTTAAGATATTCTTTGGGAGAGGTTGGTAGAACACAAATTATAAATCTTTGAAAACTTGCATGGATGGGTCTGTGCAAGATATGATTGTTGGCTATGCTAACATAATCAACATGTTGAACTAAAATCTTTCATATCTGATGCTAAGGAGCTTACAAATGATGTCCTTTTTCACTATCTTGAATGTCAACATTTTCTTTTCTACGTTGATCTGTGTTTTGAGAAATTTCTTAGCATCTGTGTCCTGCTTGGTTTTTGTTGATTTTTCAGCTGGTGGGAAGGAGTTATCACTGAAAAGGGAGAGAAAGATGAGACTATGTTGACCGTCCACTTTCCTGGTATGTTTGATTGATGACGTAATCTATTGACAACCAGATTTTCCAAGGGTTGCTCTACAAATCTGAATCTTGGCACTTTGCTTGCAGCTCAATGTGAAACATCAGTGGTTAGAGCATGGCATCTCAGATCATCCCTTGTATGGAAAGATGGGGAATGGATTGAATGGTCCAGTTCCAGTGAGCATAGTCACTCCAGCCATGTGGTAATTATTCACTTCTTTTCTTCAGCTTCCCCCTTCCCCTCGGGGGACACCCCACCTCATTCCCTTTTTCTGGTTCCTTGGTACTGAATTTTCCTTGTGTACTATTGCACAATTGTATCCAGGGTGATATGCCACAAGAGAAGCGACCAAGATTGCAGAGCCCTGCAGTGGAGGCTAAGGGGAAGGACAAGATGCCAAAAGTTGTTGATGCTATGGAATCTGATAAACCTGATGAACCAACATTACTTCAGATATCTGCTGATGAAAAGCTGTTCAACATTGGAAAGAGCACCAGAGATGAGAGGAAACCTGATAGACTCAGGATGACCCGAACTGGGTTGCAGAAGGAAGGATCAAGAGTAATTTTTGGTGTACCCAAACCTGGAAAGAAAAGAAAATTTATGGAAGTAAGCAAGCATTATGTTGCAGATCATAGTGGTAAGGCTAATGAAGCAAAAAATGCAGCGAAGTTTGCTAAATATACAATGCCCCAAGTGCCAGGAACTCGAGGATGGAAGAATACTTTGCAAGCTGAATCAAGTGAAAAAAGAGCGATGTCTAAGCCTAGGGTTGCCAAGTCTGGAAAACTGCAAAATGTTTCTGGTAGATCAGTTCCTCAGAAGGACAAGTTATCAAGTGCTGAAGTTTCTGCTGCTACTGAAGTGGCTAATGCAGACAATACTTCAAAGACCAAGGATTCTGTGAGCCATACTGAAGACATCTTGGAGAAACGCAAATTGATGGAATCCCAATCCTTTTCTAGTCCGGACGGAGGTACAGATGGCCCTATCGTATTTTCTTCGCTGACACTTCCATCAGATTCTCTTTCATCTAAGAAATTGTCTAATGCAAATGCTAAAGCTGAACGGATAAGTAGAGGAAAACTTGCCTCTGCTGGCAGAAAGTTGGGTAAAATTGAGGAAGACAAAGTTTTCAGTGGTGATTCTGCAAGATCAACCTCTGATGTTATGGAGCCTCGTAGATCTAACCGCAAAATTCAGCCAACTTCAAGAGTAAGTCTGAGCCTTGAATTGTGCATACCTTAAAGCTAAAAATTCTTTCTGAACCCTTGATCTAATGCTACTTGCTGAAATTTATTACGTAGAATCAAATTTTCAAGTGACAATAATTTGTTCCAGCCTTACTCATCATCATCATTTCTTTCCTGTCTCTTTAGTGGCCATCTGCTGTAGTTTTCCCCTTGAAATACAGAGGTTTGGATGATTTCAACTTGCGTATCTGGCTCTCCACTAATGTTTGTGGGTTCCCAGCTTCTTGATTTACACTTGTTCCTTGAAAAGTCCACCAACCTCTTGAAGGGCCTATTGGCTTTTTATTTCTTTTGTTTTTCTTTTTGCGGGATCTTGCCAAGGCGAGGGGTTCTTGGGTGTTCTGGGGATGCCTTCCTTTTGTCCATTTCTTAATCGTAGAACGATAAAATTAGCTCATTATAAATGATTTTAACTCTAGTTCCAGTTAAATTAGTGTAGGCTTTATTCTTGTTGTGTACAGCTGTTAGAAGGGCTACAAAGCTCGTTGATGGTATCAAAAGTCCCATCTGTATCTCATGACAGAGCTCACAAAACTAGGGGTGATTCTAGAGGTAATATTCTCGGTTCTCTGTGTTCTCCTGAGATGTTTTCTTAATTGACGAGCTTCTCACTTTTATAGCCTTTGTGTGCATGCTTGTTCTTAAGCATGCATAAAACTAACTGTTTGACTACCGCAGGAAATAAGCATGATTGAAAGGAGATGTTGCAACAGTGGGTATCCGGTATAAACAGACTCGATGGTCACTGGAGGACAACACCAGAGTAGTTGTGTATATTTAGAAAAGGGAGATAGCTAGGAATGGAAATCCTTACTTCCTTCAGTTTAGTTATGAGATATAGCTGGTAGATGTTCATACTAATTGTAGTTTATTCCCGATTACAATTAGATCTCCCAGGCTCTGGCCGTGATAGGTTGTAAATGGAAATTCTCCGGGTAGTTGTGTTTTAAATTGCAGGAAGCTTTGTGGATGAACACCAGTCTCGTGTAGCTTTTTGAATTTCCTTTTAAATTAGCATTGTTAACTGGGAACCGTCTTAACATCAATAAGCTTTCCTCTGGTGGGCTTTGTGGGGCTTCTGTGTGTCTTTTTTTTTTTTTTTTTTGGTTGGGGTGTATAGTCATTGATTCTTAAAAATCCAATTGAGGTTGCTTTTGTCTGCAGGTAGGAGTTTGGACCGTTGTTCTCACACGGTCGAATTTGTGTAGGAAAGGACGGTCCCAGGTTTTCCTGTGCTGTGGTAAATACTTGTTGGGTGAAAGGTAATTTCGTGTAACTTAAAAAGGTAGATTCTAGTTGCTGTGTAAGTAATTTGTCAAAAATAGAAGTAAATATATGTACATATAAATCTATTCCAATTTTTAAACTGGGAGAGTCTGGAGCACAAAAATGTCTTTTTCGTATCAAGTATGGTATCACAACTAGTTCGAAGAGCAAATAAGTATGACAGGAAAAAATAGCAAACGGATAAAAAGGAAAAGAGGAAATGAAAACTACACCAGTTAGGCTGATAGAGATGGAAGTTAATTGAATATCCAAGGCCCGGTAAATTAATGGCCAGCTTTAGCTAGCCTAAGCCGACGGGAAGGCAAAGCCCAAAAAATTTAAGAACTACATAGCCCAAACAATTGAATTCCCTGCGATGTTCAACTTAGCTCAGCTATTGGGAGTGTTTGAAATATTCTACGGATTTCAAAAGTCTGTATTATTTTACTAATTCTGTCTAGTTGTGATGTTCATGTAGTTGCTTCTTTCGTTAAATTTGAAATGGATATTTCCTTTTCCATAACATGAAGATTTGAAAATTCTCTTCTATGGCTAGACTCTTCAATTTCATTGATATTTTTAGTGAAATTTCGATATACCCATTATTATAACAGAAGTATTTTTTTAAAAAATAAAGGGTAATATTTTCAAAATATTGTTGACATTCCCGGAGGAGGATTTTGTTAGAAACTGATTTCCCTTGCGAGAGTCAAATGAAAATGGACAAATGTCATTCTCCTTCTTGATTCATTTTACATTGGCAGAAAAATGAAACCATTAACTACTGTTAATAAAAGAAATACCCACTTGAACTCTTTTCTTGGACAAATTATACTATTATAAATTAATAGATAAATGTTATATATTTGATGTTGACTGAACGGAATTTCAAGGGGCCTTTTCTAAATTAATGGAAACTTATACACGTATTAGATCACCTTATGCGTGATACCTTCAGCATTCGATGGGGCCCTTTTATATTAACAAGACTGAGGCTGTAATAATTTGATACGGTCAGCATTTCAACCACTAACTCCTAACGCTCTTTTCTATATTCCAGGTATCCTAGTTCATCCTTGGACCTTGCAGCTCAAATTGTTATAAAAGCATGTTCCTTGTAATGCTTTCCTAAGTTTCCATGCGTGATGACAATGAATTATAATCATTATAGTCCTCGGTCCTCTTGCGCATTGCATACCGACGGACGATAACCATTTATAGTATATTAACTTTAAAATATAAATGTTTTCTTTGTTTTATAGAAAATCTTTGACTAGATACCTAACGAGAAGGGGTGATGCTGCTAGTTGGTTCAACAGCCTGCTTCCTGTTTTGGTACCAACATGTGGAAAAACAAGAAATCACGACTCCAAATTAAAACATTGAAGGACAACATATTGAGCACTTCGTCAATTTTTATTTTCATTTTTTGTCGAGCATAGACAAGAAGTGGAATTGAAATTCAAGTCTCTCATCCCAAGAGGCAACTTCAGCACGACTGAAAAAAAGTTTAATTTCAGTTATTCCTCAATTGTAAAGTTTGATTAATTCACCGTAAGCTGAGATCAAGACCCTGATTTCATTCTACAAAGTAAAAGCACACTCACTTTAGCAACCACATCAATCTTTGGAATTTCTAGTTCTTATACTGAGCTTTTTAGACTGTTCAATTTACTAACAAGGCATTTGATTCACGGTGTCCTGAGGAGGACTTTGGACCCCATCTTCTTTTTATTTCTAAACATTCGAAAGAAGCGGGCTTTCTTTTGGTTTTCACCTTTATTGTCGAATCCATTCCCAGCAGTAAACTTATATAAACGCAGTCTCTTCGATGCATACCAATAGATATACACATTATATTATTATGGTCATTAGTTGTTTTAGTGTTTTGATGTGTAAGTGCAGTTAATTATTGCCTTCTTTTTCCTTGGACATCGAAATCCACATCAGTTTGCAGCAGGAATATGGCCAAATAGAGAAAGCTGACAGGGAAGGCCTTGACAAGGAAAGACGTAATTCGTAATTGGACTAGCATGCGCTCTGCGTCACTTGGATAACTCCATTGATGCTTTGAAAGCGAAACCAGGGAGGACTTAGACCTTAACCGTCCTTATTATACTCACATTGAAAATTAAAATAAGTCATCGATAATGAAAATTTTAAATGCACATCCAAAATTGTGACGTACTTGGTCACCATTAAAAAAAAAAAAAACAGTTTTGTTCTTCATCCGGCAACGAATGCACTTAGATTCAACCACATTAGACTGATCCATCATTTCCATGTTAATTGTCTTGCTCTCATGTATGAGTAAGTCGCGATTTAGAGCACAATTATGAGATTTGAAATTTAAGAACAAATAAAACTTTACTACTCTAAAATTCTTTACAATTAATATTTAAAAGTATAATAAAAAATAAAAAACAAATAAATATTTTAATAATATCTTATATCTGATTATATAAATCCTAATTTTTATAATTAAAAAAATTAATTGCATCTAGTGATTTACGATTTAATTTTCATTTTAATTTATTGATTTTTTAAAAATAATACAATTTAAATTTTTTATCAAAAAATATTAAAAACATTAATTTAACTAATAATTCACTCAATTCAGTTTAATTACTGAATCGAGTCGGATCCTTGGCTTTTCATGAAATTTGGATACGCCCAAATAGGAAAAACGTAAAGTTCGAGGAAGAACCCACAAAAATTCATGTTGAACAAATACAAATTTTTTCTTGCTCTTGACACGGTCAAGTATCAAGACACCTTGGAGATATAGCCAAACCATGCCATCCGGGAGCAACGACTAAACGATTTTAGTACAAGTCGACAATTTGATTGAAATCATTGGATCAAACTAATCGGGCAAGGGGTTTATGCATTGCATTGTTAATTTGCATATTGCGGGTCAAAAAGGATCAAATAGATTGTCGTGTACCACAAGCTAATACACAAGATGAAAACTCCCTGGAAAGTGATTTAAAGAACTACTGTCAATATCATTGCCAAGTTTGGCCAACAAAAACAGAGACCCTCTACTAAACACAAACAAATCGAATTGTGACGCTTTTCTCAGCGATACAGTGCATCCTTTTACACAATTTTCTTCTATAAACAAGAGGCGGGGCCGGAGATATAGGCCCAACTTGTTGATTATAATATCATTGGGCCTAAAAACAACTATTAACCGGAGTTCAACAGAGCAATAAGTCATCAGCTGACACTTGTTCGAGAAAGTATGATTCTAACTATTTTTCGTGTCTACATAATTAAATCCTTGATAAAAATTGCTCCTATTTCGGAAAATCCCAAAAAAAAAAAACTCTTATAACAGAATAATGATACTATTGGAATCCCGTAAAACTCCTACTTTAGAAAAAAATAAGTTTGTGCAAACATACGAATCAAAATTCTTTGGTATATATACACACATAGTATGGCGGCCATTGGTCCTGGAAGTCAATCAGGAGAAAATAAGCAGAGACACACACCACTCTTACTTTCTTCCAATCTTTGGATCTCCTCCAGCCCCATCGTGGGTAATTGAACCAACCTTTGTTCTCCATTTTGGCTTCATACGAAGTCGCTTGCCCACCATGTATAAACCATCAAAGCGAGAATCTCCAGGGAAAAGGCAAGCACGCCAGAATCTTCCCAACTTCCTCCTTGATTTTCTTTCGCCTCTTTTTCTCAGCTAAGCATTTTACATCACTATTCCATTGACAATTATGTATCTATCTCTTCCTCATCCAATCATTTTTTTTTAATTTTCCAATTTGCCCATAATAACTTGCTCCACCGCAGAATTCCTGGAAGGCTCGAATCCCAAAATAACTAACAAACCCACAGACAGAAAGTACTATGTTTCAGTTATTCAGTTATTTCAGTTTCCTCTTCTTCTCCTTCCTCTGCTCTTCCCGCCCATCCTTTCCCGCCAGGACCACACCGGACAAAACAGCTGTCTTAACCGCGCACGCTCCGAACGCCACCGCGCGGCTCGACTTCACTCGTTTCCTGGAAACTGGCGTAGGCAGCGAGGTCGGTGGCATGTCGGAACTCAAGAAGTACTTCCACCGGTTCGGTTACCTCTCAGTCCTCGACGCCGGCAACCTCACCGATATCTTTGACACCGATCTTGAATCCGCCGTCGTCGCTTATCAAACGAACTTGGGTTTGCCCATCACCGGCAAGCTGGACTCCGATACAGTGTCGCTCATCATGTCGCCGAGATGCGGTGTCACCGAAACATCGCATGCTGCGCACGTGAGCGGACATTTTGCATACTTGTACGGCCGGCCAAGGTGGGAGCGGGAGTCGCCGGTGATACTAACGTATGCGTTTTCATCCAATAACATGATCGACAACATAAGCTTAGACGACATAAAGGCAGTTTTCAAGCGTGCGTTTTCACGGTGGGCGGAGGCGATCCCGGTGAGCTTCATGGAAACGGAGGATTACCAGTCAGCCGATGTTAAGATTGGATTTTATCACCTCGATCACGGCGACGGGAGGCCGTTTGATGGGGTGCTGGGAATATTGGGGCATGCATTCTCGCCGGAGAGTGGGCGGCTCCACCTGGATGCAGCTGAGACGTGGGCCGTCGATTTTGGGACGGTTGAATCAAGGGTGGCCGTTGATTTGGAATCGGTGGCTACCCATGAGATTGGGCATGTGCTTGGGCTAGCTCACTCTTCGGTCAAGGAAGCTGTGATGTATCCCAGTTTAAAGCCGAGGACTAAAAAGGTGGACCTCAACATTGATGACGTGGAGGGCATCCAGGCTCTTTACGGGTCAAACCCACATTTCAACTTGAACTCTTTGATTGAGAATGAAAATGTTTCTAACACGGCAATTGGTCTGAAGAGCAAAACATTCAAGAGGACACTTTCTTCGGTGGCGGCTGTTTTGATACTTGTTTTGGGTTCACGACAACGACTCTTCTAGTTGTCAATTTCATTTCTTTTCATTTACTTGAATATAAAAAAAAAAAAAATTCAATTGTTGGTAGGTCTAGGAAATTTATTCACACTCAATTCAAAGGAAGAAATATAATTCTTTGGATTTTCAGATTTAATTTTCTTTTGCTGATTGGAGCCCTATTGATTTAGTCATACAGCAATGAGTGAGGGGCCATTTTGATGCAATTTTGCCAGATTATTGCCTTAAACGAACATGTTAACTTCTGGTATGGATAGATTGACTAAATGGGCATTAATAATGGCTATTCAAAGCAGGTTATACAGGCAGAAGGTTTTTTCCCTTTTTTTACCCTATAAGTAAGTTCTCTCTGTGTTCATAAATCTCGTCTTATTCATAACATTAAAGTTTAGACTTTAAAGATAGAGGTCTCTCTACTTATTGCTAATCGGCACAACAAGGGAAAGAAAAAAAAATGATAATTGAAAATAAAAAATAAACAATGGCCAGCCGAGGCACAAACTCAGACAAAACACTATTCTTCCCAGCAGTATGCCTGGACTCAAAATAAGAAAGGAACGACAGTATTGCTGATGACATTGAAGACAGTAGTAGTGGTCCAAACCGGACACAAACAATAAAGAAAGATTGAGATTTGGGACGGCACTTGGCGTGAATGTTGGGGCCACAGCGACGCGAAGTGCCACTTTCTCGCAAGACTGTGAATGTGGTGATAATCCACCATGGGTCCAAAGCCATCATTAAGCACTTAAGTCATCAACTATTGAGCATCAGAATTAAGTTCTTTTCTTGTGGTCATTTGTATTTTTGACTATAGAGTACTCTCACATTATTGATTTATTATTTTTTTTCCAAATAAAGGAATGTTCGGAATAAAAAATAATTATTAAATTCGATTCAAATTATTAATTAAAAGTATTCGATTCGATTCAAACTATTAATTAAAAGTATAATTAGATCATTGATTTGAATTGACCAAATTTACCAAAATCGTCTATCTTATTTTCGTAAATAGGGCAAATGTACCCTCCAAGACCAACACATATCCCGGTTGGAGTAAAAAAAGCCTTCCGTTCTAAGAAGTTAATGTTTCTCGGTTTCTCCTTCGGGAGGAAAAGAGAGTAAAGGAGGGATCGACATTCAAACCTTTCTAGGTTGTAACCTGTTAATAACATAAAAGGCAAAGAGGCACTAGGAAATCTTTGGGATGAATTTGTATCTTAGAAGGCAAATACATCAACGATTGCAATGACTAATTTTAGCAAAATTCATAAGAAAAAAAAAAAAGTGGTACAATAATATGAAATTCGACATTTGGATATTTTTACAAAATCTTCCTGTGATTAAAAATTTGAAGTTCCACATTAGAGGTCTTAAGTTTAAATGGAACCCCACTAGAAATGTGATTTATGCAATGAAAAATAGCTTACCCTAAATGGGTTGGGCAAAAATATTAAGGGCTACGATTACTTGGGCCCTTATCCAACCCAACTCAAGCCCAAACCAGCTGATAGGCACGTCCGAATGGTCCCCTAAAACCCTAAACCCCTGCAGTTGTGATAGCGTTGATGATATTTTTTTTAAAAAAAAAAAAAGAACAAGAAAAAAGAACACTCCAACATCTCCCTTTTGCTACTTTCATTTTCTTTTCCAATCCGCTAATGGCGTCGTCCTGCAATCGATTCGTCTCCAGATCATCTATATCGTCCATCAAATCCGCCATCAGATCCAACGCTTCGAAATCCCCCATCGCTAGACCTCCCACTGGCTCTCCCCGTTTCCCGCTCCCATCCAAAACATCCTCTTCTCCTCGCCGCCCGTTCTCATCCTTCTCCAGGTTCGCAACACACGCACTTTAGACCCATACCTAATAGTGAAGTATTTGTATAATTGAGATGTTTTTTGATTTGGTTTTTTTTTTTCCTTTTAAGGGCCCCGTCGGAGCTGGGATGCGTGCAGTCGTTGTTGCCATTGCACAGCGCGGTGGCGGCGGCGAGGATGACGTCATGCTTGAGCACGACATCGAGGAGCTGCCGAGCGCTCTCTCAGGGTACACTCTGCTGCACCTCTCCAGGCCTCTAATAGCATTTTATTACTTTTGAGTGTGAGTACTTGAGTGGCTTTTCTCTTCCTCCATAGGTAGTGATTCCTGTATGTTACAATGCTTTATTGGTTTATTTAGTTTCCTCTGTTGTTTTTTTTTTTTTTTTCCTAAACAGATGATGAAATGATGTTTGATTGAGTATATTGTTTTCTTACCAATTTGGAGTAAGACCTATGACTTTAAGTTAGATGTCAATAAAATTTGATCCGGAAAACTGCTCAAGTTCTAGGTGATGGTTTTGAGTTTCTTGCTCAATTTTTTGTGTATGCAAATGATTGTATATGTCTGGATTTTGTATTGGATGGCCAGATTGATCACACTGATTTCCCTTGTTCTGTTTGTGACATTGGTTAAACGTACAAAAATTGCAAAGTTAATGGTGGAGTTGGTGAGCCTAAACCTAAGAATTTAGCTTTATGGCATGTATGTTTTGTGCTGCGGATGCCTTAAAGAAGCTTTTTTTCTTTTTTTTCGGTCTAGAGGGATTGGGGAAGGTGGGGGGGGGACTGCCTCTGGTGGTTTTTTGAGAGGTTTGGGTTTGAAACCCCAAACCACTAATGCAACTTTCAATCAGGGTGTGAGAACTTAATTGTAGAGCGCTAGAATGATGTCATTATCATTTGATATTGATATTGTTTTTTGGGTTCAATCTTTGTTAGAGTGTATTGGGTTCGCACTCTGTTCAGTGAACTCACATTACGTGATTTTAAAAATAAATGAACCAACAAATAAAAAGAAAAGGAGGGTCTAAGTCTGTTTAGAGTCTTCTTTTGATCAGGTTCAACACCATCTGATTGGAATATTTCATTCCTGCAGGCACATAAGTTCAAAAGAAATAAACTCAGGACCTGACAAATATGGCCCACTGCATCATTATCAAGTATGAAATTGGTGCTTTTCTAGCAATCTTAAAGATGTTTAATTATAACTTGAATGGAGGTGTTTATTTATTTATGTATTTTTTCAATTTTCTTTAATCCTTAGTGCACATTGATTCTATTCTGCTCAAACTTTGTTGAGTTGTTAGCATGGTCTTTAGATGTAAGATATGAAGAATTCTCTTTTGTTTCTGTGGAAATTAGAGAGTCTTTATCTCATGCTAATGTGGTTTTACCAAGGTTCCTTCGAGGAATCAGTTTACTATACTAAATGTTGGACAGTTGTTTAGATTTGAGTTAACACATATGATCCCTCGGTGCATCATGGTATGAGGAAACTACGAAAACTAGAACATATTTGGGCTGGGAAATTTATCTGGATGAAAGGCAGTATATCTGATGGGATTTTCAATTTGGGAGTATACTAAAGTTGATTTCTGATTCTGGTATTTAGGTTGTTTTAGAGCTTGGTCTGTCGGTTCCGAGGTGACTTGTTAAGACAATTTGACTGCAAGAGGAGATTATCTTCAAATGATTGGAAAAGCAAGGCCTTTTAGATTTTGTCCTTTTACAAAGAATTCTGAAAATTTAAGAATACTGCTTGGATATATCTAGCGAGTATAACTTTGGGTAAGATATGAAGAATTCCCTTTTGTTTCCGTGGAAATTAGAGAGTCTTTATCTCATGCTAATGTGGTTTTACCGAGGTTCCTTTGAGGAATCAGTTTACCATACTAAATGTTGGACAGTTGTTTAGATTTGAGTTAACACATATGATCCCTCAGTGCATCATGGTATGAGGAAACTATGAAAACTAGAACATATTGGGGCTGAGAAATTTATCTGGATGAAAGGCAGTATATCTGACTGAATTTTCAATTTGGGAGTATACTAAAGTTTATTTAGGCAAGTTATCTGAAATGCTCAAAAAAGAACAAAAAAACAAATTTCAGTTTCAGAAAAGGTTCTATGAGGCCATTGTCAGTATACTAAATTAATCCCACTACTATAATAGCATTTTGCTATGCGTGATAGAGGGTTATATTGTTGGCTTTGGCAAGTCAAGTGTTAGCTATTTCTATCAATTCATTGGTTCCCTTTCAGGCGATGCCTTTCAAATTTTTTTTTGTTTTTGGTTAATCAGATAAAAATACATTCTTGCCACAAGAGGTTCTTTCTTTCCTTGCTTTACTGCTGCATTCATGGTGGATAGCAACCATTAGTGTCATTATGTTGGGATGGATGAAGATGGCATGGGTTATGGTTATAAGTCAATCTGTTGGGCCCTATCATACGAATTCAAGATTTAGGCAGCATAGCAAGCTGTTTTTTCTCCCCTCAAACTAAAGATGTCTGGCATGAACTTTAGCACATCAAATAACATATTTATCAGTAGTTGAGCATACTATGATAACTTAGCTGCTCCTTTTCCCAGATGGAGTTGATGGTACGTGACATATTTGCTGTTTTTGGAGGTGGGTCCTGTCATTGACCATATATTTTCTGACTTCAAACAAAGTGGAAACAACTTTAGATTATACTTTATCTGGTGACTTGTAATTGTATACATGTTACAGTAGTATGCCATCTTTGAAAACCCAGTTGCATGAAGTTTACAAAAATTGCATTCTAATGGATGACTTTATTGGGATTACTTAGAATTGCAAATAAGTAAAGATTGCAATATGTTGGGCTGTTATATTAATTTATGTTAGAATGATGTTACCTCATCTTATTCTACTTCTGTACGTTCATAAAGTGCTTTCTGTTCTTTGATTTCTGATTCTAGTATTTGGGTTGTTTTAGAGCTTGGTCTGTCGGTTCCAAGGTGACTTGTTAAGACAATATGACTGCACTGCAAGAGAAGATTATCTTCAAATGATTGGAAAAGCAAGGCCTTTTAGATTTTGTCCTTTTACAAAGAATTCTGAAAATTTAAGAATGCTACTTGGATATATCTAGTGAGTCTAACTTACATTTGTCTTTAGCTGTGAAGGGACATTATTTCTGAGATGTATGAAGTAACTCTTTCGTTAATAATGGCATTATATGTTTTGTTGGCTGAGAGAAGGCTTGCTACATTCTTTCCAGTATCATCATTATTCAGTCTCGCTTATTTTCCCTTGCCTTGACTATTTTACGAAGAATAACACTTTTTTTCCTCCAAAGAGTTTATTTTGAAGTGAATTTTTGTCTTCCAAATCTCTGTTACAGAAGCTTGAATAGAGATAGGTCACAACCAAACCAGATATGCTTCAGCAATATCTGTTGCTTAACTAAATGGAGATTGAATTAATGTGTTAGGGAGGGCACTGAACAGAGAATGCCTCTTCAGGCTTTCTCGGTCATGCCAAGCTGCAAGCATTTCCAGATTTTCTGGGAACCAAATTAATTGTAGAGAAATGTGCAATTAATTCCTCTGCATGCTAACAAATAAGTTCTCGAGACTGGTATCTGAAGTGTAACTTCGACTCTGCTAGTGTTGCCTCCTGTTTTTCTTGTACTCTTTCGTATGGATGTTCAACATGGAAAATTAAGGCCGCGGGGGGGCTGTCCAAGTTTCTAATTGTAGGTTTTATTTTGCATCAGCGAACGAAGGGTGAAAGCTTCTGATCTCTAGGATTTACTATAGGTTAGCAGTTGGATATGATCACCCTTGCATGGAGTTCTTCTAGGCTTGACCCCCAATTTAGGTTCAGCCCAAAACTGAACCGGAACCGGCCTGACCAAATCCAGGACCATGCCCCAGCCCACGGTCCATGGTTCCAGTCACCAGAACTCTGGGTCCCTAATTTGGTCCCGCCGATGTTTTGGAAATATTGATCTAAAACACTTACCAAAATCCAAATCGAACTGTAATCGACCCCGAGGATTGGCAGCTCAAAGAGTTCGAGAAAAAGACAAAAAATGAAAGGCGCGGAACGGTTATTTGACTATTGAAAACAGTAACGGGAACTGGTGATAGGGACCCTTTAATTTGGGTAAACAAATTGGGTAGACTTTGATTGCTGTAAACCTCTTTATATGAAAACTTCCTTTTGTTTATCTCTCCTCTTTTACGAGTTTTTCATGTTCTCACGTGCAGGGTTAATAATCTTCTTATTAACTTTTTCAATGAAATTTCTGAAATATTTCACAGAATTTCCAAAAAATGTATAGAACCAGACCGAAATTGGAACCTAAGAATCACAACAGAAATTGGAATTGTTCCTAAACCGGAACCATAACCAGCCTGTTTGACCATGGGCCGGTTGCAGTTGAAGCTCCCAGTGGAACCATGACTACTAGTTCCAAGCCGAGAATTGGAAACGATCTGGGCCATGGTCAGGCCACCGCCTATTGGAATCTCAACTCTCTTCTCTAGGATCGTCATTATCATTTTTTTTTTTGGGTTATGATGGGGCTCAACAGGATCATCATTATCATTATCATTGTCTCCCAAAATGAATGACTATAGGGTGCCTTTTTCCAACTCAATCCAACTATAACCAACTCCTTTCTGCACACCTCTCTCCTTCATGAGCTTTCTCACTTTCCTCACTTCTTCCCATTTTTCATAACTTGCAAATATGTTGGACAGCATGACGTACAAGTAATCATCATTACCCTCCAATTCAATCAACTTTGCAGCTGCAAACTTTGCAACCTTCAGATCCTTACAAACTCCACAGGCACCGAGCAGAGCTCTCCAAACCTCGACACATGAACTAAAAGCTAGTTCATGTATCATCCTTGCTGCCCGCCACACCTCTCCTCTTTGTCCCAATAGCCGAATAATGGAACAACAATGCTCAACACTTGGTTCGATCCCATAGTCATTGATCATTGATTCAAAGTACTGAATTGCCTTCTGCAATGGCACCTCACTGCCTGAGCATGCAGCTATTACATTAAGAAAGGTGACCCAGTCAGGTTTTAGATTCTTTGTCATTTTCAGTTCCTCAAAAAGTCGGATTACCTTACTTGAATGGCCATTGTGGGCATAGCCTGAGATCATTGCATTCCATGTCACCAAATTCTTTCTTGGCAACGTTACAAACAGTGATTCAGCATCCTTTACTCGGCCACATTTGGAGTACATGTCAATAAGAGCACTCCCTATAACAACTGATGCATCTAAACCCAACTTTACACAGCAGGAATGTATCAACATTCCCCATTTCAAGGCTGCAAGCCCAGCAATACCACTGAGAAGAATTGAAAAGGTATATTCATCCATTTTGGTGCCACTAGAATGCATTTTTGTGAAAAAGTGCAATGCTTCTAGCGGTTTACTTCTGTTAACATAAGCTGTTATGATTGAATTCCAGGAAGATGAATTCGGGTTCGGCATGTTCGACAAAGCTTCAGCAGCATCCTTCATATTGCCAAATTGGGCAATCCCATTGATCAGTTCATTATACGATATAGTATCAGGTTCAGGCATCCGATAGAAAAAATTGTACGCTAATTCAAGCGCTTGATTTCTAGCGCATGCTGCTATAACTGAATTCCAAGAGATTATGTCCTTAGCTATCATTTCATCAAAAACCCGAGTTGCCTCGTCAACATAACCACATTTTCCATACATATCAATCAGGCAATTGGCAATAAAAACGCTACATTCCAAGCCAGATTTTACGATCTTGCAGTGAATCGAGCTCCCGAACCGCAACACACTCAAATGGCCACAAGCCGATAAAGCCATCGTAAACGAGTAAGCATCTGGGCCAGCATCGGACCTCTCGAGTTGAAGAAACAAAACCAATGCTTTGGTATATTCTCCAGAACGCAGATACCCAGAAATCAGCGTGTTCCACGAAACTACGCTTGGTTGAGGAATTTCAACGAACAGTTTGTGAGCATCATCCATAAAGCCCATTACTCCATAAAATCTTGCCAAAGATGTGGAGACAACAACATCGGAGCCAAACCCAGATTTTGAAATGTACCCATGAAGCTGCTGGCTATAAGAATCCAAACACAGGTCCGTAGCGGTTAGAACCATGAGAACCAGGGCATGTCCATTCGGTTCATGACCGGACTGGAGCAATTTTGTGGCCTCGTACAAAGCCGGCTCCCTACACCCGCCGCCTCGGGCGAGGGTTGAAATGACAGTGGCCCATGGTTCAAAGTTTACTGGAGTGACTTTGATGACGTGATTGGTGGGAGCGTGAATGTTTCTGGTGATGTGCTTCGATAGGAAGCCATGAAAACGGTTTTGCTTTTGGAAGGCCTTGTTGAGTCCCCCCAATAGGGACCTTTGCATAGCCTTGTTAGATGTTGGCAAAGCTCCAGCGCCTACCAAAGTATAACAATATATATATATATATATATATATAATTGATAAACATATTTATTATTTTTATTGTGTATTTTATTATATTTGTTATACATATTTGTATAACTTTAAAAAATAAAATTTTAATTTTTTAATTTTTTATTTCAAGAAAAATTTTATTTTTCTATTATTTAAAAATTGTTAATATTTAATTAGATGCCCTGGCTGATTTAGAGCTAGTCAACTCATGTTTCCGATAAGAGTAAAAGTGTGTGGCGGACCGATTCACTTGGACCCGCATCACCTTCAACTCACGTACGAAGGCCAGAAGTCGTGGGTGTGCTTGGATCGAAAAGTTCAGTAGATGATAAAAAAACAATTGGGTGAGTTTTTAGATTTTAATTCTATAAAAAAAAAAGTATAAAGTTTATAAAAATAAAAATAAGAAATATTTTTATTGTATAGGTCATGGCTCAGAGAATCTTTGAATAAATAAAAAAATGAATATATGAAAGGAAATCAATATACTTATTTAAAACATACTTGCATCTTACTTATCTTGTTTTTAAAAAGTTAATCTGTCACAAAATAGATGATTTTGCTCCTTCTGGGCCTTTTTATTATTAGATTATGATTATTTTAACAAAATACACTGTATTTTATGTGTTATATTTATTTGGTAAATATCTGTTGTTAGGTTTTTTTCTTTTTTTTTTTCAGGAAATCCATTTAGTTGTAATTGAAAATTTTTAATTATTGAAATGTTTAAAGGGATAATATGTATCATTAGTAGTAACACATATGGCTCGTTGAAAAACTACTTACCACTTGTTCAAAGGAAAAAGAAAAAAAAAAAAAAAAGCTACTTACCAATTTACCACAAAAATGCCCGCAAGGGCCGGGACAGAAGACTGGTAGAGAAGACTCAGGAGAGAATGATAGCTGAGTGTGCTTAAAACAGGTACATTTTGAGAAAGAGATGGTTTGACGTTGGAGATAACCGCTAACAACCGCAACCAAAAAATAGAAAAAAAAAAAGAAACGAAACAAAAAGTTGGTGGTTTTGGTCTTCTCGTTTTTTTTTTAACTTCTTGCTATTCTCTAGTGTTGGGATTTGCTTACACAGAAAACAGAGGGCTGGGAAGAGAAACGAGATAGAGATAGTGAAGCTTTTGCAAACTGTAAAACATGGGGTTGGAGGCAATTTGAGAAAGGAGAAAGATGTTAATCTAGCAGCCCCTTCTGGGTTTTTGTTTGAAGAAAATTTGAGAGAGAGAGAGAGAGAGAGAGAGAGGAGACAAAAGAAAAGTATTAGCCATAGCCATCTCGTTATATCTCTTTTTCTAGAGGGAGATGATTGAGAATGGCTTGGTACAGGAAGAAAGAGATACTTGAAGATTTTGCAATTATAGGGGGCTTGATAGGCGTGCAATTTGTGTATGCAGGCAACACCGTGTTATTGAGTTATCTTATATCTCTTGGCTTGCCCGCATTAACCATTGTTATCTTCTCCACTTTTGCCACCTTCCTTATCATCTCTCCAGTTGCTATTTATTTTGAAAGGTCTCTCTCTCTCTCTCTCTCTCTCTCTCTTTCTCTGTGTGTGTGTTGGAGTGGTTTTGATTATTGAATGTGATGGGGTGTTACTGCAGGAACAAATGGCCCAAGGAAATCACTTTAAAGCTGGTTATTCAGATTGTTTTGATCTCTTTCGGAGGGTAAGAGCACTTTTACTTGTGTATCATATTATCATGAGCTCGCATTTTATTGCAATGAGACATTGTTTTGAATCTCGATTAACAACTTAGTTTTTCAGAATTAAATTCGCTACCGTGACAGATAAATTGCAAATATATATAAAATATGTACCCAAAAACAACAATATGTAGTTATGATATGGGGACAGTTTTGGGTTAATTAATAGGTTCAAACAAAGGAACAAATCTAAATATCACAAGAAAACATACGAAAATTTGTATCTTATGGTGGCTTGTGTTCTATATTTTTGTTTTGTGTTTTTCTCTTCAGGGTAACTCTGTTTCAGTCTTTATTTCTGAAAGGGCTTGAGCTCACTTCACCGGCGCTGGCAACAGCAATGCCTAACCTTGCACCAGGGCTAATATTCGTCATTGCCTGGACATTAAGGTAGCAGGAACTTCTAGGCCTAAAAAAGTACTAAATTGAGCAACGTTAGGATGGACTTATGTTTTAGTGTTCTGGGTCTTAAATGCTGCTGCTGCCTATTTTATACCTGTTGAATACTCATGCAGATTGGAGAGAGTTAACATAGGTTGCACATACAGCAAAGTGAAGATTGTAGGCACATTGTTGTGTGTTGTGGGTGCCCTTGCAATGAGCATAATGAACAGCACAGCATCAGTGAGAGAGGCATCCTTGCCGGCACACAGGCCGGATGCAATCTTTTTTGGGAACAAAATCATCGGTTGCTTTTATCTCATCACAGCTGTTTTTGTTCTGTCAAGCAATGCTGTGTTGCAGGTAATTTTGTTATACAATTCAAGGGATTATTCACGAAGTTGTTGTCTGTTTTTCTTGTTTAATTTATCACTAAAATCTGCATGTGTCACAGGCTACAACTTTGGTTGACTTTCCTGCACCAATGTCCTTGTGTTCAATAACATCCTTGATAGGTGTGATTATAACTGCAATTGCGAAAATTCTCCAAGATCGTAGCTTTGAAATTGATTGGCTTCTAGTGCGTGTCAGTGACCTCATTGTCTATTCATTACTGGTAAATTTTACTTCTTCATTCCTTCTTCTTTTGTTTTTTTATTGTTTTTTTTTTGGTTAATTAGTTCCAATTGAGACTTGGGACTCAGAAAGACAACTCTAATGCTATTGCGCCAAAACTCGTTAGTCACTAGACACATATATGGACTATCCTAGAACCAATGCCTTCTAAAGTAAAGTTTTATTGTTGCTGGTTGCATTTGGATGACCAGGGAGGTGCTGTGGGTGGAGCATGTGTAAGCTTCAATGGATGGGCACTGAAGAAGAAAGGTCCAGTACTCGTGTCCTTGTTTAGCCCGGTGAGCGCGGTTGTCTCTGTCATCCTGTCAGTAGTTACGTTAGGCGATTCCATCAACACAGGAAGGTACAAACTAAATGAGCACGTCTACTTGGATGCCAATCTTTTCTCTCTAGTGTCATATGATAACTTGCTTTTATGATTGCAGCCTTGCTGGTATGTTGATCATGTTTACTGGTCAATACTTCGTGCTATGGGCTAAAGGGAAAGAAGGTTATGCTGGTGATGATGCAGGGGGAAGCGAGTTCGACGTGAAGAGGCCTCTCCTGAGTTGAATAGTGTGATTATGTTCAGATAGATTAATAGTAGCTTTTGTTCTCCAATACAATTAGGCCCGTAGATCGTAGGAAAGCAACCATTCAGGACATTTGAATGTAAATAGCACAAGGGAGTGCTGATTATTGACTTTAGTTAAATTTTGGGATTTTCAAATGTAACTTTTTCCGGAGTAAAAATTAATTTATAGGAAATAAGTAAATAAAACAAACACCAAAGCAAAATCACAGAAGTAGAAAGCGGATTTATCTTGGCGGCAAGGCCGGCTTAATCTGGCTGGCTGGTGAGAGTGCGCGTCAGGACATCATCTCCAACTACATTTTATGGCTAACAAAAAATGTTACGACTTCTCCCTTCTTAGCTGTTTACAAGAAAAGAAACAGAGTGCAATTGTCTAGCAAATGAATTAGTTTGGACCCAGCTAGTCAGGCTATCAAACAACAAAATCCAGAATCGTCTGGGCCGACAGGTGGTACCATTGGGCCAAACTTCCTTCCAAGTTTTGTGGACCTATCTGGGCTCTGATTGGCCCAGGCCTTGTGGGTCACAAAAACTTTCAAAGAATTCTTCACCGTAGCCGCGGTTATCGAGGTAACATTATTCCTTTGACCAATGATACCTTTTGTCTTTTTGTCACTCCTCTTATGTCTATTCTCTAGGATCCATGAAACGGACTTGAGGGAGAGGTGAAAAGGGTCAGAAAAAGACATAATTCATTTTTTGGATTCTACATGAAAAAGAAAATGACGAGAAAATTGAGTACAAATTCTCTTGTGGGTCCACCAAAACTTTTCTCACCAAATTGATGAGAAAGTGTAATATTACAAAAATACTCTTAAAATTTTAACTAAAGTGTTTTGGTAAATAATCTATAAAAGATAGATAAATTAATAATTTCATAAATTAAATTTTTTTCTTAATATATTCTTCTATCTTATCCAAATAACTCAAAGAAAAATTATTTTATTTCTTATAACTTTTTTTTCTTATATTTTCTTTCTCGCCATTTTTTTTTCCTCTTCATGATTTATATCCAAACAACGTGTAAAGGGTGGGGGCAGTTGATTATATGTTCTGTTTCGAATGTGATAATGAAGCCTTTTGTTGTTCTAAGGGCTACATTAGAAAGCAATTAAAATGCTTCTCATGATAAATATGAGGCCGATGGCACTCAGAGTCAACCAATGTTAAGATGCTCGCCAATTGAATTGAGCAATTTTAAAGTATATTCTATATTCGAACCATTAATGATGATTTCTCTCAAATTCAAGCTGCAACTAATCTACCAACCGCCTAAACCGTCCAAAATGACACAGCCTTTGAGAATTGATTGCGGCTGGTTAGAGGCGGTTTTAAACTTACCGATTGGCCAGCAGTTCAAAGAATGTTTTTCTGCATGTGTTCGGATGATAATAACCCAAATGTGGTTAGCTGATCTTTGCTTGTAAGCCTAAACACAAACAGGGACTTCAAGTCGGTAACATCATGGTAGCCAATACGACTCATTTACAGGTAGCTTCATGACTGACGTTTGGTTTTAGACGTGGTTGGTGTTCTTCGTTGGCAGACCAAAGCTTCAAGCTTCCATTATTTTGACCGAAACAAGTTATTTTAGCTTCTTAGCTGTAACGCACTTGGCCCTGCATAGACCATCTGCAGTTGAGGTCATTTTGGCTACATATATATATATTTTATTTATTTAAAAATAAATAATTTCAGCAGATTGGACGAAGTTTTAACGATTTTTAAAACCTTGGATCCACCTTCAAACTGCCAGGGTGGTCTTTAAAAAATAAATACATTAGTCTTTTCTTTTTCTTTTTCTTTTTTTCTCTCTCTCTCTCTCTCTCGATGTTAACGGTTCCCACAATTCAAATTAAGCAGTTTTGACAAATTTGATAGTTTGGGAAGACTTTTAAACAGTTTGTCTAGAGGAATTAACTTATAAATTTTATATTAAGTGTTTGAATTCTATTTTTTTATTTTATGTATATATATATATATATAATCTTTTTTATTCTGTTTAGGGACCCGGATTTGCTCTTTTTTGGGGGGGGGGGTGGGGAAGAGACCACTGGCGGGGGTGTCTCATTATCTCTTATACGACTAACACTACCCTTATTAAGACAAAAAAAAAAAAAAAAAGAAATCAATTTATTACATTTACCAGCTCAGATTCTTTGCTTTGTGCATATTGCCTGTAACTGACTGAGTTCTGCCTGGTCTGCTCCATGCCTGAGGAGAAGCCTTTCAATTTCAGCTCGACTTCTCTTCCAATCCAATCCCTCTTTGCCATCCTCGCATGTGCCTGTCCCTTTCGGCTTTGTTTCTCCAACCACTTTCATTATTGTTTTGGACTCCCTTCTACCCTAATTATAGGTATATTATTTTCATCATCTTTTGTGCCTTTGGGGACCAACCGCAAATTGGACGCACCCCTTATTATCTGCTGCAACTTTTTTTAAAAAGACAAAAAAAAAAAAAGTGCAAACGTACGAGTGCACGAATTCCACGTTAAAAAAGAAAAAAAAAAGCATGATTAGCATATAAATAAACAATTATAAATTTAATATTTTAAATTAAAATATAATATCAAATTTATAAATATATTATTTAATTAAACTGTATTTATTTATTTTTTTATATAGTTTTGAACTCTCTAGTTTTCTAAATTATTTACGAGGGATGGTATCATGGTAACAACTTCTTTTCAACATATACACCCCATCCATTTTAATTGGTCAGAACTCAACACCACAATAAAAATTGAACTCCCTTGTACAAAATTTGGCTTTTCCACTTAAACTTTATTTGGTAGTATATTTCAATCTGTGTTGAGGTAAATAAAAATTAATTTGAAACTCAATACTACTAAAATATCATTTAGCATTATTTTTTATAAGTGAGTTTTAAAAACTTATAATCCTGAAAATCAACGTTTCTAAAAAAAAACAATAAATTGATGTTTTTAGAGATCTTCGAAAAATAGAAAAAGTGTAAAACAATTTTTAAAAAAAAAATGAACAAAAATATGTTGATACTTAAAAAAACTTGTCTTTTTTTTGTCACTATATAAAATTTTTATTTTACCGTCTTTCTAACTTTCTTGACTTAAGAGAATTATTTTTGTTGTCAGAGAGTTAAAAGTAAATTCTTAAATTTAGTATAATATTTTTTTTCCAATTTCGGCAATTTCTTATGAATCACACTCTTTTTTTTTTGTTCGGAGGGTTGTGAGTTTCCCGTTTTACGTCTGCCAATTTCTTAGGATGTTCTTGAAACGTACGTCCGACAATCTCTTACCCAAAACTTCTCAAAAAAAGGACGACAGAGGCCACCAGCAAATTTTAAAAAAGTGGCTTTTCGTTGTTTTGAGAAAGGTTAAAGTATGAATTAATTATTTTTGTTTTGGTTCGTGCACATATTTATCTTTATTGGCTTTTCAGCTAAAGCATATTGGCTTCTTCCCCAACAAATTTTCTTAATTTTGGTTCCTACAAATTAATGCGATATTGAAATTAATTATCTTTATTATTATTATTATTCTATTTATCACTAATATATTTAATATTAAATATATAATTTAAAATATAAAAATAATAATTAAAATTTTAAAAATAAGATAAAATTTTAATTACATTTTTTATAATCATTTTATATACTAATAATTATTTTAATAGTATTGTCAATTGAATTTTTATAATATTTTTATTATTATTATCAAATAATATATAACATCAAATAATAATATTTTTACTCTCACTACTTTTATTTACAACAATTTTATTTATAATATTATATTTTTATACAATATTATTATTATTATTATTATTATTATTAATCTATATAATTGAAAGTTATACTGTAATTAATAAGGGAGTTAAGATTGCAATGGGAAAACTTGAATTAAAAACAAACTACTTACTCTGCAATAATACTATAACCAACAAAGTTTCAGGATTAGATGAACAAGACATTTGCCAAATTATTAAAAAAAAAAAGACTATAGAATATCGAGTTATAACTTGACATTAAGGCTTCAATTTTTAGGTTTCTAATTATTTAAATGAGGTTAATGAGAGGAATAAGTACGGAGAAGGAACGTGACTTATTTAACCCTAAAAAAAGGTATTTACAGGTTTGGGATGACTCATTGGCAGTGGCCTTTAAATTCACCTTGACGAGTCTTCCTACTCGATGTGTTCTCTGACAGTACCAATATCCCAAGGCCTAGGTTAGGCACGCAAGTCCTGGCAGCACGTGATTCATCTCCACGCTTTGCAGTTGAGTGTGTGTGTCTATGTATGTAAATAAATATAAATAAATATATATATATATAGATGTTTTTTTGTTCTTTGGTTATGAGGGAGCCTCGAGGATACAGTAACGTTAGAATCGCATTACAGAACCCCGGGACCAACAAACCCCCACCGTAGTAGTTCAGTTCAAGCTAGCTGACTTAGGTGGACTGGCGTAGCTGTATTGGGCTGGACAATCTAGGTCCCAAAAATGGAGGATTCCATCTCGCAGTCTATCTATGGAGTCCATATCAATATGCATAATCAAATGCCATATAAACATAAAACCTACCTTTTAAAAATGTATATAGAGGTCAATGTCTCACTCAAACTTAAAACTAAGAAGTTTGTAACATAATGTCTCCACCATTGTGCTATCAGTATGGACAATACATAAAATCAAAATTTTTTATCAAGCCATATTTATGGGTTTATTTACAAGTTTAATGTGATGGATATATGTTATTATCATAAATCTGAAATTTCAATTTTAATTAATATTAATATAAAAATATAAAAATAAATGTGTTATATAAATTTTAACTAGAGGAGTTTAAGTATAACTTAATATAATTGATAATTTATATGTATTTTTTTATTATAATTTTTTCTTAATAAGTCTCTTCGAATAACCTAGTAATAATACCAAATCTTATTAATACCATATATATTTTTAAGATTTGTTTATAAACTTTGTTTCAAGTATATCATTTTAATTAATGTTCAATTATGAGGTTAGACTATAAAAGATAATTTTTTATAAATTATAATTTTTACTTATCTAATTTATCTACGATTGGATTGAAAATGTATAAATATAACATTAATAGCAAATTAAAAATTTTTAACATATAAGATCTATCTAAATGAGATAGAAAATCAAGACTCTTGACGACAACAACAAATACAATGCTCAAAACTCAAAAGTATTTGTTAACAAATTTTAATATATTAATACTAAGGTTATTTTTAAAGTTAAAAATTTTAAATTTAAAATTTAATCGAAGCTAATTAAAAAAAAAACTAAAAAACATTTACGAACGAAGGAAAATGAAGTAATTCATTAACATGTGCAAACAGGGGCGTCAAGGTACCCCTGAGTGGAAAGAAAGTCTTTTAATTGAAGAACGGCACTTCATAATTCGAGTCACGCCAAGAAGCAGGTTGCAGACAGAATCCGCTTCATGTTTTAAAAAATTGAAAGATTGTTTCACGATCAACTATTTCTCGGGAAAATGGAAAAGTGAATGATTGTGGCGGTGGAAAATTTGAGGGTCAATATACCTAATATGAGCATATATGTCACGGGGTCATTACTTTCTCCCCAAAAGAAGACTTATTGGGGTTCCTATCTGATGTAGGATGTGGGAGTTGGGTTGTACCTAACCTATTACTGTCCGGACATAACCCGTCCATGACATTCTCCCCCACCGAATCTATCGACGTCTTCGTCGGAATCGGGGTCTCCCTACCTACTTCCCGTTGAAGCGTTTGGTGAGAAACATCGGAGTCGGGGTCGGGTCGGCTCTGATACCACTTGTCACGGGGTTATTACCTTTTTCCCAAAAGACAACCTATTGGGGTGTACAGTACCCACTCTTATATGACTCAGAATCCCCCTCTTCCTATCCGATGTGGAATGTGAGAGTTGAATTGTACCTAACTCATCCCTATCCGGACATAACCCGTCCGTGACATATAGACCACTTGGGCCTCTCGGCTCATTGCCAGCGTCCTGGAATGAGCGCAGTGGACTTCTCAATCCGGTGCCACCGAGCTTAATCCCTGCTTCTAACTCAGCTTGATTGGATCTTGTCTTAACCACATACCGAACTAACAGCTATTGTACAGCTAATTCGCTCTCCACTTGTATTTTTATTGCCGATGTGTATTGCTAATTGTTAATTTAAATATCAGAATACTAATATCGAATTAATCTATCATTTCAGTGTAACGCTCATCAATAATCATGTAGAAAATTTTCAAAAAATATAACAAACTAAGAAACAAAAAAAAAAAAGGTCATGTCTATTGAATTTGCCTATCTGGTGTACAGGGACTTCAAAAAAGTGGTAAAAAAGAAAAAATTTATTACCCAAATGGGTAAGGTTTTCATGCTACTTGTCCCTCTTTTTCTCTATTCGCCATCACACATTTTCTTTCTTTTCTTTCTTCTTTTTTTTTTTTTGGCTGTTCTAAAATGCTATCCAGTTATTAGCTATTTCTTTTCACAATTTACAACTGTTTACCATATATATCCTTTTTTTTTAACAATATCATCCATATATATATATATTTTAAAAAAAAATTATTTTTAATATTTCCAAATCACAGCGTTGGGTTGGGGCGTGTCTTTTGGGGGAGGAATGCTTGTCACCTACTCCTTTGGAAGCCGCCCAACTCTCCCTATACTTCTTCTCTAGAGAAAGAGGAACTTGAAGGAGAGAAGCTTTAATCTTTGCTTGCTTGCTCTGCTTCAATGGCGAAGTTCAAATGCCAACTGTGCAATAGAATTTTCGCCAATGGCAGAGCATTTGTCGGTCACATAAACGCCCACCAAGCCAGCCCCGTTCTTTCTCCAAAGCCGATTCAGAAGCAGCAATTTGGCCTCGACAGTGCCGAGTCATCGGCATCATCATCGCATACGCCGTGTGTTGAAGAAAGTGAAAAGAAGAAGAAAATCGAGAAATGGGAAGTTGAGGCGAAGCCTTTGGTTTACGGGTTGAGAGCAAACCCGAAGAAAAGCATCAGAATTGCAGATCCTGACTTCTCATTCGCCGTTGGTGCTGACTTGCACTCGAGAAACCCAACTGGGAGGCGATCTAAAAGAGCCAGAAAATCGAGTAGCTGGGACAATCGGGAGCGGAATTTCGATGTCAATACGAGTTCCGTGGAGTTTCCGGCAGCCGGGCCGGAATCGTTGAGTTCAGCGTCCGGCGGCGCTGCTCCTGAAGTGGTACAAGCTGCCACGATGCTAATGATGATGTGCAGGGATCAAGTACATGGTAAAGATGGAGAGCGATCAGTTGAGTTAAGACAGAACAATGTGAAATTTCAATGTCAAAAATGTAAGAAGCAGTTTCAGTCTTCACGGGCATTGGCTGGACACAAGAAAAGTTGTCCTATGAAGGGTTTACAGGACAAGAAAAGTACATTTGAGTGCCCATATTGCTCAAGGGCGTTTGGTTCTGGACAAGCTCTCGGTGGACATAAGAGATCACATTTCATGAATTCTCCAAAAACTGATTCTTTTGCTGCTACTGAAAATTCTGATAAACGTGGGAGCAACTCGATGGATCTTAATTTGCCAGCTAGGTTGGATGATGATGAGCTTAGTGTGGTCTCTGATGCTTGATTCATCGACAAATTGGTCAATGTCAAAAATCAACAAACTCATTGTGAGATCTGGAGAACTATTTTGTTACATTTACTTGGGTTAAGTGGGTTCTCTTTGTTGTAGTTATGGGTTAGTTATACTGGATTATTGGAATTCTGTTTCATGCTGCCCACAAGTCGTTTCTCTCAATTCTCCTTTAATGGGGTTTTCTGGATTTTAGTTCAGGCGATATGGATTCTGTAGCTTATCTTTCGTCAAAGATCAATTTTTTTTTTTTTTTATGCTTTCAATTTACTCTTTCATTTAATGCTGGAATTTCATTGCTGCCATTTTACACGACTTCTCTTTTGCTTTCTTGTTCGGCTAGTGATTCTTCACAATTTCACCTGCCAGTGACAGTAACTTTTAAGTGTTCCTTTCTTTTTTTTTTTATAAATTCCAAAAGCTTGCAATTTCTGCTAGCATGTCCTCCTCTGGCTCCCAGCTGTTCCTGTCACAATCTCATGACTCCTCCTTGGCACATGTCATTGCAACTGCTATTGCTTTACAATTTTCTTCTGTAATTATATTCTAGTTGTTATTTCTCATCACGGGGTTTGTCTAGTTGGGGGATGGGATTGATTCTCTCTCACTTCCGCCTTTTTTATTCTCTGGTTTTGTTTGCGGTTTTGGATTTGAAGTGCAAAACCACTGATTCGAAGATGAAGCAAAATCTGCGAAGCATAGCACTTCAAAAAGAAAAAGAAAAGAAAAAGACAATTACAGCCTCTATGAAGTGTAGAGCATATGGTTTTTAACTTTGCTTGGGCTGGGAAGTGTAGGTTTTCTTTTGAAGGTGGTGGGGTGGTGGCTGCAGAGAGGATCCAAAATCCCTCCATTTTCTGATAAAAATATATGCAAGAGTTATATTCCTTGAAACTGACGAACAATCCGTGCAAAAGGAGGTCAGCACTCAGGTCCCATGCCATTCTTATCTAAGAATCAGTCAAATTATTATATACCAATTTATGTGAATATATTAAATGTTTTTATTAGTTCCCAAGAGAGTGGTCTTGACAACGACACTTTAGTCAATGAGAAGTTGGTTATTAGTTTTTTTTTTTTTTTTATGACCATCTTAAGGGGTTCATTCCATCCTATTTGTGCAGTGTATTTAAAATTTTACTCTCATCTTAACCGTGTACGCCCACAAAAATCAAACATTAATTAATAACAAGGAAATTCTTCACCTTACCAACCAGAGTAACTCTAATGATTTAGGCTCCTTTCTCTGTTGCATTTTTTTTTTCTTGTTTTATATAGATTATGATTAAATTGCAGCTTGAAAGGGCTTTATCAACATGCTGAGCATACACTCTGACGGTTAGTCGATCTTTTTTTTTTTTCTTTTTGGGGTCTCAGAAATCTTAGTTTATTGGGCACCATCTTGGAAACTAATGTGCAAGCCATCTATTGCTGTTCTGTATTTGAATGGCATAATGTCAGCCTGAGTATTTACTTTGACCAAGGATGCTGAAAACGAAAGCAAGCTTGGAAAATTGAATCTCTCGTTCCCCAGTTCTGCTCCATCTTCCATACAATTCAATGCGAGGATTGGCCACATTATCACACACATTTCCTGATATGTCCAAAGATTTTCGGTGGAAAAAGACAAATTTATTGGACATTTGTGGTTGTAGTTATATAGATCCATTGACACATATTTAGTTCCTGTACACACCATATTGGGCAATTTTATTTGTTCATGATTATTTACAAAGCTTACTTATCAATTTACCATTGCTGGGTCTTTCCAATTTTTTTTTTTTTTTGGTTTCCTCACAGTTTTGATTTTGTATTTCTCTATGCATAATTGCATCATCTCTATCATGCTTAAGGACTTGTGGCCTTCTACAATGATTAAATAACATCACGTATTGTCACTTTTGGGGTAACCGAGCCAGGCCAGCATTTTGGCTTTTGTCCTGCACCTATCTAACGATAAAGCCGACAATGCGTAGAGTCTGATAGTCTCCTTGCGATTCGAGCTATCCAATCCCCCCGCGGCAGACAAACTCATGGCTGGAATTTTGACAGACGAGGATGTGTGCTAAGTTTTCTGCTTTCCAAGGTGAGTGGGAAATTTAACACCGCAGTCCATGCACTAGCAAAGTTGGTTTTTTTTTTTTTTTTTTTTGGAGTCAAACTTTGTACTGGATAATGATTTCTCTTTCAATGATTGTCTCTTTTCCTGTTCACCAAAATGCACTAACCATTACGATTTGAATAAAGCTTTCCTATTCCGTTCCCACAAAAAAAAAAAGAAAAGAAAACTAATATCTTAAACAACATATGCAAATCTTTAGATACGCTTGCTTGGGGTAAATATTGACTTTAATCACTTAACATACTAACCACACAGAGTTAAAGAAGTAAAAATTAAAAAAAAAAAGAAAACCATTTTTTAAAAATTTCAATAACAACCGCGGGAGCAGTAACATCACCGGCACGGCAAGGCGCTTTTTTGTTTCCTCGACATAAAAATCGTCACACATTCGCCGGTAAAAATTTAAAATTAAATCTCGAGTGCTGACACAAACAGTCAAAGGCCAAAAACTAAAAATAAAAAAATATATATTAAAAAAAAGGAAATAAAACAAAAAGTCGCAACACTAACACGTCTCTCTCTTTCTCCCTCACGATTCTCTGTCATTTCTAGCCTGGCTCTGGCTCTGGCTCTGGCTCTGGCTATGGCTCTGTAAGTTATTATTATTATTATTAAATTTATTAGTTGCTTCTGTTGTTGTAATTTTAATTAGAAAATCCCATTGCATTGAGTCGAAACCCAATTCTCCAAAAGGAATATTTGTTTTTTTTTGGGGGAAATTCCGTAATTACAGAAAGATGTTCATAGAAGTTTAGATCTCGCTGTTCTTCGCGTTTATATGTCTTTGATTTAGGGTTTTAGTTTGTGGATCTCGAGGTTTTGGTCCCATTTACAGCTCGAATTTCGAGTTTTTCGGGGGAATTTTTTTGTTTTTTTCGGAAAGATCGTTAGGGTTATGGCTTCCAAACCGGCACTAGATGTGATGGAGGATCAGACGGACGAGGATTTCTTTGATAAATTAGTCGACGATGATCTCGGGCCGCCTGATAATTCCGACCCTCCGGGCCGTAAGTTCACGGAAGGAAGTGATTCCGATGAAGCCAAGGCGTTTGCCAATCTGAGTATTGAGGATACTAGTGGTGATGGGGGATTCGATGGGAAAGATAGAAAGGATTTGGTGCATGATGGTGCAGGATTAGTCGGTGCACAACCGGATTTGGTTGGGGGATCTACTAAATCAGGTGTTAAGGAGGTTGGATGGAGTTCATTTTATGCCGATTCGATACCAAATGGGGATCATGGGTTTGGTTCGTACTCAGATTTTTTCAATGATCTGGGAGATGGTTCGGCAGCATTAACTGGAAATGTTGGTGACAGTGCCAATGTGGAGGACAGGGCTGCTGGTGGATTGGATAATTCAGGTAGTTACGAGCAACATCAAGATGGTACTCAAGTTTATGGAGGAGCTACTGAAGTGACTGCAAATGGGCAGGATGTGAATAATAGTCAGTATTGGGAGGATATGTATCCTGGGTGGAAATATGATGTGAACACTGGGCAGTGGTATCAAGTGGATGGCAATGATGTGACAGCAAGCATGCAAGAGAGTTCTAATGCTAATTTAGGTGGTGAGTGGGCAGCAGTATCCGATGGAAAAACAGAAGTAAGTTATTTACAGCAGTCTTGGCAGTCTGTGGCAGGAACTATGGCCAACACCAGCAAAACTGAGAGTGTGTCTAGCTGGAATCAGGTTTCAGATGGGGCTAACAACTGCTACCCAGCACATATGGTTTTTGACCCACAGTATCCTGGTTGGTATTATGATACAATTGTGCAGGAATGGTGCTCACTTGAAAGCTACACTTCATCCATGGAATCAACAGCAGTTCAGCATCATGATCAGCAGAGTCAAAAGGGATTTGCTTTTGGTTCACATTCTGAAAATGACAATAGTATGTATAATGCATACAATCAAGCTGACCAGTTTGGTTCAGAGGGCAATAACATCAAAGCCCAACATGGCAATTGGAGTCAGTCTTATGGTAGCTACAATCAACAAGGCTTGAATATGCTGCCACCCGAGATGATTGCTAATACAACTGTTTCCCATGGTTCAGATGTTTCCTTGAACAGCTATGTGGATCAGCATAAATCCGTCAATTCTTTGGGGACAGTTTCATCATATGAAAATGTGAGTCAGGGTCATTTTGGCTCTAATGGACTTGTTGGGTCACAAAGTTTCGTACCTAGTGGGAACTTTAATCAGGGAAATTTGAAGGAGAATGAGTGCATGAACTTGTCTAGCAGTTACTATAGCAGCCAGAACTCAGTAAACCTTGTGCAGCAATCATTTCAGGGCAACCAGCCATTTTCTTATTCCCCTGCCATGGGAAGATCATCTGCTGGGCATCCTCCACATGCCTTGGTTACATTTGGATTTGGTGGAAAACTCATAGTAATGAAAGATAGTAATCCTCATGTCAATTCTTCATTTGGAAGCCAGGTAATGCTTCGACAGTAATTCTATTGGGGTTCATTTTTCATTTTCTTTTTTTTTTAATGTATTGTCAGCAGGCCAGTCAATTTTTTTTGTTTCAATTTGAAATGTAAAGGAACCTGTTGGAGGCTTAATTTGTGTCCTAAATTTAATGGAGATTGTTTTGGGAAACACTGAGAATGGTTCAAGCATTGCGGGAGCTGCTTGCAATTATTTTCGTGCTCTTGGCCGCCAGTCCTTTCCAGGTCCTTTGGTGGGTGGGAATGTTGGAAGTAAAGAATTGAACAAGTGGATTGATGAGAGGATTACTAACTGTGAATCACCTGACATGGATCATAGGAGAGGCGAAGTATTAAGGTTACTCCTCTCTTTGCTTAAAATAGCTTGTCAGCATTATGGAAAACTCCGTTCTCCTTTTGGCACTGACACTTCTTTGATGGTAAAGCACTTCCTCCTTCTTTAATTGTTGATACCCTAATTTGCATCTTATTGCGCCTGTTGGCTTTCTAACATCCAGTTGTATAAGCCTTGTTTTACACTTGTGTTTCATGTCATAAGTTACTATTTTTGGGTTTTTTAGAGTGTAGGATATGCCTTTTAATTACATTGCCCACTGCCATCTGTTGGTTTGGCATGAAGTCTTGCTCATTTCTGTTTTTGGTCAATTGTGAGAAAAAGTACTTGATATTGGATGCTCTGTGGAAGCATAGGAAAAATTTGTGTGATATGCCCCTCCATCCCAATCAAAGCTCTATCATATGGACACTGTTTACCTTGTTCCCTTTAAATCCCTTCTTCTTTCCCTCTGGTGTGACATTAAAAAGAGCACTGGGGCTGGTAAACTTCCACAATAATGAAGCATGGACGTTCTCATATTGATAATATGGGCTACCGAGAAAGATTGGGCAAGCAATTTCCACATATTTTATGGGCACTTGTGTGGAATTTGAAACAGTGGGAGTGCAGGCACTCTGGCCTGTATGGGCTGTGAATGTGATATACTCTGATAAAGGATGTAATGAGTGTGGTTGTGGTGGTGTGGGTGATTTGGGATTTTCACTTCCAAAATGCTGTTCCTTTGCACTTTGTGTATTTTGAGAACTTTAAATTTCTATTTGGCTGTGTACCTTTGAGTTCCCTTAGCCTCCTTCATCTCATGTATCAATTTTGTTTTTTTTATAATTTAATTTAATTTATTTTTATGGTTGTTTTGTGGCTAATTAGTTAGATTTTTTTAAGTATTTTTGCATTGAAATTTTCATAGGAGAGCAATGCGCCAGAATCAGCAGTTGCAAAACTTTTTGCATCTGCGAAGAGGAATGGTACACAGTACAGTCAGTATGGTGTTCTCAGCCAATGTTTGCAAAGTTTGCCATCTGAAGGACAAGTTCGGGTATCCATATATGTCTGCAGTCTTTCCCTCTTGTATAGGATTGCAGCCATTTTCTAAACGATTTTGTTGTATGCTCCAGGCAACTGCTTCTGAGGTCCAGAATCTCCTGGTTTCTGGTAGGAAAAAAGAGGCTCTACAATGTGCACAAGAAGGCCAGTTATGGGGACCTGCTCTTGTCCTTGCCTCACAGCTTGGTGATCAGGTCTTTTGTCCATTTCACCCTGTTCTCTTTTATCTTACATTGTTTCATGTTTTTAAAAAGACTACAAGTTGCTTTCTCTCTCACTTCATGGGGACCATGTGATGACCTTGCATAAATGCAGTTTTATGTTGATACTGTCAAGCAAATGGCACTTCACCAGCTGGTAGCAGGATCACCTTTGCGGACGTTGTGCCTGTTAATTGCAGGACAACCAGCAGATGTATTTGCTGCAGACAGCACAGCTGTCAGTAGCCTTCCTAGTGCTGTAAATTTGTCGCCACAGGCTGTGCAGGTGATATTTTGATGCTCACAGTTCCATTGTGCTATGCTGTATTTGTGGATGAATACCAGGCTTGATCCCATATTTGGATTCTTTTGATAAATCATATTTCTACACAAAATTTGGCAAAGAAATATTCTGTTTCAAACATGAAGTTTATTTATAACATATAAGAATGAAGTTGAATCAATCATGGAGGTTTTTTATAAGAATGAAGCTAAATTGCAGAGGATTATTTATGAGCTATGTTGGTGATGTTCCTGACCTGTTCTGCATAATTTCTGTGCGATGGTTTGTCTATCATGCTAGAAAATAGTTTCTTCTCCCCATTACCAGGATTCTTTAAATGTGTAGGCCTATATATGATGGTCATGTCACTACCACCATATTCATTCATGCTCTTTTTCCCTGGCAAATACCTTTTTCTCAAACAAAATTTCCTTTCACTTTAATTTCTCCATCCAAAAAAATGAAGTATTTTCATTTTCCTTAGGCATCACTCAGTCTATTCATATCTGTTTGTTTCTGATGAACAACAGCTTGGGGCAAACGGCATGCTTGATGATTGGGAAGAAAATTTGGCAGTAATAACTGCAAACAGAACAAAGGATGATGAGCTTGTTATTATACATCTTGGGGATTGCCTGTGGAAGGATAGAAGTGAGGTATTCTATCTTTTCTGCCATTTATTACCCACCTCATATCAATGTTTTTTTCCTGAAACTTACTTGAGAATACCTGCTCAGATTACTGCTGCACACATCTGCTATTTAGTTGCAGAAGCAAACTTTGAGCCATTTTCTGACAGTGCAAGATTGTGCCTTATTGGAGCAGACCACTTGAAGCATCCCCGGACATTTACCAGTCCAGAGGCTATTCAGGTTTTCTTTAAATTGGATTTTATCTTTTTGCATGTTTCATAAACTTATACTATATGTTATATTGACCTCTTTTACCCTGGTTTCTAGTGCACGTTTATGATGGAAGCATTCATAATTGCAAAATCTCTGAAAGTTCATGTGGTTTTCAAATTTATCCTCTTACCCTTCTCTCTTGCTCTCCCTCTATAACATACGTGTCTTTTTGAAATGGTGGATACCGAAAAGGATTGGAAAAACTTTCACTTGACCTTACTTAATGGGTGTATGGACAGAGAACTGAGTTGTATGAATACTCAAAGATGCTTGGAAACTCCCAGTTTGTCCTTCTTCCATTTCAGGCATATAAGCTCATTTATGCATATATGCTGGCTGAAGTGGGCAAAGTTTCTGATTCATTGAAGTGAGTGAGTGAAAAATTTATTGAATTCAATCATGCAACTCTTCCTTCTGCTTTCTCACCCTGGTGAATTGATTCAGGTATTGTAAGGCCTTATTAAAATCTCTGAAAACCAGTCGAGTTCCTGAAGTAGACACATGGAAACAATTAGCTGTATCCCTTGAGGAGAGGATCAGGGCCCATCAACAGGCATTTCTCTGTCATCTAGTGTCTATTTTTGTGAAACTTATAATTTTTGATGACCACGGGTACCCCAATTTCAGGGTGGATATACTGCAAATTTGGCTCCAGCTAAGTTGGTAGGCAAGTTGCTCAACATTTTTGACAGTACTGCACAACGTGTTGTGGGGGGTCTGCCGCCACCTGGACCATCAGCATCACATGGAAGTACACAAGGCAATGAACATTATGAGCAGCCAATGGCTCTTCGAGTATCTGCGAGTCAATCAACAATGGCAATGTCGTCATTAATGCCTTCTGCTTCTATGGAACCAATAAGTGAATGGACAGCTGATGGGAATCGAATGACAATGCATAATAGAAGTGTTTCAGAGCCAGACTTTGGTAGAAGTCCAAGCCAGGTCTGTAATTATCTCCAAGTTGATAATCCTATCTACCCATAATAGCTTCCTAGTTCATGTCCATTATCCTGCTCAAAATGTGGGGCGTTACTGACTTGCAGTTGAAGCAGGTTGATTCATCAAAAGATGAAGCATCATCTGGCGCACAAGGCAAGGTATCAGGTTCAGTGAGGGGATCTCGCCTTAGCCGGTTTAGTTTTGGGTCTCAACTTTTGCAGAAGACTATGGGGCTAGTCATAAGGCCTCGTTCAGACAGACAGGTGGATTGATCTCCATCATTTTCTTTTCTGTCTTCTTGGTAAAGATGTTATTCATATCTTGTTATCCTGTTAATTGATTATATTTTGCTTTGTGACTGCAGGCAAAACTGGGTGAAACAAATAAATTTTATTATGATGAAAAGCTTAAGAGATGGGTAGAGGAAGGTGCTGAACCCCCAGCTGAAGAAGTTGCCTTGCCACCTCCTCCTACAACTTCAGCCTTCCAGAATGGGACATCTGACTACAACTTGAAATCTGCTTTAAAAAGTGATTCCTCTCCAACTATTGGGAGCCCAATGATTCAGAGTCCAACACCACTGAATAATACTTCAGGAACTCCACCTATTCCAACCAGTTCAAATCAATTCTCAGCACGTGGGCGGATGGGTGTACGAGCAAGGTAATTGAGAAATCTTCACTTGGCTCTGCATTGCTTTGAACAGTGTGAAATAAGGTTAATATGTAACAAAAGTAAATATGCCAAAAAAGTGGTTCCGAGGATGGAAAGGTTCATTTGATGCTCATACCTTTTTGGAGGTCTCAGGATATGAACATGTTCAGGAGTTTCGATATTCATCACTCTGTACCGATTTTTTATGACTTACAATCTCTTAGGATTAAGTTTTTCAGCTTTCCCCTTCTAAGATGAAAGATGTAATTATCCTCACCTGTAAATAGAGGGAATTTGATTTACCCTAATTGTAGACCTGGCCAAATTGGTTGGTGTGCCAACATTTGTGATCGTTTTATTGATATAAAGAAGTTATCAAACAAGTTGCTTGTTCCTTGCAGAAGATTGAATTTACCTTGGTAGTGTGCATTGTTATTATACAGAGCTGTTGCACTTTTGATTTCACTTTTTGAAATTCAAACCTGGTTTGTTTATTCTGGAACATCATATAGAGAGTCCTCATAATTAATCTTGTTATCCAGTGGAGCATTGAGGCCTTAAATTGGCAATAATATCCCGCATGGAATAATTATATTGCTTATTGGGTCTCAAGATTACTTGTATGTTCCTCTTCATGATGCAATCTAATCGTTGATATGATGAAATTTGTGGTTGTTTGACAGGTATGTTGACACCTTCAACAAGGGTGGAGGGAGCTCAGCAAACTTGTTCCAGTCACCTACTGTTCCATCTGTCAAACCTCCAGTTGCTGCTAATCAAAAATTTTTTGTCCCTACACCTGTATCATCAGGAGAAAATTTCAAGGAAACTTTGTCTGAAAATGTTAGAGATATGGGGACGACTGAGATGCCTTCCACATCTGCTATGAATGAGTCTTTTCATGCTCCAGTTCCTTCATCTTCAATGCCCATGCAAAGATTTCCAAGCATGGATAACATCACAAGAAAAGGTGAGATGCCAAACAGCAATCATCCCATTTCATCTCACTCGCGACGAACAGCATCGTGGAGTGGGAACTTTAGTGGTTCATTTAGCCCTCCTAGGATGGCAGAAGCCAAGACATTAGGAGAGGCACTTGACATTCCTCCATCCTCTTATATGGCCAATGACCCTTCTAAGGCGCATACAGCTGCTAATGGTGGCAACTTTGGAGATGATCTACATGAAGTGGAACTTTAGTCTGAGTAATGAAGACATGGATACCTATTTTTGCCCTTTTTGCCCGTTGTGGTCAACACTATACTTTGGATGGGCGTTGTCCTTCTTGGAGAGCAACACACAATCAACAGTGCATCGGAGTTGGGCTCCATATGAGAAAGGAGAAAATGCATCTTCCTTCTTTGAGATCCCCAATTCTTCCCCATCCTCATAAAACGTGTGTCAGAAATGTGGATGCCATATGCTATACCATAATTTTAAGCTGAGGTTTTATCTAAATGCAGCAGGAGGTGCTATCATCTAGAATTTAGAAGGAGCAGAGGAAGAGAGCTCTGCATGGGCTCCAGTTCACTGTACAGTTAGTCCATTTATTCATTCATTGAAAAGAAGAAATGTTCAGCGAGATATAGAAGTAAGCCTGTTGAAGATCCTCCCAATGGAAGTGTACTCATTTGCAAAAGCAATAAAACTGTTTGTTCAACCTGGATTTCTATGAATGCTTCAAAGCTAGCGTGGCCCTGCTGTAGTCAAAAGAGGGTGCTTCCAGGTGGGAATGAACATTTTGTATGTTTAGGCTACGCTATGTTGTTCGGTTGTATTCTTTTCAATGATTGATGAAAAGTTGAATTATATCATACATCTGGAGGCTGGAATTTAGCCGGACCATTCTTCTAAACTTTGGCGTTGCCTCCATGAATACTGCTGTATGACATTGGGGTAAATCGTATTGCTGGATCCCGAGTCTCAGATTTTGGCGCTTATTATATTCGTTAGTTATAGGCAGGAACGGCAACAAGGCACAACAGGAGTAGGGACTGTTATTTCGGTCCTGTACTTGAACCGAAATCAATCCCCATTTCTGCTACCGATCCCTAACGTGTTTGACAGATATATCAAGCGGAAATTCTGGATTATGATGGGGTTCTGAGTTGTGATTGGATGATGGGGTTTTACTATTAGACGAGTTGCTTTATAAATTTATATGGTATTGCTTATTAATAGCGTAGGATTGCAGCAAATTGGACGTGTAAGAATTAAGAATTAATATAAAGAAGTTAGGCCAGGAAAAGTTGTGGCAACTGTGGCATCACGGTTTTTTTCGTAAATTGTCCCTGCAGTCTGTAACTTCAGGCTAAACAGCAGCTCTTGAAAGTCTGTTTCTTCAGAGACATTGTATTAGGTGGCTGACCAACGTATTTCTGTTGCAGATCTCCCGAGATACTCGAGTCCCATAGTGTTGTATAATGTGAAATACTCGAGTCCCAACTTTAGGTTTCCCGAGATACGCAAGTCCCGACATAAAAGAAATGGTATCGATCACCGACAAAGTTATTACTTCTGATGGTAATGTGAAATAGTCTCTCCACTTTTGATCCCTGTGACAGTTACATACATTTGTGGCTCGTGAACACGGCTTTCGGCACCCATCTTGTGATTCTGTAACTTCTACTGCCTGACGAGGATGCATTGCATTGTATAGGATCCATCTCTGTTAATGTCGTCTTCTCTGCATAAGCCGTCAAAATTTGGCATTCGGTAGTATAGTCACTATTTTATTTTATTTACTTCCTAAATTCACATAGCGAGAGGGGCATTCTCTTGTTTCGCTTCCTTGATAGCCACTTTAAAGTTGCTTCTCTTGTTTGTGATAAGATCCGAAGTCTTCATGACGGAGGTTTGAAGTCAATTGAACAGATGGAATACGAGTGATCAAATCAATTCAATACCGACCAATCAGTCTTTGGGAGAGTAATTGTAAGGGTCGTCCCTCAAATCATGTAGAGCATAGCAACGAGTTTTATTTCCAATGCCATGGTCTCAAATACTAAAAAGAAGATAATTGATTGAATAAATTTGTAGAAGATAGCATTCTCCGTAAAAACAAAAAAAGAAGAATTACTAACTATTCCTGTGGTCTTTAATTTTACAGTTATGCAAACAATAATTGATCTTAGGACCTTAGTGCAATTGAATCAATGAAATTCCCTGCTGCAAAGAGGTGGTCGGGGGGGTGGTCGGGCAGCAAAACTTAGGCGTCAGACGGCTGGATCCAGTGCCTCCCGTTAACGAAACTCTTGGCCAAGAACTTATGGGCCGAGTCATAGTCCAGTTCTCTGGCCCACGAAACGCCCCTCACTGCCGCAGCCCCGGGCCCCCAGCATTTGTACACTCCGAAGAACACAGTCCTGGAACAAATGACAGAAACGGGGGACCGAAGAAAAGAAAAGAAAAAAAAAAAGGACATGAAATCGAAGTGTGCACTTTAGACGAGGCCTAAAAAATTGAAATATGTGAGAAATATACTGGTTCTTATTGCTGACGTGGTCCCAATCATCCCAGCCACCGTGGGCAACCAGGTCATCGAAGTAAGTAAAAGAGTAGACTATCCTCGAGTACTGGCCCATTGCTCGGCCCACGTACACCGGCCCAGTTCCTGTTACTCTGCAGCCGAGGAAGGCAAAGCCAGTTTTCTCGTCCAGCGAGTTTCTGTTCTGGGCTGCAACGGATCCAAATCTTGTTGCTATTGAGTGCAGCTCACAATCCTGCACCCCCATCAACCAACAGTCAGCAACACCCTTTTAATATGGTCTGACCAAGACCCATAAAAGTTAGTAATAAACCGACTTTTTTCTCCTCTTTTTCATTTTTTTTGCAGAAAAAGTCATTAATAAGTCAATGTCATCCAACCGAAGCGTTTCAGATTTGGATAAAAATAATGACTGCTGGTTGTTCATTTTTAATTTTTTGATACACAGTCTCAACGCATCAAATTGATTGTATCTGTGTATTAACGAAGCCCGAAAATCCAGTGATGTGCGCGCTAACTGGGGTAGAACGGCACTGCCTTTCATGTTCTTGTTTTCTTCACAGTTTGCTTTCGGCTTGTTAAGATTCCACTGTTACCGACAACTCCTTTCGGTGTCAACAGGGAAAAAGTATACCTACTTTTCACATTACTAGCACGAGAAACAATCGCACAAAACAATGTAAAGTCCTTTTCCCTTGCTAGCTATACCTTGTTGTCCATTTTCATATTAAAATGTGCTCCATACGTCATGAGACCCTTGTATTCATTCTACCACCCATGTGTGTATTCGTGTGTGCGCGTGTGAATGAGAGAGAGAGAGAGAGAGAGAGAGAGAGAGAGAGAGTGTAATTGTACTACTGAAGAGAAGTTAATTCCTTCCTTACTTTGTACATGGACCTGCCATTTCCAAAAATGAAGTCTATGGAGCCTTCGATGTAACACTCCTTGAAGTAATGCCTTCCTGCATCGTCGCATAGGGTATCTTGCGCACCGTAGAATCCACAGCCAGAGAAGTAGGCCTTATCGCCTGATATGCGAAATGCTGCCGCTTGCCATCCCTGCATTCCGGGCATCGGCGCTGGTGCTGTGTTCTGTGCATATTAACCGTCCCAGTTAAATAAGGTGGACTCAGATGTCCTAATTATGCATGTTGAAATATGGGGAAAAGGGTCCTTTTCTATATAATTCTTATCTTATTTAGCTCTACATTGAGCTTTTTAGCCGTTGATTTAAATTGAGTATTTAAATAAATAAATAAATAAATATATATATATATCTATCATTTTATTTATAAATAGAAATTAAAAAATATTAATTATTATATTCATTTAATTTTTTATACAAAATTAATATTTAAATATTATTAAATTGAAATAAATTTGTTTAAACACTCTAAAACTTTATTACTTTGTTTTTATTGGAATGAACTGCAACACAGGAACTCAAACTTAGGTTTTAATCTGTAGCTGTTGTTGTTTTTATTATCTTATGAATAAAAATATAAAGTGGCTATGGGTTCCAACATTCCACCCTAACAAGACTTTTGAGAGAGATAATTAATTTGTGGAAGCTATAAAGTCTCTAATATTATATATACCTTGAAGCTTATGTTTCTAGCTGAGAAATAACTGGCGAGAACAGTAACAGAAGCCGTCCTGTAAGTACGCAGCTGTTGACCACTAGGACCAGGATCACTTGCTCTATCATGCCATTCAATGATCGTCTCTCCTCTTCCTGCACCTTGAAATGTGATGTACGGCTTTGTCGCCGGCACCTCCACTTTCTCTCTGCACCGCCAAACAACCGATAATGTTAATTGATCAATTAAGGCTTATATAAATACGTTCTTTTTTTCACTAAACATGTATTTAGAAGTAACGGAGACTGAGTCTGCATATGGCTAAAACTGGAGATTACATGTAGCACCCAGCACTTATTATTATCAACACATTTTCTGTGTTGTTCTCTGGGACGGCATCCACAGCTTCCTGGACGGACATGAACTCGCCGGACCCGTTAACATCAACGGTAATCACACGGTGGCCGACGGGTCCTACCCATTTGTGTTTGTGCTTGGTAGAGTTGATGCTTGCAGTGGTAGGGACTGAGTTTTGCTTGTACCTGTAAATGGAGCTAGTTACTAAAGATGGTGCATGAAACAAACAGAAAGCCAAAATAAAGTAGAAATAGAAGAAGAACAAGAAACAATTGATTGAAGCCATTAAAATAGCATTAAATGGTCAGAGAATAGAGAGAGAGAGAGGAGGGGGGGGAGATGAAGAGAACGTCCCTTGAGAAAAGTTGATAAATGTGACATTTTAAAGAGAGGTTCTAGGAATTTATAGTGCTGTATTACAAGAAAGGCATAGAAATAGAGACAAATTTATATATAATATGGGCCATTAAGGTGAAGAAGAAATTTAATCTTGGCATATTTTATTTGTTTTTGGATTTGAGATTCATGTAACGGTCATTTTTTTTTTGTCTGGGGACATGTGGCCTTGTTACGGCTCGAGGCTATAGGGTAATGCTGGCTGTATTATACACGAGATTCTTGTACATGGGGCCAGAACTTACTTTGGCTTTTTGTAATTGTAGTCAGATACCCTTTTCCGCAGAGAGTCCTAGTAGCTCGTTAAACTTCTTTTTTTTGTCGTTTTGAGCAGTTCCCACAACGTTTAGTGCTCAAATCAAATTCTTTATTTCTTAATATATATATATATATATATTAGTGTTTGGTAGTCCATGTTTCATCCAGCCAACTTAAGCGTAATCCAAATAATTTTCACAATACTATATGAGAGATGTCTTTTTAGAAACATTAATTTGTCGAGCCTTCAACATTAGGGATAAAACATACCGTTCTTGTCGTTAAAGCACTCTTTAAAACGATGGGGAAGGAAAGTCATAAGGTGGGAAGCTTCATACTTCATATATTTTGCCTTTATTTTGTAGTTAATTTGCATTGGTCGGTCCCTCTAATGTTTCAGTTATTCGTTGCTAAACTTGTTTCTTTAAAAAGAAAAAAAAGAAAAGAAAAGAAAAGATTCCTTTTGCTATCGAGCCCCACTTGCTTTGAAAAAGGAAACGCATTTTTTTTTGAACGTTGGGGGAAGCTAAAGACAACTTTCTATAATTAGGGCATCAGACAAATATTATCCAAACTCACATGCAGGAGAGGAGACACCATTTTATTACGATGAAATTGCCTCTAGGCTAAAGACAACTCGTGATGATTCAATTGATCATATATTTGGACCCACAAAGACTCTGAAGGCGGGAAATCAAAGAGAAGTGTTTTTCCTTTTATTTTTATTTTTGTTCGGTTCATAAGAAAAAGTCCAATTAATTCTATCGATAGACCTTGTAGCTAGTGAGTGTTTTTCCTTTTTCCTCTACTCATTTGTAGGAGGGTGAAATGGAACATACATTGGTAATGATGGGGACCATGTACCAGGGATTGTTGTTCAAACATGTTCGTGACTGAAATAACCCTTTTGGTGGTTGCACGGTATAAGATTCTCAATACACAGAGCATTTATCATTCATTCTTTATAATCTGATAACAAATATTACTTCATAACAGATCCTGTAAAATAATTACTACTGCTGCTGCTGCTAATGACAAATTTCGGTTTGCGATGTAAACCAGTCTGATTAATTTTGCCTCACATGAACCAGTCTAATCTACTAGCACATGCTTACTATTCAGAAATAGTTCTTGACACCGGAAACAAAAATTAAAAAGATAAAACAAGAACAAAATGGAAGTTTGGACCAATGGAGAGCAACTATGTCTGATAGCATTTACATCAATCTTCAAAAATGGTTATTTGGAAGAAGAGAAAAGGCACAAAAATACGTGGGTGAAAGCGAAGACCAGGAAGTAAGAACTCTTTTTTGGGTCAAAATGTAAGAAGTCTTTTTGTGCAAAATATTGGTCCACAGTTTTCCAATCTATATGAAGATACAACAATAAAAGAAACAATTAAAGCCCATGGGCCCAGATTACAGGCAACAATATTATAGAATCATTGGCCCGTATTCTCTGTGGAGTGAACTGGACACCCCTTCTTTTTCGAATTCACCAGAGTTGATTCAGGGAGCTCAAGCGAAATCGAACTTCCCTGTCGAGTGCCTTCGGAACTTGTCAAGAATATATCATCAAGAGCTCGTGTTTGCCACCTGACTTGTCAAGAAGAATGTAGAACGGGCTCCCACCCTGAAGTACAAAGTGTTAAATCCAAAAGGCAGAGCAGAGTCAACCCAACTTGGGAAAGAAAACTTCCCTTTCAACTGAAGCTTGAAGACATGCCATGACCTTGCTCAATGATAACCAAAGAAAAGGTGCACAGCCGAAACCGTAACCAAAAATAGCCAAAGCTCTCACCACGCCGCCGGGGTACCAAGGACATGCCATTACCAGAAGGACCCCAAATATCCCTAGCCATGGTGTCAGGACTTGCAAAATAGGCAGCATAAATGCATTGATCGCAATAGAGCAAAGCGCAAATGAGCCGAGCAAGTACAAAGACCAGCCCAGCATTGGATGAATCGTACAAGGAATGATAAAGAAAGGAAGTATATAGGCTGCCAGGATTGACCATATGGCTAGAAGTTTGAGACCAGCTTGTATGAGGGAAATGTTCTTGTCTGTTCGCCGATAGCAAAGCTTGGAAATACTTGGCCGTGCTAGACGTGTCAGAGCTATGATTCCTAAGTAGACGATCGACTGTATGAGTACCATAGGCATTTCTGCTCCATATCTGCATAACAAACTTGTGTCACCAAGAGTACCTTTGAAATGGCATGCAATGTTTAGTGGAAAAAAAAAGGGAATATATGCATAAGAATTGTGTTTAGATTACCCAAGATTTTGACGACGTTGATTGTGCCATTGGATGCCTAATGGTAGAACAGGCCATGACCACCAGTACCAAGGTTTCAACCATGGTGCACCAGGGAAAGTAATCACACTATTAGGCCCACAAGGCACATTCCAGCGCAGTCTGAGATCTGAGACCAATAAAAACCCAAGAGAAATCAGATAATGTCATGTTCATGGTAGGTATGAATAAATTAGCTACCAAAAGACAGTTCTATGAGCAACTCACAAGAACTACTACTAATAAAATAAGTTCCAGACAAAAATTTGATAAATCATTATTGTTGTACTCACAGTAATAAGTGGCATCCATTTGGTAGCCTAAAGGAAGCCTGTATTGTCCATCCAGTTTGGTGCCATTTGGAGGTTGATGGAACATTGGCTTGTCAAGCAAGTCCGGAAAATAGCCACCAATAAAGCCCTGGTCTGCACCATCTGGGTTATCTCGGCCAATATCCAATTGATGAAGCATGTCTTTGAACACTGTTTCTGATGGCTGAAACACCAAATTGATAATGTTGTTCATAAGAAAACTAAATTGGCGACTTCAATGAATATTCAAGAAAATGGATATCCATATCCCTACAATACAAGTTCAAAAGACAAATGAACTGTACTGAACTTAGACATAAAGTATTCTCTAGAGTAATGTATTGGAGCTAATGGCATACTTTTCGGGGAAATTTTGGCTTAAATTGTTTAAACCAATCTGGAGGACTCCAAAAATTAGCTGGCCGATCATTCATGTTGCTGTTTGTTCTAAACTCCAAAGGAAACTGTGAAAAAGGACTGGAACTTACCTTTAACACGAAGAGGCCAGTATGGAAGATGCAGGGGTTGATGAAGACCGCACAGAATTGTCCGCATTGGAACAACTCATCGGTCTTTTGCAGAAAGAGGTTATCAGCATCAAGCATGACCACTCTCTCATAGTCCACCAGGCTCCATGCGTAGAGCTTGTTCAGTGTTAGCTTAAATCTCCCATCAAAATTGGGTTGATTCTTGTATGGATTATTCAAGTTTTCCACCCTGATGACCCTTGCTCCATCTTCCTGTTCCCTAGACCAAAAAAACAAAAAAACAAAAACTTGTGAATCGCTTCTTAAGCATTATCCAGATAATATAGAACACGTCACTGACTTCACAAACTAATAAAATTAAACATAAACAGTGCACTTCCTATTCCATAGCAATGTAACAAATTCAAACCAGCTAGGCTTAGACGGTTGGTCACAAGAGCAAAACTCTGGGGCAAGGTTGCCAACAAACAACGCTGACAAATTGGATATATTTTATAACCACATTTCTTATTTATTTGTAATCATTAATGATTTTAGGAGTTATAACATCTTCCCTAACAAGCCCCTGACCCAGACATTCCTTCACGAAATTCTAGTTGATTATTTAACAATTGAGGCAATGACACTTTTGGTTTACTCTATGAACACATCTACTTTAGCACCTAAAAAGAATAGAGTAACGGCTCTTACGACAATTATATATGAAGATATGAATCGTCATTTCTTAATCATAATAATTTCTATAAATAAATTATGTAAACAATAAAAATAATAAAAATATTGTTTTTTTTTTTCTTTCCAAAATTAACTCATTGTTTTACTGGTAGGTGCCCATGAACTAACTTGTTTGTACCGAACGGAGACTTGTGCTTTTTCTTGGGGTGGCTATGCGTGCATTGGCATGACGAAGCAAATAACTGTTTTGGAGAATTATTAGAAGTTGTGGTGTGAACTGGCACGTGGGAAGGGTCACCACAGGTGGTTGGAAATGGAAGGTAGACAAATGACCTTATTGCTAGGCAATTGCACAAAAGTAGAAGATTGGTAACCACACCAAATTGCCCCCACGTGCTTTGCCTGGACTACTCGGCCATACTCAGCCACACTCAACCATTAAAATATCTATCCTGATGCAATTATTGCCTACAAGTCAAAACTGCAATCGGTCTGTAGTCCGAATATCTCAAGTTAAGGCCACAACCATGGTTATGATCCAATAATTATAATCTCCGTGTAATGGATTCCATCAAATGGGATTCCTAATTTCTCGATAAATATATCTCTATCTTAACCAGGACATCTATCGACTAAAACGACCAGAAAAATGTCACGTACTCTATCTATCTTAATTTAAATAGAATTTGAAATTAAGATTTCGTTGTAATTGTTAGACATTTAAAGGGATTTATCTCAATTTAAAGGGCAACAGCCCCTAAGTGTACACGGTATTATGTTTGCTACGTGGGATAGGCTAGTCTCATACCATGGGATAGTCGGATAAAATTAGAATATCCTACACTATATTCTGATCTGTGTGGGGGTAATCAAAAGTCACTATACAAAACAACAAAAAACATGATAACTTTGAAGAAACCACGAGCCCACCCCCGGACACATGACACGGCACAGCAACTAGAATAAAAATAAAAAAAAAAATAAAAAAAAGAATCTTATTGAATTATACCACGCGCAATTCGCAAGAAATATGGCTCATTTCCAGCAGTAAAAGCCACTCAATGTGCAATTATGTCCAAAGTATTAAGACCGCCCGGCGAATCGGGGCATGCCACTTAGGTTCATGTAACGCTTTGCCAACAAAAATTGAACCACCTTGACTTGCATGTCCCAATTCAAAACCCCAGCATATTATTTATTCTATTTTTTTTTTCTCTCTAATATTTGTATTAGAAAAAAAATTTACAACAATTTATATTCCACGACCAAAATTAAATCATAATAAAAGAAAATAGTCAAATAAAAAACAAATCATATGTGGTCCGTTAAAATTAGAATTGAATTTGAAATTTAAACTTTGTTATTTATTTATTTATTTATTTATTTTACATCAATTAAAATAAATGTGCATCTCCAATCTCCACTAATATTAGACTTTTATCAATACGTCCATCAATCCCCACTTTTCTTTCTTTTTTCTTTTTTTTTTTTTTTTTGCCTCCGGCAAAGCCAGACAATCAAATCTTAAATCAAGTCAATCGATAATAGTGAGATTGACCAGACCCAAACACTAAAGTGGGTTCTCCCAATGTTTGGTGCTCCCACCCTAAATCCCCGCGCTAAACTACGCCCGGAACCACGGCGCACATTAGCAAAGGAGCGGAAGAGAAAAAGAAAACGGTTAAAGGAAATTGAAACGGAGGGGTGGGGGAGGGGGTGAAAGAAACTTACAAGGCCCGAACCCAACGGAGGGGAACGTTGAGGGAGGCGATGACGACGAGATCGGCGTCCACGTGGAGGCCGGCTAGCGATCTGATCATGACACGTATCGCGACGTAGAACTCGTAGTCTCTCGGGGTTCCCACGTACATCATCGTCGCGTAGGCGTTCTTGTGCCGCTGCCGCTGCCCCTCCGGTCTCGGCAGCTGCACAAGCCGGTGCCGATTCTCAGTCTCTCCGTACGCCGTCGTTTCACAAACAACCCAAAACAACAGCAACAAAAATCTCGACGTTCGTGAACTCCCCATTAACTCCGTGTTTGTGTGGATGTATTGTTGAGATTGGAGAACGGTTCCTCTTTTCTAATGATAATGTAAGCGTGTGAAAACTGTGAATACATCAAGTCTATTCTCACAAAAAAGGAAAACACTGTGGGAAAGAGATAAAAAGCTCTTAAAAGGAAGCATAGAAGGAAAGTGCTTTTTAATAGAAGGAAAGCGCTTTCTAGTAAGGACAATATATCTGTGAAATTATACACGGTACCACAGGAAAAAGAGGGAGAGAGAGAGAGAGAGAGAGAGAGAGAGAGAGTGTGTGTGTGTGTGTGCGTCTGTCTGTCTGCCTGTGTCTGTCTGTCTGTCTGTGTGGGGGATTGTAACCCCAACATCAAAGAAGGTAGTAAAAGCGGAGAGAAAATTTCGGTATTTATTGTCGCGTCCAATTACCTGGACGGGGGGAGAGAGAGACGGGGCCCCATCTAGTTTTTTTTTTTTTTTTAATTTGAAATCGTGGTTGTTGCGTTAAAGAGAAAATGCATTTTTTTTTAGTGGAGCCCACTCGTCACGCGTCAACGTACTTCTTTTCTTTTATTTCATTAGTTTCTGTGAAACGGAGGTTTGATTAAAAAAAAATAAAAATCCACCGTAACAAAGATTCCAGGCGTACGTTGGTTCGACTTTGAGGAAACATCAATTTAACTTTTAAATATCACGCCCTAATAATAATAATAATAATAATAATAATAATAATAAATATTGTATTATCATACAAAAAATTAATAATTTCAATTATCCGGTAAAATGTTTAATCCTCTTTATAATCTCCCTCCTGTCCAATTTTTACTTACGAAAAGATAAGATAACCCCTTTTTTACGGTGGGTTTTTATTTTTATTTGTTAATCAATCCTCCGTTTCACAGAAACTAAAGAAATAAAAGAAAAGAAGTACGCTGACGCTGTGTGGGGGGAAAAAACGTTTACCAGTTCGCTCCTCTTTGATTTGGTCTATCAGCCTTTTGACCCTTATCTCTTGTAAATTGTTCCAGCTGCCCCAAAGATTTTAATGATTAAAGTAATCCTTATATCGCAATAATTTAAAATTTATTTAAACTTAAATTAAATTATATATATATATATAATTTATTTAAATAATTATATATATAATATAAATATTCTATTATTATATTTGAACAATTTAATTATATACATATAATTTATATATCATAAAATTAAAAAATTAATTAAAATAAGATATTAATAGAGATAAGGGATTTAAGTTACAAAAATTTAGCATAAAGTATATTAAAGTTGATATATATTCATTTTAAAATAATTCGTTAGAAAAACGCACTATTCGCACTAAATGGAGGTCATGCATGGCGACGTGTACGAATGTACTCAACTCGGTTCAGCTCTTTTATTGTTAGAGAGACGCTGTCAACGGCCTCCTCGGATCTGCGCATTCAAGTTATTTAATTAAAAAATGTATAATTAAGCTGTAATCACGAGCCTATTCAGTTGGTCCTATGCCCCAAAGAAGAAACCTAATCCAGTGATATTAGGGAGTCAAAAACTTTTTTCGTTTCATAAGAAATGTGGAACTTCAACAGTAACCATAGATTAATTGACTGTGTCGAACCAATGGGGTCTCTCTCCTTCGCCCGTAAAACAAAGAAAAAGTCGGCCAGGTATTGGTCCTCTACCTCGTCTAGACACGATAAGCATAGAAGGGGTTTGGTCAAAAAACAACCATTTTGGGAAGGAAAAGGGAAGACTCGGTGGGAATCCTGCTTAACGCCTAAATGGCCTTGCGTCAGGAACCACTGGCTGGGTCAAGAAATGGTGTAGTGGAGGCCCTGGCAAATGGCATGATGCGTGGAGAGCCACTTGCATTTCCACACGCTTTTTCTTTTACAGGGAGTTGATTTTTAAGAACAATTCTCCATTCTACAAAAGATATTTTTGTTGAATAGGTAATCTGTTTGAGAGGTAAAACTCAACAACCCATATTGTGCCATGTACTTCACTCCATATGAATTCCAATTGACAAGAAAATTTCACAACTTTGTAAGTACGCTATTTAATTTAAAGCTTCTGGACATCGGCAAAATGGTCGCCACCAGAGTACTTAATGGTGAAAGGAACTGGTCAGCAATAGGGCATGTGAACTACATTTTTTTTTTCTTCAAAAAACAGAAGCTAATGATTTTTATGCTCTCTCTTATACAAGGGCCAAAAAAACAAAAACCCAACCCACACCACAAATGCGGCAAGCTCTCGGGCCATACCCAAGTCCAATCGGATCACAGGTTTTTAGGGTTTTTGCTCTTTTTTTTCTTCTTCTTCTTCTTCTTCTTCTTCTTCTTTTTTGTTCAATGTTGCTGTGTTAGGCCGATTATTTTTGGTAACCGTGTGCGTTTTTCTTTAACTTTGTCGTGTGATTTTTTCCTGCGTCGTTTTTCTAGTTATTTTCTTCTGGGTTAAGCTGCATTTTACTAAACTACATTGGATTACTTTAACTTTGTTTCTCTGATGTTTCTTTTGCTACTTTTTAATTCGGTTCCCCGTTGAACCGGTTTGTGACAACACCTTTCTGCCTTTCTAATAAAATGTGATAGAATGTTCTTGGTTATTTGTTGGAAAGGATTAAAAGCTATTTTGGGCACAATTCTGAGCATTGCGAATGCATTCGGCTAATCTGCATCGAGCATTTGACCTTTCTATGATCCCCCCGAGCACAATTTTGAAGTGCAGATAATACCATTTAAACCCAAGAGAGACGGAGAGAAAAACGAAAAAAAAAAAAAAAACAGAGGGCGCTTTATACAAACGATTACACTTAACAAAAGACAAACACATGCTTAAAGTGAAAGCGTGGTGAGAGCATGGAGGCTATCCTCATCAAATTCTGTGGCCACTGTGGATCTTCTTGCGCTTGTTATTCTCTGGTAAACTAACCTTCCAGCTCTTTCCCATCTGCTGCTGCTGTTGCCAGGAGCCTGTTGATCGGTATCAAAGGCAATATGACCCAGCTGGAAAAAGAAGAGCCTTGATGTGTAGAGCAGGTCAGTGTAAGCTCGGCGAACAAGCTTGAGTCTACTGGCGAGTTTAACCACAAAAGGGCATATTAAGCCAGCGATGAAGGGTGTTACAGTTCTGTGGGATTGGGCTAGGAGGATGAACTTGCCCAGTGCCACCATGTGTAAACCCATGTTGGTTTATTTATAAACCAAGGGGGAATCAAACTAAGAAAGCTTGGTTTTGGACAAAAGAGAGAAATAACCAGGAAATAGCTGCAACAGAGAGGCCAGAACCCTGAAGCATCTGGTCACCAAGCTGCCTAGTAATTAAACAGTACTACTACAACAACAACAACAACAACAAAGCCAACCTTCAGAATAATGAAATTTAATGCGGTTTTGTCCTGCTGCGGCATGTAAAAGTAGGCCATACAATGAAACTTCGAGGAAATTTCTTAGAGACGGCTTTTTGTTTTTTCCCACGTTCTCGGTGCTCGTTTTCACTAGCTCAACTTCAGTTTTTTTTTTTTGTCTTTATGTCCAGTGAAAGGCAGATCATCCGCTTGCAAACCAAGAAATTTATTAACGTCTATATCTTCTTTGTCGGCAATATTTTGCAAAGTTCAAGAGAGAGAGAGCACTCGAAGAGTGGGAATTTATAAGTAATTAATTTAGTGCACTTCTATATATTTGTCTTAGATTCGAACTTTTTTGATTCACTTTTTTTTTTTTTTTTTGAAAAATGATGGAGTGTGAATTAAGGTGGATTAGTAAGTTTTACATTTAGTAATTATTGAGGTAAGATGTAAGATAATGTTAATAAATAATTTTAAAAAATATATTAATAAATTTTAAATTTAATTATTATTATAGTCAAGTGTAAAATAATGTTAATAAATAATTTTTAATCTTAACATATAAAAATAATAATGAATATTTTTATAATACCTCGACTTTAACTATTTCAATAAAAATAAAAATAAAGAAATTTTGGAAATCTAAAGTCACTTTTATTTTAACAAAATTAATACGGAGAAGAAGAACAGATTTTAAAATTTAAAATTTAAAATGAGATTTAAAATTTCACTAATGAAAAATTCTTATTTATTTAATTTAATTGGACAAAAAAAATAAAAAAAATTAAGATGGCACTCAATCGGCAGCTAAGTTTGCATTCCTACTTATACATTTAAAACTCCAAGCATCACAATTAAACAATTTTTTTCTTTTTTTTTTAACCTTTTGCATCGTTGCTCCCACAAGTTCCAAAGCAACCCTGAAATTATTAACATGACACTCACCATTTCTTTGAGGGTTATATTCACACAAAAGTTACTCAGGCTCTCAGTGTGTTCTAAGTCTTGTAATTTTTCTGAGTAATTGATATTCTCAACTTTATTTCTGCAATGCATGGCAATGTGGGCCACTTCTGTCTTTTGTCCCAAGGAAATAGACTCTAAAATATGTTGAAAAATCATCTGTATAAGTTAGAAAATATCTTTTTTCCTCCCCTTGACTCATGTTACTTCAGTTTCTCTTTCAACACTCTCACAAGTTTCAACTAAAGTTTGCTTCTACACATGCTGGACAGTATTCTTTGCCAGGCTCAATGAAATCGGTGCGATTCCTGGGAAAGGCCTTGGCCCTCATAAATCGTAAACAACAATGCTCACCCAAATCCCAAAAAAAAAGAAAAACAAAAGATAAAAAAAATCAACAGCAATGGGCTCGGACTTTCAATAAGCTTAAGCTCTACAAAAGGTGGAAACATCGCTATCGTAAGAGCTGGGCTAGAATTATCAGTTTCACTTGGAGGCCACCTTTCAAAACCCCAAATTGGATCAAACAAATGGATTCCATTGCCAGCAATTCTTTTGAGGGTCCACTTTGCTGTCTGTTGAAATCTTAAGCTCCCCAAGAATTTAAGCATCTACCTTTATATTAGAGTTCTAATTTTAAGGAAAAAAAATTTATAAACATAAATAAAATTTTATTTATTATATCGCTTATAGTTTAATAAGTTCTCAATTTTTTTTTTAAAAAAAAGGGTATACAGAATCATATGATGTGTCATCTTCTTATTGGACAAACTCAATCAGTTAACAGAGTATTTACATCAGTGAAAATCCCGAACCGACCGTGCGCAAGGATCCAGCAATGATACGCATACGCCCCACGGGAGCCCGAATCCAAAAACCCCTAAAACCCCCCAAAGAGGGCCACTCTACCTAGCGCAAAGCTTTCTCGCCGTCTAATGGATTTTGAATAAAGAAGCTAACTTTATTCAAGAAACTCAAGCAACCCCAGGATTTTTTTTTTTTTGGTTTTTTGATTTTGTTTCCCAATTGTGATTGAAATAAAAATGAAGGGAGAAGACGAGGGTACTCCAAAGAAGGAGCTTTACGCACTACTTCAGGTGTCGCCGGACGCCACTGACGAAGAAATCCGAAAGGCTTATCGCCACTGGGCACAAGTCTATCATCCCGACAAGTACCAAGACCTTCACGTATGTTCCAGATTCTTTCTGGGTTTTTTTTTTTATTATTGGTTTTCTTTTTTCGTTATTTTAATGAGAAGGGTGTGTATGAATTATGTGTTGTTTGTAAAGGAAGTGCTTTTGGTTTATGTCTTTTGCATCAAGTTAGGGATTCATGTTAATTTTTGTGTAAGACAAGACAACTGTTTTGCTTGGATACTCGAAGAGTGTTGAAATTTTGGAGGTGGTTGTTTTGACTTGAATGGTTTTGTGTGCGTTTTAGCTTTGGTCATGTATGAAAATGTTGTCTATGGATGGAGAGCTCCATAATGTGTCCCAGTTAATCAAATTATTGAGTAACTTCAAAACTCTATGCAAACACGAGAAACTGCTGTTGAAAAATTGCATTTCTCTGGATTTGAGACTTGAGAGATTGGTGTTTCTTAGAAGGAGGATGTCTTCCCTTTTTTAGCATGTTGTGCCTCGAGGATTTTGTCTCTATGACTCCATGGTGTCCTAAGTTGACTTAGAAACAGCATTTGCATTTCTGTTTAGTTCTTTTTTATGGTTTCAATCGTAGAAATTTAATTAATAAGTTTTCATATGGTGAATTGTAACTTTTTTTTTTTTTAATTATGAGCATCACCTTTCAGATGAAGGAAACGGCCACAGAGAACTTTCAACGGATTTGTGAAGCTTATGAAATATTATCAGATGAGAATAAAAGGCAAATCTATGACATATATGGCATGGGAGGATTGGCTTCTGGTTTGGAACTTGGCCCAAAGCTAAACAAAGCAGAAGAATTAAAGGAAGAACTTGAAAGGTTACGCCAAAGGAAGGAAATAGAAAAAATGATGGCACATTTCCTACCTACTGGTGTAATACTGGCCAACTTGTCTTTACCAGATTATTTGGATGGTTATGGCATCATGAAAGGGTATGGAATCTACTTATCACCTTGCTTTGACCTTGAATTGATTGCCATTCCCTGGATGGTTAATGTACTGTTGTCATTTGTCTGACATCTCATCTTTTAATGGCCAAACACTTCCAAGTTGTGTGTATTATGTGCAAAACTTAGGTAAGTATTATCAGATGTGCACACATTAAGTTGGTGCTTTGTTTGCGCCCTAAATTGTCCGTTTTCTCCACAATTAACTATAGACTTTCAGGAGAGAAATCAACACATTTTTATTCAATTATTTAATAGACAATTTATCCCATGGATTGTGGTGTGTGGTGAGCTTGTTGTATCCTGTGCATATTTTCTCAGGACACTCAATTTTTAGTTCCTATTTCAGAATTTCCACATCTAGTCAATTTCATTCTCAATTGTCAAAGCGTGATGCTATTCAAATTGGTGGAGATTTGCATGTTCAAGAAAATGTAGGTGCTGGAGCTGCTTCAATTCTGTTTAAACGTCAGCTTTCTTCAGTTTCATCTTTGGAGTTTGTAGCTTCAACTGGTTTACGAGCACTTATCGGGATACAAACTACACGGTGGGCATTGGCATTTTTGAGTCTATGACCTTTTCATCGTATCTAGTAGTTTTATTTGATTTCAACATTCTCTTCTTTACAGTCATATATCATTACACTCCACAGCAACAATTTCCATTTCAAAGTCTTTGAAGGACGGTTCAATCAACCTATCCAATACCTGGACTCGTCAACTCTCTGAAACGGCTAATGGAAATGTGAGTTCCTTTTTGTTTAAGTGGGTTTTTTTTTTTTTTTTGTTTCTTATTTTTTCCCAATAACATTAATAATCACCCCATGTACTATTTGGATTTTGTATGTATGGGTAACCATTCCTATTTAATTCTATCAAAGAATACACATATGTTTTCTCAGTAATTGGGACAAATTTTTGAGGGAAATTGCACAAGGTTGACAACTTGATATCTTGTTTTGGTCTTGTGGATTATACAAATAGAAACAAGAAATGTGGTATGCCATTTCCTCCTCTATCGGCATCTAATCTCTTTAAATTTTGTGTTGGTCACCTTGTTGTGTATAGATACAGCTTGTCTTGGGTCCAGAGTCATCTATTGCAGTTGGATGGCAAAAGAAGGATACAAATATCTCTGCTGCTGGAGTGTTGAAGGTACATAAGCACACACTATGTAAGCAAGCAAACAGCTTCAACTTTCCAAATGTCTAATCAAATAGATTAAAATTTTGAAGAAAGAAAACAATTCCTTACTATAACAAGTTAGAAGGCATCTGGACTTTACAGTTCATTAGCTGGTTTATTAAGTATGTAACTTACTTTGCATAGCTTAAAATTTTTGAAACCAGAAGTGGGATTTACCTTTTCCTACAAATTCTAATGACAATAAATGACCAACAATTAAGCTTTTTCCTAAGCCAGGGTTCTCCAGGATCAAGTTATTAGCTATTACCTTTCCTTTTCTTCATTGTGGTCATACTTTGGTTTCAATTTGTTAATTCAAGCTCTCCCTCTACCCGTTTATTGAGTTACCTGATATTTTAGCATTTTTATCACAAGACAAGCTCATGTTTCCTCTTTCTTCCATTTGTGCATGTCTAATCACTGCAGATAGGCACTAGTTCTTTCGAGTCATCAGCCCATTACACTCGTCGCTTTTCCTCAAGGTCTCATGGCCGAGTTGGAGGAAGATTTGGAAGGTTTGTGGTCTCCACTCTTGTCATTCATCCTTTGTGTGGTTATATGTTGGCACCACACACAAATCTATTGTTTTATTCAAGATTTCATTAGGTTTCACCTGCATGTCTACTGGGTGGTCAAGTCTGCATGGGCAATAATATGGTTTGGACCATTGGACACTTATTTGAAGTGTGAGAAATAAAGTAATAATGCTATTGACTGGAACATAATAATGGAATATGCTTGTTGATTAGACAGTATGTATGGGTCAAAGGAACTCATCAATTGACCTATCTATCATCAGTCATGGATGAACTAACACAAAAAGATGAGAGGAAATTCCTGCATTAGGCATCTGATTGCAACTTCAGGTAGGTTTTAATGAATGTGGCAGATTTGCATTCGGAGGAATCATGTCTGTGCTAAAGATGGAGTGTGTCAAAGAGGTTAACAAGGTCTGTAAAGCTGGTTGACCTTAATGGGAAATACAAGAGTGCCTGAGTTCTAGGGGACAGGTTAAATACCAGAGTGCTGCAACCTTTAGCATCTAGCAAAGTTAGGGGATGAAATAGCCCTCTGTGGGCAATCAGTTATAGTATCTCATTGATCTCGCTATGTAATTCTTGAAAATCATCTTGCATAGAAGTGATGGAATTATGCATTAGAGGTCTCAGCTTACTGGGAAAACACAAGTGCTCTGGTAACTCTAGAAATAATGTTTTCAGCTCTGCTCTAGAGATTGAAGTTGGTGGAGGGAGGAAAATTTCAGATTTCAGCACAGTCCGGATGCTCTATGTAGTAGGAATTCAGGTATCTAACAACAGGGAGCCAATTTGATGTTATACTATTAACTAGGGTTTATCGCTTCTTATCCTCTTTCTTTTTTGCCAGGGTATTTTTTGGAAATTTGAACTTCGTCGCGGAGGACAGAAGTTGGTTGTTCCGGTGAGGAAACTTTCTTTTCTGCTTGTTTTGCATGATATATAACTATTGCTTACCCTTTTTCTATGTGGTGTGCTTGGGTTATGGGTGGAATCTAAATAAGAATATATGTGGTGTTAGTGAGTAAACTATTCAAATATTCGAGGTATGCATTTTTACATTAGAGAATCTTTTTCTTATGCATGCAGCTTCTTGGAAAATGTATTTATTAAAGTTCATTACTGAATTTGAGAGTTTATATGACCTCTGTATTTATTCATGTATTTCCTGCTGAGAATTTATTTCAAAACTTTAAAGTGTTTTAATATGATTCAAACAGCATCCATTAGTGATGCCTCTTGTCTTCAACCTCACTCCTCATTCTTTTGCAGTAATTTGAAAAGTTGACCTGGGTCACTCAAACCAATGATGGAACATAGGGGGTTTGAGATGCAAATGTTTTTTCTTGCAATAAAATGCATCTATTTAATCTCTTCGCCAATTCTTTATAATTGTTGGCCATGGCTTAGAACTATTTCCTTGGAAGAAGATTAAAGAAAAATGCTTCCAGTTAGTCGCTACTTAGTTGATGCTTTGCTTTTTGTTCCATTGCTGAACAATTCTTTTCTGCAGATATTGCTTTCCAGCCAGTTGAATCCAGCATTTGCAACTGGAGCATTTCTAATTCCAACATCGCTTTACTTTTTGCTCAAGGTTCACCTGATGCCAACCTCATATTTTGCCACTAGAATCCAAAAGAACTAATTTCCATTTTAAATGAGCTGGTTTTTATTGCAAGTTACATTGATTAAAATTGTTTGGCCACAGGATAGTAGTCTCATCCGTCAATAATATGAAAAATGTACCTTTTCATGCTTGCAGAAATTTGTATTCAAACCTTATTACCTACGAAGGGAGAAGGGAAAGGCATTAGAGAATAAAAAGAAAACATCTGCCCAGGTATGGATCTCCAAAGGGCAAAGTTTTATTTTGAACAATTTTTTTTTGCAGTACTTGCAATCATTACTTAATGTGAGTGAGGCCCCAAGAAAGGAGAAAGTTGTGAGCTGCCAATGTCAGCCATTACTTAATGAAGGGAGAGAATGTTTTGCTCTGTTCTTTATCTGGGTGGCTAGGGTTTGGAAACAAGCAATATCTTTTCATTGTGGAAACAGGTGCAGGTTTCAATGTTGGAAGTATTGCAATTGGCAATCTTGCCAGACCTCCTCATGGTGAAATGTCCATGAGCACATGCTGACTAACATGCTTCCTGTAGATGGAAGTGAAGTGTTAGATATCCAAATGGGCAGACAAACTGAGAAGAAAAAAACTATGTTACAATTTCTTTTGAAGCCTGCACCTATTTTGTCAGAAAGTGGAAAGTTGCGAATAAAGAATTTGATGGTAGCTTGTTAGCCCCTTGAGTTCTTGCCCTGTGACATTAGCTGTTCTGTTTTTTATAAACATCCTCCCTAATGTTAAGGAGGTGAACAGGAATGTGTGATCCTATGGCTGAAAGGCTGTTGGAGCTCTGTTCTCATCTCTTTGCTTCTTTCATCTAAACTTAAAGAGAAATGAAATATAAAATAAAAATTCATTGTGGTTACCTCCTATCCTGTTTTATCATATCTTAGATCTTCTATTTTGTTGCATCTCGGTGCTTTGCCTTATGGCAATCACTGTACTTGGTGTGGACAACTTCTTGATATGATTTAACTGATTAAAGGATCTCAGGTCGTATGGTGCTAGAACTGTCCTTTGTTGATCACTGACAACTGTGTGCAAATGCTTGGCTTCTTCAGAATAACACCGTTTTATTTTTTTAAATTGATAGATTCAGTATGATATGTCTGAGTGGATCATATTTATATTGGCTTATCAGACAGTCCCTCTTATCTGCTTCATTACTCAGCTACTTAAATAATGTTAATGTATCTAACTTCTTTTGCAGGTTGAAAAGTCAAGGGTGGCAGCAGAAAAAGCTCAGCAATTATTACAAATTGTGGCTAATAGAAAAAAAAGCAAGCAGGTGCAAACACATGGACTGGTTATTACTAAAGCCATGTATGGGAATCATAAAGCTTTGAGGAAAGGGAATGAACTAAGAGAAGCAAATGAAGAATCTGCTTCTGAAGTCGTTGATGTTACGGTGCCTCTTAATTTCCTGATTAATGATTCAGGGCAACTGAAGGTATGACTCTTTAAATCATGTTTTCCTTTTTTTTTCTTCCTTTTTTTGGCATTCAAGATGTGACTTCATCCTGTAACATCCTTAATTATGCACCTCATAATTTGGAGATTCTTGCAGCTTCATGAGGGTGTAAAGAAGTCGGGTATTATGGGATTCTATGATCCCTGTCCCGGAGAACCTAAGCAGTTGCATGTAGAATATACTTATGGTGGTCAAGAATTTGAGGTGCTCTAGTTGTCTAGTTTACCCTATCCAAATAATTGCCTTGTCGATTAGTGAGCAGTGGTTGATTTGTTATGCTAATCTGAAATTATTCTAATCAGGCTGTGGTCGATGATTATGCCGAGTTGTCAATACCCCAAGAATCCCATAGAGTCTGACGCCCCTCTCGTGCCTTAAAGCCCGGTTGCCTCGCACAATTTTGCATGCTCTGCGTGCCTTTTGAGGTAACTCATCGTGGAGTTCACATTTCCTCCCCATACTTGCTACAGAAGTCTTGGTTGGAGCTACGTGCCCAATAAAGACCATAATGAAATTAAACCAATTTCTGTTGTATGGTTTTCCATCAGGAAAAGTGATTCATATAGCTAACTTCAATTAAATTCTAGATTAAAGCATTTTGTTGTATTCACATCAGGAGATATCTTTCTAAATATTTTTTCTCCCCTTCTACTTTAAATCATCTCATTCTCACAGAGTTTCTGCAAGGAAGCTAGTTTTATATATTTGACAAATGCATTTATCAATTCAAGAAAACACACACACACACACACACATATATATTTAATTTTTCTCTTTTTTTTTTTACTCGAGGGATTCTAAGTGCCTGACATAGTTTTTAGGAGGGTTATGTTAAGACTTTCACATTTTTTGTCGATATTTATTGGGACCAAATAAGAAACCTCACAAGATTTATCTGCCATCAAGGAAAGTAAATGGTAAGTTGGAACATTGAGGTGGTTATGTAATATTATTAGGTCAAAGGCTTCAAGTCACGATCCATGTTCTAGGCTAAACGCAATTCAGGAGTGCATATCCATTTGACTAAGCAGATAAATGTAACGTGCCTCTCAATTATTCCCTTTTCAGATCTGTCACAGTTAAAACTTGTCCCAACTTCACCTTCTGGAGTTCATGTTCCGATCACAAGTTTTATAAGAGAATGAAACTCGTCTTCAGGGGCGATTTTCAGTACCATTTAACCAAAAGTCAACAAGTTATACTGAAGCTTGGGTGCAAGCTTATGGCAGACACTGGTGTCATTAAGAACACCAAGCACAAGAACCTCTTAGCCTCATAATATGGGTAAATCTTCCCCACGAAAGAGCCACATGCGCTGTTTTCCAGTGCGCAAGCCAATCTCCAGTCCCTTGTTTAGCATAAAAGAAAATCAACTCTGTTAGCTACACGGGCATGAAGTCATAAGTTTCAGCGGCGGAACTCAGTGCCATGCTATCTACCAAGCTTAACCATAGTTAAGCCTGTTTGTTGAAAATGTTCAACGTAGATTGATTCGTTATCTTCTGAAGTGTGTATTGAAAAGCAATAAAATGATAAAATAAATGTTTGCAATTTGTCTTCTCAATGGCTGCATAGCATAAGCCTCTTCGTAGCATTATTTGACAGGAATCAACAAATAGTCAATTGCACGTGTATCCATTACAATAGAATCTGTAACCCCCGGACAGAAAGCAGATGCCTGAAATTCTCAATAGTTTTTCTTAAAGCAACATCTAGAAAACGGCAAGAGAGTCAACCTTTTCAAAAACTGCCTTTCCATGCCTCATGCTCGCAATTATTGTCAAATACTACATATTTCCCGGTTGCGAGAATGAAAATATTCTCACCGACGTTCATTGGTGAACTGATCTGTACAGGGGAAGTGGAGTCAAAGATTGCCCCTTCACAATCAAGCTGAAGTACCCACCTGAAGCACATAAACAAAAATTTTAAACAATGATTGCAACAAAGGGACTATCAGTGCAGAAGACCAGCATAGAAGAGCTTGAGGGCCAGATATACACAGCATGCTTTTAGAAGGAGTCTATTTTAGTGACCTAAACTCCTCAAAGTCTTCTTGAAAGGCTCAACGTTCCAAAATGTGACGCAAGAAGCACTTAATATATTTGGCATGACACTACAGCACGAACTCTACCATTATCAGTCGCCTTGATTGGCAGATTGGCCTCCCCACGGCTATCTGGCCGCTCCCAGAAGTCAAATTCAAAAATTTTGTAGGGTTCTGGCTGCTGGATAAATCCTAGAATAAGTTGGAATTAGACCACTTGTACTATCCAAGAAATCTGTGAAGACTGTCAGTGTCATTACCAGTTTTGTTTCCTTCCAACAACGCATCGCATATTGTTGCGATTTAACACGTAAATAGCATCCGAACCAATTGGAACACGATGAACGCCATCCAATGCAGTCGCTTCATTATTATATAACTCATGCAGCTTCCAGAGGAATTTACTTTCAACCAGCTAACTGAGGAGACAGGCGAAACTTGAAAAATAAAAAGATAATGCATTAAAAGAGTATGGAAATATAAAAGATCCTCTTTCAACAAACAGGGCAGTCAATCCACAAAAATAGGAAAAGCTAGCAGCTAATGACAGAAAAGCTCAAGTAGCAAGTAAAAGCAAGCTACTTCAAGACCTGAAAACAAAATAATGGATCCAACTCAGTCAAGAAAGACATTTGTCTTTGTGAAACCAGTTCTGATTCAGAATCACGATTAGCTGAATATGGATAAAAAGTAAACAGATAGCAGGTTTTAAGATTCTGCAGGAGGGTGTACTTGTTTAACTGGAATTGAAGGATTTTCTTACAAGGAGATTAGTACCAACTAAAAATAGACAATCAGGTTCTAGACACAGCACAATTTTGAGTGCACGTACATGGGTTTTATTTTCCAGTACTAATAAAGGCGAGGTTGGTGTAACAAGAAAAGTTACAATATTATAATTCGGAAGTCACGAATTTGAGTTATAGAATTATTTTTTTTTCGTTTTTTTTTTTTTTCTAAAGAATCCATGCCCAATTGTCACTAACAAGTAACAGTCCCTTTTCTGAAAAATTGACCTTTACATCCGCGAAACATTGCGATCCTTTATTTTACTGTCGCAATTTGGTAGTTCGCTTACACTACAATTTCAATCAACAAATTCCCATCAGGCAAAGAGCGGTACCGTTTTCAAAATTAAAATTCACGAAAGAACATTTAAAGCGACACCGGTTTCTTCATATGGCACGGTAAAATCAATACCAGATGTACCTCCTACCAAGTTTCCACTTCATAAGAAGAACAGAGTCAAAAATTGTAGAAAGGGACAGAAGAATGATTGTTGTGGCTCAGGTAAATCTTAATAGTTAAGAATTTAATTTTTATTTTGGAGGTAGACACTTACTTTTAAAATCTTAGGCTTAGTTTAAGGTGTACAATTTATAAAAATAAAAAATTTTTTTTATTATATAATTTACAGACATAAAATTTAATATATATATATATATGTATATGTTTTTTTTTTTTTTTCTTACAGCTTGCTGAAAGACAATAATTTTACTACAAGACCGCCAAATAATAGGTAACAATAATATAGGATTCTTTTGTTTTGTCAACGCTTTGCGTGGACGCCATTGGTGGGTGGGCAAATGGCAGGGGCGAGCTCGCCATGTATCTTCTGTCGGATTGTCCGTAATCCAACCTCCACCGGCACCAATCTCCTTCACTCTGTCCGTTCTTTCTCTATCTCTCTCTCTCTCTCTAATTCTCACGCTAGTCTTTCTTTGTTTTTTTTAGAAAATTGAGCTTAGTCTGTTTGTATTGACTTCTAATTTGAAGTTCATTATTTGGGTCTTGCAGGATGAAAAGGTGGTCGCTTTTCAAGATATTAGGCCTGCTGCTTTCAGGTGTCTGTAGTTATTTTATTCTTTTAATATTTCTTTCTTTCTTTTCATTTCATTTCATTTGGGTTTTGGATAAGGCACAGTAACCTTGAACTTTGCTATCAGGATTTGGTTAGAGCTTTTTAAGGTATCAAGATAGGAATTTTCACTTTCTGGGTTCGGACAATTTGGTGCTTTGAATTTTCATATTCAGCAAATGATAGCTCGTTATCCACATTCTTGTGGGCATTGGGTAGAACTGACTTTAATGAGACAGCAAACAAGTTGTTTTAGATCCTTGCATCCCTTGCTTTTTGGATGTTTACAGTCCAAATTTCTAATTATGAAGTTTTGGGAGAGCCTCGAACACTCTAGAGGTTTCAAATCATTGATGATATGGCAAACTAGCAGATACTTTTCCTTAACCTGTGCAGGGCAGACGGCCCTTATCATTGCTTTACTGAAAGCTTGTGATTTATGACTGTAACTCGTCCTTCGTTGGCCCTGGCACCAGTCATTTCCGTGCTGAACTACACATCATGGAAGGGGGAAGCTATCTTGGAGTGAGTCCCTTCCCCAAGAAATGGGCAAAGAAAATGGAAAGATGGGAACATGGGAATAGATCTAATACCAATTTGGATTACCTATTTCAATTGTTGTACTTTATTAAATTGCATACCTATACGTGGGTTCAAGTTTTGATTGATATTTGCAGAGTTGATCATTCTCTGGAAAACAAAGATTTGAAGTGGTCTATAATTTACTGAGTACTCAGCATAACTCCATGCATTCACGTACAAACTAGTGCAGACAAAGTAACACGAATATCTCCAATAGTCCGTCTATTTCCATCAGCTGGCTATCTTGGATGGCGCTTGCTTCTCTGTTTCTTGGATTTTTACGGAGTTTTGATGCTAGTGGGGAGGGGTTTGTGTGGGTACACAATGAGGGGCTGCTTTGCACCCCAACTAAATCCCACTTTAATTTGGAGGTTCTGGGAGGTGAGCAGATTCCATTCCCTGACCTGCCCCAAGCCCCGTAGGCTTGTGGACACTCGGGCTAGCCAAGTGGTTAGTTAGGGGAAAACTTGAAACACCTTTCTTCATGTATTGTCTTGTGAAGTGGTTTTTTGTGGAGGATTGGTTGCAGTTTCTTAGCTTGCTAACTGCAATGTCTAGTACTGTTTTGATAATTCTCATCGATCATGGAAAATTGAAATCCTGCATTGGCAACAAAATTGTAGACATTACTTGGTGGTTCCTGTGAAGCACATTCCATCTGTAAAGGATCTTCAGAGGAGAGATGAAGATTACTCTTTGGGTCAGTAAATCTCAGACATGGGAATTCTTGTCATTTTAAAATTTGGACTAGTGTGATGTTCATTCTATTGCCAGTTTCTTTATGTGACCTTTCGTTTGCATCCCCATTTTATCTAGTGTGTCGCATGCTGAATGTGGGGAAGACACTTCTTCAGCAAGATGCTCCTCATTCAAAAGAATACAGGTATCTGTTCTGATGTGTTAAAGATCTTTGCTGCATTTCATTTGCCTTCAAGATTTTTCCTTCGTTACAAAACATGCATTAAATGTAATAACTGAGAAATGAAATTAGCTAACCCCATTTGTTTACATTAACAATCAAAAGTCAAAGAGTCAATAGCCAACCTTTTACTTCCACTGGAACTAACTAATTGATGACAGTGTTAGTAGCAATAATTTGTTTCTTTGCTAATTTCTTTCCTTTTTATTTTGAATTATTTGGGCAAAAGTTCTACAAGAGACTTTGAAATGATGTGTGCTTATTTGTGCACTCTTTTTTTGATGAGTATATGCTACACAAGGGGGGGAGTTTAGAAGTATGGAAGAAGAGCTAGCAGGTTTGTTGTATGATCAATTCTTTATGCATGAATATTGGCTCTAAACTCTAAGCATTTTGTAAGGACAAGGTTCTGTACAGCAACTGGTAATCATTTTTGTGCAGACGTCTGATGTACTCATCCTTAATTTCTTTTGTCTGCAAACTAAATTATTAGACACATAAACTTATGTACTTCTAGTTTGAAGCAAATGAACTAGTGAATGGGTAGTTTATATCTCTGATTGTAGTCTGCCATTCTGTATGATTGAGCTGGTGATCTGTATATTTTCAGACAGTCATTATAAGTAGCTTTCTTGGATTTCTTTGTAAAGCTTTTCCAAATTCATGTGAAATTAACGAAGTGCTTGAAACTGAGGAATTCACAAATTTAAGGAGTGGGGACAAATGAAAGTTAAAAACAAAAGTGGGCAGGCAGCATCGTTGAAATACTACTAGGCCTGTGTACTTTGAAGTTTACCTTGCTTGCTTCCTCAGTTCTTCTTTCATATGAATTTGGCATGGGCAACACATTTTCTTGAGGAATTGTCTTCCTTCTGGTCTTTGACAGATTTGGATTTCATCAGCCTCCATTTAACAGTGTTAAGCATTTGCACCTTCATTGTCTGGCATTACCATTCACGCCCAGGTGAGGTATTTATGTCTGGTACTAACATTTCTTTAATCAATTCTTGCAATTTTTGATACTACTGTGCGTTTGCACCACCTGTTATTCATGCACTGAAATGCTCATAGAAATTGGAAAATATTAATTGATAAAGAACTTGGACAGATGGAGGCATCTAAAATACGTGTCTTGGGGACCAATTCTTTACCTTGAAGCTGAGAAGTTGCTGGAGAAGCTGAATCCCTCACAGCCAATAACTTCTTAGGTCGGCCTATAATTTCTGTATGATAGCAATTGTTTCTATTCTGCTCTGTTTAAGGTGAAATTCTCTCCTGTTAAACAATATTCAACGGTTGTAAGCATCATCGATTTGCCAGAACTTAATGTAAAGGTTACCACCTGGTAACCTGGCCCTCTAATTGGAACGTGTATGAGGGTTAATTTACATCAATAAATAAAATTAAAGTAGTCGAACTTTGCATTTCAAATTGTCTAATTTGATTATCCCAGTTGTTTGTTCACATTATCTCCTTTTAGAGGTCATCTGAATCACTGTGAAGGTCTCCTGTCATCTGTATTGAATCTGTTTGCCATACTCTTGGATAAGATTAAAACCATCTGGCTTGTTGGAACTCTTTATGTCTATTTGGACCAGTGAAAATCTATTATGTGGTCGGAGACGTGGACATAGTAGCAACTTTCAGTGTCAGAACACAACTCATTTAGTTCGGTAACGAGTTGGCCTTTCTGCCTTTGCCTGGGTTGGCACAAAATTGTGGAAAGATGTCATTCTCCGCTAGATGTCTTGTGTTAGTCGCGAATCTCTCTGTCAGTTTTCTTCCTTTCCTTCACTATTGGTGTCATAAACAAGTAGTTACATTACATGGGTTGGACTGGACCAGTGCTTTTGAAGTTCGGATTCAACCAATCTCACGATCTTTGGCCATAGACATACACACACTCAGTTGGCAGGGAAATGGCTTCTGTTGCTCGGTGACAACTAGATGCTGGGGTTGCTGTTATTTCTAGGAATAGCTAAGTAGAACTATCTGTTGAAAATATAACTCATATCCAGATCCAGATTTAAATGTCAGATGAATGGGAAATGATTCAGCTTTTAACATCAATGCTTGCCTTTTTTTATCTTCCATATATCTGTGGTATGGATAGGATAGGAGGCATTGATTTTGCAACGAGTCTGAAGAGCAAGGTTTTACAGTGTATAAAGTTGGATATTGTTCATGACAATAGGCATGGACGCAGTTATGAGGAGCCTTCAGGATTAACAAAAATCAATCTGCTCACATGCATATTGCGCAATGAGATCAAAGACAGCTTGCAGAGCCATTAAAATTAGATCCTTCTACGTAGTGTCTCGATCTCTGGTAGTCATGCTTCTTGTTGAGTGTTACTTGAATGAAGACTCACTGGTCAGCATTGGGATATGCAACGTCTACAAGCGGACTAGTCAGTTATGTTTTTTCTTTTCTTTTGGCTTTGGTTGTCTTTATCCCCAGTTTCGCAAGTTCAAGTTGCGAAGCACTTGCTTGAAAAACAAGACTAATTGAGAGTCTAATGTACTGGAACACTTTTATTTATTTATTTATTTTTATAAAAGTATTAAATTGTGTTTTCTTATGCCAAGATTTTCAATTTGAATCATGAGCCATCGGGGATGGCAACCACAAACACAATCATTTCCAGGCAAAAACTCCAAATTTTTAAGAGAGTTCTACCACCACCAGCCATTAGTTAATTTAATCATTGGATGGGCGACTAAAAATGAAAATCTTTTTAAGGGTGTAGAGGTGGTATTTTCTATGTATAAAGTTGGAACCAGCAGCTGCCAAGTGAAGGTATAGATTCGCGGTCATAATTGAGAGGTAAAAGTAGGCTAAACATCTCTTGTTTATCTATTTTCTTTGTTGTCTACGCATAGTTGGCTCTCCACCAGCCGCCGTGGACTTTTGTTCCTCGAACTATGGCAGCCATGAATCCCATGAAATTGAGGGTATGGTCGATACAAGAGACGTCATTTTCCAGCATTTGTTAACAAATGGTTGTGGGTTCCTAAGTACAGCTATATGGTGGGTACTTTCAGCACACTATGATGACTGCTTTTATGGACATTGTAATTTGTATGGTTCAATATCTTCGTTTGAAGTCCTGCCTACTTTTTTGTTTGACATCACATCATGGGGACATTGCACTCTATTGCTTGCTTCGTGTTTTTCAACAAAACCAGCAAATTCTTCGCTTGTCACAAAAATCAATCCACAAAATTTAATTGCATTTAGCAATAATGCAATTTCCAACTGGTTTTCATTTTCCATTATTCAATACGGAGAATCTTCAATTTTTTTTCCCACTTGTTTTATATTCACGTTTATTTAAGACAAACGAAATATGTTTATTGGGATTATTTGGACAACAAAAAAACGAAATCTATTTATTTATACAATTAAGGTGTTAATATGGCAACAATGTTAATGGTTCCTTTTTTGGGACAACAAAAAAAATTGTGTATTACAAATATATTAATTATTGCATTTGTAAATTAAAATTAAAGTTATTTGTAATTATTTTCATTCCATCTCTTTTATAGAAAAAAAAAAACTTATTATCTGAATATTATTATATTTAAATAAATTTTTTTATATTTAATTTTAATATTAAAAAATTTAAAATTTTATTATTATATATCTAACACTTAATTTTATATATTTTTCAAAATAAACTACAATGTCTATATTCAAATCTAAGTTAATATAATGTAAGTTAATAAAAAATACATCAAATTACTAAATAAATTATTATTTTAGGCGATGTTATGTTAATAGTTTCTTAAAACTATAATTAGGCATCCATTCGCACTTTAGGTTCGTCACCAAGTTTTAATTTTCATCCAATTAATTTAACTATTTTTAATAGAACTTCTGAGCAGTTTTTGTAAAATTAGTCATCGTATGAAATTGTTTCCCTATTTCTACTGGTAGCGGACCGGCCGGTTCGGGGCTGCGGACTCATAAAATCCAACTCGAATCAAACGATTTGACACTGATCGGGACCTGATATTTGGGGCCCCACTGTAATTTGATCCGACGATAGAATTGCCAGTTCGGCATTGTGAGCAGGCGTCTGCCAGCTCATCATTCCACGTGTACTCTTCCAATATAATACACAGAAAAACTGGCCTCGTGAATACCAGGCTATTTAGACACGGGCAGTAGTAGTAGGAGGTGAGATTATTATAATTATTGATATATATTTATAATTTTTATTATTAATTATAATTACATATTAAATTATTATAATTATATAATATATAAATTTTTGTAGGGTCATATTTCAAAGTCACGAGCCCACGGTGCTGGAGAAATATGCCCTGTAGCGGCAAATAAAAATGCTACTACAATGGTATTACAGGTTATGTTACATGTCATGTGATACTAAATAACCAAATAACCCAACTATTGAGTCTTTCAAGAAGTTTACAGTGAATAAAATTTTAAAATTTTAATTTTAATAAAAAATATAAATTTATAAAAATTATTTTTATTATATATCTCACAAATTAATGACTTTTATTAATTGGCAAAAAAAAAAACCAAATATCGCCCATTTTAAAACTAGCCTTCGTTTGGCATGAACAAGTCCACCTGTCAGATTTACGTGAAACATGCGTATTTGCACAAAATTATTTAATTTGTAATGAAATTATAGATTCTATTGTCTTATTATATATATATATATATATATATATATTTTTTTTTTTTTTTTTAAATGTAAGAGTTTAATTATTCCTTGAATTTTATAACGAAAGGATTTGAGAAATTGAATTGATTTAGACTTCAATAGCAATAAGTATGTTCATTTCAAATAAGCTATCTAGGAAACTATGTATTTTCTAAAGCTTCCTTCGATGAGCATTAAAGAAGATATTTATCAAAAATGGAATTAAAGATGGCTAACTGAAATTGAGCAGAAAAGGATTGAGCACAAAAATTAAGGTAAAATTCGAAAGGATACGACCATCGAATTTAAAAGCGTCATCCTTTTGTTGGACGGCGACCTTTTTTTATTTGCACTATTAATTTAAATTCAATTGAATACGATTACTTTAATATTTTGTGAGATTAAGTATGTATTTAATTTTATTAAATATTTTAATGAAAATTTAAATTTATAATACGAATTAATATTTCAAATCACTAGTTTACAGTGATGGTGGTAAGTTCAACCGCTTTAATGACAGCGTGTTGAAACAGTTACAATTTCTATCTTTTATCAAAGAGATACTTAATAAATGTCACTGAATATAATAGAATTTAATGCGGAGTAAAACCGATTCTGATCCGTCGACATCGAGTTTGAATCCTAATTAATTAAAATTAAGAACTCGACAGATCTATAACATTGATGTAACAGGTAAAATGTCACACGTCAGTTGCTCACTGCTCTATTTGGTTTTAACGGCGAGACTTGAATTTGGGATAATATGATGAATTAAGAAGCGCTTTGTATCAAAGTTGCTTCAAGTGAAAGGTGGAGACGCATAAATGTTGCGTAGGCTTTTGGACAACAATTCCGCACAATTTATCTCAGAGAGTCCCTCCACAATATATTCTCGCAGGATTTTATTTGAAAAAATATATGTATTATTAACAAAATAAATTTTATAAATTTATATTTAATTTTATTGAATTTATTAATAAAAATTTAAATTCATAATTTTTGATATGATAATAAATAAATAATTTTGTTACCGCAACGTTAGGTGATCCCTTTACCATATTTACAAAAGTGAAAAGGGACTGAGAACCAACGTCTCATGCCCATTCATGTCTCCTCAAGTAAGTCTCTGCCGCAGATATATTTTTTATTATATATATCACAAAATTTAAAATTATATAATTGATGATCATTATATTATATAATGTGAAAATTCATTTAAGAGGGACAATAAATTATCATGCAACTTTAACATAATTAATCATTAATTTATTAATTTTATTTTTTTTCTTCTGATTATTATTATTTTCACTCACTTAATAGAGCTTGCCATGCCAACAAGCTTAAACCTCATCACCGGAACCTTCCTGCTCTGCACCCTCCACCTCTCTCAGTCCTGTTATAAAGCTGCCCTCTCTCCCCTCTCTCTATCTATCTATCTCTCTCCACACAACTGAAATCAACTCTCTATCTTTCTCTCTCTACTCATACCAAAATTGTTCATGGCCACTTCTAATGGTTTTCGGCTCTGTTTCGTACTCTGTTTTTTTGCATTCTTCTCTGTTTCAGTTTCAGAAAGTCTTCTTCTTCCGCTGACCCACTCGCTGGCCAATGCCCAATTCACCTCCACTCACCACCTCCTCAAATCAGCCTCCACCCGCTCCGCAACTCGCTTCCGCCACCACCACCACCCCCGTCAAGACCGCGGTGGCCAAGTCTCCCTCCCTCTCTCTCCGGGCAGCGATTATACCCTCTCTTTCACTCTCAACTCCCATCCTCCTCAATCAATTTCTCTCTATCTAGACACCGGCAGCGACCTCGTCTGGTTCCCTTGCCAGCCTTTTGAATGCATTCTCTGCGAAGGAAAACAAGGAGCAGAAACCAACGGCAGTTCTTCATCCCCGCTGCCCAAAATCTCCTCCTCCGCCGCCACCGTCCCCTGTAAAACCGCTGCATGCTCCGCCGCCCACTCCAACCTCCCCACCTCCAACCTCTGTGCAATAGCTAATTGCCCTTTAGAGTCCATCGAGATATCCGACTGCCAGTCGTTTTCCTGCCCACAATTCTACTACGCGTACGGCGATGGCAGCCTTATTGCTAAGCTTTATCGCGACTCTATAACGCTACCATTGGCGACGCCGCCTTTGGTGCTCAAAAATTTCACCTTTGGCTGCGCCCACACCGCCCTCGCCGAGCCAGTTGGGGTTGCCGGCTTCGGCCGCAGTGTGCTCTCCTTGCCAGCTCAGCTCGCATCCTTTTCTCCCCAGCTCGGGAACCAGTTCTCTTACTGTTTGGTCTCTCACTCGTTCGACTCGGACCGAGTCCGCCGCCCGAGTCCGCTCATTCTTGGCCGTTATGATGAAAAGGATAAACGGGCAAGTGATAATTTTAATAACGATTTTGTATATACTTCTATGCTTGATAACCCAAAGCACCCTTATTTTTACTCTGTTGGGCTCGGATCAATTTCTATTGGTAAAAAGAATATTCCGGCGCCGGAATTCTTAAACAAGGTTGACAAGGAGGGAACCGGTGGGTTGGTGGTGGACTCCGGGACCACCTTTACTATGTTGCCGGCGAATCTTTATAACTCGGTGGTGACCGAGTTTGATCGCCGAGTTGGCCGATTCTACGAACGAGCCAGAGCGATCGAAGACAAGACAGGGCTTGGCCCCTGTTATTACCATGACAATGTCGCGAATGTGCCAGGTGTCGTGTTGCACTTTGTTGGCAATGATTCCAGTGTGGTGCTGCCTAAGAAGAACTATTTCTATGAGTCTGTGGATGCTGGGGATGGGGTTGGAAAGAAGAGGATGGTGGGTTGCTTGATGTTGATGAACGGTGGTGATGAGGCAGAGTTAAGTGGTGGGCCCGGGGCTACCCTGGGGAATTACCAACAGCAGGGCTTTGAGGTGGTTTATGATTTGGAGAACAGAAGGGTTGGGTTCGCCAGGAGGCAGTGCGCATCTTTGTGGGAGAACTTGAAGAACTAACGTGAGAGGGGTTGACTTCTTGCTTAGAAGTCAAATTTGGGTTTTGAATAGATTGTAAATAAACTGCCTTTCCTGGTACTATTTTATTAGCCTCAAATGTGAAGCCAGAAACCAAAAAAAAAAAAGTGCTTCTGCCAATTATTAATAATAAGTGTAAATGAAATTGTTCATATTTTGCTCATGGGGTGGAGGCAAAAGTTTGAAGTGCAAATAGAGCCATAAAAGCATTGTAAAGTGAATTTATATATAAATTGCTCAATTCTTTGTTTTCATTACGTGCTTAAATATAGAGCATCTATATTACTTGTACAAACCATTCGATAGATAGCCGATGACCCAAAGGTGGATTACTTGTAGAACTATCAATGTATTGAATGATTTTAAATAGCTGTATCGATTTCTGAGTTCTAACTCTCTTGCACGAAAACAGATTTTAGAAGAGTGTGCCCCACCCCCCTCCCCCCGCTAACATAAAAGCAATTGGAAATTAGAAATTGGATAAGGAAAGCATCAAATTTTAGTCGAAGTTCATCTTTTTCGAGGTACTGCCAATGCTATTAAAACTGAGGACTGTAGAGTGTAGCGCAGTACATTCATTTCCATTTTGGCACTCCTAAAATCCATTATAGTACCCAAAATTAGATTGGGGTTGGTGGGGATGCTGCATATTATGGAGATGGGCTTAACTCTGTATTACACGGTTATATATATATATATATATATATATATATTATTTTTCCAGAACAGTGCAATGATATGTCCAAATATCCAACTTCAATTTAAGAGCAGATGCAATAACATCCCCATGTCTCACAACTCTCCTGCTCTTGAATTGATTCTTGGTAAATTTGGACCCCAGATCTGTAATGGAGGTGGGACCATCTGGGTGCTTGTTATTGCCAAAGATCTTTATTTGGTCTTGTTGGGAGACAAGATTTAGCTTCTCCAGTTTTTGGAGGGCAAAAATTCCAATCTGTTGGATGTGTCAATTTACCACTAACAATTCTTTAATGGTTAGAACATTCCATCAAAGTCCTTCACTTTAACCCTTTTGACAGTAGGATTTGTATGGCAAATTTCGCCTTGCCTGCCTATGATTTCGTGAGTTATTTAGGATTCACGCGACCCCACTTACGAGACAGAGAGAGAGGGAGAGAGAGAGAGGGAGAGCAATACTTCGATGCAATCTAGCGGTATTTTTGTGCAAAAAGAGGTAATGTAATACTCTGTGTATTAAAATGCAGTTATGTAATTTCCATTCCTTCCCTGAAATAAGTAATTACTGGACTCATTGATATTCATCAATGAAGTTTGCTTTCGGTTAAGAGAAAATAAAGTGCCAATTGTCCTTAAAAACTGCTGCTTGGAAAGTTAAAAAACATTGGAGTGCACCTTCAGCCAAGAAATGGATAAAGTGAGACAGCTGTTAGGCAGACGGGTGAATCCTTTTATGACAAGTGCTCTGTTCCTGTACATTCCTTTTAAAAGAACTGCGTTACGTACACTCGAAATGCCAATCTCCATTGTCTTGTTCAGCGGCGCCGGATAAATTTAACACGAAGTTATATTGTATTATTATAATTATTAAATATATATTTATAATAATTAATATTAATTATAATTATATATTAAAAAATTATATACTTAAAGCGTCAACACAACTGCGCGTAACATTTCTGTTGTGAAAATAAGCATGCCAATCCTTGTTTGCTTGCAGGAGCAAAAACGGATATTCTGACTAATTTCTGTACGAGAGGTTAATTAAGAGAGTTACACAGCTCATCAAAATTCCAGTATAATTTCGATGTGTGATCATTTTGTGCTTGTGGCTGCCTTTTTTTTTTGTTTTTCAGTGGACCGATTGTGGCTTTTCTTTTCTTTTTTTTTTTCCCTGATGACTTGAAATGAAAATTTAATCCGTTTACGCGTTACCTCGGATCTGATTAATTTGAGTATTGGTTAAAAATATTTCTTAATATACCAACCTAATGAGATGGATATGCATTACGCATGCTTCTGGCAATAGAGACCCTTCAAATTTATTTATTTAACTTCATTGGCTATTCGTATGTAAAACACATTGCTATTATACATTTGAATTTTTCCGGATTACACCAATATTTTAGGTACTGCAAGACGTCGAGGATTTGACTTTTAATCTCTCTAAATACCTACAATTCTCTTCTTGTGTTTTCAGATCTATTCCCCCTCTCCTCTAAAAACTAAAAAATTAGTGATTAATTATTTTTTGTGTTTGTGTTTGAGAAAAAAAAAAACATAACTAATGTTTAAGAAAAAAAGACGCATCACTAATTATTTATAATAATAAATATTTAGCAGAAGAAAAAATTGTAACACGCTGGTGTAAGCTTAACACTGTTAGTTTGAAAAACTTTAAATTATTAGATACAAAATATTTCTTGCTAGATAGTTAATCTTATTCGAGCTCCATCTAATTCAACTAATTCCTTTAAAAGGGTTTTTATGTTTTCAAAATTATATATATATATATATATATGCTGGAATATCTAATTTCATTTTTGCCCGTCAACTCAAGCATACAAGTATATGGAATCTGGACCATACACGGCAACGCTTTGTTAGCCCAATGTCATCGTTGATGCAAGAGCGTCCCGTGGGGCCTTGGGGGAAGAGCAGCCGAAGACGTTCGAGCTGGCTGTACGGGGTCAACTCGTATTCAAATGCAAAACCAGCTGTCTAGCATCGAGCCGTGGACTAGATAAAATAAAAGAGGTTGGCTGCTTCTGCCCGGTGAACCCGACTTTTCTCATTCCTGGTCCCACGTACTGATTTATAAGTGGACCATTCATTTTTTTTGTCCCTTTATTCAGCCAATCATATTCGAGCATTGTACCACCTGCTGCAGGCCCATAGTTTAAAATATCTGCTCTAATTGTTTAGATTTCCTCGGTGGTGAAAACGGAGAAGCGAAGCAAATTTGAAGAAAAAAAAAAAAAAGGCTGTCAATTGACTAAATTCATCGTATCTTTCAGACTCGTCAGCTAATTCAAGGCATAGTCTAACCTCGCTCACTAGAGTTTCTCATTATCCATTTCAAGTAGATCTAAATAATTTATAAACTAATTCCATAATGTTTTTTAATCATTATATTATATAAAAAAAACTCTATAACTCTAAATCCTAAACCCTAAAATCTTACATTAATTTTACTAATTAAAATTAATGTTTTTATCTTTTTTTTTTGAAAATATCTATTAAACTATTAATTGAAGGTTTACAATAAGCGTAGTAGAGTATTAGAATAATGGTGGTAGGTTAGACATTGGAGCCTTTTGCCTTTGTGAGCTAGTTAGGATTTTAGTGTTAATTCATGTTGTAATATTAATTATTTCTTTCAAATATGATGTGATATCGTTGCGAATGATTTGTAAATATGTCCACTTTTATGCCTACCATAATTTTTGAAAAAACATGCGTTGTAAAGTGAAACATTGATTACAATACTACAAGTTAAGAGAACACGTTAGATGGGAGAAAAGGAAATAGATGTAAGGAAAGTGAGAATAATAAAAAATAAAAGAGAGGAAATTTCTTTTATTAAAATTTTTTAATTTTCTTTATCACATTATATTATATACATATATTATTATTTTTTTCTTTAAATTAAATTTGATGAATGCCATTAAAAGGAATTAAGACAAATAAGATTTTCATTTTATTAATAAAATAGAGGAATTAATGAGTGAGAGAAAAGAAATTGCAAAAAAAAAATTTATCATTCACTTGTCAAAGAACACGGGTTGGGAGTGCTTTGTATGCTACTTTCTGTCTTCCTACCATTTCCATCTCCTTTTTATTTTCTTGCCACGGTGAAAGGTCAAAGACTCAGAGAAAGTCTAAGCTGTATTTTTTCTTTTTTTAGAAAGTGTATTAAATCACAAATTACACGATAGAAAAAATTTCTTAATTTTTACAAATTTTATATTTTTTACGTAATTAAAATTAAAATTATGAATATAAAAAGTTTAAATTTTTAACTAGTGTCACGGCGGCGACAATCGCACCACCTATCGACGGAAAAATAGAAACGGTTTATCGACACGTGTATATTACGCGTGCCAAACAAAACAGGAACGCCGCCAGAACTTTTTGAGATTAGGAGATGACGTAATGTCTTTACTTCCGAGGAACTGTAGAGGGAGGATTGGTGTCGGACCGTGTGGACACAGCTGGTGACTTTCTGTAGCCCAGACTTGTGCTTCGAGATACTTTTAAAGTTCCATTTGTGAATTATAACTGATTATTTTGTTAAAGAAATTAGGTAATGATAATTAGAGAATAATACAAGAGAAAAAAGATATGAATTAATTATACTATATTATTCAATAAGTGTTTCAGTATAATAATAGTTTATTATGTATAACAATATTAATAAAAATTAATAATTATAATAAATATATACTAAACTTTATTTATATTTTTTTATTCTTATAATAAAACTCTTGTAAATTTTTTCTATAATTTATTTTTAGAAAGAATTTTTTTCTTTGGTATATAATAAGGTAATTTTAAATAAAGGTAATAAAAACTATTAATAACTTACTCTTGATTAATTGGATACAATTATTTTGAACTGAAAACCATTAATAGCTTTCTTTTTAATATCCAAGATCAAAATGTTTCCTAAGTTTACAACACGTTTTTCACTCTATAAAACATCTCAAATTGTTTGCCTAACTTTCTGTTCCTTTTTGTGTCAATTATTGACCCCCTTCTTTCTTTTTCCTGTATCAATTATCGACCAATTATTGACCGAATTTGAGTGGATGGACGGTGCATAAGAACAGGAGCCTCGTCAGAAACCAGACTCACTTTGTCTTCTCCGTTGGGCCATAGCACACCAGTTGTTGTTATCGTTGGCACGATGGCAACACACAACACATCCACTGAAAGATTTGATTTCAGAGTTGGTGGCATTTCAAGATTGACCACTTCTTATTAAAAAGGACGAAGCAACTTGGGGGATGAAATGAAAGCCATTAGCCACAAACGAACAAGAAAGGATGGCCCATTATGTTATTAGACCATGCCCCATTTTTCAATTGAATCTAAATGCCTACCTGTTAGTCTTGTCCGTTTCCTAATTCCTCGACCAATTTGAATTTTGAAGGACTCTATATGTGGTTGCACATTTGACTGGACTAGAAAATGGCTCTTACGATGATTTAAAAAAAAAAAAAATATATATATATATATATATATATATATATATATATATTATGTGGACTTGAATTTTTGATTCTAGAGTGACACAAATTCATGAAAAATATAATCAAAATTGTAAGGTTGAGTTGTCCTTACCAAGCATTTGTATGGAGCAAGATGAATTATTTGCAGTACGAGCAATTACTTTTAGGCAGCAAGTGAATGCTATTGTTGGAGAGATAGCTGAAGAAGTCTTGTTTCTAACGTATAATTTTGCGAGTTTTACTATCTAACACATTAATCGGAAACAAATTCTGTTGCTCATACTTCAGCTAATATATTCTCTTCTCTTATTGAAAATGACGTATGCCATTGCACCATGAATGAATGAAAGTCTCTATTCTATTCTCAACAAGAAAAGAAAAAAGAAAATCGGTTAGATTCAATGACCGCAGTAGAAGGTTGTTTTCTAAAGTACTACTTCATGGTAAACTTTTGTTGGTTTTCCCGTAACATTTCATTACATGCACGTCAGAGCGACTTAGCTTGGTCTCCAGAAATGGGTTTTAAACCGTTTCCCTAAAACTCTGAATCCAAACTTTTATCATTAAGAACGCAAAAATGGGCTGGAAGACCACGCACGCGAACTAACTGTTGTATACCCAAAGTTGGTAATAATAATATATTCACTGTTCTTTCAAACAAAATCGGGGAATATCATTAGGCAACAGACCCATACATATATAGGGAGAGCGAGATGGAAGGAATGGAATTTGAATGTCTATTTTCTCCCATAGCACAAGGTTTATAAATCAACTGCTCTAAGTAAAGGGTGTTATGTTCACTTATTATTTATTAATTTGGTGCTTGGGAATAGATATTTAGATTGCATGCTCAATTATGGGTGGGCTTAAGAGAGCTTGAACTTGCTTTTGGAGATGGACTGTAAGAGAGACTATTTTTGGACAAAGAAACCCCCCCCCTTTTTTTTTCTTTATGGTCCCCTGGGCCTTCAACAACAGAAAATGATCGGCTGTTCATTTTCTCATAAATCCTCCACTTTCCTTCCTAAAATTTCCAGCATCAGGCCACTGAAATGGATGTTTACTTTCTTAGCCACCGGAGGATTCCGCTTAGAAATTGGCAAAGAACAATTTAATTCAAAACTTTAAACAATCTGGTGAGACTCGTGATCTATTTCTTGTCTCCACAGCGAGAGGTTTGCCTGAGTTCTCAGTGGCATAATTTCTTGCTCTTTTTTTTTTTTTTGTTTTGTTTTTAAAGACTAGGAATCGAATCTTATATTTAAAATTAAAAGTTCCGAATGACTCTACTATTAGGTTTAATGGCACGGTATATAATTTTTTCTGGTTTTCTTTTCTTTTGTTATAACGCGGAGGCTTATTATACGTCAGATAAATAAGTTTTTTTTAATATATAATAATATTTTATTAATATTTATTTGTTATTATTAGTTGTATTAATATTTTTTTCTTATTATTATAATAAAAAATATATAATAACATTTTGATTTGATAATTATAATTTTTTAATATAAAAATCAAAACCCAACTAGAAATTTCAATTTTTATTTAATTTAGTTAACCACTTAAAAAATCAATTTAATTAATTAAAAATTTAGTTCGGCTCAATTTGATATTATTCATTAATCTAAATTTTTGATTTTTTTAACACCCTAGACACAGATAATATTATTTTCATAAATCGGGTTGTTAAGGGCCAGATGCCCCTTTTAATCCCGAGTAGTTTTTCTTTTCTTTTCTTTTCTTTTTTTTTTCTCTCTCTCTCTCTGTTTTTTTTTTCCCTTCAAATGTTTTCCTTTTCATAAATTAAGAATTAGTTTGCACAATGGTGGTGCCATTTCACAATCGCAATCTCATGTGCTCACACGTGTAGACATGCAGGCGCCTACCCTTTGAAGTTTTCCTTTTTAAATGGGGTTGTTGGGTGTCGTACCCTACAGTGTCAATATATCTTCTTAAATGGAGTAGCCATTTAGTGTCAATATCGAGTAAGACATGAAAGAATTTGTACGCAACAGAAGCAGTTGGAAGTGGCAATCCAGCTGTGACTGATAATTGAATATTGATTTAAATTATCCCAGTTAAAAAAAAAAAAGCACAAATGATGAGTGACTTTTTTTTTTTTTCCCACATAGAGTGTAGGTGACATACCCTTCGATTCAAGTATAAATGACATTATTTCAATCATATATGACTCATGACAAATCAATGGCTTTTCTTTGTTCTACATTACACACGAGTTTGGACCATACATTACTAGTAGAAAAATAGCAAATATGACATTTGGGGTCTAAGTAACGAGACACATCACAAGTCAATCTTTTAATTTTTTAAATAATTATTTTATATGAAAAATAATTTTAACAAAAATAAATTCTATAGATTGGGATAGAGATGAATTCTGAAAGAATTTTTAATTTCTCACATAACATAATTCATAAAAATCAGGAGATTTTAGTTTTGATAAATGGAACAAGCAATTCGGGGCTAATGGTTTGTTTCCCATGAAAAGACAAGTGGGGAACAACTTCAAAAAAAAAAAAAAAAAGGGTGGGTAATGCACTGATACTGGGCTCAGTTTCTAATAATTTGTCTTTTCTTTTCAATTAACTTTTCTTCACTTAAAGAGAAATTTAAAACAAAAAAAAAAAATGATGTCACATTGTCCCCAAAATCATTATAACTTAACTTCACCTTTTTAAATTATCTTTTGGCTCGGGTCCAGGTTTATGAAGAAAGTTACATCTGTCTTTTTTTTTTTCTTTTTAAATACAAAATAAAGTAGATTACCTTTTTTTTTAATAATTTAAATAAATAAATAAATGAATAAAAAGCACATTAAAATTCACGAACGAACGCATGTCATTACTAACTGTCTCTCTCTCTCTCTAGCAAGTCGCTCCGTACGATTCGTCGTTTCCCGATCGATAGCGGCCTGTATTGGTCTTTTTGGTTGTGGTTCAAATATCCAAAAAGCTTCGAGATGAGCACGGGAGAGCTTCTCGGCATCGAACCTCAGGAGCTCAAATTTCCATGTCAGCTCAGCGGATCTCTTTTCTTTCTTTTTTTTTTTTTGTATTTTTTGGAAGGATTTTCTTGATTTAATAATTGTTGTTGTTTTTTGTTTTTTGTTGGGGGGGGGGCGCTATTGGATTTGATTAGTTGAATTGGAGAAGCAGATCTCTTGTTCTCTTCAATTGTCGAATAAAACCGATAATTATGTGGCTTTCAAGGTAATTCTCACTCTCCGCACTTCTCTATTAGATGTCGTGCGTGTACGCGTGTGTGAGCATCAAAAGTTTTGTTTGTGTTATTTGAATGAGATGCATTGATTTCCTGTTTGGATGGTGGGAATTTATAAGAGAAAATGGACGATAATATCTCTGAGAGTCTCTAGTGTTTCCATTTTTTTATTTTATTTTATCATTTTTATAAGATGGTTGGAAAAGCAGAGTAACAGAAATTGCATGTCTCACAAGACTTTAATCTGAAATTTAAACGGAACATTCGGCCTTTTTGTTGTTGTTATTGTTGTTGTTGTGTTTTGAATTAGGAGGAAAATGCGGTACAAAACGATAATGTGGATTTGGAATGGATGTTTTATGTTCAATTTTCTAATTGCTATTATTTTGTGTTTTAGGTCAAGACCACGAATCCGAAGAAGTATTGTGTTAGACCAAATGCCGGGGTTGTGTTGCCCCGTTCTATGTGTGATATCACAGGTGCCCACATTTTTAACCTGTTTTTGGTAGAATTTGTTGTATTTATTTTTATTCGATTTGTGGTATTAGTTTGATGTAGAAACTTTGGCATTGATTCAGTGACAATGCAAGCGCAAAAGGAGGCTCCTGCTGACATGCAATGCAAAGACAAGTTTTTGCTTCAGAGTGTAAAGGCAAACATGGTGTAACCGCTAAGGATATCACTCCAGAAATGGTAATTACAAGTGTTGGGTTTTGTTTACCTTTGCATATTTGAAGAAGTGTATTATTTCTCATGGAAGTTGGGTTTGTTTAGTTCAACAAGGAAACAGGACATCTTGTTGAAGAGTGCAAATTGAGAGTGGTCTATATATCTCCACTTAAACCTCCTTCTCCTGTTCCAGAAGGGTCTGAGGAGGGGTCTTCTCCAAGGGGTTCTGTATTGGAAAATGGGAATTTGAATGGCAATGAGTTCCGTAGTGTGAGTTATCAAGTGATCCTTTTTTCTTTATTTCACTTCTCCGCGTCCACCCTCAAACCAACCAAAAAAACAAAAAAAAAAAAAAAGTGGCTTTCAAAAATTTCAACTTCCTCATAGCCCAGAATTCAGTGATGGCATGAATTTGTGTTGATGAATGCAGTCTGCAAGGGCATTTGGTGAACAGCTTGACTCCCAAAAAACAGTGGAGGTAACATTAATCTTTATTTCTTTACCTGGTCAAATTTATAATGTTTGTTACCTTCTATAGTAACTTTGCATTTGGTTTGTATAACCTTGGTGGTAAGATTCTTTATTTGCAGAGTTTTATCTAATATCTTTGATTTTTGTAACCAAGGATAAATAACAGTAGACCATTCTGTTAAGAAAACTGAGCATTTAGTACTTGGATTAAAAAAGGGATATGTTAGAGGATGCACCTACTACATATTTGGCTCATGCATAACTTTGGAAGCATCCTTAGATGGACGTGTTTGGTGTGAAATTTTGTCTCCTGCAAATTGGACACTCAGTCTACATTTGGTTTCCAGCAATGGTTTATGTATGATTTTCATTAATTTCATTAGCTGGAACCCAGAGAAACTTGATAGTCTGAGTTCTAGCATACCTTCATGTGAGTTGGTCTCAAAAATGTTTCTGTTTTACCATGTCTTTCTCTGTCTTTAATATCCTCATCCTGTCCCTAGGTTTAATTCAAGATTCTGGCATCTACAAAAGTGGAAAATCCTTTTGAAAATTTTGTTTCTATCATTTTATGGTTAAGCTACTCGGTGCTTTTCCCAGTCTCAAAATTGTTGTTATGAACCCTTTAACTAGTTATTTCTAATTAAGCCTCTAATGATGTGCAAAACAAAAGATGCATTGCAACCTGGTATGTGGCCCTCAGGAGAGTGCACTGTATGATGCATATGATGAAATCTTCTCATGAGTTTCAAGTTGACAGTCATGACACAAAGATCCACCAGTTTCAAGAATGTCCACTACTTTTGAAGTTTATCTTCATTGAAATTGACAACCTTTGTTGTGAGCATGCTCTGCACAAGTCCATCTAGGGAAATAGTTTTTGTTTTTTTGTGCATCATTCAACTCTTTGAGATGTGCAATGGTGTTTTTCATCATCTCATAGCACAGCAGACTATAAAAATACTTCAGCTTCTAAGAAGAGGAAGGTTATGCTGGTGCAAGATCTTCATCTGAGATATTGCTAAATTTAGTTAAGGCTTCTCCAACAATTTTTGTCATGTCACTGACCTATGCAACTAGCTCCCTGGCAACTGATACATCTATCTCAGAATGACTCTAAGAGACACTAGCCTATGGGTATGTGCTCATCATATATTATAGGCAGCAGCATATAGAGTCAGTAATCTTCTAGGTAACATCTACTGAATGTGCCTTGCCTGCTGAAGGGCTGGGGCTTATCCAAAGGCACTGATTTTTGTTGTTCAATGTTAGCAAATTATATTTGGTTGATTGGAGTTGATTGGTTAATGGAATTACAATCCAGTGTTACTTTCACTCTAATATGTTTTGCACAATTTGGTGCAGTGCCAAGGGAATTTTTGGTATTCAATAGAATTAGCTTACATTTCCCTATCATTTTCCTTTGTAACAAGTTATCCATATGCCTACATCTCTTGACATTCAAAATTTGATAGTTTGTGCTTTGAAGCCTGCATGGCCAAGCATAACCATGGGTATGACAATATATATGTCGTTCTTTCCATGAGGTTGCAGCTTCCTTCCCACTCCCTCCTTACCCAAAAGAATTTGTTTGAGTTCTTTTCTGCCTTTTTAAGCGTTTGTTCTCTCCCCACTCTTTAGCTTCCTGTCACATTTATGTTGTATGGGGTTTAATTTTCCATTTAATGTTGAACAGAGCATAATTTGCTGTAATTGTATTGGTAACAAAATGTGTGTTTTGATCAAGCATGTGATCTACTTGCCATTGGTGTACATGTATACTTTCCATTGAAATGCATTGCTGTAATTGTATCACAAGTGATAATGTTAGCAAACTGTGTGTTTTCATTGAGCTTATGATTTACTTGCCATCAATATACATGGAATACTTGCAGGCAATGTCCCTTATTTCAAAGCTGACTGCGGAAAAGAACAATGCAATTCAGCAAAACAACAAGCTTCGTCAGGAATTGGTGAGTCGTTGATGTGTGGTTTCATTTAACAGATTATTTTTTATGGCAGGTCTTCTTAAGTTTGATATGCGTGATTTTTAGTATTTGATGCAGTTGTTCCCTTCTCTCAAATAATCCATGAGTAGGCAATCTTATTAGTTACTACACTTGCACGGTGAAATACCCATAAGCTATAAAATCAAAGAGACTTTTTGTGTGCAAATATGAACATCCTGAATGTACATTTCCTCTCATTTTATGATCCCTAAAAACTGGGAATCAATTACATTGTGAGACTATTATGTTCAGGAACTCCTGAGACGTGAAGGCAACCAAAACCATGGTGGTGTCTCATTCATGTTTGTTATCTTTGTTAGCTTGCTTGGCTTATTTTTGGGGTATCTCGTGAAGAGGACATGAGCAGCTGTTCCCTGTAGGCCTTTAGCCATATTTTCCTCTTATTTCATTTCTGTCACCAATCAAAGAATGGTGGAGAGAAACGAAACTAAAGAGCATTTCTCATTTAGCTTCATGGAATTAGAAAATTTCATTAGGTCAGGTGATGTAATTGCGATCGCTGAAGAACAAGGTGGACCATGTGGTAACCCGTGGTATTATTGACACATTCTTTTTGTAACTTGAGAGGCTTTTTGGCCTTTTTTTCTTTTGTCTTTTTTCCTCTGGTGCTTCGACTTTAACTGATCCTGGGAATTGTGATATGAGAGGCTTAATGATATTCAGATCTTCGGTTGGATGGAGCTTTAATTGGACGTCTCTTTTTGGCATTTTTTTAACATTTGTGGATGGTAGCTTTTTTGTTTCTTTTGTCCAGTGGACAGCAGCTTATTGGAATAAGGCGGGATGGGTCTTATAGAGGCTTTTTGATAGATTTCCTTGTGCATCCTGCAAATCCATTAAGCAAAATTTTAAAAATGAAAGAAAAATTAAATAATTTATCTAATAAAAAAGAAAAGAAAAGAGAGAAGGTAAACTACAAAAGTTTTGCATGGTGGCGTGCCGACCTGTGAAATAACAGATGGATTTTTGTGGTGAAGTTACATGTTTATGATATTTTATGGACTCGGGCTATCGTCTGTTAAGTATTAAATCGACACTCTAATCCTAAAGCCCCTGCTCCAACTGGCACCGCCACCGTTCCATTACTTTGTGTCTCCTCTCTACCGCTCCTCATGGGATGCTCCGTCCCACGTTGTCTCTTTAGTAAAAATAAAACCACAAAACCCCAATCCCCACCTCCTTTAAGCCCCAAAAGGGAAAAGCCACCGAGAACCAGAGAGTTGAGGATCATTAAACATTTGTGTCCGTACAAAAAATGACATCAGCCATGGTCCTAAGAAAAGCCCACATGCTTGTACTCTGTTCTCGAAGTTGATAACCCATGTCCGCTCTTCCTCCGTACCTCCATGTCTCTCCCGCTCCTTCAACAGCGACACGCATGTCACCAGTGTCGGCGGCAATTACTTCGGCGACGTTGAAGCTGACCGCCGCGCCTCGGATCGCAGCATCTCTTGCCGCGGCCAGGCCGCTCCTCCTCGCTTGCTCTCAGGTGGTTTACATGTCCTCTGTACTTCTTGGTGCTTAAAAACTCAGTTTAATCATGTGAATGCTGATTATATGAATATTATACACAGCTTGGGTGGATCCCATTTCACCAACAAGGACACTAAGCCAGGTCCCGGGACTAATGGAGCAATTCATGGAAGCCCCTTTCCTCGGCGCGTCCCATCGCGGTGGCGTGGGAGCCCGGCGTGTCATGCGCCGTAAAACAATGGACTCGGTCAAATCCATCTAACATCATCTAGGTCATGCGGTGACCCTTCAGGTGGCCTTCCAACTCAGGCCCGGCATTTCCGAATATACAAAACCCCTGGAAAGGATCTGTTCAGGCCACGTAATGTTCAATTTATTGCAGCGGTCCACATCTTGCCACGTCAATTCAACGCTTTTTTTCCAAATGTCCAGAATAACATGTGATAGCTACCTTCTGCAATTACAATTGTTATAACTTTATTATGACCACGAAAAATTTTCACGTGAAAACTTCGTGGAATCGAGAGTTAGTTGGTAGTCTCAATATTAAATATAGATTAAGTCTGCTTAAATTTTCTATAATTGATAAATAATGTTTTATAGTCTTCATTCCACTTTGTTGAGTGATTTTAATTTTTTTTTTCTTTTTCCTCCTCATTAAATAAGTTAGGTTAGTGAATGCAATTATAGGTTGCCTTAACTTTTTAGAGTTTTAAGGCATGACGTGAGAAAATGGCCAACCGGCCAATTAAACATAGGTATATATGCCTTGCATACTTGGCCTTGAAACAAATAATTAAGGCCATCATCGTGTATATGCATTGCATATGTACCATTTGGTTCTCGTGCTTGTTTGATTTGAACCATCCGGTGAATGAGACTATGGTTCAATAGGACTAAGTCCAGTTGGTGGACTTGTCATTGTGAATCACGGAAGGTTGGCAGTGAACCAGCTAGGATTCAGCTGGCCGGTCAGCAATGTCTTTGATCAATTAGGGAGCTAAAACATCAAGCTTCCACAACTTGATTCTTACGGAATAGAACTCTACATCCCATCAATCCCTCCATATATTGTTTGCTCAGCTTATGATTTTACCCTTTTGGCTTTCCACGGTAAATGATTTCCCTTCTCCTCTAACGTTTAATAAGAAATCATTCATAGAACCGTACTTATTGTAATTTAATTAACTGAGGTCAATATTCGTTGTGATTGACTGTAGATGCAGAACATACGGTATTCAGGATTATAAGATTTCATTCTCAATCATTATAAATTGATCAAGTCAAAGTTATGATTATATAGATTTGCAGGCAATCTTCTAGTTAGGCTAATATTAGTAAGAAAGAGGAATACACTTTTGTGCAATGTTCTGCTTAATGATCCTATAAAGGGAGCTTTGCTTTGATACGGCGTTGCATCTTGCTGGAGCCCGGAAATTCCTTAATCTAATGGGACGAGATTTAAATTGTTTCCGTCCCAAATCTTGTTTAGCAAAGTTCTTTGAGTATTAGCATGTGCAGGCCAAAGTTAACAATCGGTTTAGGGGTTTGAGTTTGCACCCATGATAGATTTGATTTGTTCAACTCGACCCGAAAGACATGACATATATACATCTATAGTGGGCAACTAAGGAGACGGTGGTTATTATGACCAAAAGAAGAAGGCAACCGACTAACTTATCCTGAATAATCTCCTATTGATTCTTTGTTAATTATGAAGGTATGAAGAACGAAGAGACAATGGTGTCTAAGGTAGAGAAATAAGGAAACCAAACGGTCTCATAATTTTTCGTATTCTAAGATATTTAGTCGGAAAAACTAAGTAATTTTTAACGATATTTTATTTGAATAAAGTATTAAATGTAATACTTTTAATCATAAAATTTTATATTGTAAGATTAATTTTGCTTAAAGTATTTTATTTTTAATAATAAATTTTTAAATACAAGTTGTACTTTTAATTTTTATTAGTAACTTATTATATAAAAGAATTTATAAAATAAAATTAAATTAATTAGTTTATTTAAATTTTTATTTTTTTATAAATTAAGTTAATTTAACTCTTTTTTTTTAAGTGAGTTAAATTAAAAAATTTTTAGTTTTTTATTTTTTTTTAATTTTATAAGAAGAGCGGTGAGAGTATAGGAGAAATTATAAGACATTTTTTGTTCATTAAGAGATTCTATAGATTGCGTGTTAAACAAGAAGGCTAGCTCGTTTATTTCCTTAAATTGCTGGCTCCCCTCCATTCCGTAGGATATGAATTATACGAGAATTCGATTGCTGGATTAGGTCTTGTAGGCCGTAGCACTCCAAAACGTGTTTCGGTTTTTGGCCTTATGATTCTTTTTTTTTTTTTTAATTTTAAATTTTTAAATTTATTTATTTTTATGAATTTTATGATAAGCGAAAGATAACTTTTCAAACAAGAGTTTCAAACAAGAGTTCCCTTGACAAGTTTATGAATTTTATGATTTTTTTTTTTTTAAAATTATTCTTCTATACGTGTAAATTTGATGTTTTAATTGCTAATGGGAGCTATTATAGTTCGTTTACAGTCATAACCTCAGATAATAACAAGAAATGAAATTTGTAAAATAAAAAATTGAAAAACATTGAAACTTTATTATTCAACCTGCACATGGAGGCCAGAGAGCATCAAAACCTGATTTACATTCTCATCCATAAAACTCTTCATCCCATTCTAAATCAATTTCTTCGGATTGCTCTGCAACTTGCTCATCGTCCCTGATCCCTCTTTGTTCCACAGTTGTGTCGCGTTGCACAACGCGGACGCGACCGTATGCAATCAAACCCATCTTAAAGAATATAATCGCTGAAATCAATAAACCTAACAACAGAATAAGGGTGGAAAGGACTACTTCAATCACAAGACTGAAGTGAAAACAATAATAAAACCTCCTCATTAAAAATAATACTAATGACCCAAGAGCAGTCTCCGCAGGAAATGTCATAAAAAACCAAAGGTATCCCCTACTTTTTAGAGGCCCCATAACTTGCTTCCTAAAGAACTTGGCTGAGATCTCGAGAATGCTCCAGCAGCCTTCTCCCAACCTCAGCATCTTTAATTGATCTTGGGGAGAAACACATCCGCTTGGAAATTAGCCACGATCTTATATTTAAATAGGGGACAATGGTTGACTTGCAGTTTAATGTGAACCTTTGCTTGAATCCTAGTGTAAGATCTGAGTCTGTACTATATATATATATATATATATATATATATAATGTAATATGTTTAAGATATTTTCCTATTTCAGAGTATTTCCGAGAATAATATTACCTAGTTATTGGGAAATACATCTAGCATTTCTTGTTGGATTTTACAATTTGTAGTAAATACTTCAGTAGAAAAAAACCTTACATTAATACTATTAAATTAATTCCATCTATTGGCTATATTCATAAGAACAGTTGACAATTCTTTTATCTATGTTTTGATGGAGAACCATGGTGTTGTAGTTTTGCAGCCAAGCTGAAGTTTCAACTTTGCAGCCGCTTGATTGGCTTATTTTGTACTTTCGTGTTTAAGTTTAAAACATTTTGAGTTGCAATCATGATGCTTGGTCAAATTTTAATTTCAAGATTGTATTTGAAATTGTAAAAACTTCTTATATAATAGAGGTGTGATGATCAATAGAAAGTGAGGGAAGCTACTTCAGAAACTAAAACTTCCCTCGCCTCCCTTGTTCTTGCTTGTTATTGTTCTTTCCTTGTCCTGCTGAAAATACTAGCTCTGAAACCTTAGTTGGTACTGAAGCTATGTCTTTTGACTCTTTTCAATACCCTAAGTGGTTCTTTCTCTCACTTCAGCCCGTTCTCTCTTGTTCTTTCTGCTTTCTGAGATTGTTATGGCTGGAACAGATAAGGGCTCTCATTTGTGCATGTTTGTTCTTTGCATTGCTGCCAAAAACCAGACAAGGAAACCAAGTTCCCAGTTTCAGAAACCATCAGTTTCAACCCTAGCAAATGGCAATTCTTATGTTGGATTTGGATCCGTCTTGAACCGACAACCATCTTTCGGTTAAACCCTTCCTCCTCCATCCCTACCTCGAGATCAACAACGGTAGTTCGGGAATATTCAGCTGTTGTCCATCGACTATGCCCTTTCTGGCCTGATAAATGTCTCCATGTCTGTAGTGATCACGAATGCAATGTTTGTCTCGAAGTATGCATAACCTACCTAATTCCCTAGTTAGAATGACTAATGTAGTCACCGAGGAAAATTAAGTGGGAAGTAGTCAATTAGGTTTCTTAGACAGCGCTGTCGATCAACTTTCCATGACCTTGACGAAAGGAATTGTGTGAATATCGACTAGTCGACTGAGAGAAAAATTAATTGAATCACACTAGTATTTGAGACTCTGAATACGCAAAGACAAATGACATTCCATCATAAAAACCAGAGGCTTGCATGCCTTCAATAACAAAGACAAATATAAAAGATTGTAAATCCATTATATAATTAGCTATGGAGCTTTCATTTACGTTTTCCGTTGTACAATATAAGACTCATAAAGCCCGGAATTGCAATATCATCCATAAATATCCTCATCGCATTCGTATTCAATTGCATCGTGTAGCTCCATAACTTGGTGATCCCCTGTTCTGACACCTAGTTGTTGATCAGCTTCGAGGTACTTGACAAGGCGAACATGACCAGCTTCGAACAACCAAACCTTGAGTAATAAGATTGACAGGCAAACAGCAATATAAGAAAAATCAAAGCGAGAAAATAGACCGAGTGTCCGCGCCATATTCTTCACAGGTTGACTCGTGCCATAACATTGGAGAGGATAGTATAGGAACAATAAGACATATAGGTCCACGGGGATTATCATGAAAAAGCAGATGAATGAATCCTTGGCGCGACCCATGAAGGTGAAGCCTTCCAGCAACCTGAATGTGTATCTTCTTTGCAAATCTCTAGCTTTTGCTTTTCCTGAAATTTCAATTACATGTGATGGCACTACAATGAAATTGTGTGCATATATTATGAGAGGTTAGATGAAAAAGCAGAAAGCTTGTGTACACAAAATGGGAAGTAATTCAAGTATATATCAAGCAAATCAAAGTAAAAAGGATTACAGAAAAATCGTTTATGTGATTTTGTCGGCCAATTTAGCGAGGCAGGAAGTCATGGAAAATATCGTTAGTTTTCATATTTATCCTTAATAGAACCATGGTGGAATAGCTGGGTGTGTAATATGTATCAAATCTAATCCGTGAGAATATTTCCTATTTCAGAGAATTTCCCATAGAAAAGGATGATTTTAAATTTTGTGCTAATGGTGTCAAAAGAATTCTAATGGCTATTACGTCTTTAATTGTTCAAGGAATTTAATAAGGCACCCAAATATATATGTAACTAACATTAGACCCGTGTGATATGTAATTTATTATATTTATTAAAAAATACAATTTTATTTGTGTCATATAATAAAAGTTCTAAATTTAACTTACGAATGGTATTGAATAATTAAAATATATATATATATATATATAATTTTAAACTTTTTTTTACATTGATTTCACTATATAAATTCTAACAATAATTAATTAGTTATATAAAATTACACTTGATTAGGGTTTTTTTATTTCATTATTTTTCATCTTTTCAATTATGATTATTATTCTAATTAATATGAAAATTTTCTAATATTTTTAAAATTAACAAAAAGATAATTTTGTTAATAATATTTTTAAAATTAAACAAACAGTGTTACATAAACAAAATTAATAATGTAACTAAAAGAGAATAACTCAAATTTTTTTTTATCAATCTTGATAATATATACTTACATATATAAATAAATAGAGCGACTCGGTAAATCAGTTTAAAAATATTAGCAACATATCATGAATTTTATGCGCTAAGGCTTAAATGCTAAGTACAAAGAGGAAAAAAAAAAAAAAAACCTTGCATCGATGCTAAAATTGAGGAAAATAAAGTGGGATGGAAGTCAATTAAATTCTGAGAAAATTCTATTGATCAATTTCCCATTACCTTAACGAAAGGAATTGTGTGAATATCAACCAGTCGGACTATGAAAAGAATCAATTGGATCTCATTAGCATTTGAGACTGTAAAATTTAAATCTTCGCTACGTCCATGTAGAGCATCAATTCTGATCCCTCAGATCGATTAAGTCTAGCATTTTAGGAAAAATATTAAAGCCGAGACATGTCGTCTACAGCTGCCCTTCTCTCTATAAGGATCTAATAAACATACACACAATACACACATACAATATACACACGGGAACACAAAAATTTAACATAATTTAGCAATTTACCTACATCTACGGGAGGAACGGATTTTTATATCGGAAGTTTTAACTTCTACAAGTTTTCTTACACAGAATCACACTACACCACTCTACTCCTCTCTATTTTTTTATTACATAACTTGCAGGTATTTATATTACAAGAGGAGGAGACAAATGACCTGCAAAGTCTTTGGACGGTTGTGTGAACGGTAGGTTGCGGCGGTTATATCAGGATTAAATTGTAAAAGTCTTTGGACGGTTGTGTGAACGGTAGGTTACGACAGTTATATCAAGTTCACACTGCAAAAGTTTTTAGACGGTTGTATAAACGGTAGATTGTGGCGACTACATCAAATTTACACACACTATAAAAGTCTTTGGATGATTGTATGAACGATAAATTGTAAAAATCTAAAGTATAAACGGAATAATCGAAGTCAATTTTCACACCCTCCTCTTAGCAAATTTGCTGATGAGTTGAAACAAATAATTAGGAAAAAGTTGGCAGGCTGGGGTCAAACGGGGTTTATCTTTATTTATTTATTTATTTATGAAATTGTAGTTTAGGCATAGTTAAAATAAAACATACATATTTATTTTGTCTGTTTAAATGTCACATACATTTAAAAAAAAAACAAAATGAAACCAAAATGTTTTTTTTTTAAAATAAAGAGAACCGCACAAGTCCCATCAACTGCTTCTCCCTCCAGGACCCCCGTTTACAAGGACTCCGCCCCCCTGGCGGAGTCCACCAGCATCGTGTTCATTCCCTTTTTTTGGTTCTTTGTGAACAACGAAGTCGAGTTTGGTCAGTTCTGCATTCTTATTTGTTTCAACTCTGCCTTATTTATGTCAATACGCATACTTCATTTCTGTCGGTCATTTTTCTTTCTTCTTCTTCTTCTTCTTCTTCTTCTTCTTTTTGTTTGTTTGTTTTTTTCTTTTGGTTGGATTGGTAATATAACTCAGAAATATGAAAGTAGACGACTACATTTTAGAGCACAATTAGCCCTAATATTACTAGTAACAAGTACTTAATTGTAATACGACAATTATACAAATTATATGAAATTATATTATAATAATACTCATTTTTATTCATTTCAAAATATTACGTTTAATTGATTAAAAACACATAATAATATGAAAATAACTCTTTTCATTGTTTCTCTGTCTCGAATGTTTCTCGTTATCCTCTATCATATTCTTACATATAATAACGCTCAAATTTTTTTAGCACATGTCAGCTTCCTCTTTCTCTTATGATCTGTATACACTTTATAATAAACAAAATCTCTCCACAATTTTCTCTAAACACCTCAATTTATTAAGTAGATAGAGATAATAGATTTGTGATGAAAATTCTCAAATTGTTATTTTTTTTCTTTTTGTAGAAAATCGCTTTTTTCCAAGGAATATCGATAGAGCTATTTGTTATTTATTCAACGGGATGAATGTCTCTATAATCAATATCCAGTTGGTACTTCAAGAAGTTTATACCACAAAAATAGAATTATTTTGAAGAAACAAATCAAAATAGATAATGAACGTGTAAGAATCACTGCGTTACCATGCCTTGTGATTTCTGACAGGACTCTGGCTTTAAACGTGTCATTGTACGGTTAAGTCGATTGAAAAATGGGGAAAAAAAAATGCTGCAGCCTTGCACGGTCGAACACAGTGACCAACAAACCAAGGGAAGGGAGAGGGGGAGAAGACATCATGGGTGTATGGTGGTGCCAATGCTACACATTTCTCTATTTTCGGAGTGAAATTCGTTAACAGGCATTTTCATTTATTTTTAGTCTATGGTCAGATCGCCGATTGTTCTGTTTTATTAGCCAGGTATTTAGTGATATTACTTTGCTTCAACACACTCTGTTAACTGCTTGTTGAATCCAACCAAAACTTGAAATTGTTGATTCCGGCGACTGTTGGCAGCTTCCTGCCTGTTAAAAATGTTTTTTTAAACGTACCAAATAGCAGAGGAAGGTGGCTAGCAGTCTCATCCTGAGCAAGTTAGGTGAATAAGATTAAGTGAATAAGTAATTAATCACTAATTTCTTTTTATTGCACTATTTAAGTACAAAATTCTAATGTGGCCCTTTTAAACGGTAATTTTAATAGCCTCAAGAATTCCATTTGATTATCAATTCATGTTTAAAATAGTAATAGGTTGCCGATTAACATCACCAAAACAAAACAACACTGCCCAAAACAGAAGGGCACGAGATCACATGTATATATACGTTCATCAGTCATAGTCCGATCAAGACAATTGTTATTATTATTATTATTATTATTATTTTCTTTTTTTGGAGAATTCAATTCAAGGGACTTGTTGGTTAATCGTGGGTTTTATGCATGTCGATCCTTTTAACTAATCTCTCTGTTATTGCCATGGACAGTTTACCAAACTGGCATGCTCAAAAGAATATGTTTTCATGTCTTCTTCATGGTTCAAAACTTGAAGGGGTGATCCTATGCTCGTTCCCTACTCTTTAACTTTCAATAAAGACGGGATAACTATCCAGAGCAGACAATTAGAGTGAAGCATGTTGCCCAAAATGGACAGGTTCTAATTGTTTATTCAAAAAAATTACGTAGAGACAAAGGATGAATACAAAAATTAGACTCAAATTTATATTATTAAATTTTAATTATTAATTGTAAATAGCTAGGGACACGCGCAATTATAATTTCCCAAACAATCAGTTACGAAAACTGATAAATGACCCATCTAATTCATCTTCCATTTGTCTTGTCATTCGTTATAATCCTTCTTTTAATTATCATTTTAATTTGGTTCATTTCTAAAATATTTGTTTTTCACAAAGAGGACCATGTTTTGCTATTCAAATTTACTATTAGAGCGTCTAATATTAAGTACTTTTTTTTTTTTTTTTTTAATTTTTGGAGTAAGTCACCACTTTTCATGGAGGACGTAAATATAACTTAGAGATGGAACTTTTGATTTAAGCGATTTCACGTATGTGCGTTCAAAAAACCTTGATCGAGTATGTCATTGCAGATATATTCAATGGGCTTAGGGGGATTCACGCTCAAATTGTACTTATATTAGGCCCGAAACATTTTAAAGTCTCAGAAAAGCTGATTTATATATTATGGTTAATTTGATTTTGAACCCAAAAATAAAGTTAAACATCTAGTAGTTCTACACATTCATCTCAACCCAACATCACACTGATAGAACTTAGGAAGTGAAACAGTACATAAGAAGCTAACTTAAACGTAACGAGTGCATCAAAAAGGGGTCTAAAAACCAACTAAAGCTGAAATTATAAAGGTTTTATTAAAGATAAGAGATAATTTTTAATTTAAATCATTTAAAATGCGAGTTAAATTAATTAAATTTTAAATATAAATAAAAATTTTTTAAATTGAGTTTAATTAAAATAAAAGTATATTAAATAAATTTATATAATATAAAATTATATATTTATAAAAAAAATATAAACAAGAATAATAATTCCCGTGAATGAACAAAAATCTCATCAATGAATGACAATCCAAGCAGAATCCACGTCGCCTAAGCCGTCTTTCCAATGAATGATATAGCCTAGCTTGTTGCGTCAAAATTCTTATCAATCTTTCTCCTCACCAAATTAGGTCAACTAAGACTCTCTCCATACACAATTCCGAAAGTCCCCATACTTTCCAAAGACTTTATCCTCCGAAGCTTCCTTTCTCCTGGGACATGCAAAGGGGATTCAAATTGGGAACATTAGTTACTGAGATCCAAGGCACCCGATATTCCTTTAAGTCATATTCTTACATGACCCACAACTCTTATAACATTATTTTTATCAATGTTGCGGGGTCTCTGCCATACAAGCAGAGTTGCCATCCAAAATTGCCAAAAACACGTTAAGGGAAAGCAGCAGAAGCATCTATTATTCCTTCTCAAGCAGCCTGGTAGCGGAAATTTCCAAAACTTTTCCTTTGCTAAATCAAAATCTAGAATTACCGTGGTGTAGATGGCGTCTTCAGCTTCAACCCCATTTCAATTCTGTTCTTACAATCCGAAGTAGGGATCATCCATTCAGAAGGATTTGTCTGGATGGTTCCAATGCAGAACATCTATTCTTCCTTGTTGCAATTGGTTTTTCTCTCATCCCCTCTATTAGAAGTAATTCATAAAAAAATTTCGTCAATGCTAACTTTTTTTTTTTTTGTCTGTAATAACACCTAATGTGTCTAGTAATATTTTTTATTGTTTGCCTATAATGTGATAAGTGTCTCAAGAAGTAGTTGAGAAGAGAAGTGGCCTCGAACTATGTTTTGTGTGAACAGTAATGGTTTATATAGTAATTCAGGAACTAAATTATCCCCGATATATTCTATTTCCTTAAACAACATTGATTGTGATAAACAAAAACCAAAGTTACTACATAGTTATTTTTACTGTTTATGAGGAGCAATAGACAATATCAATCGGACGAAACAATACCATTTTATTTTATTTATCAACAGCAACGCTAATCAGCAAAAATTGACAAACAGCAGCAACAAACGGCAACTAAGAAAAACTGTTCTATTGTTGTATGGGATCTGAAAATAAAATTTCAATTCAAATACAAGTGTCATTCTCAATTATATATGACCAATAATAGTATTTTAGGCCAATAACCACAATATCATTGTTTTGTTTTTTTTTTTTTTTTTGATCAGCGTGAGATATATTATTCGTGGCATACCTCATAGAGGATATCCAAATTCTGTACAGGACTCCTGTTAAAAGCCAGAAACAGTCCTATCTTTTAAGGACTCACCCCCTGTATATCACCACTGCAAAATGAGCCAAATAATCACAACATCGGGAACAGATGATTTTTAAGGTAAAATTTTTAAATGTCATGGTGCTATTTTACTCCATTTTATTGTTCATTAATTTGCACACTTATTAGGCCGAAAACATTTTTTTAAAAATCTCTCAAAAAACACTCACGTTCCCCTAGAGCCTACCACTCAGCAGACTAAGAAGATCCATAGTTGCCGATGGATATAACCTTAACAACAAGGCTGCCCCGAAACAAAAGAAAACGATACTTTATAATTTGTGGCCTGTGAGAATTTGAACTCTGTGGCCCAGAACCCAGGGTCAATGGTGAGCCAATCTGGATACGCACGGTTTTGCTAAGAAATTTCAAAGTTTCAGAAAAGCTGATTTGTAATACGGTTAATTTGATTCTTGAACCCACAATAACATTATACATCTATTTCTTTCTATACAGTTATCTCGACCCAACATTACAAAAATAAAAATAAAGGAAAGCGAAGAACTCTGTACAAAATGAGCAAACTTAAAGGCATGAAGTGCATCAAGAAAATCGAAAAAACTTGAAAAGTGATGTGAGACGTGTCTACACCATTATTTCCTGCAGGAACAAAAAGGGAAATCTAAAAACAACCAAAAGCTGAAGTTCAATGTTCAATTAAAGAACAAGATTGACAATCCAAGAAGAACCCCACATCAGTAACAATTTTCTTTCCAATGAACGATGGCTTAGCTTGTTGCCTCTAAAATTATAATCAATCTCTCTCTTTTGGGCTTGTGATGATGAACTCCCAAGCGCGTTGGGTGAAATAAGACTCTCTCCATATACAATTCCAAAAGCCGCCGCACTATCCCGAAGCTTCATCTCCTCCTGAAGCTTACTTTGTACAGGATCATAAGTCACCAATTTATTTTCATTAACTAATGCTACAATTTTTTTTCTCCCGGGACGTGCAAAGAGGCCTGAAATTGGGGACATCAGCCACTGAGATCCAAGGCACCCAAGATTCCTTTACGCCGTATTCCTTCATGACCCACAACTCTTTATCATTATCATCAATTCTGTCTTCGTCGTCTTGGTAGCACAAGCAGAGTTTTCCATCCAAAATTGCCAAAAACACATAGGGAAAACAGGAGAAGTATTCATTCGCCTTCGCCATGCATTCTGGTTGTTGAATTTCCCAAAACTTTCATCCGCTAAATCAAAAGCTGGAATTACCGTGGCATAGAGGGATCTATTCAAAATTTTCCTTATAATCCAGTGCAGGGATCCCTTCAGAAAGGCTTGAGTAGTTGTTTCCAATTGATAAACATTTTAAGTGTCCCGATCAGGACGTTCGTGGGAACTCCATGTGTCGTTTTCCATAGAATAGACCTTGTAGTCACCACTTGAAGCTTCATAGCCAACATTGACATGATAATACGTGACCTCTGTCGTGTCAAGAAGAGCTAGTTTCTCGCAAACTCGAGTCAATGGGTTCCATAAAATAATATCGTTTGAATAAACAGGGACTAAACATAAGAGGCCATTGCCAGAACCTACAGCACGTATTGGCCCTGGGATGAGATCCAACCCCTCGAAAAACCACCGAAACCTGAACATGGGTTGTTGCAAGCACGATGTCACAGCTCTTGATTAGTGTTTCATGGTCGATCGATTGAACAATTGTGTCGCCGAGGGCCAAGAAGGGCCAGCGAAGTATCCTAGTATTGGTGCCTGGAAAAGATTGCTCAGAGAGGATGTCGTCAATTGTGTTTTTCCATGACTTGGATACCAATCTGAAATGGGCTAGGGACTAGGTGGGTAATGTTGACAGCACGTCTCTCTCGATATCCCAAGGGACGGTGGACATGGCTGGCTAGCTCCCTGGTTTTGCAGTCGCGTTGGCCTTTTGTTAGAGTAAACGAAAAACCTTCACTTTTGTGAAATTTGAGGGAATGAAATCTCATAATATATTTATATATGTAACTAGGACTCTCCTTAATTTGTTTACAATCATATGAACCAAAATGTTCAAAGTTTTTTTTTAAAATTATTTATTTTTAATAATTATAATGAACTCATACTCTTTAATCTACTTTTTAAAAATAAATTTCACTTATATATATATATATATTAAATTAATTTAATTTAATTTTAAATTAATCAAATTAAAGATCTTCTATTATTTCTATTTCTATTTATATGTAAATATATATTGTAAAAACGAAAAAAAAAACTATTTTCTTTTTATCATGACAACATTTATTTAATTTTTAAATTTTTAATAAATTTTTCTAATTTTTAATATTAATAATAATTTAATAATTAATTTATAATATTTAAATATGCTTCAAGCCATTTTTTTCTTAGTATTTGTATCAATTTCTTCTTCACTTTCTTAGTGGCTGGTGTTTCTTAGTTACAAGCTCTTATTTCTATAAACTTAAGAGAAGATTATAATAAATTTATAGATTTTTTTATTGATAATTTTAATTTTATTTTAAGTTTATATGTTTGAAAATATAAAATTTTGTATTTCCTATTTTTATATTTTATGCTATTTTTTAGATAATTATTTTATATCATTAATTTTTGACAAAGAGGTGTTACACATGTTTATAAGATCTATTCTACTTATTTTTAATTTATGTTATAACTAAGAAAATAATAATTATAATTGTTATTTAGCTTATAAAATATTCATATGCATATCACTATTGTTGAAAGAAAATATCAGTCACTTTTCTTATGACACTTTATCATTTTTATTTGTATGATGATTTTTCTTTAATTTGTAAATTAAAAAAATAAAAAGAAAAAATTACTCTTAATTTTTTAAAGAAAAAAAAGAAAAATTTTCCAAAATTTTCTATTTATTTATTTTTAAATGAAGAAAAGAAAAAAAATCTAATATCTTTATTTTATTTTTTAAAATTAATTTCAAATTTTTTATTTTCTCAAAAAAAAAAAAAGTTGTTTTATCACAAGCACTATAAATAATCATTAATGACTAATATCATACTAAATTTGATACAAAATTTTTGCAACAAACTCATCTCTTTATAAATGTAAAATGAGATGATGATAAATTTTTATATTATTTGACAGTAATTTTAATTTTAATTTTATTTTAAATTTATATACTTTAAAATATAAAGTCTTATTTTTTATAATTTTTTTGCTTTATATTATTTTCGTTAAGTACATGCTCTTAGTTTCTTTTTATTTATTCTTGATTTATTTTATATGTAATAAAATGATAATTGTGATTGTTATTTTAATTGAAAGTTAGTTTATAAAATATTTATGAAAAAGATTAGTTCATAGATAATTATTTTAATTGTTATTAAGTAATATTCATGTGATATTTTTTTCTTAATTCAACATTAAAATTATAAATTTGTTAAGAGTTTAAATGTAATAATACAAACTATAATCGAGAAATAAAAGTAACTAAAAAAGAAATTTGTATTCTTAGCATTAAAGACCTCAAATAATGAAGGTGACACCTAAATAAATATTACCCATTGTCAGTAAAATCAGAAAAATTTACACACTTAATACTTCCCCAGCAAGGTAACCTGAGGGACACTTCATTAATACCAAAATCGATTAATTTGGATTAGCGCATGAATGGCACTTAATTTCCAACAAGATTACTATGTCATTTAATTGGTTTAGATGATGCACGGGGCATGGATAATGACTTTGAAACGAGTCAGCTTGAGAATGTTGCTGCAATTAACAATTGACAGCCATTGATTTTCGATTTTTTGGCTAGCTGTATGACTAGGTTTCATTTTTTTTTTTAAAAAACTGCTAAAAAAATAAAAAATTATTTATAAGGTTATGTGTATCATTTGAAATCAATTACAAAATATTTTCCATTGCTTGGTACCACTTTAAAAAATGTGAATTAGCGCAAAAGATTAAAAAAATTCATTGCCTAGCAAACGAAAATATTTGTTTTCCCTTTCGGTTGTGCTGGGCCGAATCTTCTTTTTGTCTAATACGGCCATCACTAGAGACTTAGACATGGGCCTTATTATTTCCGAAGCCCTGTCTTCTTAACAACAACAACTCCTCCTCCTTTGTTTTTGTTTTTTTGTTTTTTTTTTCTACTTTTTAAACATAACAAAAACAATAATATTATTAGGTTTTTAGTTCAAAAATTAGAAAGCAAACGTCACAACTAATATTCCAACCAACCAAAAAAAAAAAAAAGGTGGGGGGTGAAAAAATGTTCGAAATTTCTATACAACTTAATCACACAGAATTTCGTCACGATACAAAAATAACAGCAACCAAAAATACAAAAAAAAAAAAAAAACTCGATTCTCTGTGTATAGAAGAACAATCATGGGACATTTATATCTATATATACGTATATATTGTGGGCAACTAAGGCAATGTGAGAAAGCTGCATCTCTCTCTGTCTCTGTTCATTGTTTCTCTTTTAATAAATAATAGCTTGCTAATTACATTTTATACCTTATATTTAAGAATTAACTAACATTTATACTGTACATATTTTAAAATTATAAATAAAAATATTTTGTAGCTTAAATGAAATGACCAAAAACATCTATAGTCCATCTGTCATTAGTTAAAATTAAATTCAATTATAAAATTGTCATGAAAAAAGTCCACAAGTAACGAAAAAATGCCCTGGTTGAAAAGAATGTAAAAAAAAAAATAAAAAAAAATATAAATATAAATTGAAAACATACAACCAAGACACACGGTCTTCTTTCTTAATTCTTCTGTCTTTTTTCACCCTAAACACGCAATCTTTAATATCTTCTTGTTTTTTACACAACCAGCCAAAAGAAATAAAAAAAAATGTTTTATTTGACTTTTTTAATTTTTTTTTTTCTAGGTCATTGATTGTTGAAATTGAAAATAATAAAGGACTTTTGCCAGCACGACGAACAAGACAATAAGCAATAAGCAAACTTAGCGTCGTGTTAGCAAAGAAACACATAGATACGAATGATAATTATTTTTTAAACTTAGGGTATGCAATGTAATTTACCATAATAGTCGATGTAAATCTAATATATTGGTATTTTTTCTTTGAAATTAAAAAGTTATATAGGGTTAAATGAACTTAAATTCGATTATTTATTTATATTAAATTTAATAATTTCTCTTGTAAAATATATTTATTATATACAAAATTGATAATTTTAAGAAAAATTTCTTCACACTCAATTATGATGAATTTTAAATTTTAAATTTAAAGACATATTTTAACTCACACTCTGTTTATTGTTCTTCACAAAAGATTACGATAAACAAGCTTAAAACCTAGACTAGATACGTAAAAATAGCCAAATTACTACTAATTTTCGGATGTCCGGTGTTAAATTTACTTTTTTTTTTTTTTGTTCTTTCAGACACATGAAATGATTAGTGGTGGCCGCGCCACCCTGTATTAACGAGAAAATGATACTTAGGACCACGGCTCAACCGGCAAGGATACATTTTGGAGGCAAGGCAAGGTGATTCGGAAGCCCCCATTAACCTTAATGCAAGAGCTACTCAGGCTTGGAGCTCATTGTCAAGTCCTTTAAATCTAAAAGTTTAGTTTCGGTAGTAGTTACATTTATATAATTTAATATTTTTAATATAAAAATTAAGTAATATTTAAAAATTTATTAATTATTTTAATACGGCGATCACAAATTACTGTTAAGACTTGCAACGGACATGGGCTTACCCTAAATTGCATCAATTATTCACAGCATAACGAAATTATAATTCTGTGGAAGAGACTACTGTAAATTGGTCAAGGTGTGCTCAGTTTCAGAAACAGCTACTTAATCTACTCCTCTCTTCTTTTTTTCTTTTTTTTTTTTCTAAAAGATAGGAAGGTCTACAGTATTTTCACTGTAAAGGGTGACGCAAACCATGGAGAAAGAGCACAGAATTAAAGTGAGAAAGTAAGATAACGTCACTGCATTATAATACATAAAAATAATATTAAAATAATATAATAATGTTAATTTAATTATATTTATTTATAAAATTAAATAAAATATAATTAATATATATTTTATTTTTATTATATTATTTTTTAAAATGTTATTATTTAAATTTTGTTTTAAGAAAAATTATAAAAATGCGTTAATTAAACTTACGCTAAATGTATACCAATATTAATTTACTGTTTGACGAATAAAAAAATTAATTGGTATAATTTTTAATGGATAATAAATTAATTATAATAAAGAATTAAAATTTAATAGTATAATTTTTTATCTCATTCACACGTATACATAATAGTACTCCCTCTCGAATTGGAAAATGAGTAAACACAGATAGAGAGAGTAGGGTGGAAGAGAGAGAGAGAGAGAGAGAGAGAGAGAGAGAGAGAGGAGGGTGGAAGAGAGAGAGTGGCATTTTATTTGTTTATTTTTATGATGCAAGCATCCATGGTAGAGCGGAGACTGGTACAGACTCCTGCCACGACGCAAGGGTAGAAGAAGAGGAGAACAAAGAACAACCACAACAACGTCTCCATCCATGACCACCATTGCTCTACACTAGAAGGACTGCATAGAGAGAGAAAGAGAGAGAGAGAGAGAGAGAGGGAGGGAGGGGAGGGAAAAGGTGAAAGAAAAACAAGCGGGCCAGAGAGAGATGGAGCTGAAAAGGAGTCGAAGGGAAGAAAAGTGAGTAACTTTAACATGGAGCTCAAGAGAAAGAGAAGAAACTGCGTCAAGAACTGTCAAAGAAGCTGTCTCTTTGAAGTGGGTCTCTTCCGTTCGAATTGTAAACAGAGATTCATAGCATGCAAGAAGGGATCGTGAATTTAAAATCTGAGACAAGGAAAAAGAAAGTGCAATTTTTTTTTCCAAATCTGAGCAACCACTTGAGCTATCTCAAGAATTCTCCTTTTTTCTTGATCTCCCCAAAAAATTAGTTTCTTGGCTTCCATGAGAGATATACCCTTTCGTTTGCAGGGGAAGGGGGGCTTAGATATTGCTGGTTTTGCTTCGAGTCGCTCTCGGCAAGAAACTTGGCAAGTTAAACAACAGGAAGTCAACAGCTTTGCAAGCACAGAACCCACCTCAGTTCTTCATATGAGAAGAAGTCCCAGCCCACCCACATCGGCTTCAACCCTCTCCTCCTCCTTCAACGGTGGCGGCGGCGGCGGCGGCGGCGGGAATTCCATCGACAACAACACCACCACTCCCACGACTGCTGGAAAAGTGGTGAATCCTGAAAAAAAGGATGAGTGGGCCATAGAGTTACAGCCAATCCCAAGTGGATTAGAGATTGTCTCTGGGGGAGAAAGATGCGGGCTTGTGCTGGATGATTGGGAGAATATGCTATCAGAATCGAGCCAGGAACAGTCCCTCTTAAAGTGGATCTCTGGGGATGTAGATGACTCACCATTTGGCCTGAAGCAGCTTTTGCCGACCGGGCACAATCCGCTGGACTTTGATGGAAATGGTGCTGGTGAGTTGGGGAATGTTGATCAGGGACCTGGCTTTGAGCCCTTGAGTGGAATTATAGGTGGAGCTTCCAATATTGGTAACAATTTGGCTGCTTTTCCTTGTTCTGGATTTGCTAGCAATAATGGGAGTGGAAAGGTTGGGTCTGGTTTAGTCACTCCCAGCTCTTCTTCCGGGTTGGTAAATTGCAGAAGTGTTGTATTGGGCAACAATAACAGCGGCAGCAACAATTTTAGTATTCAAAATCCAAACTTTGGATCCCCAGCCAACACCGTTTCTGTTTCTGTTTCCTTGTCTCCTGGTGTTGGTTACCATAACCAGCACCAACCCAATGAAATTCAAGAGGAGAAGCCACAAATTCTGAATCTGCCGCTGTTCGTGAGCCAGCAGCAGCAGTCTCAACGTCTACACCCTCAAAATTCCAACTTCTTGTTTCCATTATCAATTCATCCACCAGAAAATAGCTTCCTTCAGCCCCAACCTAAGCGCCATAATTCTGGTGGCATCGATTCAATATTTCAGATGATGCCTAAGCATCATCAAAACCAACAACCACTTCTGGGTTTTCCACAGGGAGTGCAGCTGCTCCGTCAAAATCTTCAACAGAAGCCAATGGTGGCAAAGAAGGAAGAAATAGGAGCCCAACAGCATCTGCAACAGCAGCAGCAACAACAACATGCGTTGCTGGACCAACTCTACAAGGCAGCAGAGCTGGTAGGGACTGGGAATTTCTCACTCGCGCAAGGGATATTGGCGCGGCTCAATCATCAGCTCTCCCCAAGTGGAAAGCCTATCCACAGGGCAGCTTTCTACTTTAAGGAGGCTCTGCAACTGCTCCTGCTTATGAATAATAACCCAGTCACCGCTCTGCTGCCTAGGAGCCCTGCCCCATTTGACGTAATCATCAAAATGGGTGCTTACAAAGTCTTCTCTGAAGTTTCTCCACTTATCCAATTTGTCAATTTCACTTGCAATCAGGCCCTCCTCGAAGCCCTTGTTGATGCTAGTAGAATTCATATTATTGACTTTGATATTGGGTTTGGTGTTCAATGGGCTTCTTTTATGCAGGAGCTTCCACGGAATGGATGTGCACCTGCATTGAAAATCACTGCCTTTGCCTCTTCTTCAACTCACCATCCTGTCGAGCTCACTCTTATGCATGAGAACTTAACCCAATTTGCTAATGAAATTGGTATTAGTTTTGAACTTGATGTCGTTAACTTTGATTCATTGGAGCAAAATTGCTATTCTCCTCCCTTTTTCCATCCAAACGAAAATGAGGTTGTAGCAGTGAATTTTCCTATTTGGTCCTGTTCCAATTGGCTGTCTGCATTGCCCTCCTTGCTACGCTCTTTAAAGCAGCTTAGCCCAAAGATTATAGTTTCTTTGGACAGAGGGTGTGATAGAAGTGATCTTCCTTTTCCACAGCATGTTCTTCATGCCCTTCAATCCTATATATACCTATTGGAGTCATTGGATGCTGTTAATGTGGCTGCTGACACTATCAACAAGATTGAGAGGTTCTTGCTACAGCCTAAGATTGAAAGCACAGTGTTGGGGCGTCTCCGTGCACCAGACAAAATGCCGAACTGGAAGACAATCTTTGCCTCTGCTGGGTTTTCGCCTATAACTTTCAGCAACTTCACTGAAACTCAGGCAAATTGTGTGGTGAAAAGGACACCAGTTAAGGGATTTCATGTGGAGAAGCGCCAGGCTTTACTTGTTCTTTGTTGGCAACATCGTGAGCTTATCTCGGCTTCTGCTTGGAGGTGCTGAGGACTGACAATTCAACTAGCAGGAAAGTTGGCTTTTATCAACTCACAGTCTGTTTGAGGTTCCAACTTAAGCTAATGTTTTATTGTGTCAATAAATTCAGAACTATTGTTGGTGATACCTCCTTTATGACTTAATATGAATTGTCTACCTTGTGAGTCTCCTCTGCTTCTTGTTAATCTAGTTCCAGTATAACAAAACACCTAACTGGAAAGTCTAGTAGGGGCTTTTGTTGTTTTTGGAAAATGGATATTGGTGATATGGTATTTGGGGGTCATTTGTGGTCACATGATGCACTTGATGCCTGTTAAGGTAATGATAATTTGTTGTCTTAATAACTATAAATGAAAAAGAAATCACCTTCTTTCTCTGTTGCAATGTGGATAAATCTTCCCAGGGAATGTGACTTTGATATATGGAGTCCTTAACTCCTCTTTGTTTTCCTCATTATCTTTACTGTTGATGCCAAAAAATAAGTTAATACGTACTAAATGATATAGTATAAATTTTGTTGCTTATGCGTTAGTGTAGCCTATTTTCATCTTGGACTTCTTGTTCTCATTATAGTTCCCTCCGTGAGTTAGAATAACTGAATAGGGGGATTGCAGTCAACATGATGATGGTTGATGGAATTGCATATAGCATATATAACAGGTTTACAGTATTCAGGCCAGTCCCCAAAGATTCGGAGTTGAAACTTCTATGATAAATCGGCAGCATAAAGCTTTGGCAAGAAATTAGATATCTGATGGATTTACTGATGAATTCTAATTCATCATTTGTCTCCATTCTGTGAACCTTTTTCTGCATCTTGAGTTAGGTCTTGTGCTAATTTATTATTATGCAATATTAGCTTTGTTAAGAATTTCCTCATGGTGTACCATCTATTACTGTTTTTCACTCTGGTGTTTGGTCCCAGATATCAATTTCTTCTATTCTGCAATCTATTTAAATCAATTAATTATAACATAGAATGGTCCAGTTATGATAGTAGTGCAGCCTAGAATTTCATGACTCGTCTCTCAGTTCTGCTATTTGAATGTTGTCCGCAAAGCGCATAGGATTCAAGTACTATCTTATTGTAACTTTCACAATACCATCCGTAAATCTTGGGTTGTTTGCTTGGCTGGAGGACTTTTGCACATGTTGGGGATATTATAGGCTTCTTGATGGGCATTGATATCCCCATGTAGATTTTATTGGTTTAGCGCTTCTTTAAAGTGGATTACACAATACTTTGTTTCCCATAAATCTTCATCTAGGATCATTGCATTTTCTGCGGCAGTGCCATTGGTTCTGAAACTCAAAGTGAATTCTGCTACTTTAGAAAGGTAACCTTAGAGGTCTGCACGTGTAGCAAAAGGGGCCATTTCAGTATAAAGCCATAACCCTGGAAGGCAACATTATGCAAAGACACCCAATATTAGCGTGCCTTGAAGGTTTCTAGCAATTATACCAGTCATTGGTAACATGGTTGTGTTTGATTTTGTCACGACATGTCTGCAAAGTTTCCTTCTCATGCATGTACACCAGTAAACACGGAACACGCCATGCGTCATTCTCCTTTCCTTCCTAATCAATGTCAATATTATATGCTTTGAGTTCGGGACTTTCGTGTTCTTGGGATACAAATTCTTGCCTCATGGTTCATTGAATATGTTGTTTTTACAGATTAGTTAATTTGATATATGCTACTCAACCCACATGGGTCATGTTCAGTTGAAACCCCACTTGAATACTTTACTAGGATTTCATTAGTTCTAATTAGACTGTTAGTTTAATATAATTTTATACATTATTGCATTTGGAAGTTGTGTGAAAGAGACGGTAGACTCCATAGTTGAATATGTTTTATTTTTGGATTTAAAAATAAAATGTAGTTTGTATAAAAAGAAACCCTTAAATGTATTCACGAGAACATGCCTAGCATGGACAGCGACAAAGATTAATCACAGCTTTGTATGGTTTCTTAACTATTCTTTTTTTTATTATTTGAAGAGGAAATGCATTAATAATACAAAACGTCGGTTTCGTTGAAAACGAATTCCTATAAAAATCCCTGCAAAACAACCTCGATTACGGTTGAAGATTTAAAGTAAACTATACCAAAATCAGCTAAACTATAAATATTCACATAGGTAAAGCTATAAACTACTTGGTATATATTGTGGCCGTTATTATAACCTTCATGACATAAGATTAGATTTTGTTCGGTGATTGAAATCTGAAGAGGGAATTTGTGCCTGATACTATTGGTCTTAACCTGAATAAAGGAAAATGGTTGCGATAGGTTGACATTTATCATAGAAACAGACAAACTCTGATGAGAAATTTAATCAAAGATTGAAAAAAAAAAAAAAATCTTTTGCAAGGAAAAATCCTAGCTTCATGATCTGTCTTTGTCTCTAATTGCTTTCTAGGAGTGATGTCTCATCTGGCTATCTATAGGCTATAATTATTTCATATTATAGCTCACCATGATTAAAGGTCAAGGCTGATACATGCCCTATTATTGAATTGGATGTGTTCGAAAACATGTTTTCTAAATGTAATGAAAGCAGATCATCTTAGCCACGAAAAATTTTCCTTCCTCATTGCCAAAGTTTGGTGTAAACACTCAATTTTGAAGCTAAAGTTATTGAAATATCAGGGTTTGTGGTTCAATTTATCATTTCCCTTATTATCTTGATCTAAAAAGAAAAAAAAAAAACTTATTACTTACCCTTACTCAAAACTAAATGCTTAATCTAACTCTAAGGATTGACCTAGTTGACAAGAGAATTTGCTTTTTATTTTATTTATAAAAATGATTCTTAAGAACAGGGGCTCTGAGCCCAATCTTGGCGTGAGCACTAGTAATAAGGACATTATGTGAGCCAGTAATATCTTGTAGGTGGGCAAGTAGTCTGCTAAAGGTAATTTCATGTGTTCTTTTTATGCACCATCCAAAGGCTTAGGAAAATTGTATGTCATTTTTCAAATGCAATGCAAGTGTTTTCCAATAATTAAACGTTATTACTACTATCATCGAAATTGAACTTTTTCGAGTTTTGTTTTTGGGGGTGCAGAGATGGGGGGGGGCTTTAATTATTGTTTCTGATCATCATTTGAAGAAAGTTTCAGATGTGTGCCAATAAAAAAGAATGGCCCTGATTTCTTTCTGCATGCCATGTTGGTGCCATTAGATTTAGAAACTATGGAGGCTGATGTGTAAGGAGGGCCCATATCCGTTGACCACGCATGATTGTGTCGTTTGGTGTTTTAGATTTTGGTCCTGAATCCATCACGAGGAGCCACCAAATCCTGGAGTCCGCAAAAGGATCTTAAGAGGTCGTCAGGAATCAATAGAAGATGGCATTATAGCTAACTAATTTAAAGTGCTTCATATATAATGGGAACCATATATGGACTCAGCCTTTGCTTTGTGGAAGAAAAATAGAAAAAAACATAGACCTCAATTCTCCAGCCACGATCCCGACCACGGTCAGCGACTGGGAAACCCCTGCTCAAAAGTGATTATGACTCCTTCTGAATTGATACTTGTGAGGCACAACAAGTTAATCACATTACATAGCCTGCCTACAAAAAAATCAAATCCAAGATCTTCCAATTTTATTGACACGTCACTGTTATCATGATCATATATGAAGTTAGGTCCCCTCCATTTCTTGAAACAAAGGAGGGTAGTTCAAGTTCAATAAATGGGCATGGTCTATCATTGTCAGTTGTTTAGATGACCGGGCCAATAGTTCGATCCATTGTTGTAACATCACAATTCCACACTCTACCTATAAATTATAATCTGTTGACTCCAAAGAGCATGTTTTAAAATTATACATTGACTTGGATCATTCCTCTGCTCTTGGATAAATAAGAGCTAATATTGTTTTTGAAATTGTACCTATAAATTCCATTAACTGATTTCAAATTAAAATTTGCGAAAGCTACCTAATATAGATTCGAACTAACAAGGTTTTTAGGTGTGGCGTTAGTTGTAAGGGTTTGCGAGTTACTACCTATCCACTGCACGCCTACCCCGTTGACATAACATTTCAGGTAAAAAAAAAGAAAGTATATTCCTAATGGCTTAAAATGGAAATTGATGATAACCCCACATGATGAGTTATAGTTACCCGAAACTTGTGTTGTGTCATTGTGTGTGGGTTAAGGTTCACCGGGTTCTCAGAATTCAGACCTGCATGAATTCAAACAATTCATCATGTCTCTGTGGGTGGACGGTTTCATGGGTTCGGAGTCTACTGACCAATGCTAAGCCCCACAACAAACAAGCTCAAATCTTCTCAGAGTCGCGTCATTGAGAGGCCGCATCTAACATCGAAGACCTGCATCTATTATAGACACCATAGGCCATACTATTAAACCCAGAGTCCTAAAGGATAACCTAGAGTACAAAGAAAATGCTGACAACATCTTGGATGCTGCCATTGATGTTCCATTTTGACTTCCAAAACATCAGTGTCATTGTCTGCAACATAGCCTTCACAATCCACGCAAACACAAATTGTCACTCTAGTTCATGCTCAAACCCAGGTAAACGTAATAAGGTCTAACAATACATTCAACCTGAACCCAAAAGGTATTTGTCAGTGTGATAATGTAATATGGAATTTTGGGAATATTCGGCCAAGTTCCTTTATTTATTTATTTATATATATATTTTTTCTTAAACCACATCCAGTCGGGTATGAAGCAAATGTTTAGAGTTGCATGGACTCTTAGTTCTAGGTTTAGAGTTTAAAACCTAGTTCCTACCAACAGAAAAATCCAGTCGGATAACTTTCCCATAGAGATACTTAGATATCAAGTTATGACATAGAAGAAACTATAAAGCCTCAAACTTTTCTTTTTCATCAGCATACCTCAACAGTTCTAAAAAGACATGTTACCCATGGAAAGTATAATGATACGTAACTTCTCATTCATTTTCAAGTGGAAGAATGTGCTTTTGTAATCAGGAAGCCTCCCGGAAGTGAGGATTTGGTTCGGACAACATAGATGCACTCACGAAAGGACCAGCTTTTGCCTCTCCTTAGATCATGTTGAAAAAGGCAATAAAGGGTGGAGGATCGCCACCCAATCAAACCCCTATTATACTTGTCCAACCATACTTCCATTACTTTTCTTCATGAAATAGGCCCTGCAGATTTTAATATTCTCCAAACCTGCCATCTCTTCACTCTTTTTCATTGATGATCCACCATCAAACTCAGAGCCCACTAGGGCTGTCGGATAAAAGTTTCCATGACTTGACCCTACTCTTCACTTTTGGAAGTTCTAAACTCCTTTTGTTAAATATTATAACAGTTGCCACCCAGCATTGCCAGTTTAGAAAATTTTCCATACTGCTGCCCCCAACTTGCACGTTTGCCTAAATGCACGGGTATATTCTTCATTTTATCTTGCTAAGGGGAGGCGACTATACAAAAGCATGTGAAATCATATTGAAGCTCCGTAAAACAATTCAGCAACTGTTATAAACCTGGATCTGTTGAAGAAAATGACATGGATGAACCATTTTCCCTTCAACTTGCCAAGAAGCCAAGTAAAATTCAATCTATTCAGCTCTTCTATGGACCTGTGCCTCATTTTCTTTTGGAAGAGACTGTTTCACAAAAAGACTATTTATGCGACTCGAGCATATGAATTCTAGGCTATTGCGGAATAACATTACCATTACGCCAAACTCGGCCTTTAACAACTCACAATAATATAACCAAATAAGCCAGTAAGTTCAAACTAAATGGATGATTTACCGAAACTAATAGAATCCTTTGAGGCATATTGCTAAAGTCCAATAGCATGTGCCAAAAAAGGCAGGGATGCCATCACACAATCTTTTGGTTATCTTTTTTAGATGCTTTGCCAAAATATCTTCTGGCATCCAATATGTTTATGGCCTCTTTCACTGTTTTTATCTCTTTCCATGTCTCACTACGCGTAGGAAAAACGCGTTGCATAATTTTCTTTCATGTCAAAACCCGAAAGTGAGCACTCATGCGTGTCAAAACGCAACTGAAGCTCAGGCCCCAGAACACCCTTATCTCTCTCCCCCAACAATTTCTTATATTCCTGCTTCCCTTTATGTTTGGACCATACAAGTTGGTGGATCTTTGGTTCCATTGGAGAAGATGGATGGCTTTAAGATCAGCAGTCTCTTTCCATCATTTCCATCTTCCACTCTCTTCTTTAGCTTCTCATCTTGTCTTTGCAATTATATGTCTAGTGCCTGAAAGGTCAACAAAGTTTTGCAGCAAAGGTCCTTTACTTTGGTCGTCCTTTGTTTTGTCTTATACAAGACATCAAACCAAGCCTCATCTTCTTCCTCATTTATATCACACTATTAACATAGTTCATAACAGAACAAAATGACAAGTATTTATGTAGTCGACCTCAAATAAATTTATCATTAAGCCTTTGTTGTTTTCCTAAAAGAATCTTACATGGTACTAACGCTGCTGGGCATGACACATTGATGCGTATACTCAAAGTAACCAGAATAAAATCTTTGATATTAGTTTAGGGAGTATAATGCATACAAAGGCCATGTTATTTTATGCGTCAATGTGCATAAGTCATAAGATTAGGTGGATACCGTCAAATAAGCCTAAGTTTGAATAAGTTTTGTTCTACTAAGAAGAAGATTCACAATGCTTCAATGGCCAAGCGACGAGCAATCAAGCACATGACTTAACAACTTAAAAAATGGAATAAGTTACTTAGCTTTCCTCTGTAGGCTAACATAGCCAATTTTCTGAATAAGTTACTTTGCAAACACATGAGCTGATGAGCACATGGCTCGTCTTTAAAAAATGGAATAAGGAAGCAAAAAAATAAAAAATAAAAAATAAAATAAAAAAATGGAATAAGGAAAAAAAACCATATTCCATCATTATTGTTCATAATTTGTTGATTTATAAACGTTTAAGCTATGCTAAAATATCACAGATTCACACCTGAATGCTTTGAACTGAAGAATTGCCAATAAGGTTGACATTGGCTTAGTTACCAAGAGTAATGCAAGTTGAACCAAAACACAATTTTTTTCCACGTTAACTCTATAAATCAGAGAAGTTGGTATTCCTTTATAGGAAAACTGGGAAAGAACAGGTTTCTTCGAGGTTTTCCACTTTCTTATCAATGAGAAAAATCTCCACACATAACAACAATAGTTGGACAAACATTAATGTTATGGTATGAAGATGACAATTTATGGCATACTGGATTACTTCTAGAATTCAAGGCGTTGGAAGCTCAAAACTGATTCAATTACTCAATCCAGTTTTCCCTCTATGGACTAGCTATATTGTACTTAGGTAGGTTAGGTACCGCATGACAATTACAAATCTAGTGGCAGCTTATGATAAATGAAAATTAAGCACAACAATTAATGTCATTTGTAGCAAACGGCAGAAGGAATCAGATTGAATTGATCCCAACAGACACTGCCAGAATGAACAATCCTAGCAGCAGCAAGTGGGGGGCACCATGGATGGTACGTCACTCCGTAAATTCCGCAAGTTATGGTATATGTGAAAATCAAAGAAAATGAAAGGAAAGCAGAAGCTTAAGTTTCAAATATAGATGTACATTCAGAGAACCAAATTATAATCCAGTACGGAACAGGACATGCCAGAAAGTTTCCTACATCGATAGAAAAGTTGAAGAATATAAGAAGAACCAGCAATTTGGATGCCTTATTTGAGGGCCAAAACGGAATAGATTGGTGAAAGCTATAAAGTATGGTATAAAATATTGTTCATTTAGTATATATTAGAGTTGTTAAGTAAAATTCAGAAGGAGCATTCACATCCAAATTAAAGTATTGAATTGGTTGTTCGGCATTAACGGTAGAAGTACACTTGAGTTTAGCTTAAACGTGAACTAAATTTAGTCTCATTTGAAAATTTTGTGGGCACACTACTGTAGATTAACTTGGTGCATTGAAGATTTTACTCGTGAAATACTTCCAAAAAACATTGAATCCTAACCAACATGGAAAATGGACTCTCTCCTTGTAAACTACGCCAGCTTTGTTGTCGAAGTATCGAAATTCTTGAAAAATACAATGATTAACTCAAGTCCTATTATAAACAGTATACTCAACGAGGGGACAACTTAAATTTGATTTAAATTTTCTTTTGCCAGAAAGCAATTATAATAATAAAATATAATAACAAAAAGATTTTATCTAATTAAATTTAAAATTAATATTTTGTTGTCTCTTCCTTACCAAACTAAACAAAAATCAAATACGAATAAGTTGTCGTGTAAAAACATAGACAACAACTTCTATTTTTTTTTATATTTTTATCAGAATTTTTTTACACCAATTTTAATTCATTGATATTAAAATTATTTTTAATATAAAAATAATTAATTATAAATATTTTATTATATAGTCAATACTAAAAGGTGTTAGAATATTTTTAATTAATGGTATGGTAATCTTTTTGAATAATATTTTTATTAAAAAATTAATTATAATGTAATTTAATTAATAAAAAATAATTTTGTATATTATTATACTATCAATATTTATAATTTTAAATTTTAATTTGAATAATAATTGATATACTTAATTTAAACTATATAATTGTATGTGTGTATTTGTGTATATATATATACTCAATTTTTCTAATACATACAAAAATTTTATTTAAATATATGTTATTATAATAAAAGTCAGAAAAAAATTAATTATTAAATTAAAATAAACTCTTTAATTAAATTAATAATTTTGAATTTTACGAATTCAAATATATTATTTATATAAAAATAATTAATTTTAAAATTTAAAATTAATATTTAATGATGATGAGTTTATTCAAATATTCTAATAAGTAGTATCAAAATTTGCATTTAGTAATTAAATATTTTTCATGTATGAAGAACATATCATATACTTGATTTATAATTATTTTAATTAAAAAAATGAGATTTTGTATTCATGTTTTGTTTTCCTGTAATTGAAATTTATTTACTTTATGATATTATTTTGCATAGAAATTGCTAATTTGGATTTTATGTTTAAAAAAAAAAAAGAGTTTTTGAAATTATTAGTTTGGCCTTCATATCTCTTGGCCTCCGTAGTGTTGTAAAAGAAATGGATTGACTTATGTGACAATTTAACTTTTATGAAGAATAAATAAAAATAAAAAATAAAGAAAGGATAATTTTTCAATTTTGTCATCATATTTAAACATACAAAATAAGTTTGATTAATTTTAAAACTCAGTCAATTTTGACATTAGGACACAATAAACATGTATTTTGTGTATAAATTTCCTTCAAGTGACATTTCTTATGTTTATATACATGTTTTGATATGGTATGATGGTTATTAAATTAGCCAAATAAATATATTATAAGTATAATTTGTTAATCACTAAAGGTCATATTAATATATTTAAGAACATGTATAAATAGTTATTTATTTAAATTTTTAACAAAATACTTATGAAAGAAAATGATTAGATAAAATGACATTACTAATCAATACTAATCAATAGAATAACTAAATTTATTTAAAGATAAATCGTTATTCCTTGATTAGTAACATTATTATAATATATTAACATTTTTGTTAAATATATTTATTTATTTGAAAGATATCAAATGTATTTAATTTAAAAATAATTAATTACCTATTAAGTTTTAATATGATATTTACTAATAATAATATATTATAGTATTGTTTTTTAAAAAATTATTATACATTTTAATTATTAATCAAATTTAATTTATAATTAATTATAAATATTTATAAGTGGATAATTGTTTCTATTCACTTACACACATACTTCATTTGTTATTGTGTTTAATGGATTAAACTTTTCTAAATAGTATGAACAAGTTAATTTTTATTTAAATGTTATGGATTTTGATTTGACATTATTGATAGAAAAGCCTACTATTATTACTAATTTAAGTAGTATATTAGGAAAGTAAATATATTATTTATATAAAAATAATTAATTTTAAAATTTAAAATTAATATATAATGTGCGATGTTTTTATTCAAATAACGTAACAAAGGACCCAGCACTCCAACGCGCCCAACGTAGAAGCTGACCTCCACTGGTCTCTTGATAGCCAAGCACGTCGAGGAGACCTACAGAAAGCCCAAGAAGAAAGATGACGACTGACCTTTCATTCTATGATTTAACTGCTCTTTTTAGTTTCTTTCAGGTCCCGTGTAAATTTTTCTTCTTCTTAATTTTTTTTTCCAATTTTTTTAGGAGTTTTGAGGACTTGAGGTGGTGCATATTTTTGTTGGGGTCCTATTAATAATTATGATTTTAAAATTTGGGTTCAAGTTGTTTTAATGGAAATTGGAGAAATTTGGTGTCTTTTCTTTGTTTCAATCTTCGATTATTTCCATCGGGTGAAATTTTTGTCTTTTTTTTTTTTGGGATTTATGCATATGTATATACAAGATGATTTTCTGTAGTGTATAGGAATAATGCGATAAGGCTTGGACAATAATTATATTTTAAAGAAATTTTATTTTACATTAGAAATGAGAGATTTTGCTATAATTATTTATGAAATAATATTTATTTTATATCTTACAAAATAGAAAATAGCAAGATGAAAAATTTTTTACATACAAATAAATAACATAAAATTTTAAAATTGATGTAAAAGATTTGGTCTATCAATTATTATTATTATTATTTATTTTAATTAAAAATTAAAATACATTTCATATAATATATTTTTTATTTAATTTATTTTTATTAAAAGTTATTGGATATTAAAGTATTATCTATAAAAAATATTATATATTTTTTAAAAAAATTTTGGACATTGAGACCTTCATTTCTCTCATTTTTTTTTATTAAAGATTGTTGAATACTGTGCAAAAATAAAAATTATATTTTACATATTATATTCTTCTTATTTAAATTTAATTTTATTAATATATATATATATATTTATTTATTTATTTATTGTAACAAGATATTTCTGTAACTGCTGGCAGATGACTCCAAAAATGCAGCATGCTCTTGTTTTTGTAAACTTATTTAAGACTGGGAACTAAAGTTATACGAATATTGAGTTGAAAGATCAAGTGCAATTTGTATTGGTTTGTTTACTGAAAGAGCGGGAAAAAAAAATGGTGCTAAACAAGGTGGCAAGGAATCAAGGTTGTCGGAAACGAATCGCGGAATGTAATGGTTAATGAGTGTGTGTTCATTCCAGATGGATGCTCTCAAAGCAAATGTTGATGCTGGCTTGAATCGGTCAATAGTTTGTAATGACCATTAACAGGAAGTGATTGCATATTCAACCTAACCAGTTGTTCCTATACTGTGCATGATAATTTTTCTTAAACGTCAGAGAGGAAAAGAAAGCTGAAAATTTCAACCGCAATTATCAAACTGACAAAGCATAAGTTGTATCGGTCATCCGGTCTGAGGCTTGTGAATTTTACTCGATGGCTGTTCTCGAGCCATCAGAAGAAGTATTCACTTTTTGCTGTAGCTGGGTTGAATTTAAACAGGTTCTTCATCTCTGTGTAATTTACACGATTCATCAATGCTTGCAATCTGTTATGGAGCCAATGGAGAAGTGCCATATGGTTCGGAAGTTTCATAATTTTCTTCTGATCTGCCAAGATGGTAAACATGCTCTCTTTTTCTCTCCTTCGATTGTGCTGCCTAGACACTTGAGGAATATGATGCATTGCAAATCGGTGAGACAAGCACCAAGTATATCGGAGATCATTACAGTTAGTTCTTGAAATACAAGTTCATTCGTGTGCTGATTTCTGCTCTCGTGGTTCTGTAAAATAGTTTGGCCTATTCTATACACGGAATTAGCAGCAAATACTTTGATGGGCCACTGAGAAGGGCTTTCCTTCAGACATTGATTCACTCTTGTCTTCTTAAAATCCAGATATCTGTTCTTTGCGGGATCAGCAAGTGCTTCAATGATTTCGTTTGTGCTTACTGCTTGGAGCGACAGTCAGTTTACGGAGATCCCACATCTAGCCACTTGTGGTGGAGATGAATTTCTAGCCAAGCTACAGATGCTGCCTTCCAGATGCTAATACACTATTTTATCGTGCCCAGTTTTTCTTCAGTGACATTGACGTACATGAGGCCTTCTTGTACCCCATTGACCAAATGTATAATCTTGCAGCTGCCAATGCTATCCAACTTCCTAAACTCTATGCAACAAACAAAGGAAAACAAAAACAATTCAGCTCATGAACAAAAATTGAAATTTACTGAATCCCTTTTTGCTGGCCATAACGATTCCAGTTCACATTCCAATACAAAGGCCTAAAATCTTAGCTCTTAGATGATTGGCAAGTTTCCTCTAGTGTTGGCTCATGATTTGTATAGCTAAATACCGGATCCCAGTACCATTTTCCCTTAAAAACATTCATTCTCTCTGCTTTTTCTTTCCTCTTCTTACTGAATCACCCAGTTGCTGGGGCAATGGTTAACCAAAATATTTCTATGTATTTCAACACCCGCTAAGCTAAATACAAAGAGCTTGCTAACGGTGGTTTCTTTGTATATTAAGTTCACAAATTTGCAGCAAAGTGTAGAGGTAATAATGGTTGTGGTGGAGATGTCTCGCACAGCCGACCTGTCGGTGAGGGAACCTAGAAATATTTGCCGACAAGTCGGCTGTATGAAAAATCTCCGTCACCCCCGACGTGTCGGTTGTGAACGCTTTTAATTTTCAATCGACCAGACGGCGACTCGTTCGTTCGCAGCAAGAAATTGGGCAGCGTTGGGAAACCCTAATTCGATTTTCGATTGTCCCAAATTGAATTCCCGCGGCTTCGCAACCCTAGAATTTTTTTTTGTTTTCGGTTGGGGTGATTATGGGAGGCCATGGCGGTCTCAACATTCTTCCGCAAAAGCGGTGGAACGTGTACAATTACGAGAACAGAGAGAAAGTCCGGCGCGACGAGGAGGCCGCCGCCAAGGAGGAGCAGCTGAAGCAGGAGCAAGCTCGGAAGCGAGACTCCGAGTTCCGCCTCGAGCGTCTGAGGGCCGCCCGTGGCCTGGCTCCGGCCAGGAAATCTCCGGAGCCCGCGGAATCAGAATCCAATTCGAATTCGAACCACATCAATCTCTTCGAGGGCATTAAGATTTTCGACACGACTAAGGGGCGGGAGAACGGGAGGCGCGCCGAGGAAGAGAAAGAGGAAGGTAACAAGAGGAAGAAGATGAAGGTGAAGAAAGAGGAGGTTAGGGTAGTGACGGCGGAGGACGAGAAGTATAGGTTAGGTTACGGCGTCGCGGGTAGAGGAGTTAAGCTGCCTTGGTACCTCGAGAGGCGGAGAAGCGATGATAGCCATGTGAATGGTGAGAGAGGTGAAGACGAGGGCTTGTTGAGAGGGAAAAAGGAGGAGGGGAAGAAGATTGGCAAGAAGAGTTTGGAAGAGTTGAGAGAGGAAAGATTGAAAAGGGAAAAGAAGGAGAAGCAGAGGGAGCGGGCTTTGCTTGGAGAGAAGAGCCGCATAGATGGAGGATTTTCAAGAAGGTGAGGTTACTGAAAGATCTTCTTCTTCCTTTTTTTTTTTTTTTTTTTGCTGCAATTTCGTATAATTGTTTTTGTTTTAAGATGTATTGGTTGCAGTTCTAATTGTTTGTTTATTAATTAATATCGCAATGAAAGGGGAAAAAAAAAAAAAGATGTCATAAGCTGAAATTGGGATAATTGGGAAAATTACATATCTGCAGTTCTTTTGATAAACCTGCCATAATAGCTAAGGATGACCGTTAAGACTTGCCTAGGAAGCGGCCAAATGCTTGATTTTACGAACAAATTGACTGTTAGCGATCTGAAGGAGTGACGGGATGGGAGTGATTTGGGTGGACGTTGATTTGAGATTTTGCGAGTGGGATTTTGGCTTGAGTTACATTTCTACTAGAAAAAGTAAAAATGCAGTTCCATTGTAATCAGAAAATTTTGTTTGCATTTAGGATATCAGTTGCCTGGTTTTGACATATTCATATCAGTTCTGGCTGTTTGTATTATGTTGTTTGGAGCAAATTTTCTCTTCGAAGTTCTGTTAACTGTACATGCCAATCTGCTATGTATGTAGTTATCCTTCTTTATGATCAAAAGAGTATAAAATGTGTTAGCTTTATTTCTTTTCTTCTGCACAACATTTTGTTTATTTGACAACAGTTAGGATGAGTCTTGTTAGGCAAGCTTTTCCATTTTTACACATAGGCTTTTTTCCCTTTTCTGCTGACAATTGTTTCTCTCTTGAGTGAATTGTTATTTAATTTGCGATTCTGTGTACCGACTAGAAATGCCTACTTCCTATGTATTGACATTTTATGGGATGCCGATAGAATTGTGAGGTTTAGTTGATGAGAATGAGAATGAGGTTTAATTGATACTCTTTACATATAAATTGGCTCTTCTCAACAGACGATGATTGCGTGGATCAGAAGATGATTGCTCTTTTATGTGCTTAAAATTGCGTCACACAGGAATTTGGGATTCTGAAGTCGGGGGTTACACATGTCTAGGCACTCTCAAAACGATGTGTGGGCAGCAGCTACATTTTGTTATTAAATTTCCATATTAATTCCTCTACCTTGTGTAAGTAATCGGTACAGATGCATAGTTTCTGAATTCCATGAGTGATTGAAGGGGATGAAGGTGACTCCCAAATAAAAAAAAGGGAAGAAGGGTATGAAGGCATGCAATTGAAGCAGCTTGCAGTACGACTCTTCTTTTGAATGGGACCTTTGTAGACCCTGGTAAATTCTGCGAGCTTAAAGATCTTTACTTGACTGTATGTACGGTGGTGTGAAAAGGTGTAACCGGAACTGCCGGACAATATTTATTATCATTTTTGCCCAATGGACCATGATTTACAAGCGGTGGAATACCCCAGTGACTGTTGGGTTGGGAACCTCTCTTGAATCCCCCCTTTTTTTTTTAATGTGTTTTTTAATTTAACTCACTTAAAATATAAATAAAATTAATTTTAATGTTTAATGTAATTAAATAAATAAATATAATATATATATATATATATTGTATTAGAAAAATGTGAGTAAAAATGTCAAACATATTGGTCCTGGGAGTTTAGAACAGAGATTGGAATTCAAGATAAATGCTATGTCGTGGAACCTATCCAGCTTCAATTCCGATGTTTATAATACTCCATTTTTCGCTAGTTGTACCAACCATCCACGAACATGCATGAGCATTGAAACCCTTATATTGTTTGACACGGCATGTGCCGTGCAATGAACTGACGGAATGATCAAGTTTAAGGTCAGAGTTTGACTTTTTGATATATGTAGCTTCCTAGTGATTCACATTGGGGGATCGCTTCTTGTGCACAGAGACGGCGCTCGATAGGCGCTTCAATTATTGGCCAAGTCAGTCGGCCATGTACTCAGATTTAAGAACGAAAGAAAACAGGTTAAATATTCGAATAAATGTTCAATAATTAATCCCTCTTGTTCATTGTGTGAAGCTAACCACAAAGCCCTGGAAGGAAAATTGAGGCTAAAATATGAATTTGTCCATGCCTGCCTACTCCGCCGATGGATTTGGAATGACCGTAGCAATTCGTTTTCGTCTCTTGTCTGCATCGGAATATATTAATAGGACGCAGTAAGTTAGACAAGGATTGAAAAGAACATGACACCTATATTAACAAAAAGCTGAGACATCTCCAGCCTCTAAATATAATTAATTAATTAACTTGAATTCTTGCAATAATGTGTAGTTAACTGGCGCAAGACCAACCAAACTATATTATTCAAAACGATGGCGCTGACATGCATGGAGTCGAAATTGAAGTTTTATAAGTTAAATTCCAAACTTTGCAGCTGTTCGATTATCTGTCGCATTAAGGTAGTTAGATTTTTATTGTAAGTTGCAAGTAGATGGGGTTTTGAGTGCCTAATATAAACTACATGATCATGGCTAGTAATCTTATTATTAACAAAACTAGGTTGTTATTGTCGGAGGGAGACAGATAAGGCCAGACAGAGCTCAATATTGCCGTCCTCCTTACTCAAGAGCGAGAGAACTGCAATACTGCAATGGTGACAATACCAAAGAAATCTATCATGTATTTCGAGAATTTAACGATTCCCACGGTAGGTCATTAATGCCCTCTTTATCCTATTAATCAATAATCATAATGTCGTAACCATTAGTTTTTCCTTCTTCTTCTTCCTGTTTTCGGTCCCCCCCCCCACCGCCCTCACTTTCCCCACTTCTTGAATGCTGTGACCTACTCAACATATCTGCTGTTAAGTAGATGTAGATATGGTACAATATTGCTGGATTGACCTATGACCATGTCGATGAAATGGGTTTTGCCATGATTTGATACTCCAGTTTCAGGTTATAGTTATGACAGCAAGCATGGGATGTGCTGTATGTCAACAAAGAGTTTCCCTTATTATTTCAAGAATGACAGGTGATCTTATCATACAACTCTCTTACGCACTTTCTATTTTAACAAGATTCAAAGAGGGAACAAGACGTTTCATAGAGTAGTGACCACCAATTGACCGAATTATGATCCAGTAAGGTCGCTGCCAAATTGCCTAAAGTTTTTGTTTTCTCTTTTTTCATTCTTTGATTGATTGCAGGACCAAGAGAGTATACAGTTGATCTGGCCAACAAACAAGTGACTGTGGTGGGTGATTTTAGGAATCAAGGGAAAGCGGCAAGTCAAGATGGTCTTGTTGATAGCAAAATGAGTAGAAAGGCGCTCCATTCAATGAAATTGTTCTTGAGATCCCTAGTAGAAACTTGCTTCAGTTGCTACTCGAATCAGAGAAATTAGCATTTGGAGGCGTAATATTATCGGCTAGCCAGCCGTGTCTGTGTAGATGGCAAGCGGTCTGATGGAGTAATACTTAGGCCGGGTTGATTTGGATGTGGAATCATTCTGATCCTAAATATTTCGAGTCTCGGGTACATCGGATTTAAGTACAGAACATCAGCAAAGACCCCACCAAAATCAGATTGGGGAAGTTAGGAATATGAAAATCCATCGAATGCTGTTCAGGGTCCGCGGCTGCCATATTTATATAGATTAAAGAGGAAGACTTTGATCCCAAGGACTGAAGACTTAAACTCGTACCAATAATGTGAACCTCTTTCTTAAATATGAATTAAATTGCCTAGAGTGATTATAGTTTATTATTATTTTTTTAATGGAGAGTCATATAATATATATATATATATATATATATATATATATATATATATATATATAAATGAAACAAAATTCAAATTTTTATCTCTTTCTTTAATACAAAGTTTATAGACAAATTATTCTAAAAAAACAGTTTTTTAGTTCATTTTAATTCCATGATAAAAACATAGCGTTGCATTTCTCGTAAGCATTGTGTAGCCCAATTGCATTAAAAGACACCCTTGCTTGCAATATCAGAATCGATATTGTTGGTCTGGTAGCCTCGAAGGAGTGGGACCATCTTCGTGAGATTTTAAAATGTTTCTGGCCTAATATTCTTGAAAATACATTACATTTAATAGTAAAATAGAGTCAAATATTACGATGACATTTACACTTCTACCTTGAAAATTTTTCGTTCTTGATATTGCTGCTATTTGCCTAAGATACAATTATTATTTTTATATGATCCACAATGAGACTTACGTTTGAATTTAATTTTATTTCTTTGTGAGATATAAACTCCTACCCTGTTACGCATCACTATTATTGACTCGGACCAGAATTGGAGGTTCACAAACGTAATGCACTATGTCAACATTTGATACTATGTCACTTTTAGTTTGGTATTCAAATCTTCTTGTTTTTTTTTTTTTTTTGAGATAAGATTGGCATCCAAATCTCTGTCTGTTTTTTTTTTTTTTAAGGTAAGATTGGTATGCAAATCCTGGCAAAGCAATCTTCGCTAGCATGGAATACTGGAATCTCGCCCTGGAGCGACCAAATTTTACAGTTGATTGACCATGGAATACTGATCAAGAGCAGTGATTCTGCTCTTGCAACAACCCAAGTTCCAACTTTAGAGATTTTCGAGGAATGTAACTCCACTGCGCCGTGGCCAATGCATGCAATAGGTTCTTTCAATGGCCTCACATGTTTAGTCATTAATTCAAACTATATTAATATCATCCTCTGGAACCCACTGAGTCGAGTTTACAAGAAACTAGCTCGTTTTGGCCCGCGTGGTAGCTGTGATATAATTCAGGACGACAGGCTCTATTCTCAACAAGATCTATTAGGTAAGCAATGAAATATCAGGTTCTAAGATGCTATATCCTCGCTAAATCCTGAGTAATTTGTGCCTTAGGAAATTACCACAGTGCTAAGTATTACAAATGGAGGTCAGAACTCATCTCCTAGGCAAAGAAGACTGCCTTATGAGAGCCTCGGAAGACAACTACCACATAATAAAATCTGACTTTCTTATCAAAAGACTACACCAGAATTCAACAAACAGAAAACTAGTTAGCTCATATATGCAATGTTTGGTATAGAGTAAAATGATTTATAGTATTCATATCTATCCCATGATCACAGCCCACAAAAGGTTTCAGGTCACATTTGCGAAACAAATAATAAGAGAAAAACTACGAGCAAGGAACTAAAGCTGCGATGTGTTGAGTGTTCAAAACCACACATCATAACAAAGATTGAAGAACTAAACTGACTAAAGTTGTGTTGATGAACGAATCCTTGTATCCATGTGTTTCAAGCCTCTGTACATTAAGAGAATTATAGATGAATCGTTAGAAAAGGTAGTTTTTGTTTTCTCAGCAAGTCTTACCCATTTCGCCTGGAAGGTCAGTCTTCTTCTTTAAACAAAACTTGTAACCCCATTCCCTGCTTTCACTTCTCTATACACTGCAAGTGCCTTTCCCGTGACTCTGGACTGATTTAATAGTTCAGCTCTCTTATCCCCAGAAAAATGACTTGCACACAAATCATGTATTCCTAAATCTCCTAGTTGCTCTTTCCAGAGTCTTGGTGCAACGCAGGGATCATACCCAGTCGATGCCATTTTCAATAGCTCAATGTAGTCAGCTTCTGCTTCCCTCCTGTTGGGGGTGATTGTGAGGAAAGAAAGGGAAAGGACAACAAAAACAGATAAACCTCAACATCTAATTAGCGACAGAACTGCAATTTACTGTAGTCCACAGAATACACTACGGATGAAACATGAATTCATGAATACAAAGAGAGTTCTTGCTTGGCAGGCAACCAAGACAACAAAAACAAGCTAAAGCCTGCAATGTGATGGTCTTATCATGACAGCATTCATCAGGAATCGTCACGCATCAGAGTTTAAAGCCTACGAAAAAATTAGAGTGAATTAGAATAAACAAATATCAAGGTGCATACTTCTAAAATTTAGCTTTAGGTGCCCAAAATTCAGATTCTAAGACCGCATGGCGAAATCCTCATCAAAGCTTGACCAAGATTCGCCGAATTTGCGAACACAAGCATGCTAGCCGACAATGCTACCTGGTATTACTCCTTTGATTACACACTACAATTCTAACTTGCATAAGGAATTAGTTAATGAGAATTATGCAAAGATCGACAGAGTCACATGGGGTATTCTAGAAACAGGATAATGATGACCTTTTGGAAATAAATCTTCGTATTAACAACAGCAGTTTTCTCAAACTTCCCAGTTCACCACCTGATTCAACAGAAAGAACCACAGCAAACTTCCAATAAAGAGATTCTACCAAAAGTCGGGCCACGAAGTGCCCAATCTGGGGAAAAAAAAATCAAAAAGAAAAAGAAAAGGCACAGATTATAAAATGGCAATTGACCAAACATATGTAGCTAGAGGAATAGGCAACCATTTTACATAACAGATAATGCCTCATACATAATCATAAAGGCAATCTCGTCATCGGACTGGAACTGATGGAGGACCGTAACCCTAAAAATAATCCTGCCATAGTGGAGGCAGACTGAAAAATGATCAGCAGAATCCACCACATGAACTTCCCAATTTTTTCCATTCAGATGGTTGGTATCTGGTTACCGGAGAAGTTTCCTGGCCTGTTTTGGGCTTCTGTGAATACTTATTTCACCCGGATTAGCCTTATCTTCAACACCCAAGTTCAAATTCTCTTCTTTAAGTCTCGTGGCATCATCAAGTCCATTGATTTTACACTCTGTCTCAAGCATTAGGCCAGCAATCATAGCTTGAACCATCCGTCTGACAATGGACTCAACCTGAACAACTCTGGGATCAGATGGAGGTAACGTCTTCTTTGCTTCTCATTCCTGACCATCGCTCAACTTTTTTCTGCAACTGGTCTGCCAAACGAAATGGAATCTTCCAGTATAAGGGATTCTCTCAAGCTTCTCAAACTTGTACGTCATGTAGATTTTTAACAACACGCGAAAACACAGCAGAAAAATGGTACTAAAACCTCGCCATCTCCATATAGGCAGTCTTCTCGGTGACTCCAGGGTACTCAAGATTGTGGGTTTCTTGTTAGGGACTAGTGTGAATTGTCCATTTAGGGTTAGTAGGAAGGCCATACTAAATAAGGAGGTGGGTAGTTGGTAGTGGGAGAATGTCGTTATGGTCGGATATAGCATATAAATAATAGTTCTTCCATTGCGTGAGTCATTTTCTATATTAGTGTTTGGTAAGCTGGGATGCGTGTAGACGAGGACTGTGATCCTTCGGCTAGAGGAAAATGGGTGGCTTTGATGGTCAGGTCCTCTGCTCTTTTCTGTTTGTTTTCAATATTGCACGGGTGATATTTTTGCTTGACCCACAGATGGTTATGGGTTAAGCTTAGTGATATCGTAGTGATTGTGGTGCTGTGGAGTAGGGGACTTTGGGGGTAGTCCTTAATTTTGGATACCCATGAATAAAATTCATTTTCCGTTCAAAACTAAAAAACAAAGAAAAACAAAAGAAATCACATTATACATTGATCATATATTATGCAATAATGTAAAATTCGTCAAGTAAAAGGGAAATTTTTGCTTTGGGTCGTTGCTCATCTTATGGATTTCCAGGAATCATATTGCATTCCTTGGGATGTTAGTCAAATGTGCCCTTTATCAGAGTCTTTAACAAGCAATTCAACTTATTTGTTGTCTTAAAAAAAAAATCATATTATCGTGATTAAAATACTAAACTTGATTGCAAATATTTTCATTCCTATTACATTGTTCTACAATTGATTGAACTGCACAACTAATGTGTAGTTATTTTTGCTACAAATCAGGCATTGAGTTAGCGCCATCGTCATGTTGTTTGAGCCAGTCACACACACACACACACACACACACAAAAGATTAAAAATTATATAAAGACAGAGGGAAAAAAAACAATATTAGACGAATTTTGTTGTAATTATGCCCGATTTCAACCAAAATTTTACAAACGTAACATAAAAGAAATTATCTGTGGAGAGAGAGAGTAGATGCGATGCTGTAGTTGCTTAACAGAGTCCAAGTCACGGTGGTTGATTAGGGTTTTGAACTTTTCGATGTTATGCAGGTAGAGAGAGAGAGAGAGAGAGAGAGAGAGCCAATAATTTTACATGACACTTGTGGGTGTCTAATTATAGACAATAACATCACTTATACATGGCAATCAGTGACTTCGCCCCACCAATGACCATTGTAGCCCGGTAAGTACTCAAACTACAAAGTCTTTGCTTTCCGTGTATAAATCAATGGCAGCGATGTCCAAAAAGTTAAATAGTCTTGCACTAGGCATGCTCATGGTATGCATGCTATTGGCAAGGGGAATTCAGGCAAATAGGCATGGACCACTGGTCACATTAGAAGTGGTAGAGTCGCTCCCCTCTTGAGTTCCAGCCACCAAAGTTCAAATCTTAACACCAACATTGTAAAAAATAATGGAGGTAAATCGGTATATTGGATATGGAGCCTTCGGCCATAACAGGCCCCGTGCCTGCAGCCCAAGAAATCCTGGACACTGCTAGATGAAACCTGTGAATCCATAGAAAAAAGTTTGTCAGGTTCAGCACAGGTGCCGCCGCCATGGTCGTCGGTTCTTGCGTTCTGCTTAATCAAATGCTGGATCAATTGGATACTTTCGAAGCCAAATTCCCCATTTCTTCTCGTCGAACTTTCATTAATGTGTGTCGTTTAATGCAAGCGAATTCTTAAGATTGTATTACCCGGTTTAATATCCTCCACATACAATTTTCTATTCTAAAAAAAAAAAGTTATAATCTTGGGACTAAGGCAATATAATCTTGGCCATCTCTCGTTATAATTTTGTTAGATTTTTTTTTTTAATCCTTTTGTTTGTCAATCGAAGACCCTTTTGTATGCCAAACGAAAATTCCTTGGGACTATGGCAATGGGCTTCATAAATGTACAAAAGGTAGATGTAGTTCCACTTCACCCAAATCTAGCCTTTATCATGATCATGAACGGATCTATTAAGGGCCCAGGCACCCCACCCCACTCCAAAACATCTACACTTTTGCTTGCTCCTGTAAACCTGCCGCTACAAAATTTTGATCCTATCAAATTATTTTCAATGTTATATTTACAATTAAAATTAATTTTTACTAACATAGAGTGTTTTTTTTTTATTGCTCGCAATTATTAGTATATTTTTTATAATTTTTAAAAATATAAAATATAAAAATATATATATATTTTTTAATTAATTGGAGTTACAGTGCAGCGGTGGGAGAAGGGGGCGGTGAGGGGCTAGCCCCCTACCTGGCTTTTGGTTGCATAAGCTGTCACCGTTCAAGCAAATCCAACTCTCAAATATATCCTAAATTTCAAGTGTAAAAATTGACTTTTTTTCAAAATTTATTGGTAGCTCTCTTTTTTAACATTTCCCACCAACAATAACAAACATAAAATCATAGAATTTGGTCGACATCCATATCAACTTTTATATATATAAAAAAAAAAGAAAAAGAAAAGAAGACCTGTTTATCTCACTCCCTTTTAAAATTTGCCTCATCATCTGAAATAATTTTTTAGATTCGTTGCTCATCCTGACATTCGTCGAATCAAACACACGGTTAAATGTTATGTCTATGAGCTATTGTACATGTGTACTTATGTCCCTTCCGGAGTTTATGGGCCAATAAAATTCACGCTTCCAATCTCTTTTGAAATCGTACTCTCCTAGGCTGCTGTTCTTAGCCCACTAGACGCCTAAGACTTGTAAACCGAAGGCAAACCGAAGTCTCCTCCAGTTTTTTTTATTTTATTTTTTTATTTTTTTTATTTTTTTATTTTATTTTTTTATTTTAGGATTTTAGTTCTAAAATAATTTGCTTTTACTTCAGAATAACAATAATTTGTGTAAGATGTATTAGGTCAGATTATATAGATATATATATATTATAGATAGGTGAAAGCGAAGCCAAAGCAAAGTGCTTTTGTGTACTTTATCCGCAACCAAAGACAGGCCAAAGCCACCGTGAGAACTTCGAAAGAGCTTCTGATCAGAAAGTTATCATTTTCTTCTTTTTCTTTCATTTGTCTTATTATCATAATTCACGAGGTTTGTGCCTTTGAGTTGATTACCTCCGTTTCATTGATTTCTCTGTTTTTAATTGAATTATTTGTTTCTAATGTTCTGTTCGTTTTTTTTTTTTTTAACTTATGATTCTATATCAGTGGGGGTTATTGATGTTGGTAAAGCTAGTTTTCTTTAAAAGATCAAAGCTTGGCCTTTGTTTTCTGTTTTTTGACAACCCCTTTTGTTTTTAGGAAAAAATTTGTTATCTTTGTTGTTTTAGGTGGTGGAGGATGACCATAGGAAAGTTTATTTTGAGGTTGTGAATTGATATTGTTTTATGAGTTTTGGGTTGTTTAATAATTTTTTACTGCTGATTCAGTTAATTACTGTGATGAATTGAGACTTTTATGTCTCAATGTTGTTTGATTCTGGGTGGTAGCTAGCCTTACCGTTGTATTGATGAGATCATTTTTGGAGAACAAAGTGGCAACTTTTTATTTGTTGCGTTTATGAATGCCAATTGATCGTAAAAAAGCCAGTAGCAAAGTGATTATTCTTGTGTTTGATTTCAGTAAGAATGGGGAGGAGCTACTTCAAGCAAGAGCATGATTTTGGTATGTGCTCGGAACCATGTACTGTGTTTTGTTTGATTGCAGCAGAATGAAACATTGTATTGATTGTTTGGTCTTCCAGAGAAGAGACGGGCAGAGGCTGCTAGAATCAGGGAGAAATACCTAGATAGGATTCCGGTGAGAGTTCAATTCAATTTTATGTCTCAGTTATTGATCTTTTATCCCGACTTTTGTGAATTATTTCACTTTTTTTTCTTTATGGCTATTTTTGCTGCTTACAAGTATGTTTGTGATGCTTTGATTTGTATGGTGTACTTCTCTTGTCTCCCATATGGTATAATGGATAAATATTCACATTGTAGAAATTTGAATCTGGTAGAACCAGGTTATTCAATTTTTATAGACTTCTATGTTCCTAATGCAGTTTAAAACCCCACTTTATGGCAACTTTTGTAAAAGATGTAGTAGATTTTAACGTAGCAGAAATGTCAAACATAAGATTATGGAATTTGAGGAAAGGCATTTGTTATTCAATAAATAGTGCATTAGTCAAAGGAAGTCCATAAATGTGTACTCTTCCTCTACCTTGTTTTCAAACTGTTTACTGTAGGATAATTAGGTGCTATTAGACATTTGTTCATTTTTTCTTTTGTAGAAACTCTGTTATTAATGGATCTATATGCTAGAAACCGGAAATTGATTAGTGTCCCACTTGATTCAGAATGCATGTGGTGTGTGTGATGAAATTGGGGACATTGCTTTTAGGTCCTGTCTGAACTTGTGTTCTTTTTGAGTTCTGAAGCTGGCATGTCACTTTATGTTGTTGTATCCTTTTAAGGTGATAGTGGAGAAGGCAGAAAGAAGTGACATACCCAACATTGATAAGAAGAAGTAAGGATGAAATCTGTTGTGTTATGGCTTTGAATACATATTGCATGTCTGAATTGTCTTCCTCATTCCAAGCTGCAGCTCGCTTCAATTAAGCTTGTCTCTTTTGTTTAAGCCATTGTTGGGTCTTGTCATAGTCTAATGGGCTCTAGATTGCTGGTTGTGTATTCAATCCTTTTCCCCTGGCAAATAAATGCCATCACAGGAGACACCTAGGTGCCATGTAATTGTAACATCATGATGCAGAAAGCTCACCTCTGTGTGGCCTCGGGGTTTTTTTGGTTGGTGAGGGTGGGGTTGTTTGATGGGTGCTGTGTTCTCAAACCTCTTAAGTTTATAGGCACTTATGTTAAAACAGGGAGTTTGACATGATGAAAAGAAGATTGGGGAAAGTTCCATCATAAACGTTTAATGGGTTCTTTGACCTTTCAGACTGTTTGTGCACAAATTCAAAAGAGAAGATTAGATATGAATGGATCCACCCACATGGAAGGTCACATGCATGTGTACATGCACTTGGACCAAGGGGGATTCTGCATGCGTGCGAGTGATATAGAAAGATGGGTCAGGTGTGACTGTGAGCGCCCCCCGCACACTTGCAGGCCGCCCGGGGGGGGAGGGGATGGTGGTTATTGCCTGTCAAGATGAAACACCTTATGGCTGATAATTACTAGCTTGTTTGAAATCCTGCTAAACTATTGACTAGAAAGTGGTACTATGATCTTTACAACTTCTCTAATTTTTAGGAAAGTAGATTCCACCCACCATGTGCTAATCACCTCTCACCACCCTCTACTTCTGTTTATTAAATGTGTTTTTCTTCTTACAGCTTTATATTGCTCCACGTAACTTTCATTCTGACTTCAATAATTTTTTGGCGATTGCAGGTACCTTGTCCCAGCTGACCTCACCGTTGGGCAGTTTGTCTATGTTATCCGTAAAAGGATAAAATTGAGTGCTGAAAAGGCTATTTTTATATTTGTGGACAATGTCCTCCCTCCCACAGGTAAATTCTTGCACATTGTCTTGCCTTTGCATGTACAATGCCATCTTGAACTTCTACTGCCATATGGAGCATAATATTGTCATTTCTGGTGTCTGTAGGTTCTATCATGTCTGCCATATATGAAGAAAAGAAAGATGAGGATGGCTTTCTTTATGTCACCTACAGTGGAGAGAACGCATTTGGGTATCAGATCCAACTGTAGTCTTCTTCTGAGGCTGCAATTATTTCTTCTCCCTCATCACGTATTATATTTCGGGACTGTTCTCATCACCTCGAGGGCTATAGTTTCTTTATTCCCCGGAATTAAAGAAACATTACCAGTGATTATCATATATGGCTATATAAATGTATATAAGCTCCAAGAACCCTTCTAAGATCGTAGTTTCTTATTCGGTCTCTTATAATAATTCTCCTGTGGAGGTCTAAGCATTTCTTTCATCTTCAATTTCAGTTTCATTCATTACATGAGTAGAACTGTTGTGATCCAACTATAATTTATATGGGGTACATAGCTTGAAGATCGAATTCAATGAGCATAGTTGGCCTGCAAACATGGCGGGTTGGCCTGCAAACATGGCCGGTTGACCCTGTGTTGAATATGGTAGCTTTCCTAGGCCTCTTCTTAGTTCTTTTACTAACTTCTAAGATCAATCTCTTGATTTGCATGAAAATACAAAACCGGGAGTTGGCTTATTTGACAGGCTTTCGCTTAACATTTTCCCGTTTTAGACATTTGATTTGGTTAATGGAATTGGCCTTTCCGGATTGGTTTTTACTCCTTTATGTTTTGTCTTGTTTTTTCCTTTTATTTTTCTGGTAATTAAATCATGAATACTAAATAAAATCACATATATACTCGGCACTCCAAAGGAGGGCATTGCCAATGAATTGGACAGCCTAATTTGCATAACAGACATGTTGGGTGCAACTCTTTTTTAATGGTATCTCAGGGACTGGTTAAGAAGCCCTTTTCAACAAGGAAACAAATGATAAAAATAAAAATAAAATAAATAAGCAATTGAATGTTGGGATGGCTTCCTAAACTCTCTTTTCGAAGCCCAACTCAATTTTGTTAGTCGAAGTTTTGTTACTCGACGTTGCTCTAACGTTCACGTCTTAACCCAAGTAGATTAAACATCATATTAACTCTTTGTCAAAGAAGTTGAATTGGTTTAGGTAGCAATATCGTATTCCAAGGATGACATGTTCTAGCCACCAGATAAATTAAATTTGAAGTTGTATCTGTTTTGATGATTTTCCGCAAAATTCAATTGGATGTGCACATCACCCTCGGAGTTGGTCAAAACAATGCTTCTTCTCCCTCTCAACCCAAAATTGACTCTCACAAAAGGACACGAAACAAGCCAGCGACACTAAAAGGCCACACTGACGCTTTTGCTTTGCCTGGGCCAGTCTGCTGACGTAGCAAAGTACTATATATAGTGAGAGAGAGAGCACATGGTATATATAACACGTGGCATGCAAGCTCAATGTAGACGGTGGCAGTTGGGGGGGGGTCCGTGGCCTCCATGTCCCAAAGAGTAGTGGCATGCCACGGTTCAGCCATGCACCTCTGTCTCCAATCCTTTTCTCCCCACCTCCCATTCCTTTGCATGTCCCTTGTGTTTCATGTTGGCTTCTGAAAAGTAAAGGCAGCTTTCCATCCATAGGCTAGACTTTCACATAGGATTCTATGTGTGTAACAGCATTTATATTATATTGACGCATTTCATTTATTTATTTTTGCTTACATTGACAATGAAATTGGGGCCACCCATATGCAAATGCATAGTAAAAAATTTAAAATCCCATTTTATTGCACTCTAATCTTTCAGATTTCACGTTTAGGGATTGGGTTGCCCAAGCTGGTTTAGTCATCTTCCATTTTATTAATTGTCTCGGCCCTATTTCAGTAAATCCTGGTTCTAAATTAATTTCCATGGTGTCCTTCAACGCTTGTTACTTAGTCGTGGTATGGTGCTGTAGACAATGTCAGGAAACAGGGATGGTTACGTTATGGCCACATACCCACTTGATCACCAGCAACCCGGTGTCTGCCCGGATTGAGAGACAATAACGAAGAATCATTTTAGGCAAATCCCAAGTTTCTAGTACAGCTCTCACCATCGCGACTCACACTTAAAACCATGAAATAAACCTTGAGAGATTCGAATATGAAACTATGAGTTTAACACACTCAATTCCAAGTTCAGGAGTAACTTTATTACTTAGCCAACCTTGTCAGTTTTTATTTTTTTATTTATTTTTTTTTTTTTGTGTCTCAAACCTGAAAATTTGTTAGACTGCATATGCACCATGCCTATGGAGTGATTAACGTTTCATTTCTTTGAGGACCAAATAAATCCATATGGTATGATCATATTTCTTGTCATCAATGTCATTCAAAGCTCCGGAAGAACAAAACGGTTGACATGATACCTAACATATTTGAAAAGAACCACCAATGTTCTATTACTATCAATATATCAACAGATTGTATATCCGATGGCCACTCCCTTCGTTATATTTCCCCTATAGTATGCAGCATGTAACGTGAGGTGTACATTTTTATGAGATCGACTTGTGTCCACTCCGACATATATCGATGCTGATGATATCAGTCACTTGTCGTTAGTTTTAAATAGCAAATCGTCGACAAAGGTGATGCATATATCATTGAAGAAAAGTAGTTTTTCTCACAATGGCAATAAATTATGATGACATGAAGATGATACAATGCATATAGAACAATGTTTAGTGTACCGGCTCAAACAAAAATGCTTACTATCTAGAAGAAAATCATGCCCCTTTCTTTATTTTTTTCTTTGTTCTTTTTTTCTTCTTCTAAACAGCTTGCCAATCTTATACGTTAAAAATAACGCAAGCAGAAATTTCGCAAAATATTGGGGTTATTTGAGCAATATTCATTATCGTCGAGAGGCATTTTCTTTGACTAGTCACTTCTTTCTTGGATAGATGAAAGCTGCCACCATGGAAATTGACATGGTTGGCAAAGAGTGAAGAATTGTCACGAGCCATGCGGGGTGTCACAGTAAATTGAAAGGTAAAGAACAAAGAATGGAGCTTCTCCGTGGAAATATATGGGTAGGACCTAGATTTATCTATTTATTTATTTTTGATATAAAATGTACATTTAAGCTCTCGTAGGAATAATGCATTGGATGTAGTACATCTCGATCCCTCTTGCCGACGAGGGTTTGAGTTTTGGAATAATGCTGCAAGTCATTGTAAACCTTACCACTTTGGCATGAATAGCTTGTTTTTTTGGCCAGATGGATGAGGTTGATTTGATGATAGATAAGTCCTAGTATCATAGTAAAATTACTTTATGATAATCTAAAAATTACATATTTAATTTTTGTAAATGTTATTTTTGTGAAGATAAAAGTAAAATTGAGTATATTTAATAATTTTTAAATTGTATGGTATGAGAGTTTTCTGTATTATATTTTTTTTTATTCGATGATACTGATTTGATTTAATACTTATAAGCTACCATGTGATGTCCTTAACTATAATGAAGAAAAAAATAAAAACAAAAACACCTATTCATCGAGCTTGTTTCTCTTTTACATACCTGTGTTTTTCCAAGAATTGCCTCGGCATTCGATGGCGTATGTGTATACATATATAGAATTTATTACAGGTGTGGTGGCTATGGAATTCATTAGATCACCAAATTGATTGTGTTGAGTTACAACATAAAGAGACGGAGGAAGTTCAATAAAATAAATTTAGTTTGAAAAATTTATTATCTCTGTGCACCTTACGGATATTCATTACCATACCATATGCACATATAGATCAGGAGACTCTATAATGCACCCTCTATTGGGTCCCTCTCGTGGACTCAAGGAAGAGACAAAGGAGGCCCCCGAACATCTTCAATTTCGTTATCAAGGTTCTTCATCCAAACATATGCATGTTCTCTTAAAGAACGTGTTCCCATTTCGTACAAAAACTGCATTGAATGCTCTTGCATGTGCTCCAAGCACTACAAATACTTGTGGAACCCTAACGGCTAACTCACCAAACAAGCCGGTTATTTCATTTTTTGTTAATCAGGATTCAAGATCAAAGATCAATCTCTCGCCATGTCTCCTCTCCTTCTTTACCTCCTTGTTTGTCTTTCTATGCATGCATGCAATGCTCGCAATCTAGGGTTAATTGACAACGAAATCAGGAAACAACTTTTTCCCGAGGTTAAGCAAATTCTAAAACAATTATCTATATCTTGAAACATAACTCATTAGATTGTGAACAATAACAGTGTTCGATTGTTTGCGTGCAGGATGCTGAAAATGCAAATATCAACAAGGCATCGATGAAGTCCAAGGTCGTGCCTCCAATATTCGATGCCCATGATGGCTTGCTTGGTGCAATAAGCAACATGAAGCAGCTAAAGGATGAAGAACCCACAAAAGTATCATCGTCAGGTTAATTTCCAACGCAAGCTACCATAAAAATATATGCAGGCAACTTTTTAGTCAACAGTAGGTGGACTATACGATCACAATTAATAATGTTCATAGCTCTTGATCTTTGCCAAAGTTCTTACTATTATAACTTTATGCAATTTATAATAGTAAAACTGATAAGATTATTCTTTCGGACATGAGTGTCGCATATTCAAGTTACAAAAATGAGTGTTTTTTTTTTTGTTTTTTGTTAAAAATAAAGGTAAAATTCTGTAGAAATAATGATACACTAGTTTTATTTTGACTCCAAAAATGTGTTTACTCGAGATTTACAAGTTCTATGTATACTAATATTATGTAGGGATGTATGGTGCAAGTTCTATACTTGTTGGCCATATAGTTCTTCCATTTTCTGAAACCCACCAAAGGAGAAATACGTTATATTCCTAGTTTTCTTGGAATGATGAAAAGGGGCTTTATTATTAACTAATATAACTGTAACAGCCATCAAAATTCTTGGCTCATATCACTAGAATGGTAAATATCTAGGGACACTTCCAAAAAATTCATTTATTGCTTCAAATTTATAATCTTAGCTGCGAATTTCGCTTATTATGGTTCTGGTACCCTGCAGGACACAACCTTATCGTATCTTCTCCTTGTGATTTGAGACAGGCAACTAAAATACAGGTATACAAAACACTCGTGATGTGGAAAATATTAAGAGTGGTGTTTTATGGTAGTTAAGACAGTTATGGTTTTGGTTGTGGTTGCAACCGAGGCTCATAGCCCGTCTTCTGGACCATGTCCCTTTTTGATGGAATGGCACATGGTCTGCGCATACATGCATCAAGCCCGTAAACGTCATGTCCTATGTTATGGTGTAATCGTAAAATACCCGTCCTTGTGCATTTTCTCATAAATCTCCTCTCCTACTGAATTTAAACTTGAAATCTCTATTTCATTACTTTAAATTCTTAATCATTAAGTTTTCGCTTACGGTATTGCTTAATCCTCTCACATTTCACAAATTTTTTCTCTTTCTGTACGGTGCATTTAAATTTTAAATCTCTAGTATAAAAATTTAAATTTTTAATTGTTAGATACCTCTTAGTACAGTGCAATTATATTGTACTTACAAAAAGAGAAAAATTCCATGGTAACATCTTTTTCATACAAAGTTCACTTTGTCATTTCCTTTTCTCTCTCTCTCTTTTTTTTTTTTTTGGTTTTTTTCAATGGATGGAGATTCGATACGAGTGAGTTCACTTTGTCTTTTATAATCATCAATGGATTTGCTTATAAATAAGACTGTAATTCACAGCGCAATAGGGGTCTGGGCCTGCCAGGTTTTCCGTGACAAGAATCAACTAGGGGGTTAATAGTTTTGAACTTCTGTGGGGCAATACTGAGTGATCACTTATCTTAGAGAAAACAAGAGAAAGCCTGAACATAAAATAAGGAGATCGATGGATGGTTATTTAACATTATTTGTTTTCCTTTTCTTTCTTTTTGGATAAATATGACTTGTTTGATTATTTTGCAGGGATATAAAGGGCAAAAACGTTCCATTTTAGTATCGGCAGGGAATGATGCCAAAGAAGCCATAGAATCCAAGGAAAATGAAATCGTGGAAGATATAGAAGAAATGGATTATGCACAACCCCACCATAGACCACCCATCCACAACTTAAAGCCTTAGAAGTATTCTCCTATATGCACTTAGTACATATTTTTCTGAGAGGACCTGCTCACTCGCTGTAATGAGAATGTAAACATAGATACAGTAAAACTGTTTTTGTGCTTAGCTTTATTAAAATAAAAAAAATAAAAAAAAAAACTTTATGAAGCTTGCCCAACTTTGTAAACTAAACATAAAGTATCATATTAGCAATAATGTAGCGTTGTCAATTTTCTAAGTTTCTTCAATAAGCAAAGGATTTAATTACTTTCCAAAGTGGCATTTAGAAAGGTGGAGTATACATAGATGGATGGTAGCCAGTAATTGATAGTTGACAACAGACGACTCCCCTCTCATATGGTCGAAATGCTCATAAAATTTAAACCGGTTATGGACATTGAATATAACTAGTCCATAGATTCTCAAAAATTTCTCATTGGAAGTACACATGGGACCAAAAAATAAAAACAAACAGTTTATGTAGCCGTTGGAGTAGCTATCAAATTGTAATAGACTTGTCTCCTTCAAAAGGTTAGAGTAACATCAGCTGAAAAATGGACGCAGGTGGCGCTCAGCAGCAATAAAAGCCATGGCATTGACCCTTGGGCTAAGGTCATCTCAATCTAGAAAACTCACAATTAATGAGAGCCGAAGTTCATTGGTTACCCCATCAGTGCATGTTTTACCATTTGATCGTCATCTTTCACCAAAGAGGTAAACATGAAAAATTCAGCGGCTGATATGAACGGAATGCATTCAAAGAATACATTTTCAGAAACACATTTACTGTTTCAGTGAAAAAAATTGTATGTATCAACCAATGAATTTCTGCATCAGCTTACTGTAGTTCTTCAGATTAGTTATGTCTAGAAAGAAAGGTAAAGTGCTGCTTCAAACCCCAATAATTTCGGAAGACCTGATTTCTCCATACTGCAGACATTTGAGGATCAAATGTTCATTTCGTATCTGGCAGCCTTTTTCCTGAGTTATCAAAAATGGTATGAGTGGTTCATTATATGCCACTACAGCTGACAATGAAGGTTTTTACAAAGTTGATTAATTCGGAGGTCCATATTCCCAGCTTTAGATCAACCACCCCACCGCCCAACCAGAACAAATCAGGACGAAGTCTGCTTCATCCAAAATCATCTACAACCGAAGGATTCTTCACTGACTTAATAACTGAAGAATGGTACCTCTCCCTCTCACACACACACACACATTGTAACAAGGTGTGCATGCACACACGCACTTGCATGCGAGTGTTCTGCTTGTGTGTGCGCCTATGAGTGTGTGTATGCAAGTACATACACTAGTGTATTTGCGTGAATGTGCATTGCAGACACTATTTCTCCAAACTAAACCAGCCTTGATACTTTTTTTATACATTCTCCAACTGAGATGCACTGAGGAGGGTTTAAACTTATTTCTTGCTTTTTTTCTCCGATGTTCTTTAGTCCAATTGGAAACACTCTTGTCAATCTCCATAAGGTCCTAACACGTTTCCTACACAGTTGCAAATTAAAAGTCAAACAAACATAAACACTCATCATCTGCCTCTTGCTGTTGAATTAACTAGCTAGACTCCAAGTAAATAACTCCAACTTCATCATCAAGTCTATTTTTCAAATTGCAGACTGGCGCAATACCTTTGATCTTGGGCATTATGGTGGACCAGATCACATTCCAATTTGACAGGGATGACATTTGGAACATAGGACCACTCATAGCTGGCATATGGTTTAGCTTTTGACTCTTGAAATAAAGTTCAATGTTACAAGGGGTAACACAAATAATGAATAATGATAATCTCTTTTCAACAACAATTAACACAAACTCATTCACAAGACATGTGTACCGACCATCCACACAAGCAATATGGACCACAGGGACAGGCATCTGCCCAGGCAATTACACCTCAGGGGTCAAGCTGTTCAGGCTGCATTGAACAAGACAGGGCATTGAAGTTGTACTGTCTGCCAAAACATGTTGCAAGTGCATGTGTACTGCAAAAATGGTAAGATTTGGCAGCAGGAGTAGCTTCAAGCAGTTGTGATCAGTGTAGCATATGAACTGAAAATTATTTGGTAGAAATTACATCTTAAAGTCCCTTATTCTCTCATGTTTATAATACAGTTTTTCAAGTAATCAGGGATTAGTAACATGTATACAAACAAAGACCGGGTTTGAAGAAGTGTTGGGAGTTGAGAAACTCCAGTAAACAATTGTATGCAGGGACAGAAATTCTTATGCAAGAATGATGTCGAAATTTACTAAATAAAACAAAAGAGACGAACAAAGAGCTTTGTACAGCTAGAATAATATCATTACATAATGCACATACACTCATTAAATGATTGCCGCAAGGCTATTCACTAGAATATCTGTATTCATGCCAATACATGTTACTGCATCGTGCCCATGTCCAGTCAACTTTGTTGATATCTCCCTCCGGATCGAGCCTGGCCGCATAGTCAATAAATGTTACTACAAACCATAATACTTGAAGATCCCCAGCTCTTCACTAACAAACCTGACAAAGAAAAAGAGAAGAGAAATCAGAGATTGTAGAAATTTAAGATCTCTTCTCAAGTGCAGAGACAAAGTATTCCAAAATTGCATGGCATTTGAGCTTTTGAACTTCAAAAGCATCACCCACCATGTTTCACTTTCTATATACAAACCTGAAACTCAATTAAGGTGTTTACTGTGTTTTGTGCCATGTTAGATTTACGACAAAATTTTGAGTAACTTGGATAGTAAAATTATTTCGCTTTGTTCTTCACAAGCAAAAACCAAAATTTCAAAGTCCTTACAAGTTGTAAGCTACAACTTCCTAATTCAATCATACCACCACATCTAGAAAATTATGCATGAAATGAGTGTTGATGTTAATTTAAGAAGTTATTAGAATTATAGTAAAACTCAATTTATTTGAATATAATTTAAATTTTACTATTTAATCTATTATTATATATAAAATAATTTAATTTCTATTATTATGTATATTTTTTTATCAATGTATATTGTTTTATTAATTTAATAAAATTATAAAATATTCATATAATTATTTAATAATAATATTATAACCGTTTCACTTTAATAATGAGTACCTCTATTAAACTGAATTTTATTTTCCTTCTTGTTGCTTCGGTTTACTATTTAATTCCCCGAACCACAATGACACGAACATTTGTCAAAAGCCAATAAATGGATAGTCACTTGATTCCTTCGTCTGCAACAACTAATGATACATAGTGATCTACAATAAATACTCTCAATTCATTTCTAAATTCTATCCTCGATATGATGCAATTCTGTTTCCTTTCAGCTTATCGCAATCGAGCTTCCAAGAGGCATTCACTAGCACTCCTCTCCAATCTTGCCGAGCTCAATAATTGATCAAAAAGGCAAAGAGAAAAAAAAAAAAAACAGTTCATTGCTTGACTAAATCGTATCATAATTGCTCCAGTTCAAAGACTTTACCGTTTTCTTTAAAACCTTTGTGCTGAGTTAGTAGTGGAATTTCTGCTGGGGTCGGATCCGTTGGAGAGTTCGGGTTTGGACCCTCTCCAGCTAATGCTAGCTAGTTTTGATCCCATTTCTGTCTAGCAATGTTCTGCGTTTCGGGCGTGCTGACTGCGGTGCGCATAGGCCTGACCACGGGCCAGGCCGATTCTAATTTTTAATTTGGAGCCAACGGCTACGGCCCGTAGTCAGGTAGGCCGGTTTCAGTTTCGATTACGTTCAGTCAATTCCGGTTTCAGTCCACTTCTAGTTTCAAATATGGCTACAATCTGATATTGCAAAAGTTTCTTAGATAGAGTTTTTTTTTTTTTCTCTTTTTTGGCTTAGGTTGGTCGTTATTTGGTTTTAAAAACTCGAACCAAGTCCCGTAGGAGACATTCAATAATTAAGAATTAATATTTCTATTTTTAAAATTTTAAATTTTAATCTAAACAAATAATATGAAATTTATTAGAATAAAAAATAATTCGCATTATATAGTTTATAGTTCAAACGACTTCTTAATGAATAAAAAAAATTCAAATTGAACTAACTCGATTTAGTTAATATGATTTTCTTTATTTGAAAATTGATTTAGTTAGGTTTTTCTTTTTTTAAATATTAAATTTCTTTGATTTCGTCTGGTCTTAAAAGTTTCAAAACTAAACTAAACGACATGTCAATTATGAAAATTTGGGAAAAAGACTATATAATGGCTCTGCTTTTATTTTTTATTTTTTCCTTTAATAATTGCAGTTGAATTTATGTTGCATGCAAAAAAAATATAAAAAATGAAATGACGTGTGAATAATATTTCTGTTTATTTCATAATTTGACCTGTTTATTTCATAATTTGACATTGTAAGTTCAAGTCATTATTGTACCTTAATACATTATATCAACCTTTATTTTAGATTATTCAATATTATTACTACAAAGTGGATTTTATATTAGTGTACTTTAATTCGTGGAATTGGAGTAATTATGATACGAAATTTTTCTTTCTGAATTTTGGTTTAATTCACTCGATCGATTCATCTAAAATTATTAATTTGATTCAGTTATTTTAGTTTATATGGAAAATTGATTCGATTTATCTTGTTCCAAATTTCGAGTAATTAGGTTTTGAGAAAATTAGCATAAAATTAACTTAACCAACCCAACGACCATTCCTGACTGCTACCTCGTTTCTGGGTGCGAAAAATATCCCAAAGAAAAGAAAAAAGTAAATTTATTAAAAAAACTAAACTTCACACGGACTCGTTGGGCCCCCTGTGCAGCTTCTCATGCACCCCTTTTTTTCCTTTTATTATTTGTGTATTGTATTATGGATGGATTAATAACTTCGCACCTAACAATTTTCTTTCATTTTATTTAATTCCCAAATTCAAACACAGAAATATATTTTCTTTGACTTTCTGTCCTGGATATTTCAACAAACATTGCATTTCAAGCTTGGCTGGCACGTAAAGGAATTAACAATTTCTCTTTGCGAACATGTCAACTCCTCGTAAAGAGAATTACAGGGTGGTCAAAGGAAAAAGCTGTTCTTTCCTTCGGGAAGTTAGCCTAAAGGGGGTTACTTTTCAATGAATTTGACTGGAATTCGACGGTTCCTGCACAACTCCGTTTTGAAACTACTAAAAATTTGATGGAGTTGGCCTAAATCTATGGGATTTTATGTGTTGCACAATCTACCTAGCGGGACTCTCTCTTTCAGTACATTGGGAGAGCAGTTAATGGGTCTTTTTCACCTTTCGAGGGCACATTGTATGAACACGAATTAATAGATACTTCTTAGGTCAAATTCCAAGTTTTATTTCAGATGTTTATGAACCGGAGAATTGCTGCACGATATGTATAGATGGCGCAAGTAAATACTTTGGTTTGCTCGATAGCATTTGATAAAAGGAGTCTCGTTAACCCCATTATTAATGGGACACAGATGTTTTCTTAGCGATTTAACAGAAATAAAACGAGCTTCGTTACACGAACCCAGAAAAAAAAAAAAAAAACAACCCTCTAAAACGAGATTATAATGCAAATAACATGACGGAGTGGCCCCGAGTGCCGGCTTTGACGGGGCCTAGTATGGCGGAAATATGGAAATGGAAGTCGGAAACCAAATAGAAACCGCCGGCTGCCCCCCATAGATTGGGCAACGGAGACCATTCCAATAAAGTGGAAAATGTACGGGCACGTTTACGTGGAGTGTCCATCACGTGTCCCACGTGATTTTCTTCTCGTTATAGTCAAGTGACGATAATCTGATGAACCTGCTCCTCGCCCAAATATAATAGAACCGAGTTTGGACGTGGGGTGATCGAATGGTGATCCTCCATTTCCAGACGGAGGGAAAGACGTCGCACCTCAGCTCTGTGCACCCGCGTCACAGCACATAGCTCCCAGCGACTACGACGACACTTTTTTGAATTTTGCAAGAAAGAATGGATGGTCGTAGTTCTACCTGCACTTGAAGCGCGTGCGCATACCACGCAACGTCGAGAGAGGCTGTCGGTGTCGTACACACAAAATAATTCAACCAAATAAGCAAAAACATCTCTATTAAGGCTAACCTCAATTATTTTGCATTTTTTTCGTCTTCTCTCTTAGATTGTGCCTAATTGAAAAAAATAAAAATTTCCCCTTTTTTTTTTTATAAAAAATAAACATTAGAAATATATGTATAGTGCACGAAAAGATGGAAAAAGATTGAATTGTCCATAAAAAATTACAAAAATATTAATTTTTAAATAATTATATATGTTAAATAAATAAATATATTTTAGATTTTCTTTTTCTTAAAAAGAGTTTTTTTTTTACTTGACATATGATATGGGTTTGCCTTTTATTATTATTATTATTATTATAACATAGTTAAGATGAAAAATGCTATTAAGCAAGCGAAAACCAACTACAAACAAATGCAATTTACACGATTCAGTTCAACGTTGATTTTGGTTTCAAAATCCACAATTACACTTTTTATTTCAATTCTTTCATTCGAATTTATTTTCAATATAATTTTAATGTTAAATCTAATTTGATTTTAGGCTCAATTTTGAAGGGAGGAAATCATAATCGAACAACTCCAGTTTCGACACTCGGTAGTCATAGCCAAACCGATTTCGATTTTCGATTCAGTTCAATTGGATGTAAGTATGGTGTAGTTTCATTACGAATGTGGCTAATACGTCAGCAACCAGATCCCAATTATGGGTTTGAGCGCTTGTAAGTGACGTCTCCAACTCGCGTGGGACTGACTAAGCACGAGAGATTATTCTTAAAACTTCGAGAAAGTCTGACGTTGACAATCCAGGAACTGTCTCTTTCTTCCCAGTTTACTTGCCTTTCAGGCTTCTTTTTGTTTTTCGGCCTCTTTAAATACCATAGCTTCCATGGCATCTCTGTGTAGAAAAAACGAACAGATCTCCAAAAAGACAACCAAAAATTGTGTTAGAATTCTCGGTTTAAGCCATGCAGAAGAGCGATTCGGCTTCATCACTGGGGCCGGGAGGGTTGGATATAGCCCAGGCCTTCTTCAGGCCCATTCGCAACACCTCTCCTCCTTCCCCCACCAAGCGCCACACCAAAATCTCCGTCATTGGCGCCGGCAACGTTGGCATGGCCATTGCCCAGACCATGCTCACCCAGGACTTGGCCGACGAGCTCGCCCTCGTCGACGCCAAGCCCGACAAGCTCCGAGGCGAGATGCTCGATCTCCAGCACGCCGCCGCCTTCCTCCCCCGCACCAAAATCCGCGCCTCCACCGACTACTCCGTCACCGTCGGGTCGGATCTCTGCATCGTCACCGCCGGTGCCCGGCAGAACCCCGGCGAGTCCAGGCTGAACTTGCTGAAGAGGAACGTCTCCTTGTTCGAGCGCATTGTTCCTCCGCTTGCCAAGTACTCGCCGGATTGCATTTTGTTGATCGTTTCCAACCCGGTCGATGTGTTGACTTACGTGGCGTGGAAGCTTTCCGGGTTTCCCTCCAATCGGGTCATTGGGTCGGGTACGAACCTGGACAGCTCCAGGTTTCGGTTCCTGATCGCCGATCATCTCGACGTCAACGCGCAGGACGTGCAGGTCAAAACGGGAAAATTGACTTCGAATTCTAGAATCAATACATTATTTAATTGACTTTTTTTTTTCCAACTTTTGTGATTTTTTTTATCTAAAAATTTATTAAAAAGATATAAAATTATAATTAATATGTTTTTATATATGCAAAATAAATTGAATAATAAATTAATGTCTACTAAATACTATCGATAAAAATAAAAATCGATAATCATAAATATATAACTTAAAAATTATAGCTGCATTTTTTGGACCTGTATGACTTCTTGTATGAAAAATCCGCGTCGACGTAACATTGTTTGGATTTTATTTCAGGCCTATATTGTTGGCGAGCATGGCGATAGCTCAGTGGCACTTTGGTCCAGCATTAGTGTTGGGGGAGTCCCAATACTGAGCTTTTTGGAGAAACAGCAAATTGCCTATGAGAAGGAGATGCTAGAGAACATTCACAAAGCAGTCATAGAGAGTGCATATGAAGTGATTAGTCTCAAAGAATACACATCTTGGGCAATTGGGTACTCCGCGGCCAACTTGGCTCGGTCCATACTTAGAGACCAGAGGAAAGTTCACCCTGTTTCGGTCCTTGCAAGAGGTTTTTATGGCATTGACAGCGGCGATGTGTTCTTCAGCTTGCCGGCGGCGCTGGGTAGAGGTGGGGTCTTGGGGGTCACCAATGTGCATTTGACGGATGAAGAGGCACAGAAGCTGAGGGACTCCGCCAAGACCCTCCTGGAGGTCCAAAGCCAATTGGGGATTTGAAGAAGAATTCCCTGCAGCCCCAGCATCCTTTATTGCTCATATTTAACCATTACCACAATTAAAAGCCTTGCGTTTTTTATTTTTATATAAAATTGTCTTTTTTTTTTCTTTTTACTATCCACAAATGTTACATGCACTCATGGACTAAAATAAATGTGATTTTATAGATGCATTATATTATTATGCTAATTAGTTACACATTTTAATATCTTTTGATAGATCAACACAATTAATAAAATAAGTCGCATGTTTGTCTCAATCCATTCACCCACATCCATGAAATAACGTCCACAATGAAACATGCATTTTTGGTCTTAAAATCGTGACAGACAGAAATTATTGTATACGGAGCTGTGGTGTGGATATCTCAAAAGTAAATATTAATTAATGGTTGGTCGAGAGTAGAAGCACTTTCTTTCCAACGAAACTAGAAGCATTTTACAAATACTCTAGGCGTTATTATCCATTATAACAATGCTGAATGTGTATGGCATATACTTGCCAGAAAACATCCCCAGAGGCCAAAGCCTACACAGGTCATGAGAGAGGCGAATATAAAACAAAAGTAGCTGAATTGGGAACCCAGCAGTCAAAACATTGCAACTTACTAGAATCGGTATTGAAATCCTGTTGCAGTTGTTGAAAAGTAGCTCAAAGAAGTATAGTTTGATCGTTAAATTTTTTTCCTCTCCGCTAACAATTTATAGCTATCCATTAACAATTTTTTAGTTAAAAAACAGGTAATGGACACTACCAATTTTTTTTTCTCCCCTAGCAACTAACATCTAACCATTAACAATTTTCGAGTTGCAAAAAAAAAAATCATGTAATGGCTTAATGGATGGTGACAATTCTTTTTTTTTTTTTTTAATTTAATATGTATTGACTGCAATTTAAATTTAAGAAACTGCAATACTATTAAATTAAAGTTCATTAGCTGGAGGCGATTCCTTTTTCCCGAAGTCTACGGACAGCTCAGAGTCAAGTTGTTTTCTCAATCCCAGCAAACAAAAACAGGTATAATAGAACTAGGCCTGAGGTAGTTTTGTTGGGCAACACTAAAAAGCAATTGAAATTTCAAACCCTACCAATATAGTATTGGGCTTATATCAGTCAACAAAAATATATTGCGGTTTGTCAATTCTGTGAGTAGGATAGCTGTGGCCAGGGCCCTGGTGGGCTCAAACCCATTAACATGTCTAAATGAAACTGAAAAAAGTATGGGATTTCCAAGTAAGCCCAAAATTTTCAAGTACAAATGCAGCAAGGACTGATTCAGTGAGAAAAATAATGAACTTCATATTATGATATGTCTGCCATTTATTATTATATTTTATCATTATTTAATAATTTTTGTTAATGAAATCCTTTCCTAAAATAGCTAAAATAAAAACATATTCGGGAATGAAAAGAAAAATGCTAAATACATCCTACTTTTTCCTTCATATACAGGCCAAATTGTTGCCTTAGGTATTATCAAAGACAATTATAACCGACCCGTGTGGGAATGAAAGAAAAAGTGACGCGTGTTTAGTAATTCTAGGAAGACAATGGATGTGAAGATGTTGTATATGCCTCAAATGCTATGCCTAATAGCTTCTTTCAACATTTTTTTAAACTTGAATAGGCCACAAGGCTCGTAACAAAGTCTGTCCTGAATCCATATCAAGGTAGATTCCTACTAGGTTCATTACGCCCCTGTTTTCAGCAGGAGACGACCCAATTCCCTGAAGCAGGAATATATTTCTCGCAAGTGAAAAGTCTTTCCTCTGGAAAGACACAATGTTTAGTTAATTGCGTGTAACTTTTTTATTAATAACATTGAGAGTTGCTCCATATTGTTATTGAGACATTAGTTAACAAAATAAAGTGCCATACAAGAATTGGTCCTAATGTGAGATTTGCGAGATGTCTCAAATTTGTTGATTTTATATTATATTTTGATGTAGAATAAGTAGTCTAAGATTTCATAAATTAAAAGAATTGTCAAAACTTTAAAGAAAAATTTTAAAAGAGTCTAATGAAAAATTTATTTTAGAAGAACTGAAATAAAAATTTTGAAAAAATATATATAATTTTATTATTTAAATATTATATAAATTATTTAAAAATTATTTGATTATTTAGATTTTTTTTAATTTTTTTAAATCTAAAAGTTAAATTATTTTAATAAATAAATATTTTTAGTAAAAATGTTAATTTTATCATTATTTTTCTTTTTGAAAAATTTTATTTTCTTAAACTTAATTTAATATTAATCTTATTTTCGCTAAATGTTGTACTAAGTGATATTAGAGTAGATCTTACATATTCTAATGGCAGCACAATATGGAGAGAGTAGCAATCATTTTGCTAATAAAACCTTAATTAAAGGTTTGATCGATTGGAATGTGGACTAGAAGTCATCAGCAATTGACTCATAACTATCTAAATGGAAGTTGCCAACAAGAACTGGAGAGATTAAAGGAATCGAGCAAAAGATTTTGGCCTCTTACCTGACTAGTCCATATAAATTTCTATAGGCATCAAATTTAAACTATGGATTTTGATGAAGAAATAAATATGTGTATACATCACACTTATGTAGCAAATTTTAAAGACAAGAACGGTGGTTTCGATGAATATTCAAATTATTTTAAGTAGAAATAATGATGACCTCGACATCATAAAAGGTCATTAGGTTTTAGCTAAACATGTTTGAAGAAAGAAAAGTTAAATTAGTAACTTGTTGGTTAAAAAGAAAAGTCTCTACTTGGTGGGAATGAAAAAATGTTTAAAAGAGAAAAGAAAAAAAAAACACTTTAGTTAAACTAAGTCATTTAATAAAAAGTTAAATAATTTTATTTAACATATTTATAAAAATAAATTAAAATAATAAGATTTTATTTTAATTCAAGTAGAGTTTACTTACAATAATGTAGTTTATAAGACTCTAGGGAAGTTTATTTTTTTATTATTTACATTAAATACTTGTAATATACTTTAAATTTGATCAAACTTTCTTAAATTCTAAACTTTACAATTGAGTATTTTGTAAAATAAGTGCAATTTGTTAAAATTGAGATGAAACAAAAGTTAGAAAATGGTAATAAGAAATACAAAAGAGCTATAGATAAACATTAAAGATATAAGTAATTTTAGGAGGGTGACACAATAATGGTGTTCCTTTACAAAGAATGTCTTATTAATTTTTACAAGTTATGGCTAAAAAAGTATGGTCCTTTTGAAATAAATTTATGACAAAAATTTTAATATTAAAGATATTTATTCATTTTATTTTGTTGATAAGTCTCTTTATTTATAAACTAATTTGAATTTAAAGTTAAATTTTTTCAAAGTAAAGAAAATTAATATATAGTGGGTAACCTAAAACTTGATAAGTCAGAATGATTGTTAAAAACTTAAAGAAAAATTTTATAAGAGTTCAAAAAATTAATTTTAGAAGAAATATAATTTTATTATTTAGGTAAAATGTACATTATTAAAAAAATTATATTATTATTCAAAAGTTTTCTTTTTGTTTGTAAAATTTTTTTAATTAGATATTTTTTCAATTAGTTTATAAAATATTTTTTTAATTTAATTAATTTTTTAATTGAATTAGATGACTTTAATTATAAATACATGTAAATTTAAGAATTAAATCATTTTAGTGAATAATTTTTTTATAAAAATATTAATTTTATCACTATCTTTTTAAAAAAAAATTATTTTTTTAAATTTAATTGAATATTAATCTTATTTTTGTTAAACATTGTATTGCCTTCAAAAATTGGTGAACAGATCCTCTGATCAAAAGGGCCATCTGGAATCTTGTCACCTAAAGCGTCCCATGTGGAATGTCTGCCTGATAACAGCTTCTAAATTCCCTCATGGGGTAAAATTTTGCCAGCAAACATTTTCAATTCCCATTTCAGGTTTAAAGCTAAAGGACGATATCGGTTGTACTCATTGTTCACATTCACGTTTGGTGGCAGATGAGGGTGGTTTGGATGTTCTCAGTGTTCTAAAGCACATTAACTTATATGCATAGTCTTCCGTCGAGTTTTATTCATGTTCATGAGTAATAGCATTTGAGTCCATTGTTCCAATCTGGCAGAGTTTTTGCAGCAAGAATATTATTGATTGTAGATTCAAAAACTGAAGTGCTTCCTGCATTTCGGCTGCCAGTATAACTCATAACTGTATTTGATCATTTGCATCATAATACAATCACAATTGAAACGCGAAATCTGGGTGGTCAAATTTTCTCAGCCAGATAGCAACAGTTCATTTGGCCTATCAGTCCACGAATCCATTCAAAGCAACCCCGTGCTTTCCTTGGTGTTACTTGTAGTTGTTTTTTTTTTTTAAATTATTATTTTGATATAATACAGTATTCCTTGTAGTTAACTTGAGAGTTAGCATTACTTACCAAAGACTGAATTTTGGGGTGCATAGGGGGGCTTAATTTTTTTTTTTCTTGGCCCAAAAAGAAAAGAAAATATCTGAAAGATGAACCTATAGGTCTAGACGCGTTCAAAATGGGAGGCAGGACCGTCCTAATAATTCAGCCAATGTGTGTAATTGTCCATTATTCTCTTAAGCGTGGACCCCCAAATAAGAAAAAGGACCACTGGAGAAAAATCAGGGCAATGAAAGACTGTTTTGCATGTCCGATAGTGAAGTGACAACTAACAAAACGGGAAAGCTCTAAGGCCCAAAGTCCACAGTCTCAAAATGAACCTTATCCTCCATGCTGCAATGCCAGCTTGTGCCTGATGTGCATGTGCCCACTTGGGCTTCCATTTCAACATTTTTGAAAGCCGATGAGAGCTCAGTCTATAAAAACCCTTAACCCAATTCTCCATTTGCAGCACTCAAGTCCATTCTTAAACCCAAACAGCTTATAATCTCTTTGAAGTATGGCATCAAGATCACTAGCCTCAACTGCCCTTCTCCTCTCCCTAAACCTCCTATTCTTCACTCCGGTGAGGTCCACTTATTGCCAACCGCCATCAAACCCCACAAGCCTCACCCATCACCAGCTCCATCAAAGGGTACTTGCCCTAGGGACACCCTTAAAGTGGGTGTATGTTCAAATTTACTGAATGATCTGCTGCACCTTGTTGGCACCCCACCAAAGACCCCATGCTGCAGCCTTCTTGAGGGTCCTGCTGATTCGAAGCCACTGTTTGCCTTCACACTGCCATCAAGGCTAATATCTTGGGCGTTAACCTTAATGTTCCGCATTATTTCTTGAATTTTTATATACTAATCTTTATTCGAAAAAAAAGAATCCACACCGGAGCACAAAAAAGTTTGCAAGAATATTAAAAGCGGCCCCTCAAAGGCCTATATAAAAGAACTTTCGTCACATTTCCCTTTAAAGCACGTCAAAATCTACTTCAAAACACTATTATGATGGCGAAGTGACTACTCATCTATGGCAACGAGGGAAAAAAAAAACGACTACTCGGGCAGCAACATGTTCGAATAATGCCAAGGATGGTCAGCGATCACCTCCGGGCAGCTCCAGCTGGGAATTTCTTTCTTTCTTTCTTCTTCTTTTTTTTTATCCCTTAAACCATTCTTTGACCACTGAATACACAAATCCAAAAACTTTGAGCACACAACTCATGATCACCGTACACTTAGTTTTGATTTTGAGCACGCTGCTCCCTAACACGAGCACATGGTTCGCCCGCAGCATTATTGCGCACACAGCTTTTGAGACTGCCACGCACAGAGCTCTAACCACAGTACTGTAACACACACAGTTAATTTTGACCATATGCTGCCATATGCACAGCCTTGACCAGGATGCTGCTACATAGATATTTAATAAGCACTAACTTCAATTTGTAGTGTTCACATACTTTTATATGGCGCTCTTAGCACGCTTGGCATTGTTTATACATTCACCAGATTGATGTTTTTCAAATGTGAAGTAAATGACCTAGATATGATGACCCCTAGGATGCTATGTCACAGTCTCGAGGATACGGTGGGAGCTCAATTCTTAATTTGCTACAAAACAAAATACCTACAGGAATTCACCTGTTTACTTCGGGAAGTGAACACTCAAAATAATGCACCGCCTGTCCTTAGTTGAAAATAATAACAATAATAATGCACTGCCGGTTTCAAAACCCGAGCCTCTACTTAGTTAAATCCAGGCTACCATCACCCACCGCCGCAGATTTTGGACGAAAGGACAGAAGAGAAGACCCCACACGTACTTGCCTCCATATATAGAATTCCATTGTAAGAGCAGAGATAAATGGGGACGGTGTATCTTAAAAGATATATTATAATTATAATTGTATGTTTGTAGATTTATGTTCACTTATATTCACTTTGCATCCTTTTAATATTTTCGTTATGTATCTTGTCAAGGACAGACCATAAGAAAAAAAAGAAAAAACAGAGAAGAGAATTAATAATTGCTAATTATAATCGCATGCAAATTGAGATAATATGCTCAGCAAACCCCCCCCCCAAAAGCGATTAGGATCGACAAGGACAATTATGAAATAAAAGAATATGTATATAGAAATTGAAGGAATCAGACAGTGAATACAGAGGACTCTGTCAGACCGGCTTTGGGTTCTGTAATACTGAATACAGGTTCACGGATTGATCTAAGCCACACAGTCACGGATCGGTCATTGAAGTTCGCAGAAGACTAACGTGGCTCCAAGACATCCAGTTTCATTTTTCTATAAGCTTCTTGAATATCTATATCTAGTAGTTCATGTACTATTTCTTACATGCATTCAACTTGGTTTTAGCAGTAGTAATTGTTCTGGAATCTACTACTGGTTTGCTCATAAAATTCAGCTATATATGTACTCCTAAGTTTCGCATCTCCAAAACCCACCAAGCAAACACTAAGGAACCCTAAGCATGGGTTCTACTAAGGTTGTAGCGGTGTTTTTGTTGGTCACGTTTCTTGTGTTGATATCATTACCACCAATTTATGCTTGTGCTCCTTGTACTCACCCATACCCTCCATCGCATGGCTCCCCAGGCCGCCCAACCCGACCGAAAGGCCCTCATCACCACCCACCACATCATGGCCCCCCACATCATGGCCCACCACATCATGGCCACGGCGGCGGCCATCGACACAAAGGAGGACCACCGCCTTCAAAGACACCACCCATGCCACCAATAGTACTACCTCCAATTGTTGTTAACCCTCCTCCACCTTCTTCAGGCTATCCGCCTTACCCCTGTCCTCCTTCTCCTGGCGGCGGTGGCGGCGGCGGTCCTCCAGGGATTAAACCTCCGCCGACCCCTCAACCGACTTGTCCAATTAATGCACTTAAGCTTGGCGCCTGTGTTGATGTGCTAGGAGGTTTGGTGCACATAGGGTTGGGGAACCCAGTTGAGAATGTTTGCTGCCCAGTGCTTAAAGGACTGCTGGAGCTCGAAGCAGCTGTCTGCCTCTGCACCACCATAAGACTTAAGCTTCTTAATATTAATATCTTCATTCCTCTTGCCCTGCAAGCCCTAATCACTTGTGGAAAGACCCCTCCTCCTGGTTTTGTATGTCCTCCTCTTTAAAAAAGGTAATTTCCATATTAAGTTCAGTCATGGGTCCTAAATTTAAAATCTCTCATTTATTTTGTGCTCAGGCGAGGCCTCTTTAAAATCTCTCTTTTATTTTGAGTCATTGATGTCCACTCAATGGACTTAATCAGCTTGGTTGTAGTTTCTTTCTGCTTACTCTCCGTCCTTGTCTACTACTTCTTGTAACTTTTAATAATAATAAAATCTAAATAAGATTTATCAAAAACAAATTATAAATAATAATAATAATAAGAAGCTAGCTTTCTGGTTTTCTTTAGTTGTGTTAACTCGGATTCTACTTTTATATGAGAAGGGCGAATGTCGAATTGCATTTATAAGTGTCTTCTGTGTCGACCTCTCTTCTCATCTTTTTCTTCTCTTTCTCTCTCTCTCTCTCTCTCTCTTACGCAGCCGTGCGTACGTATAAGTTCATTTCTAGCTACCCAACAGAAGACACCTGACGGTTCACAGCCACAATCTTGCAGAGTAATTGATGGTAAAAATTTATTATATAGATGCGGTAAATTTAACGCGCATTATTATCACTATGATTTTCATCCTTTATTATGGCGATGCACGTAAAGACTGATTATATAAATGTAAATTTACCTTGATTTCTAATTGTAAGAGTGCGAGGACTTGATCGAAGAATTCGGAAACGTAATTGGCACATTGCGAGTTATAGAGACAGAAAGTAAAGGTTTAAAAAACATTTTTCCTGACTATAGAGGAAAAAAAGAAGGTCCTAAGATCACGAGGCAACCAAAAGACGTTGCATGGCCAAATTTTCTTCTTTTTCGACGCACCAAAAGAGAAGAAATTATTTGCATGTGAAGAATTCGCGTGTGAGTAATTACTGAGCTGGCCCCCGGTATGCCAAGCATGCCAAAAATAGAAATTTAGAATCAAATCACGTTTTTAGTTTTCGAGGGCATCCATGTTCATCAACGAAGCTTGATGGAGATATCTGAGAAGCGAATTTCACGAACAACGGATAAGCAAGCGGGCTGTCACCTACAGCAAGCACGTCTGACCAGCAAACAGAACAGTATACCCAGCACACTGCATAATCAATCCATAGAAATTGAGGAAACCCACCTGACTCGGTATAAAAATCACAAATTGACAACTGAATTGAGAGAGTAGTGGGACGAAATTTGATCTTCTAGAATAATGATCAATTGGCAATGATGATGAATCTTTCATTAAGTCCACCACAAAGGACAGAAAGAGCAGATGACATCTCTTCTTTTCACCGTACGTACCTCAGTTAGAAAACGATGTCAAAGCTAAGTAAGAGATTGTTTAAGGTGATATACCGCTTGGAATCATTTCTAGCCCTCTTTTTATATTTTCAGGTTGCTCGGATTAGGATTTGAAATAGTTATAGAGTTGTATAATTTTATAACAATACTTTAAAATCTCATATCCACTTAAAAATTTAAACCTTTAAATAATGAATTGGGTGCACATCTCAAATTTTTGTACTTTATTAATATGAACTTTATACTCTAAACATACACATGCTGCACTCGACTTATTGAACTCATGTACTGGATCCCAATACATTGGATTGAACTAACCACTGAATACATGGGATTGAACGAAAAAGTGAAAATCAAGTTTTTTTTTTTTTTTTAATTATCATTATTGCTGCTGCTGCTGCTGTTGTTGTTGGTTGTTGGCGTTCTCATCATCGTCGTCTATTAAACAAATCTCTTAAATTATAAATTATATGGTAAAAATAATTATTTTTATATTCATAAATATTAAATCCATCTTTTTAAGATAAAAAGTTTAAAATTTTAAAAATAAAAATTTACGTTTTTAATCATTGCAGTATTTTTTGACGGACTGTAAAGATCAAGTTATAATATCATGTCAAATTTTTTATTTTGTTTTTCTGTTTGAGTCCATTGTGCGGGTACTTGGTATATGGGCTTTAAAAGAACGGCCTTTGAGTTCCACTATCTCGTCATTATAGTTAGGTCCGCTGAATGAAAGATCGATACAGGCCCATTATCCAGTTAAAAGTAATTCGGCAAAGTATTTAAAGATGGACTCTCGATGATTAGATCTAATCCAGTTTAATTACAGACAGCATCGGTGCAGAAAGCATAACTGAAAAGTCAAACCCCAGTCGCCTCTACATTTATGGGATGTTGAATTAGAATCGTAATCAACATCTGGAGTTCTAGTAATTATCCTGCAGATCCCCTATAATCAAACTGTTTCAAACTAAAATGATCATCTTATATTATGCCCTAATACAGCAGATAATTCTGTTACAAAATGGGCCTTTTCACACCACATGCAATAAAAGCATATGCAACAAGTTATGATTAATATCCTTGAACTCTAAGGATGTTAACAAAGTGGAAATTAAGCGCATAGAAACAATTTGTTTTCTTTTTAGTCTATTAAAAAATCTATCCGGGTGTAAGCTATACAAGCAATATCTCTTTTCATTTCTATACCCCTGTACCGTCTTTTTGAAATTAGAGCTTAAGATCTTATAGATAAAGATTCAAATTCTTAACTAATATTTCTTTTGAGGGACCAAGTTCTTTTGTTTTCTGCATGTCAGGATAGAATTTTAGTTGGAAAAGTTTAGTCACGGACTGGGCTTTTTGAGGCTGTTGGCAATTGACTGTACGAAATTAAAGTGCCATGGGCCCATTGAGGAGCGAAAAATGGATACTCTATTTGACCCTCGACCCACACATTGCCGCTACAATCTTTGAAGTCAGTCCAAGGAAAAAAAAAAAAAAAACGACATTATATTTCTTGATTGATTCAGGTAGGCCATGCAAATAATCATCAGGAATTTTAATTGGAGGACCAACTTGCCAGGTTGTTGTCTATCCAAAGCAATATAGCATGTCTCACCGAACCAGTTGAAAATACTAGTATGAGATATGAAGTTACCTGTAAATTGATTTTACCTACCGTTTTTTGTTTTATTTTATTTGATAAGTTAAGCTCATATTCATTGAAAAGGAACAGAGAGCACACAATTACAAACCTCTGGAGTCCTGCTGCAGACCGTATAACCACCCCACAAAATAAAAATAACAAGCTGTCAAAAACATCCTGAGGCAGTGCAGCTATTCCAACAATAAATCCACGGAGCAAGACAGCAGCAGTGGAGAGTTTTAAAGCACCCACAGCAATGAGAACAACAAGTACTCCCGCCCCCTGCAAAACAAAGACCACTTGGCAACATTCGTCGCTAAAGCAGGAAAAAGACACCAGTGATTTTATCTACCAATATTATTTTGTACCACCAATCCAATAATAAAGTGGTATACATGTGATGGAGGCTAATGATGACGAAGAATCATGATTGTTACAATCAAATCTTGGAACAATAATTGAACGCAGGAATTATCAATTTGATTCTTTTACCGCTTGGCCAACTCCCTAGCTGGCTCTCAAAATGAATAATATGGCCTCGCGACTTTTCCCGTAGGTTACAGCTCCTACGCAAAACATGATATTGCATGTGAGCTTGCCGTCAGGATAAATTCACCTTTGGATCATTAAATATTCGATTTTATCGTCGTTTGTTACTAACTTTCAATTTGTCCTATTAAAGTCACCATCACTCGCAAAATTATCGTTTTCGTTCTACCATTTATTTGGGAGCGTTAGCGTCCTGTCGGCCAGCCTACTTTGACAATTTTGCAAACGATACTAATTGTCATTGGAAGGACTTGAAACATAGTGACCCACAATGATAAACGTAAATTATTACCTTACCACCGATGAACTTACCCCTCATATATTTTATCTTACATTTTTTTTTCTTTTTTTTTGCTGTTTTTTGGTCTTCCTTTTTTTACTTTTTTTGTTTTTTTCCTTGGCTCCCTGAGCATGATGAAAATTACAGGAATCAAAGTTTGAAATTAGGGGTTATCAGCAATATTGCATTTATTTCACCTATAATTAAGTCGTCACAGTTAATGTGATTGCTATTGTAGCTAATGGAATATTTTAGTAATTGCATACCCTAATCTAAAAGACCATAAAAAATAATATGAAAATTCTGATTGCCTTACAATAAACAAGTGAAATCAACTTCACATTCCATGACAGTAGTTATCATAACGAAAACGTAGCTTATTCAGTGTCAATGGTATAAATCCACCACAAACTGGAAGGAAAACACAGAGGAAACAGGCAATAGCCATGCCACTTCAGACACTTTGACAAAAACAATATAGGAAACTTGAATGCATAATTGCATGCACACAGAGAACTGAGGCATGGAAGAGAAGAGACACATGAGACGCTTAGTTTAGGGGCACACGAAGCCTCTGGGGACTCTCCTACTGCAGACATTGAGGAGCAAGCTTAAGGAAAGTGGGATGTTGAGGTTGATGCCCAAGATGTTGGCTCTGATGACAGTGCAAAGGCAGATCGCGGCCTCGAGATCGACAAGGCCTTGGATGAGGGAACAGCAAGGTTGTACTGGGGGTGTACCAATAGTAACATTAAGCAATGAACCCAAGACATCTGCGCATATACCAAGTTTAAGAGCATCCCTTGGACAAGTTCCCCCAGAACCTGATCCTGGAGTTCCCCCAGAACCTGACCCTGGAGTTCCCCCAGAACCTGACCCTGGAGTTCCCCCAGAACCTGACCCTGGAGTTCCCCCAGAACCTGACCCTGGAGTTGGCCTTGGCCTTGGACCAGGACAACCCCCACATGCAGCAGCAGCTAGGTTGAAGAAGAGGAGGTTCAAAGCAAGAAAGAGAGCAAGTGAAGTTGTGCTTTTGCTCGAAGACATTTCTGAAACTATAGAAAAGTATACCAGAGTTGTAAGATTATAGCTACTTACCTAACAGTAACTATAGAAGAGAGAGTGCCCTTTTGGGGTGTGGAGTGATGGGCAAGGAGGGGGGCGAGCGTTGGTTTATATAGGAGGATGTTACAGGGTTGCTGGGCCCATTTTAAAAGGAAATTAAGTGAGAAAAGAGATCTGAGGCTTGGGAGGTTGGGATTTGCAAATTGCCATGTTCAGTTCCATGGCAAAATCAAATATCTACGATTCTATAGATCTATCTAGCTAGCCAGCTAGCATAAATTTTGACTCACTGTACCGCGTTCAATCCTACAACTATGCACGGCCATGGAAGATAATTACAAGTGCTTTGAATATTTTCATGACTATGCTTAGGGGCAACTATGCATTTGAGACATTCAACAAGTAAGTTGAAACTGTTAAATTTAAATTTTATTAAATAAAAAATTAATTTAACATTATATAGTTCATAGTTTGATATAATTTTTTAATAAATATATTTTCATGATGTGAAAGATGAGGCCCCATGATTCCGTATGCTTATATGGAGCTAGTGGTGACATTATTTTCATGGCTCATATACCATTCCTTGCTTGAATTTCTGCTTTGATTAAAAAACAAACATACTAAAACTGCATTCTGTTGATGTCATAAATGTATGCTCATGTGTATATAGAATCATAAGCTCTAGTAACTGATTGTTTAGCTAGGGAGTCAACAGCTGACTTTGCTGCCCTAAGTAACTCATAGTTTTTGATGAATTGTAGATGCCTTTTAATCACTGAAAAAGAAATATAATGTTTAATTTTACTAAATTTCTTAACAAAAATTTGAAATTATATTTGCTCAAAGAAACATTTGATCCTCTAACAACTAGATCACTTTGCTATAATGTTGTGAAGGATTGAACACTTACTAGACAATGCTTAAGGAGTCAAAATTTTTGCAATCCAAACTATTGCTATTATTATTTTTATGTTATGTTGAGACATTTTGTTAAGGTTCTATTGACTTTAAATTTGGGTCACAGTGCCTTCATCTATACATATTAACTTTTGGTAAAACACTTGTATGTAATCACCTATAAAAATTATCCACTTATCTACTCAAAAAATATTAAACAATCAAATTTATATATATATATTTATAGACACTCATTAATGTATATTAACATATATTTAATATTATGGGATTAAATAGCTAGTTCGGCTGGTAAACCAGTGAACTAAACTACAATGGGATTTATTTTTCGAAAAAAGAAAAAAATAATAAATAAATATAAAAATTAGTAATCTATTTTAATTTAGTTAATTTGATAATCAAAATAATTTACTTTGCGACTTGACATTGATCTAAGTCTGGTTTGTCTCTTTTTGTTTGAATTAATTTTTATCATTAAAAAAGTATACAAAGCTATTTTTCACTAAAACACTTAAGTCATTAGTTGAAATATTCAAATAAACTAATATTTTGAATTTAATCAAAATTATTTTATTTGTAATATTATATATATTCACATTAAATTATTAAAATGATCAATTTAATATAAAACATTAAATAAATGAAATCAATTTTATTTTTTTATTTTGTGTTATACTCACTTTCAATTTATAAAATTATATTACATGACAAATTATATGATATGCGCACAATTACTATTTCAAAATAACAAATATTAATGATCAACCAATTTAATCATTAACCTATTGATTAAATGGGTAATAAGTTTAAATAAGCATATCAATATTTTCTACAACCCTATCCTCCCTATACATTTTCTCACTATACTCTCTTCTCTCCAAATGTTCTACAAGAAAATTTATCAATGTTTTTGTTTTACTCTCTGTCTCTCTTCGTGTTTATTATCTCCCGTTCTATCATAGTTGTTACAATCAAATCTTGGAACAATAATTGAACTCGGGAATTATCAATTTGATTCTTTTACCACTTGGCTGAATCTCCAGCTGGCTCTCAAAATGGTACTATGAATGAATAATATGGCCTCACAACTTTTCTCATAGGTTACAGCTCCTATGCAAAACATGATAGTGTATGTGAGTATGTAGTCAGGATAAATTCACCATTAGGTCAGTAAAAATTCGATTTTATCGTTGTGGGTTACTACCTTTCAATTTGTTTTATTAAAGTCAGTATCATTCGCAAAATTATCGTTTTCGTTCTTCCGTTGTCTTTGGGGTGTTGGCGTCCTATCGGTAAACCCACTTTGGCAATTTTGCAAACGATACTGATTGTAATTGGATGAACTTGAAACATAGTGACCCACAATGATAAACGTAAATTATTAGTTAAACCACTGATAAACTTATCCCTTATATATTCTCTGTTATGCTGTCTTACATTTTTTTTTTCACTGTTTTTTGGTCTTCCTTTTTTTTTTCTTTTTTTATTCTTCCTCGGCTTCCCACCGAATATAATGAAAATTACAAGAATTTTACATATATTATCTCGTCAAAGTTTGAAATTATGGGTTATCAGCAATATTGCATTTACTTCACCAGTAATTAAGTCATCGCAGTTAATGTGATTGCGATTGTAGCTAATGCAATATTTTAGTAATTGTATACTCTAATCTAAATGACACATCAAAAGTAAGAGAACAATTCTGATTGCCTTATTACAATAAACGAGTGAAATCATCTTCACATTCCATGACAATAGTTATCATAACGAAAACATAGCTTATTCAGTGTAAATCCACCACAAACTAGAAAGAAAAAAAAAAAAAGAAAGAAAAACAGAGAGAAAACAAGCTATAACGTGCCACGTCAGACACTTACACAACACACAATATAGTAAACATGAATGCTTAATTGCATGCACACAGAAAACTAAGGAATGGAAGAGGAGAGACACATGAGACGTTTAGTTTAGGCACACATGAAGTTGCGGGGGGCTTTCCTACTGCAGACATTGAGAAGCAAGCTTAAGGCAACTGGGATGTTGAAGTTGAGGCCCAAGATGCTGCCTTTGATGGCAGTACAAAGGCAGATCGCGGCCTCGAGATCGGCAAGGCCTTGGATGAGTGTGCAGCAAGGTTGTACTGGGGGGGTACCAATAGTAACGTTAACCAATGAACCCAAAACATTTGCGCATAGGCCAATTTTAAGGGCATCCCTTGGACAAGTTCCCCCAGTAGTAGGAGGGGGAATAATTGGAGGAGTTCCCCCAGTAGGAGGGGAAGGAGTTCCCCCAGTAGTAGGGGGAGGAGGGGGAGGAGACGGCCTTGGCCCTGGAGGACAGCGTCCACATGCAGCAGCAGCTAGGTTAAAGAAGAGGAGGTTGAAAGTAAGAAAGAGAGCAAGTGAAGTTGTGCTTTTGCTTGAAGTCATTTCTGAAACTAGAGAAAAGAATACGAGAGTTGTAAGATTATAGCTACTTATCTAACAGTAGCTATAGAAGAGAGAGTGCTCTTTTGGGGTGTGGAGTGATGGGTACGGGGGGATTGGTTTATATAGGGCTCAGCGCAAGGAGGATGAGACGGTTGGTGGGCCAATTTTAACGGGGAATAAGTAAGAAGAGAAGGAATAAATCTGAGCATCATGTGTGTGTGCTCTTGTGCTTATAGCTGGCATTAGACAGGTAAGAGTTGTAGGAAAAGATTTGGAAGCTTGTGAGGTTGGGATTTGCAAATTGCCCATCTTTCTTTCCATCGTAAAATCAAATATCTATGATTCTATAGATCTATCTACCTAGCCATCTCGCATAAATTTTGGCTTACTGTACCGCATTCAATCCTATAATTATGTGCGGCTATGGAAAATAATTACGATTGCTTTGCATCTTTTCATGACAATGCTTAGGGACAATTATCGTATTTGAGACTTTCAAATAGTAAATTGGAATGTCTCAAGTTTAAATTTCATTAAAGAAAAGATTGATCTAACATCGTATAGTTCAGTCTGATAAGTTTTTTTTTTTTTAACCAACATATTTTCATGATGCGGAAGATGAGACCCCATGATTCCGTGTGCTTATATGGTGCTAGTGGTGACATTATTTTCGTGGCTCATACACCATTCCTTGCTCGAATTTCTGCTTTGATTAAAAAATAAACATGGTAAAACTGCATTCTGTTGATGTCACATATATATATATATAGGCAATTCATCAAAAAGTTGGTTGAGCTATAAATTTTCTATATACTCATTTAGTGGTTTGAACAGGAGCGTTCCAATTTAGAAACTCTAAATTCTAAAACCTTCTAAAGATTGTTAGAAATCTACATTAAAAAGAAGAGAAAAATTAAATAACATGTAAAATTAATTTTTTAAAATTTTAAATTAAAATTTAATGTCAAATTATATATATATATATATATATATATATATATATATATTATTTATCTAAATTCTATTTAAATTTCTCTCCTCGGGATGACAGGAACCTAGCTAGTACCAAAATAATCGTGGATTTGCGCTCTCTATTCTGAGATTAACAGCAGTTTCTGTTCTGAGATTAAGAACAATCTTAAGAGCAAATTTTATCCTTTTGGGAGCTTGTGGTATTGTGGATCTATTGGGACTGTGACTGTGTGGCTGTACAAAATTTATCTATTGGATTGGGTTGGGTGATTCTTTGATCATTGCCACCATGCTAAAATATTAAACGATTAGTGGATATACAATATATTTTTTTTCTTTCAATGAAATGGATGGAGCAAATATAAAAGTAATTAAATAAAAATAATATCACCGTTAGTAACTGCTTGTTTAAAGCAGAGTACATCAAGACATTAAAGCCAAGTTATAGAATCAAAAGTTCTATTAATTATTGATCTATTTTGATCCAGTTGTAATTTGATAATCGAAACAATTTATTGTATAACTTGGCACTGACTTAGCCTTGGTTTGTCTTTTTTTGTTCGAATTAATTTTTATCGTTAAAAAAAGTATATAATGCTATTTTTTCACTAAAACACTTAAATCATTAGTTGAAATATTCAAACATCAACTAATATTTTGAATTTAATCAAAATTACTTTAATTTTACTACTATGTATATATATATATATCATTAAATAAATAAAATTAACTTTGATTTTTTATTTTGTATTATACTCACTTTCAATTTATAACATTATATTAAATAATAAATTATATGATATGCCTATAAATACTATTTCAAAATAATGAATATTAATAATCAACCAATTTAATCATTCACCTATTAATTATAGTAATATTTTTTACATTTTTATCTTCCCTATACACTTTTTCACTATACTCTCTCTCCATATTTGTCGATTTTGCTGTTTTTTGTTTTTTTTTTTTTGTCTCTCTTCATGTTTTTTTTTCTCTCTTGGTTCTATCCCATGTTTCTTTTCTCTTTTTCTCTCTCTCTCTCTCTCTTTTTCTTTCTCTTTCCACATTCGTGTTCTTTTACCATCACTTTTTTCTACTCTCTCTTCTCTCTCTCTATTCATTCTCTCTCTAAAGTCTGTCTTTTTTCTTTATATTTTTTCCGTTTACTTTCATATTTTTTATTTCTTCTCTCTCTCTCTCTCTCTCTCTCTCTTACTCTTATCTGCCTGTACCTTCTGTTTCTATTGTCTTCTCTATCTAGATCTGTGCATTTTTCTCTTTATATTTTTATTCTTTACATTCTCTTTAGTCTCTCTCTATTCGTTCTACTTTCTCCTCTCTGTTCATAGTTTCTCTCTCTACATTTTGTTTATATATATACAGTAGTTAATAAAAAAATTATTGAAATAAAGTACTTATTGATGGAAAATAAAAAAAGTAAACAAACAAAAATAAAAAAATAAAAACAAAAAGTGGAAAAATAGCAACAAAAAACCAAACAGTAAGCAAATGGACTCCCTTAACAGAAAGGAAAAAGAATTTTATTTTATTTTTTTTTTTTTGGGTTGGTGACAAGTGTTAACTAATTACATTGGACTTTGCCTGTTCATCTGTGGCCTATTTCTGGTCATGAGACCTTCGGCCATGGCGTTGGTTGGTGGGAGTGTGTTGCTTGCGCTAGAGGGAAGCGTTGCTTGCGCTATACGGAAGCGTCACGGGGGCAAGTCTAGAAGCAAGCCACCATGGGCTCCACAGAATTATTTGTTGAAAATTTCAGTTCTAATGAATTGTCATGATTTGTTAATTCTTTTTCTTCTTTTCACACATTGTCTAGCCTTTTTTAGCTTCGCGTTAAGCTTATAAAATTTCCCCTCTTTTTAGTCAACATCAACCGTGTAACAAACACAATACAAAATCTCAATTGCTTTAGTTATTATAAAACCAGGAGGCACGAAGATGATTACTTATAAATTCCATAGGTTTACATGTGTCCTGTACTGAGCATAAAATTTCACTTAATATAATGCGCACGAATTGATACATGATATTATTTGACCACAATACTAAAAAAAAAAAGAAAATATCCCACAAATTCAAACCACTAGAAGAGTGATTGATTACATTTTACTGTATAGTTGGTTGATTGAAGTGTTTGAGCAAGTCAAGCAAGCACGATTGATCTTCGTTAGCTTGTGGGCACTAACCAAAAACTACCGGTTATGATTAGGTTAGTTTTGTTTTCTTGTAAAATGCGCGTTGCTACAAATTCAGAGCTTTCCACGGGACGAGTTGGCAAATCGTTGTGTTGACATTTAACCAATTGGAAATTAGAACCCCTCCACGAGTGTGTTGTCCAACCTTATTTGATTGGTCCTTTCGAAGTTGGTTCGAAGGAAATGAAAGCGACGTGAGAAAATTGTTTGGTGATTTGGTGCAATCCGCAATATATATGAAGATTCTTTCTCAGAGTCCATTATCTATTGGCATATATTACAGAGAATTCAGAATTGTGATTCAAGGATACAAAAAAAAGAAAGAAAAAAGAAAAAAAGAACAAAGAAAAAGAAAAGAATCCGTTGTGGCATTTTACAAACATGAAACACAATTTCGCTGAATGTCCATCAGACATATCTTATGTGTATATACTTATTAACCCTTTGAGAGTTTTTTTCGTATGGAACTCGTTCCTCCATCTCTCTTTTGTTTCCTTTGAAAATACTCTTGACATTTTACTCTTCTAGTTACTTAGTTACGAACAATTATAACATGAATAAAAGGGAAGAAGTTAGAATTAATGGAATTTCCAAATTGCGCATCATTATCTTTGCCTTGTTTATCTCTTTTTTCCTTCTTTCTTAAGCTTCCTATGAATGTCCTTTGCTCAGTTTCTCAAGTTACATCCTATAATTTAAATATTTAGATTGGTGGTCTGATTGTTTAAATCTACGAGAGAATATAGAGATTAATCTTATATATTAATTAAGGGAACAAATGGGTTTTTCTTTTGATACAATTAAGATCTACAAGTTGATAATTGCAATTTGCAGCCACTATAACTCAGAATTGCTTCAAGGAACAACAAAAAGGAAAGTCCGTGCATAAACTTCCACTTCCCCATTTGTCATAAGAGTGTCTAACAGAGCAAAGTCAAAATGCAAATATTAATTAAGGTAATTTGTGATAACACTGCTACAGAATGGGCTATATTCTAGATAAACATTGACCAAAATTCATATATAAATAATAAAAAAAAAACAGAGAAAACTTTAGGAAACGCAGCAGCTTTTATGGACATGAACTGCCACCCAAAAAAAAAAAAAAAGGTCAAGAGTGGAGAAGTTTAGTCGAAAACCTCAGAACAAATGCATTACTTTCTCATTACGTTAATTTTGGTCTCACCGTCCAAGAAATGATGATTGGAAATCACTTTCAAACCAAAGACTGGCAAGCCGATATTATGTTCACGGGAGTACGACTAACAGTAATATGGGCATGCCATTATAAATCTGCGGCCAAAGATACCTATAAAGAATGATGATTTTATTGAAAAAGATCGAAAAATTTTGGTCGACTAATAATCTTTCCCTTTTTCGTTTTCTGACCAGCTAAAAGCATAGTTCATTAAAACATCAAACTTGTATGTACACAAGAAATCGAGGGTGAATGATCGTAGTTTTCTTTTTTTGTGGGATTAAGGAATAAAGGGTGGTTCATGGTCTGAAATTGAAATTGGAATGAGAATGATAATCAATCAAAATCGGAAACAAAATAATTAATTTGAAAACATATTTAATTTACTCTAAAATTAGAATTAATTTTTTTTTTGTGGTCATTTGACTCATTTCGGAATCAAAATTAATATTCAAAATACTAAAATAGCTATGTCATAGTTAATATAAAAGAAACATTACTAAAATTAAAATAATAATGAAATGTAAATAAAAAATTATTAAAAACAAAAATATATAATGTAATATTAAATTTAAAATATTAAAATCACTTTAAAAATAAAATACAAATAGAAATTATAATAAAAATTAATCTAATAATCATAATCATAATCATAATAATAATATACTTCACAATAATAATTAAAAATATAAAATATAAATTAAAATATTAATATGAATTTTTTTTTGTAATAATAGTCATTGTTGATGGATAATTGAAATATTTTATAATATTTAATTTTGTTTTCATTAAAATACTATTTATTATTATTATTATTATTATTACATACAACCTTATTGACATTTTACATATGTTAAATTATAATATATAATTCATATTTTAAATTTTATCTAATAATTTAAATTTTTAAATAGAATAATTTTTTGACAATACATAAGATTTACTTTTGATATTTATTATAATAAATTTTATTATATTTATAATCATTTTTATATTTTAAAAAAAATATGTAATATATAAGAAAAAGAATGTGAGTGAGATTACCGTAAAAGATGGGGGGAATACTAACTCTTATGTATAGAAAAATCTCATTCTCATAAATAAACAAATGAAAATATATATATATATTTTTTTTACTAAAGACTAAAAACATGAATCATTTATTTTCAATCACATTTCAAAATTAAGAAATCTTAAACCAAACGGCCAAAGTGCAAACTGAAGTGTCTAAGAATAAAATTCAATATTGAGTAAAGACGTGAGAGCGGTCCTCAATCACGTCGTTGCTTCTCTATGTGCTGGGGGAAAGGCGTTCAATATTTTTGATAACGAGACGATTGCAAGCTTCTCTCTGCAATGTTTTGGTTCTAACATTCTTTTGAATTGAGATTTATTTTTATTTGCTCCTTATGTACACTACCTCAGTGTGCCTTTCAAGATTATTTTTGTATTTAGGGAGTGTTTTCTTTTATTATTTCTAACTTGGTATTATTATTTGACATGCATAAAGCTTCTTCACTTATCCCAAAAAAAAAAAAAAAAAAGATTCAATAATCTTAAGTGTACATGTAATCCATAACAATTGACCCTCTGTTTTGTTTCATCCCTTTGCTAATTGGCAATCCTTTACTAAGAAAACCTGCTCGACTTGCCCAGAAAAATCCACAACCTAACCTTAAGATTTAGTATTCAGCGAAACTAGGGTAAAGAAAGGAAGAAGGAATGGAGGGGCCAAAGTCAAATGGTGCAAAAGCCTGATGGGGCAATCATAAGAAATTCATAAATTTATACCAAAATTCTGTGGGAATTTTCAGGATTTCAAAAAGTAAGGGGGGGCCCCCCATGTTACAATGTGGCTCCACCGGCTTGAAAATCTTATAAGCGCGAAAACTGTATTGCCTGCCAGGCTGGCTCTATTCAGTGTTCTACGAGTATATTGCACATAAAACCACAAGCTGTTCACGGGAGTGCTCAAGAATGGCGTGAATGACGTCTGTCAAAGTTGTAATTTAAAGAATTAAGGACAACTGCTTAGAATTATGACAAAAATTCCCCCCATATTTTAAGCTCTGCTATAATAGAATCTCTTGCATTTGGCACCTACATTCATGGCCAGCCTTGGCACATGGCTTTTCTCTCATGTTCAATAACATATGTTGGTCAGTTTTGTTTTATCATTGCATTAAGATGCGAGAAACTCAGGCATATCTCTAATACACCAAACTTCCAAACTGTGTAGAGTAAAAAAAAAAAAAAAATTATATGTATACAATTTTATCTTTATTTTGTAAAATAACTCTAAATAGTTCAGTGTATAAATTCTTATGCACATGCCATATCAATTACGAGCATAGCATAACATTAAACCCTAGCTACTGGCTACAACTAGCATTTCCCTTTTTACAAAGTAAAAGTTGAAATTGTAGTGAGATAGATGGGTTTAAAGGGCTCTACAATTGTCTTCCTGTTTGTCAACTTTTTTTTCTTTGCCATTGTAAGTGGTTGCAACACTTGTGTTCAGCCTATTCCAAAGCCAAGTCCCACTGGACCCACGACTACTTCAAAAAAGAGCTGCCCCAGAGATGCCTTAAAGTTGGGCATATGCGCCAAGCTGCTTAATGGTGCGGTTGGCACAGTTGTTGGGAGCCCACCAGATGTCCCTTGCTGCTCGGCGCTTCAAGGGCTTGTTGACCTCGAAGCAGCAGTGTGCCTCTGCACTGCTATCAAAGCTAAAGTTCTTGGCATTAACATCAATATTCCCATCTCACTCAGCTTGCTTATCAACACTTGTGGGAAGAAGCTTCCTTCTGACTTCATTTGTGCCTAGGCAAATTCTTCATTATCATTTCTTTATCCTTCTCGTTTTCCGCCTGCTTTCAATTTGATGTATTTCTGCTATTCCTCATGTATCTCGCAAATATCTGCAACTTAAGTTTCCGAACCCCTATTATGATGTGAACTCCTAGACATTCTTTTGTGCTTTCTTATGCGACAAGTGTTCAATAAGCTAATGCTTCAGATCACATTTCTTATTGTAGCTAACAAGTTGGTTTTCTATAGCCTGGGTCGGATATTCAATTGATCGACTAAGAAAGCTATATTTTTTACGATGATATTATTTTCTGTATGTCACACATTTAGTTCTATGATTACGATCCATATCGTGAAGAGAAACATACATTTGTCGTAAGATGACGAGCATCATTATTAATAGCGTGAATATTACCCCTTTATATTTTTTATGTGTGGAGCACTGTTAGAGTTGCTGAGACCATAACAAACATGATATTTGCAAATATCCCATGGAAATAAATCATTTTGGGTCAGGCGTCGGGCCGGATCAGCTTCAAATCAAATTGGGTTATGATCAAATCGGATTTAAGTCACCTAAATACAAATTATGTTCTTTTACGAAAAATATTTTGTAGACGCACTCTTTAACATACTTATTATACACAATTAATAAAATAATTGATTTTCTCGATAAAAATGATCTGTATTGTAATGAACAATATAAAATATCACCGTTTAACCCTTTTTCTTTTATTTTTGTACCTTTTCTTTATCAATTGTGTATAACAAGCTCATCCATAAGTGTGTCTACCTAGTCTTCTGTTTTTTTTTTTTTTTCTCTCTTTTTATATGTAAACCTGTTTTGAGTTTGTGTAGATCGAGGTGGGATTATATTATAAGGTTATTTTTTAATGTCTCGACCCGGCTGGATTTTAGTTTCGGACTACATTACATAAGTACATAGTGTGATAGGTATAAATAAATATAATGTAATTTATACGACACAAAATAATATTTGATATTATATAAATATTATTTAATATCACATAAATTTTATCTAAAGTTTATTTTATTTTTATATAATTTTATTATATAATACTAAATATGGTATTAAATACTATTTACGATATAACTACACTGTATATACTAATCAATATCTCTACCTAACATTGTCCTTTAGTTTCAAACCGGGTTTCTCGCCTCTAATCTAGTTGGGGCTGACAATTCATTGGGTCTTTAGATCGCCTAGGCAGACAATTATGGGCCGACATGTACTCTCAGTCGGGTGTTTTGGAGTGCAACTATAGATGGGTTGGGCTTGGACCGAAGCTGATTTCAATTGCTTATTTCGTTTTTTCTGGTCTGCAGAGGAGATGGCAAACCTTTGTAGGAGAAAGGGGAGGGGTGAGGGAGGAGGGGGCAGAGGTTCAATTGTCTATTTCTGAATGATTAATCGGCTCAAATTGGGTAGTCCTACCAGCATGGCCTGGGCTCCAAAGTGACCCAATTATTAACGTGGAGCTGTAGCGCTCTTCAAAGTGCCCCAACACATAGGAATCCAACATGAATGGACTAGACGTTCTGAACATGTTAATCCTAGTTAAGTAATAATACTAAAGTTGTGATTGAAAAAAAAAAAAACAAAAAAACAATACTAAAATACGAGCATAGTTTTGTGGGAATGGGAGAATTAACATGTAACTCATAACCGAATAAGTCTCCTAATGAGCCCAAGTATATATATATATACCATATTAATATTTCACCAACTTAACTGGTAGGCTGTTAAGTTTCCCATCTTTTCATATTTTCCACTGCAAATGCAATTATGAGTTATAACAGCCGAATTTCGATTACTTACAAAAAAAACAGGATTGCTTGCAGCTCCGGAACTTTTGGCTGTTCCACATTTAGTCAAACCCAGAATTTAAAAAGAAAAGAAAAATGAAATTCAGAAGGAAGATGAAAAAAGTGGAATTTGAAAATTTCAGTCCAAAGAAATCTGAACTTCGAAATCGTTTTGGAAATGGGAAAAAGGGAGAATAACAACCAAGATTGACTAGAACTTAAGTTGGAGGCAAAAATGAAAGAGTATTGAGATTTAAATAGATATTAGCATAGATATAAGGGTTGAGGGTTGAATTGGTTTGGGGTTTAAACCCTAAATCTAAAACCAACAAAGCTTTTTTTTTTTTTTTTTTTTCAATCTAGCCGAATTGGTGAGAGAGACTTAATTACGAGCGAAGTATGAAATTCGAACTCTAAATCAAAATTAGATATATTTCATAAAATTTCATTTCAAAATGGGAAAAAAAATTTATAATTTAGAATTTTTGAGGGGCTTGGGTTCATGGCCCAATAGCCTTTCCTAGTTCTGCCTAACAACAAAGTCAAGGTCAGCATCTTTTAGCACAGGCTTTGTTTTACGATCCTTCTGTGGTATATATCACAATGGACTTAAGCCCGGATTTGATTTGAACAAGCATTTCTTCAATTTTGCTTCTCAACTGGAACTGCAGAGGTAATCCAGTTACGGTTTACCCTCTCCAAAAACTGAAACTAAACGTGGAAGAATTGAATTAAAATTGCTGGTTAGTTAATTCGGTAAACATTAAACTTAAACATTTTATTTATTTTGAAATTCTCTTTTCTTTCAAAGTTTTTTATTATAAAATTCTGTTAGTCTTAACATTATACTGCTCATTGGATCGAATTAATTTTTTTCTATGAAAATCAGAAAATATTATGTAATTTATCAAAGAAAAACTTGAATTATTTTGGAATCGAATCAAAATGGAAATGCAAGCAAACCATGGGGCCCGATTCGTTTTTGATTTTCCTAACTATCAGAACAGTAACCAGATCGACCCATGATCATGTCTACTGTTGCAATCATAGAGAATAATTTGATTAAAATACACACACACACTAAGACTCTGGCGGTCTATTTGTTGAAAAATATCTTTTAAAAAATATTTTATAAATATTAAAATTTCATAGAAAGTATTTTACAGAAAAAAAAATTTATAACTTCTGCTTAAGGAGGTTAAATTTTTAAATTTTTGAATTTTTATTGTAAGTTTTTTTTTACTCTTTCTCTCTCTCTCTCTCTCTTTTTTCTAATAATTTCGAAATTAAGAAAAAAAAATTTAAAAAAAAATGATCACTCTTTTATTATTAATAAAAAATATTAAAAACAAATTAGATTTTTTTTTTTTTTTGTTTCTCTTTCTCTATTTCTCTTTTTCTCTCTTTTCACTTTCTTTCTAATGATTTCCAAATTAAAAGGAAGACAAAAGAAATTATTTTTTTGTTATTAGTTTCATAAATGCCACTTTATTAGTGTTATAAAATATTTTCACTTAAGATATTTTATGAAAGATAAATAAATTTTTTGTCGATACAAAAAATATTTTTTTGTTAATTTTATATTTTTCATAAAATAAACAGAACCTATGACTAGAGAACTCACATGTACTTCGTTGGAATCATCACAATTTGGCCCCAGAAATTAAATTTTAATCAAAATGATAGAAAAGGTTATATGCTCTATCAAGCAGATTGCTGGCTTATCAGTCCCAAGATATATATATGTATATATATATATATAAAGCAGATTGATCAGAGGCCGTTCAATATACATTCCATTGTTTGCTTTTGTCTGTTGGTCTGATCTCCAATTTTACTACTTTGAGCGGTTCAGTTAGTGGGGGTATCAAATGTGCATCTTTCTTTTCAATTTTTTTTTTTTAAGTAAAAAGACATCCTTAGAATGTAATCTTATCATTATATGCCAAAAGAAAATGTAATCTCACCATTATATGCCAAAAGAAAGACATAATCACTTAGCAATTATAAATTATGAATTCCATCCTCGAATTTTTTGGAGTGAACGATCAATATGCTCGGCTTCCATCGGTAAATGCAAAGCCTTCTGTCTTTTTTGTTCCTTTTCTTTTCTTATCAAAATGGGTCGCATTAAGCGCTGGATCGGAATCTATTGCTGTTTAACTATATGATAAACTATTTGGCCGTTGTGTTAATGATCAGCTAATAACGATAATAGAAAAGGTTGATTCTTCCGACAAAGGCTAGTCTTTTTGGCGATGACTGTGCTATGAGAGTGCTCCATTTTCTTTATTTTATTATTTTTTTAATTTTTAAAATTTTTTTTTTTGGTTTATAGAGACCAGACATCCAATTTTAAATCTGAAATTATGAGTTTAGATAATTTTTTTCATTAAATTTTATGGCCAGCAGCAGAGTGCTTCATTTTCTGCTCATGCAGGATTTGATACTTTCTCCGAACATTTTGCAACTAAAATCATGAGTACAGAAGGTCGTGTAGGAGAGTGCACCGTCAAGATCATCTGCAGAGGAATTTAGTCTCGATTGACACTTCAGTTAACTTGAAGATCGCAAAAGCTCATTTGAGGATAACCATATTGTAAATTTTTTAAAAAACGAAGGACTGATTTCTAAGATGGTGCGAAAATTTATCGCCTTTGAAAGTGCATCAGACAGAAAAATGTGATCGGAAGAAGTGGTGCTGGTAGTAGCAATTTAGAAATAAATAATATATTTCATCCTTCTCTCTCCTTTATTATTATTATTATTATTATTATTATTATTATCATTTTCCTTTTGTTTTAAGAAAAAAGAGGAGAGTGAGAGACTGAGTGATATAGAACAATATGCTTTCACATAATGAAAGAGTCTTTTATCTTTCTTTTTCTTTAATTATTGGAGGTGGGGGGGGGGGCATTAGGCACTTTCTTTCGAACTTATTTATATTATTACTGTATGAAGGGCCTAGGTATTTGACTATTACATAAAATCACTTGTTGATAACGATAATGGAAAATGCTTATTTTCCAGATAATTGGAAATTTTTGTCACCTCTGAAAGTGGGACACAACAAGGTGGAGATGACTTCGTTCTTTATTTGTAATTACTATCTTTCTATAAGCAACAGAGACGTGAAATGGAGAACTGAACTTGATCAATAAGAGATGATATCATGGCTGCGAAGATAAGAATGGATATATTTTAATTAAAATTTGAGCCTGACGGTTTGAATTGAAGTGTAAGATATTAAAGATCTCGGCTATGAATCTCTCTTCAACCACAAAAGTAGTAAAAAACAGCAAACGTCGCTAACTTTTTTTTATTTTTTTTATTTTTTATCTATTTATAAGGAAGCTAAGTAAGTCGTGAGCTATATATATAACATAAGGTAACTTTTTTTTGGATATAAAAAAATATAAATTTTATTTATTAAAAATTTATCAAACTGTTAATTATATAATACGAGATAACTAATTATTAATCAAAGAATTTGTATCGATGTGAAAACTGCTCCAAAGATATCCCTTACCGTAAGACAAAAAAGAAAAACCAAATCTCGAAGAACTATAAAAAAAAAAGTCCCACCGAATCGGATCATGTAAAAGAAAATTAAAAAAAAATAAAAAAATTTTAATAAAAAAAAGTAAAGGAAAACAAAAGACGCAACTCTTTCTATTAAGTATAATAAAAGTGGATCTTCCCCAGTTAAATCTTCCCAGGAGACTCACGAACCTTTTTTTTTTTTTTGCTTTATTCTTTCTAAGGTCGAGCAATAATAAAAAAAACTTGCAGTATCTTTCATTACTATCAAAAATAAATAAATAAATAAATAAATGAGTGAAACTCGCTATTTTATTCCGTGGCTAGTTGTTGGAATCAGAACATTTCGAAAAAGAAAAGCTAACATGGATTCAACAGCAAACGTACGGTATTAAAAAAATTTAATGCAATTTAATTATTCGCTAATGAGTTTTTGGATTTTATCAATTCTTCTTTCTTTGTTTCTCGCGATTTGAAATGCATTGCACGTACGCTTGTTTGGTTAGCATTTGACTAATATATGGATAAATTAATCTGATGCTGTTTTATCCAATTCTTCACAATTGATCAACTCCCAATACATATTATGTCCTGTGCATTTTAAAAAAGAATTCCAACCTCAACAACTCCCAGTTGGAGACAAGCCAGGCTTGCTTGCATACAGAATCCATCCATCCAGCACATATATTGTTAGTTGTGGACGTGTGCACAGTTTTTATTTTACTTTGATATTATATTTTTAATTTAGAATTTTAAAATACTAAATCTCTGAATTATTCATATTTATATATTATTTATTTTTTCGGCCCCGTCGTCTAATGTAAGACTTGTTGTCACAAGTTCATTGATATATATACACACTGTTTGAACAAGTCATGGTGAGATTTTATTGAATGAAGAACAAAGCAAAGTTGTTACAAGTCAAAAGAGGCGAGGATGGGTAGCGAAAGGGAAAACTAAAATCAGGCAATGAGATTAAGTTGTATGGTAATTCTTTGTTCGGCTAGGCTATCTCCAAGTTGTAATTATGTTTAAAATTCTAGGTGGCACAACACCATAGTGAATCAAAAGTTCTAGGAAAATTCCGTTTCAATTTCCATAGTCGCAACCCTTTTTTATTTAGCCATGTGAGAGCTCTAGAATCAGACTCTTAATATGAAACACATATTCCTGAGGAATTATTTTGATCTTGTTAATTCAATAGCCTCGAGGATCGCTAGAAATTTTGCATGATTTGAGTCCATTCACTGACGGAGGAAGAGAACATACCCATTAGAGTACCTACGGAACCTGCCTCCAGGTCGTGGATTTTCAATGGCCGACCCATTGACATTCCCATTTGAGTTCGTCTGATCGAGGAGGAACTGAAGCCTGGAACCATGTAACACAAGTTTGGAGCAGAGGTAAAGCGATTGAATTTCAGCGGGATGGCTATCATCCCAAGACTTTATCGAGTGATCGTTTTCATGGGAATCAAATCAGGCAACTTGTCCCACAGAGGATCTCATTCCTACAAAGCTGCTTGTTTTTTTCAACCAAATTGTCTATATCACAAGGAAGAATATAGCAACAATCTATATGCCCCACTAAAGTTTACCGCAAACTCATATTTGATAACCCAACAGAAAGAATAATCGCCAAACTAAATTGTCCAGACAATCGCCAAACTAAAGTTAAAATCAAAATCAAAATCAAAATCAAATTGATCGATATTCCCAAGATTCGTTGGTCGTTGAAATGAATTACAGGTATTCAATGCCAATCGATGTAACCAAGAACATGACAAGTGCTGCGGACAAGGATTTTAGCATCACACGAATTATTACGCGTGGTGTGTGACGAAATTTAGCCACTTACAATCATGCAATAAAAACGACACAACTCCACAAACGCGTACAGCCCCTCTTGCAGCCCATCTTGAGCTATGCTTGACCATATGCTTGGGTGTCATGGGACGGCTAGTCTTCCTCTTTCCCTCCTCTCCACTCACTCAGCTGGCCCACCATCTCGCCAATGACTATCCCACACCTGTACATATATATAATGATAGGTGAGTTTTAATTCTTGTTCACCCCTCTCTCTCTCTCCCCTCTATTATGAGATAGTCTAGTAATGCGACATCCACTAGCCAACCGGGGTATTGCGTGTCCTTTTATCTTTTTTAAACACCTAGGATTTAGCCACCTGTCTGGGTTCTTGTCCGGAGTATTTGGCTTGCTGATGTAACCTGTGAGACACTCGGGTGGACATTTTTGAGAGCCAAAAAAATGTGCATTCTAATGCAAACTCGTAATTAATGAAATTAAAAAAAAATATAGGTATATATAATTTTAATTACTTTTATAAACATTATTTTTATAGTTCGAATGCACATAAAATGTTATTTAGTCTTGATCCCATTTACTTATACTCCAAAGACATCTCATGTTTATCATTGTTTTTGATTCTATAAAAAAAAAAAAAACCTTAAAGAAGGGAATGAAATTGACGTGAACCGATCATAGAGTCTAAGAGGTCCCAGCCCCACCGACCGATGACTCTTTTCCAAACTGGATTTCAATTTCTGCTTGCCCACCTAACTTTCCTTTCGAAGTGTAGCCTCAATTAATTAACAATTATTCCCACTCTTTTAACGTTAAAAGAAATTTTATATATAAAAATAAATAAATGGTTGAAATTTAGCCCCATAACGCACGGAGGATGGCATGCCACGCGTCTCATTCGTCGGTCAAAGCCCATATAATTGCGCTACTTCATTTAGGCATAGTTCCAATTAAAATTGTCTTGCTTTTCCCTGCCAGCCACTTAAGAAAAACAAAGACAAAAAGATTAAAAATAAAAAAAAAAAAAGGAAAAGAAAAGAAAAGGAGGAAAGCACTTTTTCTTTTTGTAGCCGTCGACTACAAGCAACAGATCAGATGATCAAGCAACCAGACACGTGACCGTATTGCAGAGCCCCAAAGTTGACTAAAAATGATTTGGTTTAATTATTTTCGGACGAACATACAACAATGTTCTGCACGCGACAGGGAAGGTTGTGCAACGTTGGTCACTTTTTACGGTCAGCTTTTGGGTTAGAGCTAGGAGAGGTTACTGTACAGTGGACGGTCCACACTGTTAATAGTAGTGGGAGTTGTTAATGTTGGCGCATGCTTATTCTTTCTCTTGCTAGTTGCTCTTGAATAAATCATTTCACGTGCTGCTCAAAGAAAAAAACAAAAAAAAAAAAAAAATCTTTTCACGTTCATAAAAGACCATTGGAACGCATGACTGATTGCATTCAAACTTTTCATTTTTGCAACACAAACCTTCCAAACCCCATTATTTTTTCCTTTTGGGTGCATCAGAATTAAGTCGATAAATTCTTCGGGCAACTGATAAATGTGTTAAAGCTGATCCTAATTTGGATGCAGAAGCTGCAGGGAAAGGAACACTGTGCCCTTTTTTTCTTTTTTTTCAAATATGTCGGAAATTAGGCACGTTGTGCAATTAATGAAGAGCAATTATTGAGAAGCCATGAGCAATGTGTTGATCACACTCCCCAAGGCAAGGGAAGTGACTGTTGTGGTCCAAACAGCTTTTCTTCCCCTTAGATATCCCGAGAAAGAGACCTACCTCAGTATTTTACATCCATGATGAGACGATTCATGCGGTTGATGGTCTTGTAAAACAAGCGTGCTTTAAGTAAATAAATCTCATTGTCTCGGTTGTAATTAAGCTTTGCTCTATTTCTATATCTCTGTCATTTTTGCTTCCTTTGTTAAGTTTTTCTTTTTTCTTTTTTAATTACGTAAAAATTTATTCATAATTGTTCCAACAAAAAAATAATTCTCAAAAAATAAATATAATAAAAATTGCTTTAAATTTTATTTATACTTATTCTAACAAAAAATAATTCTTTTAATATATATATATATAATCAATGAACGACAGTATCCAGCTATCTAGCCAAAAGTTTCCTTTGTTAAGTTACTTGGCATTAATCTCGTACTCTTCTGTTATTTCTTTAATAAAATATATTATCAATTCACCAAAAACATAAACGGTGGGATGAATGCGGGTGTCAACCAACTTAATTAATTAAGTCTCTTTGCTGTTGTCCTCAAAACTAAAATTAATTATCCGGCTTATAGCTTGAGAGTTAACATCGTCTGGCTGTAAATGGGGGGCTTCTTTTTTCTGGCTTCAGGGCAGATTTTGTTCACTGTGACTTATTTTATTATTATTATTATTTTTTTTTTTTTTTTTTGTGGATGCAGTGTTGCTATACAGGTCAGAAGACTTTGTATAGTTAAACAGCCATCTATATATTGTGCAGGCCATTTTTTTTGTATAGTTGGTTAGCAATTAGAAGGTCCTTTATTCGGGAATGTAAATAAGAATCCTTTATTCTAAAGGGCCCTTTTTAATTTTTAATTTTTAATTTCTTTTGTTACAAGGGAGGCCAAAAGGTCAATAAAACAGAACAGAGTCACTAAAATTCAATCATAGAATCAATAAATTTTAACAATACTGTTCCAACCAGACCAGTTACAGTAGAAGCACAATACCTTAATGTTTCTATGGTGCTTCTACCCAAAAGACTGTAAGCCATCAACAAGAGGAGATTATTGCCTAAGCATCCAAGCTGTCTTCCTAATTCCAACGTTGGTAATGGAATCATCAAAAACAGATGACCTTCAAAATGGTTCATCCTTGTTTTGATGTGTAACCATTGCATAATTAATATGAAGGGGATTTTTGCTTGTTGCACATTTAAATCATAACTTACAATTTATATAGTGTGAGGCTAAAGCCAGGCTATATGTATGTTCCAACAAGCTCTAACAACTAAAATAGAACTTTTGGTACATTGCTCTAACAACTAATTGGAGTGACATTAAAGAACAACAAATTGATTGTCCAAATCCATTCCTAGATATCATAGTGTTAGGCCCAATAGTCTCTTGAAGGATGCAGGATTCTTTGCAGGGTTAATTTAATTTACCAAGGTAACCATGAAATTTGAGAACACAAATTCTTCCATGCAATTTTTCTTTCCTTTTCTTTTCCTAAAAGAAATTGATTCCTTCTCATCCTTCCATGGACTCCAGCTTTTATGAACAAAACAACAAAAATTTTATATTTACAATAGATTTTAACTACAATTATATATATATTAAAAAAAAATTGAAACCAGGCCAGACATCAAGATTTAGTTATTTACAATGCAGAATTACTAGGGGTCAACTTGGAAGAACAAAGGTCTTATTGGCGAGTTTCTATCAATATACTTAAATCAATACCTTATTTATATGATTTTACGAGGTTGGGTGAAAAAACAATTTATAATGACTATACAATCACACAATAATAAAGATAATCATTGTGATTAAGCTAGAAATTATAGTGATAACAATAGGTATAATTTTGATTGTGATGATGTCACGTGTATGAAAGGGAATCACAATAATGTTACTGTAATATCATAACATATATTGATACTATATCAAAAAAATTATATAATTCAAAATTTTAATTTTAATATGGTCGAAACAAGGATACAAAATAGGGGGCACCACTACAAGGACACGGAAAATCGACACATTCCTCATATCATTTTTTGAGATTCAAATTTTTAAAATATGCACGGAGTAAATAAAATGTGTATAAAAGTTTGTAAAATATGCAATATCGTGAAATACAATTGTTGTTGCACTTTTTTTCTCTAGACGTTATGCACGTCTTATAGCATTCCTAATAAAAAAATGACAAATCCTTCAGGAAAAAAAGAAAAAAAAAAACGAAGTTATCCAAATTCTTTTGCTCAAAGAAGTCCTGCTATGGAAACACACTACACTATTATTTATTAGACATAATAAAATGTAATATAATTATATCACATAAATAATATTTAATATCCCATAAATAACAATTAATACTATCTAATGGTTTCTCTCTCTTTCTCTTGCATTTAACATAATTTGAACAAAATTTGCGGATAAGTGCAAAAGCTCGAATCTTATCCAAACTCTAAATTGAATCAACAATGAGAGAACGCAAAAGGAAAAAAAAAAAAAAAAAAAGAAACACCATAAAAGAGAGGAACAAAAGGACAGAAGAATCAAAAATGGCTGGCCATTTAACCAGGATTCTCGAACCACAGCCCCAAAAGTAGGGATATTACATCATCACATTAACTTCACATCCACACGTGTCACCTCAAAGTTTCATCATTTGCACTTACTCAACGTGGCTTCGATAAAACCCAATCTTAATCTTTTAATTATAATTAATCAAACATTTTTAGATGATTTATTAATACATATTTATATTATTAAATTTTAATTATTAATTATAATTAATTTACTATTTTTAAACATATAATAATTATAACTAATAATTAAAATTTAATAATATAAATCTATATTTATATTTGATTTTTGTGTCTACTTAATTTTTTATTATTTAAAAAATGTCACTCGACTCACTATAAAAGGCCCAGTTTCTTGCAGGTCCTCATCCCTCTTCCTCTCAGTAATCACTACTACTTTTTTTTTAATACCTTGTCGGATCTTTGGCAACGCAATTGAAGGCTGCAAGCATACCAAAATCTCTGTAAACGCCAGCACTCACAAGTCACAGAGAGAACTCAAATTAAACATTGATGGCTCAGACTCTCCCAACAGAAACACAAGGCAAAATCCTCTCAGATGCATGGGACTACAAGGGACGCCCTGCCGACCGGTCCAAGTCCGGCGGTTGGACCAGCGCTGCCATGATTCTAGGTCCCCTCACATACCCATTTCCTCTTTTTTCAGCCCTTTTTTTTTTTCTCTCTTTTTTAATAGGAGGGATTTCTTTCAAGCAAATCTCTGAATGAAGAAAGGTCGGATATACGTGTGTGTTCGTTTGTTCTCTTGCTGCTTTCTTATTGGGGGGCGTTTTAATTGCTTGGTTGTTTAGGCGGAGAGGCATGTGAGCGGCTAACAACACTCGGTATTGCTGTTAACTTGGTTACTTACTTGACGAGTACTATGCATTTGGGCAATGCTCTGGCTGCCAACACCACCACAAACTTCCTTGGAACATCTTTCATGTTGTGTTTGCTTGGTGGATTTATTGCTGACACCTTTCTTGGAAGGTTCGAACTTTTTTTTTTTTTATATATATATATTTTTTTTGTTCTTTCTGCCAAACCAAACCACAGAGCTTATCCTGCTTCTGCCTAATTATATATATATTATTATTGACCCTTTTTCTCTTGCAATTTTTTTCCATTTTTTGAACAGGTATCTCACCATCGCCATCTTTGCTACCGTCCAAGCAATGGTAAGATCCACACTACCATTAATTGACTCTCCTGCCTCATCGTCCCCCCCTTGTGTGAAGAGAAACTAGATTTTTTTTTTGAACAATTAAAAAAACAAAAGTATAGTCGGAGTCATCTTCTGAACAATGGTAACTCCGCATAGTCTCCCCTGCATTAAAGGAAAAGGGCACCGAATTTGGATTCCACACCGTACCACATCAGTTTTTCCATATTCAAGGGACAACTATTGTGCAGAAATTTGAACCGTGACTAGTAGTGTGGCCACACGAGGACTTATTACCGAATTCCAACCTGGGGTGGTGACAGAAACTAGATTTAAGAAAAGGAAAATTCATATTTTTTCCTACCAATCAATATTGATCCAATCCCCAGCCCACTTCCCAGTTCGGGGGTCAGAACTTCTCACTTGATGCATGTACCAACAAAAATATGTTGCGAGAGTCAGTTTCTCATTTTTATAATGTTACTTTTTATCAGTATGTTGCTTCATTTTGATGATTCAATTACTATCTACCAGGGTGTCACAATATTGACAATTTCAACTACAATGCCAAGCCTTAGGCCACCAAAATGTTCCGGCAACACCGGCTGCATCCCGGCAGACAGCAAGCAACTCACGGTTCTGTACTTAGCTCTGTACCTTGTTGCCCTTGGCACTGGGGGTCTCAAATCAAGCGTCTCCGGCTTCGCGTCGGATCAATTCGATGACAATGAACCGGAAGAGAGGAAACAAATGAGCATGTTCTTCAGTTGGTTCTTCTTTTTAATCAGCGTTGGCTCGCTTGCTGCAGTGACAATTCTTGTTTACATACAAGATAACTTAGGCAGGCAGTGGGGGTACGGCATATGTGCATGTGCCATTGTGCTGGGACTATTCGCGTTTCTGTCCGGGACAAGACGGTACCGTTTCAAGAAATTGGTGGGGAGTCCGTTGACACAAATTGCGGCGGTGTTTGTGGCTGCTTGGAGGAAAAGGAACTTGGAATTGCCTTCAGACGCATCAGTTCTCCATGATATTGATGACCTTGAAGACGGACGCAAGAAGAAAAAGCAAAGATTGCCCCATAGCAAGCAGTTCAGGTCACTAAAGTTACTTAGCCTTTACACCCCAATTTTTTATGCCGTATCATTTTTCACGAGTCTTAAGAGTAAACATACAGGCTGCTCACAGGTTCTAGTCAGAGAAACAATCTCGAGCATAAAAACCATTTTCACTTTCTTATTGAAGGTGGTCGTTTGTTAGGTGGGAAGGGGACAATTATAATTTAAAAGTTCGAATTATTGAGGAATTTGATCAGGAGCGAGTAGGCCAGTCTGTCTACTCGTAAATTAACATGGTTCTTGTCTTCACCATCGATCCACTCGTCCTCGCATCCAGATACCTTTTCCCAAGTTAACTCACGAATATCATCTAGTCTACTTTTTCTGCAAATTACATCGGAATATGTCATGTCATGTCATGCTTCCACAAGAGACAGAAAGAAAAAGAAAGAGAGAGAACAGGAGAATATGCATTGGTCTCCTAAATTGGCCCACTGTCAACCCTTTTATCTTCCCAGATCCTTCTTGGCTGTATCTTACAATTATTTGTCATTCTCTAAACATAATTAGGGTGCTGTTATATAAATGCGGGTTTTCGAGTCACCGTAACGCGAGCGTATAAAAAGTGCAATCAGCATCATTAATTGTAACAATAATAATAATAATAAGATGATAAATGTATAATTTAATTATCATGATTGTACTTTCACGGACTCACGTTCCTTCCTGTGTCGAAAATCAAGGTCCATCTAACTTTTTTTTTTTCTATGATTGATTGGCTCCATGTGCGTTGCATTGCAGATTCTTGGACAGAGCCGCGATAAGGGACCCAGAAGTCAGTCTAGTGAACAAGTGGAACTTATCAACGTTAACCGACGTCGAAGAAGCGAAATTAGTTATCAGAATGCTACCCATTTGGGCGACTAACATTATGTTCTGGACAGTCTATGCCCAAATGACCACATTTTCTGTGTCACAAGCCACCACCATGGACCGTCGCATCGGGAAATCTTTCCAAATACCACCAGCATCTTTAACAGCATTCTTTGTCGGCGGCATTCTCTTGACCGTGCCAGTTTATGACCGAATAATTGTGCCAGTTGCAAGAAAATTCCTCAAGCACCCACAAGGGCTAAGCCCCTTGCAACGCATTGGGGTTGGTCTTGTTTTGTCAATTTTGGCCATGGCAACAGCCGCTCTCACGGAGTTGAAGAGATTGAGAGCCGCGAGATCACATGGTTTGACCAACAATCCAACGGCCGAGATCCCTCTAAGTGTGTTCTGGCTGGTCCCACAGTTTTTATTTGTGGGGTCCGGAGAGGCATTTACGTATATCGGGCAGCTTGATTTCTTCCTAAGAGAGTGCCCCAAAGGAATGAAGACTATGAGCACTGGACTCTTCTTGAGCACCCTCTCACTTGGGTTCTTTTTTAGCTCTTCATTGGTTAGCATAGTGCACAAGGTGACGGCCAAGAATCCTTGGCTAGCAGATAATCTGAACCAAGGGAAGCTTTATAATTTTTATGGCCTTTTGGCAATTTTGAGTGGCTTGAACTTGGCTGTGTATTTGGTTTGTGCTAACTGGTATGTCTACAAGGATAAGAGGCTTGCCGAGGAGGGAATTGAACTGGAGGAAGTTGATGAGCCCGTTTGCCATTGATAAGGAATTTCCCTCCCCTCTAATTTGTAGACCAGACCTTCAAGTCTTTTGCTTTTTAAATAATATTGCAATCTCTATGTATGAAAGGCATGCAAAGGGAACAAAGAAAACTTCACAATGCTGTGGTGCTTTTTGAGAACACAACAAAAGATGAAGACGGGTCTCCATTTCACGTGTATAACCTGCAACAAGCATTTAAATTCCTGTCGTTTTATGGGTTGTTTTGTTTAATATACGAAAGATGACTTGTTTTTCTTTTCGATGAGTTATTTTCATGCTTCAATGTACAATTAACATAAAACAAAAAATAAATAAATAAAAAGAAAGAAAAAAATTTTCCCAATACACGAGTCTCTACACGAAAGGCTGTCGGAAGGATTAGGTGCCGATACAACAAAATTTGAGGTTTAATTACAAATGCTTATATATAAATAAACACATGACTACTTTCATTTTTTTGATTTTAAAGTCAATGGTCTAAATAGGCTTAATGTGAAAAATCACACTATTTATCTATAATATAAGAGAAGCACAATCCATATGGAGAGCATCAGTTTGTTTGACGAAGAATGAATTGGAGTCATGACTAGAAGCTCCTCTGCATCTGATTCTTCCTTAAGATTTTAGTTGTAAAGACCCTTCAACTTTGGACTAGATGCTATCCAGTCGAGAGCAGGCTTTGAGTCCCGAAAATGATAAGCGTCAATTGATGACAACAGGGCTGTTATTTATTTAGGTAGGGTCCTTAATGCTTCTTACATTTGCCCATACTGGATTAGCTCCTTTCTTTTTTTTTTTTTTTTTTTTTTAAAATCCTTTTTCTCTTTCTTTTATTCCCTTCATTCATTAGACAGCATCTCGGTGTAACACCTTTATCATTTGGGCCTGATGGAGACATTCTGTCGAGTCATATGTACAACTGACCCTTTTTCAAATATCCAGATATGGGAGTTTTGTATACAAGGAATACCATTTTTAAGCTAGCGAAATTTCTATTTGATGCTATCTGATCATCAATAACCTTAGATGATAAAATGCTGGCCAATAGCATCATTTGCGTCAAGTCTGGTGACTATCTATCAGCCACCAGTTTATGAAACCAAAAGGGCTAATAACGGCCTCAAGGAATCCCTGTCATAGATAATGTTCTCTTCAACATTGCACATGGTCACCAAATCAAAATCAAGGGTCCGCATGCTCCAGCAATGCCACGCTACCGGCAGTGTCTACTAGCCACGTGAAGGCTTCCTTTAACAGATGGGATCGATCCTCGTCTTTTCCGCTCTACGTGTACTCGGTCTCTAGTCTAATTGAAGAGACAGCGATGGCGACAAAAAAAACAAAAAAATCTAAGACAATTGCAGTGTCTACCACGACCTAATGAAAAGACGGCCATCTACTCATCATCGTCGCTGATTTCTCGTCTCGCTTACTGATGAAAAGATGGCCACACTCATTTCTTCTGGTCTCTCTTGCTCAACAATTCCCAGTTGGGCAATACGATTTGGACCTTGGGGGGTACCAGTTTTCAATAAACAAGAAGCAATCATTCAAACTGAACATTAAATTATGACAATTGTATCAATTTAACTCTGTTTAATATTATTTTATCTACATTCTGTCAAATCGTTTTGGGGTAGTTGAAGGGTTGTAGTTCAATGTCAAGAAACTATAACTCGTAGCACGCAAACACCGGTATTGTCATATACTAAAATACATAAGAGTTAGGGGATGTTGGAACTGAAAGCTGTAAAATCTTAAAATTGCAGAATTGTTATTGTCTTTTAAGACAAAATTCGTCTTCAAATATCAATAACAAAGGTTTAACAAATTTTCTCATAAAATAAAATAAAATGTACTTAATTGCATTTTATATAATAAAATCAAATTTATAGAAAAGTTTTTATTTTGAAAGATTGTTTGCACTAATTTATGTTTTCTTACATTAAAATAGAATCAGATTGGATTTTTTTTTATATATATAATGTTAAGATAGATTTAATTAGTCTATAGATATAAATGTTTTGGGACCCGACTGTTGTGTTGTAAATGCTCTGGACAAAAATTGTTACACTAAGTGTTTTGGAACACAACTGTTTGTACAAACTATTTCAAACGTTTTGTAATTGTATTTGGACACAACTGTAAAAATATAATTAATAATTGTATATAATCTGTCAAATGTATTTATAAAAGTGTCTAAGATACATCATTCGCACTACGCGCAAAGTACTCTTCGTGTTATTCTTTTAAGTTAACTAGCATTGTTTTTTTAGTGTTCTGACTTATAAAATCATTAAATGCCCTGTTTCATTTTTCATTTTTATGTGGGACTTTGTTTCTACTTTACTTTATTCCGTTTGAAAATACACTAACCAGAGCTGTTCTAGTATCAACAATCCAGTGGTTCGTGAGAATGCAAAAGGAGTTGGGCAATTGGTATCTTTGTTGCGTTTTATGTAATCATGTTCCATTTCAACTTGCCAAATATTTTTCTTTTGAATATCCCATAAATAAAATAAATAAATAAATAAATCTAACTCAAGGAAGAGTTACGTAAATTGCAATAGTATTGACACTTCGTTAGAACTGTTGAGAGTTCCAAATTCAAATCTCGGTGCCTTAATGTTGCTGCTATGCTAAAAGAAAACTAATATGTAATACAGTAAAACATTCTGAACAAACAAGAACAAAGGAAACAGATATATATTTGACCATAAAGGGAAAATGAAAACAGACTCCAAGCATACACATTACGGTCTCAACCCAAATTGTAAGGAGGCGATTGATATGCTTTTAACCCGAACCTGGCAAGTGGACCTTTTGTATAAAATTTGAAAAGGTAGCTGTCTAGTGGGTTTAGTTCAGAAGACAAAACCCAGAAACGGGCCTATTAAGGGAGCAACATAAAATGGGTACACATCATTAGCCCACAAATAATCATAATAAGCGTCCAAGAAAAATCCCACCATAACCCACAAATTATAATTTAATGATATTAAAATTGTTTTTAAGGTTAAAAATTAGAATTTGAATTTCAATCACAATTAATTAAGTAAAAAAAAAAAATTTCACTTTTTCCCGTACTTCTAACATTACTGATTGTGACACTCATGTTAAAATTTTTCAATTTTATATAACCCGACTTTCCCTTCTTGGCCATTTAGGTTCCCTGGTGCTTTGTTGTCTGGGAAAAAAAAGATAAGTGGGTCTAGTTCACCTTATGGGTTGGGCTGAATCCGGTGGAAGACCTACCCATCAATCAAGTAGGGTTTAGTGCAATATGTGTCTCGAGTTACGTTTTCGATGAAATGAAAAGAGAAAACATAAAAATATTCATATTATTTACCCGAGGAGCATTATAAACTATGCCAAGTAATACAGATCTGATTGATTTCCCTTTTTTTTTTTTTTTATGGCACCTCAGATATTATTGTAACGTAGGATTGGTTCAGAACGTATCCCATGAAGTACACAGCGGATAATACGAACAATACATTTAATTCTAGAGAAGTGGAAACAAATATTCCAGTAAAATTGGCCACTACAGGCCAACTTACTGTAACAAATGACACCCCACCCTCCCCCCATAGCAGACAATTAAGAATGCTACAAGGAAAATATTAAGAGGCTCTATTTATCCTATTCATCACCAAAGAAAAGGAAAGACAAAAAAAAAAAAAAATTATCGTTCAAAAGCACGCTGCCTGGAAAACCTTCTCAATCGTGCACTAAAGTCTCGGGCGCGTGGACACAGTCTGGAACAAGCAGGGCAAACCAATGTGTACAACTTGAGCTGTGGCAGCCCTTTCTGCACTATGTGAAAAAGATTACACGTAATCAGCATTCATAAAAGGAACGAAGTTGAGCGAATGTTAGACACTTGATCCTTGGTTGCTAGGACTAAGACTGCAGTGGCTACTCTACTGCCAAACGATGTGGCTGGCAGCAATCATGCTTTTATAGCTTCGTTCATATTTCAGAATGAACAACCGAGCAGCTGCGCAAGCATGTATGTTAGTTCCACAACAAGAATGAACCAAGGTGACTGTGCTAGACTAGAAGCAATGTAAATAAAGATACCAATTATTTCACTTCTACAATTACGACCTCAGCTTCTACAATGAATACATACCTAAATCAAAGTCAAGACACCTCAGAGGATTGCACGACCTCTTCGTTAAATTCACCAAATATATTTGGACATCCATCCCAATTTCCCCGCTCTCTTGCTTCCCAATACCCTCCTACATACTTGAAGGGCCCATTTTCACCCTCTTGTTGGAACCATCTAGGCCTCCATCCATGTTCTTGTAGTTTTCTTGACTGCAAAGAATGAGTGATACATAATCTTCATCATAGAGGGATATAAATAGATTCTTCATGCATCTATGTATAAAATTTTTAATGGCACCCATCTTAAAGGAAAACAGATCTAACAATCAGCAAACTGATGTCAAAAGAAATAATAAGAAAACAGATTTGACATAAGCTTTTAGACTCGTATGCATGGTAGTTGGAAAAGTACCATTCTTTGCCTCCTCTCCAACCGCTGCTTCTCCGCATTTGCCTTTTCGTATTCTCCATTCTCCAGATGTCTCTGGTCTGGTCTAAGCCTAGAATCTGTGGGTGGGAGCTTCTCCTTAATCCGTGATCAAATACCCGGGATCAGACACGGCTATAAAGAACAATTAGACATGCATACGAGGAAACTGCAAATGCATGTCTTAAATTGACGTAACACATCATCTCTACCTGCAATCCAGGTGTCAGTTCATTGACTGTGATTGCAAATGATGTTAAGTTGTATCGTGTGAGATTAGGAGGGGGCTTGACTCTTTTCCAAAGCAGTGTGGCATCCTTCGGTTTACTATTCCTATCACCATTAGTATAATACATGCTGTCGTCCCACTTCCCAAATAATGTGGCAACTCTATTTCCCAGAACATCTTCAACAAAGCCATTAACCTGTATGGATGTGAAGAAAAAAAAAATGAACAGGATAATAGAATAAGAGGTAACTCAGGGACTTCACAAACTTCGCTGTATGTTTAACATATAGAGAAATGATAGCCAGTCTAGTGAATAGTTTTATCTAGATCAAAAGGTAAAGCAATTATCACATGAGTCTGCATTGAACAAAATTTTCAGAAGTGGGACTAGTAACCTGGTGAGAATTTCTGTCGAAAATAGATAGTTCTTTGAACTGCAGTGTGCACGAATGCCGTTGATTACCACGTATATGCATCATACCATGGTGATTGCAATACACTTTACCAAGGATAAGATTGTGAATGGTTGTTGTGACCTAGCAAATAACCAAACGTGAGTTACTTTTGATCTATTTTTCCATAAAAAGGAAGCCAGAGCATCAAAAGAATTATGTAATCATGTTGTTCACAAGCAGTGTCATGTGGCAGATGCAAACCTTGCTCCACTGGAATATTTCACCATCATCAAACTCTAGGGTCAGGACTCCTACAGGTTCAAGCTGAATAGACTGCCCCCAAAATTTTGAGCGGAGGTTGCTGTCACCCAAGAATTTCCACCCTCTGCCTTTGCAGTGGCAGGCAATAACGGTTGGATGATGACTGACCTGTTTCAACCCATATTGTCATCTAAATATGAAATCTTAAAAGATTTGCAGGATTGAATTGTTCCACCATGTGGGATTAAATTGCAATAAATACTCCATCATCCCCATGTGTACTAAATATAAATCACTATTTTGAGACAAGAAAATTTCCATTCAAAAATTTTATTCATCTAAGCCTGCATACTTGTTTGTGTTTGCCCAAAGGTCTTCCGACTTTTTGTTCATCTAGGGGTCCAAAAGTCAAGTCCTATTCTCATCAAGGTGGTTGTACTTCTTGCATTAATGTCTCTGGAAAAGAATGTGCCATTTGGCTAGTTAATTTCATAGTTAAAAGGAGATGGCCTATCTGAACCACAGGGCTGTTCAGTTTGAGTTCAATGTAAATGCTGCAAAAGCTTAGTCACCATAATCCAATAAATCCAACAGAGATTGCTGACCTTCTCAGAGAAGAAGCGAAGTCCTTTATCAGGATAGTCAGCTTCATAAGTTTCTCCTAGCAAAGGATTGAAGGGTTTACAGTGCCGGCCTTCAGAGGAAGCATATCCAGAGACAGCAAAAGCAGCAACATTCAGGATCCTTAGGAGACTGTTCCCCTATAGAAAATTCCACATGACCAAACACTCAGTTACTCGACAATCAAATGAGACTTTTGCGCTTTCAACAACAACAAAACCTTAATCCCAAATTTAATTGAATTAACTACAAGAATCTTTCTCCTCTAACTTAAGAGGCAAGTTACTCATCCCACTGCTTTACCAGATGATGCTATTTCTTAGCGCCTCAGCATGCTCAACATCATAATGGAGAACATTACTTGAACACAACAAGCAAATATAGAAGTTAGATCACTGTTTTTTTTTTTTTTTTTGACAAGTATAAATTGAACCAGTTGTTGAAACCCTCAAAAGCACTGATTAGTTGTATCATTCATTATAAACAATAAGACAAACAATTAATTGCAATTTGAATAAGAAATAAAAACAGTTGGTTGATTTATTGCAAAAGAGTAAAAAGGAAAAGGGAAGCACAAAAAATATAGCAAGATGTAATGCTATCTAACCGCTTTTCCATGTTCATATGCTTGGTCCAAAAGATAAGAGTACTCCAGATCTTCAAAGCACTTCTGAAGAGATGATATTGGTTCATTAAAGTACACAGGGAGACAAACTCGTGTCAGATCCTTCCCCACATTGTCTTTGATCAGAGACCAAAGGCTGACCCCTTTCTCCTTCTCAACAGGGTCGGGAAGCTTCTCTCGCCTCTCAATGAGCAGATTTACAGAATTACAACTCTGCTTTTCTGTATGCATTTTCTCCTCATTATCAAATTTACAAGGCTGCCTGGAACCGTCAGCAACTTCACTCAATGACCCATTTGTAGCAGTCAGCTCAGTGAAATACTCTTTTGAGTCATGAAAGGAGGCCTCATCTTCATTTGAAACTTCCTCAAGGTCATGTTTTTCAATATCATCAGATGATTCAGTTGTGCTCCATTCTGAGAATCAAAAGATAACATTGAGAAAAAGAATAGAAGAAAGCCATATGAAGTTATTGATGCTTTAATGCATCTGGAGAGAGGAATGAATAGGTTTTTTTTTTTTTTTTGTTTAAGAAAAGAAAAAAAAGGAAATTATCATGGTGAGCAAAAGATTTTTTTTGGTCTAAAGCCAATTTTGTCATGAGCTACGCAATAGAGGTAACTCTACAATTTTCATAACAGCATAGATTAATTCAATTTAATGATAATTTATGACTTCGTGTCAACTCTGACACTTTCCTTACCAAATGACCAACTGACTAGTTGTATTAGGTTGATCCACATGATTGAAAAAAAAATTGAAACAAAATAACAGGGAAGGGGCATCAATATTAATAAGCTTAAGAAATGTATGCCCTTACCACTATACTTTCCAGGCCCTGAGCTTGAATATTCATGCTTTGTCAGTTGATACTCACCATCTGGAATTACAGAGGTTTCAGTCTCAATATTAGCTGCCTGCATAAATAAGGAAACGTCATGAATTTTTGCACACTATGAATATAATTTTTATGCCAAATATCACAGATATCAAATCAGTGGCAATGCCTGGATAAGAGGTGCCCCTGCCACTGAGAGCTAAATATCATAAATTCCCTAAATTTGACAAATTACCTATAATACGAGGATACGAGAGTGAGATTTGATCAGAAGGAAGACATTATGAACAAGGGAAAATGGTCAGATAGAAAGCTGTGGTACAATCTACACATGAGGTGATAAGTTCAGATTGTACAAAAAGCATGGCAGCTTGATAAACATTAGTCTATAAAAAACATTACAGGCAAATCATCACAGTTATTAAGTTACCTCTAACTGCCTTAATGTGTCTAGCAAGCTGGAACGTTCCTCGACAAGAAGTTTAAGTTGGTCCCGTACATCAGAGAACTCAGACAACATGATCTCCTCGCAATCCTTGACAAGATTGTCATTGATTCCTTCTTTAAGCAAGCGGCTTTTGAGTCTTTCCGTGGAGATAGAACAATCACTTGGCAGAAGGGAGACACTATCATTTACTGATCTTGATGGAAAGAGGCCCCTAGTTGAAACCAAAGCTTGTATCCAAGCCACCCTATTGCTAATTGAGTCAGTTCTTAGATGAAGTGTCTTCGTAGCAGTAAATATGTAAAACTTCCTATCATCGGACTTGCTCTCGCGAAACGATGAGATCTGCATATAGCAATTCAGAAAAAACACCCCCATTAACGCACATGCAAGATATATACTCCCGGAAACAAAACCAATGATCTCTTTACAATTACGACTAATAGTTAATGAGCCCCAACAGCCAAATTTAGTTATAACTGATAACGAATACCTAAATTTCTCATCCAGATAAGCACTGAGCGTTGTAGTGTCAAATTAATGGCCCCAACAAGACAAGTACACATATGATACTACCAGCTAACAGTCAGCCACTCAAGTCCAAATGTTCCACAGAAATGCTCTAAGTAGAGAGAAAAAAAATTCATTTTAACCATGTAGAAAAACGAAATGGTAGTTCAACAAGTACCGGTTACTCCTAGGCATGGCATATCAATCGTTGCGCGAGCTTAAAAAATGAAAGCCAAAAGGGAAGAAATTGGATCAAGCAAGAGACTATTCGTACATACTTGATGGGATATTCTGTATTTTTCAATGACAACGCCAAGGAGATAGCTTTGAACCCAAAAAAAAAGGGGGGTAAACTGCGCAAATCAATCCAAACCCACAAAAGCCAAACAAAAAGGAACCCACTAGATGAAATCTAATTTAAATAAAATCAGGAAAAAGAGAGAAAAACACTATTACTAGAAAAAGAAAGCCTAAACAAATCTACGAATAAAGATCGGATTTGGATTGGATTAGAATCTAAGGGAAGAGAGAAAGCAAAAGGCATTTGACCCAAAAAAAAAAAGAGAAAGCAATAGGTAGGCTAAAAACAATTAAAGAGAGAAATTAGAAGGGTCATTTGATGGTAGAACAAGCTGATGTGACTACAGCTAAAATACCTAGACCAACTACGCACCGTATCATAGCCATGAACCTACCTGGTTGATGTGACCCACTATAGAACAACGACCAGTTAAACTGCTAAAAAAACCCAGACTTGAGATAGGTAGAAAGAAACACACTTGAAAAATCCCAAAGACCCAAAAACCAATGTGATAAATTAAACTAGAGTATTCACTCAAGTTAGTCTAAGTGATTACCTAAATTTTATTTTAAAAAAATAAAAATAAAAATAAAAATTCAACTCTCACCCCTCTCTTTACCTTCCACAAAAATATGAGATTTGGGGCACTCTGCGCCTCCTTGCAGGATCCTCACAAACTAACCACACTGACTATTTTCGTTTTAAGAAAAGAAAGAAAGAAAAAAAAAAACACTAAAATAACCCCTCACAACTTCAACTTGCGACCTTTTCTTGCAAACTGACGACCGGTTCGAAGGTAGACCGACCGGACCGGACCAGTTCCTTTCTGGCTGAGATATCAATGCCTTCCTGTCTATTTTCAGAGAAACCAGAATGGAAAAGAGCAGAAAATAAAATTTGACCAAGTTGGGATAAATAAACAAGATTGCCAGCAAAATTTTTGAATAAAAAACAATTCTTTATCGGTAAATATATATATATATATATATTTTTAAAAATCTATAAAAATAAAAATCTAACTGCTCTATTATCTTATCAGAACACGCAGTGAATGGTCTTTTATTTGACTATAGAAAACTCCATAAAGCTTATTAATTTATTTTCGGCCACAGGTTGATACCTTTAAATGGACAATGCCACCGGCCTTGTGGTGGTGCTTCCGTCTGTGACTTCCGCCGTCCAGTCTCGAGAGCCGATTGGCGGAGATTTCTCCGATCAATCTAACATCGTCGTTGGGAGATAAAAGGCCGAGATTCTCCAACCGGCGAATCTTGCAGTAGGAGAGCACCCCGTTCTTGAGCAAGAACCACCTTGGTCTCCACCCCACTCCATAGTTAGTCCACTTGTAAAGGACGCCAGCCGCAATACTAGCATCCGATCCCACCGTCGGCCTCCTCCTCCCGTCTGAAGATCCGCCACCGGAGAATGCCGCCGGCAGCGACCTCGCCCTCGTCAACGGGACCTCCGGCGACTGGTCGCCGATTCCGGGGCTCTCCAGCGAGATGCAACACAATGGATGCATTTCCTTGACCCTCATTTTTTTTTCTCACAAATCGTTCAAGGCTCAGCTAAAAAAAAAAAAAAAACAGAAAAGGAGAAAGAATTCAATAAAAATAACGACTACCCATTAAAGTTTTTCATATCAAAACTCTGGGGATGAGAATCAAAAATCAAAAGAAAGTCGAAATGTGAAGGCGTGAAAGGACTAATTGGCTCTGAAACTGAGATGAGAGAAAGCTTGGCAGGAAGGCAAGGCATGCACATATAATATAGAATATATATATATATATAAATAGATATATATATATATATATATAAGTGCAATAAATTATAGTTTTTGTGTATGCTTTGCCTACAGAGAGAGAGAGAGAGAGAGAGAGAGAGAGAGAGAGATTGTGTGTGTGTTTTGACGAACAATGCAAGAGGGTTTGATTTCTTGAGATTTGATTGTTGGTGGTTTAATGGTAATTTTCGAGACGACTGTGACTTTTTGTTTCATTTTAATTTTAAAAAGCATTGAAATATTTCTAGCAGCCCGATTAATAGTTTGATGCGTTTCGAATTTAACTGCCTTTATTGTCACTTTCTAATAAATTAAAATTTATATTAATTGTATAATATTAAAATTTAATATATATTAATATTAAAAATATATATAAAAAATGTATTTAAATTAATAGTGTTTAGGTATGAAAATATTAAAGAGTAATTCATGACCTCTATTTATGCATGTGCGATGACCTATTATATATTTTTTATTTTTGTGCTGAAAAAAGCATGAAATTAGATAATTAGGTAAGTAAATTAAAAAATCCCTCAATTTTAGGACAACTTACTTATGCCATAAATCTTTGATAAGAGTGAAAAGCAAGTAAAAATGACTCTCTCAACAACAGGTTGTCTTGACGTGGAAATAAAATGGGATTGTGTTTAATAAAAATAAATGAAAGGATGCGGTGCATTAGTGCAGGCCTAATTCACCACTGTTTAGATTAGTTACCATAGATTTATATTGATTATCTAATATAATGGTTTTTTATCATATCCGTAAATGCACACATGTACATAAAAAGGGCAAAAAAAATAAAAATTATATATATATATATATGTATGTATGTATATGTATATGTATATGTATTTATGTATGTATGTATGTATATATGTATGTTCAAATACTAACCCACCAAGTCATCCAAAAGAAAACGTCATTAATACTAAACTATCTCATTCACATGAATGCATAATATAGATTTGCTATCATATGAATAAAATAGTAAACATCACATTTATCTATGTATAAAAAGTTGATTTTTTCAATTATTTTCTCATTTACTGACCTTTTTTTTTTTTTTTTTGTGCAGTGACATACAACTATTGGATCCCAAAATTATACGGCTAGTGTTATTTTTTTATTGCTACTGAATTTCAAGCTCAAAGGTTGATTAGCTATAATTTGCATTAATTATTTAAGGACAATAATATTTCCTCTTCATAATCTTCTGCCGAAGTTTCTATGTGATTTTTACTTTATTAACAAGGCTATGTGTTAATTAGATGTTATAGAAGGAGCCCAAAAGAAGAATTTTACAGATACTTTGTTTATATACAAAATAAGTTCGCTTAATATGTATATATATATATATTTAGAGTAAAATATTAAGTTGTATTTTTATATTTGAAAAAAAAAAGAAAAAAATGATGTTAGTTGGCATTTTATCCAACGGTTATCGGTTGAAGCCACGGGCTGAAAATCGATCCCTCAGTTGTTTTTCTTTTGCAAATATAACTTTGGACCATTGGTCTAAGTTCTTTCCTTTAACAAAAATTTCCCATTGTTATTTCTTCTCTTGCCTCTAAATGGTCAAATATTTCTGACTAAGCCTTTTTTTTTTTTGAGAAAAATATATATATTACAGAGATGACGTGTAATTGTATATCTGTAATTATTTAATATATAATTATAATTAACAGTAATATTATAAATATATAATTAATAATTATAATAATATTACTTTACTTATATTAAGATAGTTTACATTTATGTAACATTTTTTTTTATTATAATCATCTCTTGCATGTATTTTTAATCTTAAAGTCCATATAATTGTATGACGGCTTTCTGTTTTATCCATGAAATTAGCATAAAATATAATTACGTGAAGTCCTAAATACTTTTCCATGTTCCTTTAACTTGCTCGTATCATACATAGGTGTAGAATGCATCTTAGTATAGTAAGACTTGTCAACATGTAATATATTTGTCCCTAATGCTACCTGCCAATGGCCAAAAAATTCAAAAAAGAAAAAAATAATAATAAAACAAACAAGAAGTAAGTCCAAGAAAAATATGCCAAATTTGAACTAGCATCAGACCCACATGAGGGTTAGAAAGTACCTTACCGTCCTTCGAAATCAAATCCCATAAGTGACCTAATGTAAACCATGAAAGCATGCATATATATATATATATATATATATGTTGCTGTCCTAACGTTGTTGAGTGTTTTCCGATTATTTATTTATTAAGATGAATTAGATCTATGGCCCGTCTCTTTGACTTAAGAAACTTGTTTTCAGTTGATATTAGAGAATAAAGATGCAATTTCTCTCCTTTTTCTGTGATGAATAGTTCAAAGGGTCAACCAATTGGCTACACTTTCGTTAACTATAGGCATCCTAGCTACTTTAATTATTGTTTAGAATAAATGGAGGAGATGAATGCAATCAAATCAAAAGGCTATTAAATATAACTAAATTGGTACTTGATTTGATACGTGGGTCTCTCTATTTAATCTTGTTTTAATAAATTTTATTTTGTACTTTTGATGGTATCCATTTTTAATATCCGTGTATTGAAGTACTAATTGAATTTGTCTAATTACGAGCTACGAGCCTTAATTCTTCCACCCCATATATGATTGCATTATTAATACGTCAATTAGCTGTACATTAGCTTAAACATGCATTGTTGCTTTCAGTTCAATCTAATAGTTGTCATATATTGTGTAGAATGTAATGACGTATTATGAATAGTGCATATAATTCAACAATAGACGTGAAGCAAAAAGTTAACGTACGAAAATGGATAATATTAGGACTAACCTGTTGTTCCCCAATGTTTACTTATTTATTTTTTTAGAATAAGAGAGCAAAAATAATTTCCATTGGCTCATTAAAGAGTTTATGCCTAGTTAACACGTAATATAATAAATTAATTCAAACTAAAATTATTAAAAAAGTGCATTCAATAAATCTAACTAAATTAATCATTCTCAGTATGTTTAGAATACACGTTTAATCTCATTAAATATCATTCTTCCTCATTTCCAAGAAACCAATCCCCTTAAACTTAACTTCTACGCCTTTTTGTGTCGAACCAAAAACGACCTTAGCAAGAAAACAATCCAGCAATTATGTGGGCTGTGACGTTACATAAATCATTTTGTCCATAGACCACAGAAAAAAGAAAAAAAGAAAAAGAACAAAAGAAAGAGATCTTTTTCATTTTGTCAGAATTGGTCCGAAAGACCAATTAAAAGAAAAGAAAAAGCTCTACACAAGCAGGGATCTGAATATCATCAGAAACGTAGGCCTAATGCATCAAGTGAGACAATTATGTCTTCCAGTTCCTCCGAAATATTCCACCTCTTTATACAAGTATAAAGCGTTTGACCCAGAAATTTAAAGTGGGATAAATATCTGTTTTCTTGAAAGTGACAAGACAATGCGCATTTAGCTGCATCATAAAAAAATGAGGCCAAAGATCCAAATTGTGTGGCAAAGGTTACGCGAGAAGGCTCTCGTTTCACGGAAGCTTAAACTCTTGGCTTAGTTTTCTGAACTCTGAATATACAGTGAGGTTTCACGGAAGTGTAAGGCAAACTGCTGCATGATCATCGTCATGTGGGGAAATGAGACAGCGAACATACTCCAATAAATTAATTTCTCCGAAGCCAATCTTGACCCCACATTAATTTCTTTGCAAGATCTATTGGCCCACTTAAGCATTGGTGTAACATTATATCACGTAAGATGGGTGAAGTGCAAGTCACTAAATTGTTTATTAGAGTGGCCAAAATGACTCAAAAGGGTGTACAACTACAAGTTCGACCTATTGAAATTAAGGGGAGATAAAACGAGAAGTAGTGGGACACCCAAGTACAAAGCAGAATGAGCAAATGCAACTTCCAACTTGCCATCATGTCCACTTCATACATCTCACTAGCCGGTAGCTGGCATTGCTTGCGAGTAATGCAACTGGCTCTGCTTACAAATGGAGTAATGTTATTCTTCCAGGCTGGTGTCGGACTAAGTTTTTGGAATTCACTCAAAAGCGTAAATCAGAAAAGGGTGATAGAATTATAATCAAATCTTTCCTCTTTTAGTATTTTTATTTTATTAAGTTAAATTTTCCCACACCAAGCTTTTAACGATTCGTGCAATTTAGTCGGATAATTGAATCTAGAAGAATATCATTACCCTTTCAAATGTTAGTTGAAAATTGGGAGACGAATATGCCTGTGAAAATATAGTTTAGAATATATGAAATATATAAATTATTATATTGTATATTACCCAATTTGGTGGAAATATGATTTATTTAATAATACATTTTCTGTGTCTTTTACGATGATTTTATTTCACATTATATCTTATTGATTTTGTTTTAGACAAAATAAATTTTTGTATATATTAAAATTTTCAGAAGATATATAATTTTATATAACACATACAAAAATACGTCGAGGAGGTGGAAAAGAAATGAAACGCCTGGAACGATGCGGTACGGGTTGCAGACGAGAGGCACGATGCTGTACTTGGGGTCGTAGAGAAGCCGAGATGATGATGAGCCTAGATTCCGACACGTGTTGATCATCCACGCACGTGTACGTGGTTCACATCTCCACGCCCTCGTCCTTACGATTTGCATTCTCTCCCTTCTTCTCGCTTTCCAAGGTTTTGAAATATCCATTACACGAGTTTAAATAATCAAATTTAATTACTTTTTGGGGACCCAAAAAAAATTAATTATTTTTTGTTATCACCAAACATGGCTACGGTTCCCAATAAAAATTTGTGCCCCTAGTTGCATAATGCCACTTGCAATCTTGAGGGTACTTTGAAGTCTAAAATTCAGAATACATTAGATATGATTTAGTTTGGATTATTGTGTAAATTAATCTAAAGATATTCTATCGGTCGATGAAAACATGAACTTAATTATGCACCAAACTGTGTAAACGATATATAAGTGTTGGTTTTCCCATTAGATGTCGGAGGAAGAAGCAATTTTCTCGTAAATTCATGCTTTGTGATGTAATTTCTTCTCAACTCCCAAAAATGCTTTGGGCCATTAGATTTTGTTTCCATAGAGTTTTATTGATATGGGCCGTCAAATTCACAATTTTTTTTTCCCCTAATGGTAGTCATAAGTTATACAATAAGACATATATTATATATATATATATATATATATATATAAATCATTACATTCTTATTCTCTCAAAGATTTGAACATAAAATTTTTAAGGAAAAATTGATGAGCCTTGGCTGAGCAACTTTATCACATTAATTCATAAAAAAAAAAGAAATAAAGAAGAAAAAATGTTGCGTATCAAGCAGTGTTTGTAGACTGAGGAGCTAAGCTACAATGTTGCAAAGGGACACAAACAGTATCTGCATTTTCACCACATAGAAATATAGAATCCAATTCATTTGAAGGGAAAAATAAAATAATATGATCATTTTAACAGTGGTTCTGTCTTATCTAGTTGAATTGATTCCTAGGATTTACACACTCCATGTTCGAATGATGCTTCCTCCTCGTTGTAAAAAGAAGAGAGAAAAAAAAAAAGAAAAGCTTGAACAGAAAGTCAACGTTGCTATTGCTGATGCACGCCCTACAGCTAATCTAATGCACGCCTAGTTACCATAATCCATAAAAAATTTTTGTTTGTCAAGGCCCCAATAATTGTTTTTACTTGTGGATCAACGGAGATGACATGAACATGTGTGTGTGTGTGTGTGTGACTCAAGGAAAACGATCATCTGACTGTTGCTATTGTTAGCAATTGTTGCATTTTGATCTCGCACAGAGTCTTATATATGATTCTATTTCTCAATAGTGCATAGATCAGTAATCTAATAGGAATTATGTTGTTGATTTGCTGAGGAATTTAACGTCGGTCCAAAAATATTACATGTCCTTAGCTGCACTAGTTGCCAAAATATTTCAGGATGTGTCGAATAATATGAGACTGATTCATATGTCCCCGAAGATGCCTTCCAATGTTTAGTAATTTGGCATCTATTTTAGAAGTCTTAAAGTTTACATAAATATAAATTTAGATTGTAAGCTTGCTAAATTTTCTTAAGTTTGGATTACATACTTTAATTTTGGTCCAACTTAGATTATAAATTTTTAGAGTTCGGTTAATTAAGATTAATCAATAATTATTGTTTCTATTATTCTATTATTAATTACGTGGTAGGCAACATGACAATTCATATTGCCCCAAAAATTTTTTTTGTTGTAATTTAATTAATTAAAAAATTTTCAAAAAGCACAATCAAAATAAATAATAAATAAGTTTGTATGTCAATGTAAGCTATCACGTCACTTAGTATGTAATTATTAACACATAAATAGGAACAATAGTTATCAAAAGTTTACAATTTTTAATCAATAATCCTAGACATTAGATAAATACCAAATTAAATGCATTTTTCCCCCCTCTATTCAAAGAAAAAGGTATATAAGATGATTGAAAGGAAAGCAGAAATTGACTTGATTGCACAGTTTCTTAATAAGATTTTAATACACAGAATAAAATCCTAATATTACTGTCTTTTTGCAAATATCAAAAGGGCAAGCGAATCAAATCAAAATCACAAACACCCACCCGAATAAATAGCGTTGTCAGCCCTTTGTGAGACCTAAGCTTTCTGTTTTATCTCCTAGCCAAGTGTCTGTATTAGGGTTTGCTAATCCCCCTTTGCGTGTGACCCCACGCAAGCTTTTAACATAGTCCCAATCACAAGTCGCTTCTATAGGCACTATGATAGAAGGAAACGCAAAGTTAATTTTAAATGTCACGCAAGGAACCTTACTGATCTTACTTTACAGCCAATACTTTGATTAATTTGTTGAGCTTTATCATAGTTAATAATTATAATGAATCAATATTTATTTTTAATTTTTTTTTCTTTTTTTATTTTATTTTATTATTCATCTATTTTTTTTTGCATTGAATATCCATCCTCTTCTTTTTATATTTTATTGGCTAAATTTCATATTAGAAAAACAGTCACAAGAAAACATTCACAATGAATTCCTCAATTTCAATTTCAATGTTTGGTTCCTTGATTTAAAATTCGAGTACAACCAGAAACTTGACATTGGCACGTGAGATCATTTCATTGCAATATGCCATACGTGTTAGTCTTATTCTTCATTTCAGGTCAAAGGAAGCCTTGAACCGACTAACCCGAATATATTATTGTTCGTTCGATCAAGGTTGTGTTTTTTTTTTTTTTCAATTTATAACGGATATTCTTTAGTGTTAGTCCCGGTCCCATTGTTTAGTTGGGAGGTGGCTGTTTATATTTTGAAGTGTTATGAAGTGGGTCCAATGACTCCATAATTTCCAGAGAATCTAGACTATTGGCCATATGGCAAGACTTCAATTGATTTGCCAAGCATGGCCTATGTGTGGATGAATTTAGACCTTTGAATGTTGCCAAGCATATAGGTTTGAATGAGTCAGATTCGTTTGGAACGCCATCATTTGTGTGTATGAACAACTAAAGAAAAGGTGGATGTAGCGGTCTACATTTTTCCAAGGGAAAGTTCGTAGTGGTTTACATTGATTTGCCAACCATGGGCGTAAAATGTTTCCAAATACCATTTCTTTTTCTTTCAATTAGAGTCAATACTAGATGTTAATTGGCACAATGCGCGTCAAGACGTGTCATTTATGTCGAGATTAGAGGATTCATAGATAATCTCTCCACATAAATGAACTCAAAAATTGAGAATTGGTCAAAAAAAAAAAAAAAGTGAGAAGCATATTCAATTCATTAAGTAATAGGGACATGAATCCAATTGTGGGTACTTTATCAATGACTGATCTGGCATGTCTTTGGCTTGCAGACCATGGCTGTGTTTGGCAGGTTGGTTTGTCCTCCCAGGTGTCCCCTTTCTCCCTTTTATTATTCTGATTAATTGCATCGAAACACCTCTTTTTCTTTACAAATATATTTGTGGTTTGGCGTTTGAAGCCTTGCCCCTGTAACCGTGGATGTCTTGTGTGGGTACGACTAGATATCTAGGCTTTATACTTACCTTATGTGTGGTCGGTATCCATAACTGATCAGTATAGTGTGTTGCTTGTAACTATGGGGACAAAGAGAGAAGGGCATCATTTCCGAGTTAATATAGAGCTGTGTACTCTCTGTTAATCTAATGTGCAACTTTAGATACAATAACAAAAATGTTTATTGAAAGAAATGTTTAGGTGTCTGATGTAGATGGCAAGTGATGCAAGCTGCGTTAATGTGTAACTACGTAATTAAGGTGACAGTCTTATAATCGTTTAATTATAAATTTATATTTTTTATTATTAACCGTAATTATACAACAATAAAAATGTAAATATCAATTATAACCATTCGACATAATACTTTCATAGATCTGCATATGTCTTGCTTACAAAATTCACAGCCTTCCAACATTTCCTTTTTTTTTTTTTTTTTTTTTAAATTAGGAGACAAATAAGTACAAGGAAAACGAAAAGAGGGCCAACACCAGTCGTGCTCTCCAGGTATAGATGTGTCGGTAGGATTTGTCATGTAATTGTATGTTTATAATTCTAATCAATATTTTCTCCAGTGCAATGTGATTATTTTTAGGGCACATTCCCATGTAATTTGATTATCTCGTAGGAATGAGGAACGTGCCCCTGCACTTACGCCCTCCCCTCAACCTGTAAAGGGTTGAGCAACGTCATGTGGAGCAGGCATAACTGCATTGGGCTTCAACGTGAATTGATAGGAGAAAATGTTGAATAGAATTAAATAGCTTTCTATCCGTTTAGCGATTTGGACTTAAAAGCTCTAGTTCAGAAATTCAAACCGTCAATCAGCTATTGAGATATCTCATTGATATAGGGTGTCCTTAAACCTATAAAGCCTGACGATGGTGCTAGACTTGGCATGCATTTAATTTTCCATTAACCTCTACCATTAACCTCTATAGCATCATAGCATATGTAGTGAATATGCGTCTGTGTGTGTGTGTTTTGTTTTTTTTTGGGTGGAGATTATTGTAATCTTTGATTAGAGATTTGAAACTATCAAAATCAAATTATGTATCTGCACACATATTCAAAAAGAAGGGTGGGTCTAGGGACGCAAAGAAGCCAACAATTTGCAATCAAATCCATGTTTCTCAAGTACTAAGCGATGAATCACTTTTTTTTTTTTTTTTCTTTTGTTTCACGGGCTATAGCCAAATTTCCAGTTGGGAAACAACTCATTAGAGCACTAGCAACCGGCCCTAGCGCCCCCCCTCCCTCCCTCCCTCCCTCCCTCCCAAAAAACAGTTTCTAATGTTTGTTTCCATGGGAGCAATATGCTTGGATGCATGCTTCTCTATCAGTTCCAGTTTCATATCTTATCAAATTAATTTGTGTCTCACCAGCACAACATGTGACTGCCACACGTGCTAGCAGAAGTTATAAGCAAGGACCGGGGGTGGGCTAGGTTTCAACTTTCTCTTCGGTCACAATAATAGAAATTCAGTTTTCATGTTGGCACATAACATGGCTTCTCCTCTGATTCAACAGCTCTGGATCTGTTAAAAGCCTAAGTTTCCACTTAAAAAGTTGGAAAAGGAATATATAAAAGCGAGACCTTGATTCATAGGATGGAAAGAACGATCAAATGTGCAACCACCCAACTTTAGTGCTGAAAAAGAGACCCATTATAGTGAGTTGTTTTCACTCTCGTAGTTGTGGTCAGTGGTGACATCTCAAATTCATGTGCCAGTAAAATAAACAGTGAAAACTTTCTACTTTCTAACCGGAAAAAAATGAAACGAGAAAAGAAAATTTTAAAATTAACAATAACAGCCTTCAAACGCACGATTTGATCTGTGTTGGGTGTCCCACTTAAGTTTGTTTTTTCTGTTTTTTTTTTCCTCTCTCTCTCTCTTTTGGAGGTTTTTAGGATCTGTCACTGACTCAATGATGCATGAAGACATGCACAGATTCCCATTATTGAGGGGAAATTTCTCCCGCCAATGGCAAATCACATTTGACTAAATGAACAATGCCACGTTGTAGAATTATTGTGCCCTTGAATTATGTCCGATTTGAGAAAGCAACTTAGAGTCGCATTGAAGGACTTTATGCGATTCCAATTCATATCCATATGGTAGGTAGCAGGGTATGAATTCCCACTCTTTTTTTTTTTTAATTATTTTTTCCAATTAGAAATTTTAGGGTCATAAGCCACATAATATAGAAAATAGTTCTCCTTTCATCCTCTTAAGTTCTTTCCCGTAGTGGGTTGGGCTATTGATCAATTAAAGTACTGTTTAAAAGTACTAGAAAAAGGAAGGGCTTCCCACCGAAGGGGCAAGTGTGTTGGACTGCTAGGGTATATCGAAAGTAAATGACTTGCAATTTGTACTGCCATTTTCTCATAGTAAAATCAAGAGATTTACACATAGATAGATGTAAGTAAACAGCTGATGACCTATATCGTTTTTCTTTGTTAACATAGTCTTCAGTAACACGATTTTTTTACGTGGTTTGAACAAGCGATTTTTGACCCATTTACAAGAATGAGAACTCCACGGCACTAAAACCATTTATAAGGATAAAATTCTTCCGTTCAAATTTTAATTGGAACAAAAAATGCATTTAGATCTAATTGTGTATATCCTCTAAAACTTTAAAGGTAACACACGACACGTCACAAAAATTATTTTTTAATTTGTTTAATTATTTTATAACATTTTAATTTAATTAAAAACTTTAATAAAATTATTTAAAAATTATTCAATAATTTTTTTAGAACTATCATTAATTGTTTTTCTAGTTAGATCAAATATTTTCTTAATTAGTCATTAATTTTTTTTAACAAGATGATTTTAACTATATATATATATAGAGAGAGCTAAAGGTTAAACTAATAAATTATTAGCAGATTTTATTTAATGTGATTAAGAACTTAGACATTAATGTCACTACTAACCTCATTTGATATATAATAGTTCATTTTTACTGAATAATCTTTTAAAAGATACGATGAGGTTATATCATAAATCAAATCATCAGATTAAATAATTTAAAAAGAATTATCTCTTTCATCTCCAAGGAATTTTATCAGATAACTTTGAAACTTTATGTCTTTGAAGTTTTAACTCAGTTTTGTTACGTTCATGTGCTTTCAGAACACCAGATTTTTCGAAGGTCAAAAGGAGCAGGAAAAAGGTCCAACCACAGGAACAAACTCAATGGTTTCCTTCTTTTTTATTTCCGTCTTCATATGTTTCAATAATTGGTCTCCTTTAACGTCATTTTCTTCCTTATGGCAAAGTGTCACTAGCCATAAACTTGGTCCAGAAGTAAAAATCCAAAAAAATCTACATTTCTGAGGAAGCAACATTATTTCAAACTTGCAGCTTTAGCTTGGCAGGTGAAAAGGGGAAAGTGTGATTTTTTTTATTTTTTTAACCATTATTTTCACACGAACCGATCTAACAAAATTCTACTGGTCCTATTAACCAAACCATATCACGGGAAATAAAAAAAAAAAAACCCCAGAAAGTAAAGGCTTCAAGAGGCTAAAATGAGTATCACTGGACCACAAAGGCACACCACCGTGTCACATCGTGGCTCAATTTATAATTATAAGGGGACCCTAACTGTTATGCTAGATGAAATACAAGGCAGTACAAATAAGGAAAACAAAAAGTTTAAGAGGGAGACACGAAATGGATGCAATTATATGATTGGATGTGCAAGTTCCACATGATTCTTTTATTCGTGTGTCTTTACCTGTGTTAACATTCAGGCTTGGCAAACATACGTAATGCATATGCCAATCTCTTTTTTGAAAAAAAAAAAAAAAAACAACTAAGTATTATGTTTTTTCACAAGATTAATGCTAGCGATAACATGAGTTTCATTTTGTTGCCCATTTAATCTTCAAACTTGTACTCAATTCAAAGATCTTAAAGTGTCGTGAATCAACTGTTTACCGATTATGTTATTTAACTGAAAATTTTTAGTAAGCTACTTTGGCATTATCTATTTCCTACGCATAACAATTGCAAGTGCTAATAAAATACTTTATTGTAATTTAATAAACGAGTTTAAAAATGACGTTTGGTAATGGTATCAATATCTTTTAACGAATAAATCAAGTGGAACATAGTCTTGTTAGTAAACAAGTTTTAATTAGTCGAATTTGGTTGCTCTTCATTCAAATTACCAAAATTTATTGTCATAAAAAAAGTAAAATGACAAAAAGAGCCATTTTAATAAAAATAACTAATTAAATTAAATTAAATTATTTAATTTTATTCTATAATTGTGTGTGTGTGTGTGTGTGTGTGTGTGTGTGTGTGTGTGTGTGTTCAAAACATGTATATCAAATCTATTTTATTGGCACACTAAATTAATTTTTGATGAATCTTTAAATAATATTTAAAATAAAATTTAAACGAATTATTTTTGAGTTTAAAAGAATTATTTATAACTTTAAATAAATTAATTTTTTTTATTCAATCTTGTCTTGTTTGTTAAATGAATTTTAAAATTAAATTTGAGTGTCATTCATTTAGGTAAATAAATGAGACGAGTAAGATCTTATCCAGTCGAGCCGCTAAACCTTAGGTGAGTTCGGATGTGGTGGGTTCGTGTGTTATCCTGCTCGTATCACTGAAATCATTCCTCATCCCCAGTAGTCAATGCTTGTATCATTAGCTTCATTAAATTAACTCTCTCGTGGCATTGATTTTATCCTAACTCTGCCTTTTTGTTTCTCTTCGTAGGAATTTAGATTTCAAACCCTAGGACTAAGAACTCAAGTGGCTACCCCAACTTGCTTGAAAGTTGAAAGTACAAAGATTGAAGAAATCTATAAAAAAAATATTAGAATAAAATGATACACGCATGGATTTACGAAAGTGAAAATTGCCAAAGCACCTAGTCATTGCCAAGGTGTCAAAGGTCCTTCAAATGATGCACTGTCTCTATCTCAAATACCTCCAAAATTTTCTCTCCAATTTTCTGTCAGTCTTCCTCCTCTGAATGACTGAATCTCTCTGCCCAGGTTCTATCTTTTTGACAATGATCATTATCAACTGGGCAAAGCAAACTGCGGGAGAAAAATAGACAAAGGAGAAGACAGAGATAAGGCCTCCAATGCCAGGTAGTGAATCCACCCCAAAATTATCAACACTTCAGAAGTCCAATTAAGCTCCCCAGTGGTCCCAAACCCTATTTTTGGAGAAAGAGAAGACACCCTTTTCTGAGTTTGATTCGTACGTGTGCAAGAATTAATCGATATATATACATGCATATGAAAAATGGTCGGGTGTTACATTTGTATCCATGAACGTTTAGGATTGATCCTAACATGATTGAATGACCATGTTGTGCGATAGATAGATAGATAGATAGTTTCACGAGGGAAATTCTCACAATGATCATTGCAGATGTGCCAGGGCTACAAATAATCACTTTTTCTTCGCACAAATTACGAAAAAAGGACCAGTCAGCATCTCCTGCATGCAAATCTTTCTTCGTGCTGCATGAACTCAGAGGCTTGCATTGCAATTGAGAAATATTTACAGTTACTCATAGCCATAGAGGGCTTAATTTCTCAGTTTCAACTCTTGTCCTAGCTCTGATCACAATCATTGATGAGGTTTGATTGGTCTAACATTTCGGATTCTTGAGGCTTTAGGGTGGCTTTAAGATTGAAGATAGAGGCAATAACCCCACAATAGGCACGGCTCGAAAAGTAGTTCCACCGACAAAAGTGGTGCGGAAGAAGAAGATAATTATGTTCAGGAACGGTCTGCATTACTGTGCAGCCATAGATAAACTGTAAAAGAAGTCACGCTGTCTATCTGGAGCAAAATAATTATAATTTCCTCGCGGTTTTTGTTGACGAATAGAAGCCACAAAGTCTACATGTCTCTATCCCTCGGGGAGTTTGAAAAGAGACATAGTTGAAGTGTTTAGTTTTAATCTTGCGAATGAAGAATAAAGTATATAAAAATAAAAATAAAAAATATTTTTACTGTATAACTGGTATTTTAATAAATAGACAAGGAAAAAAAAAAATAGATGCCTCTTGGTCGATCATAGTGGGTTAGCGAGCAGGGCCCGCCCTATAGTCCTCATAACGTTAAGTCAGCAACCTTTCATCCATACCTTTTAAAAGCCGGTATAGAGCTGGCACATAGTGGATCTCAGCAGAGCACGAATGATTGCTTTAGTTCTGATTGGGCCTCTTTGGGAGAGTCTTCGAGGAAAGACAAATATCAAGCAAAGGGAAGTACCAAAAAAGCTCAAATACCAGTTTCACAAGCAGACGAGCTCCAATATCAAATCCAACTTTGAGGTCAATCTCTTAATCTGACGATAGACCACTAAAAAAAAAACCCAATATAGACAAACCCAAAAACATGCTGCAAATCAAAGGCCTAAGGTAGGTCCCCCCCCTGCATTAGCAACATCGACATCTGACTAGAACACACCTAGAACTCAAAACACTGCATATGCATTTCTCTTTCAGTAAACAGCAGCTACAGGTGGATACAGAAATAATGCTGATAAGATACATGTAGCATAATGCCCCCAAGTTCCATCATGCAATTGCAACTGCAATGATGCACCCTGGAAATTAAGGAAATGATTTTCGGCTCTAATCTAGCAATCTTTTTCTTCAAATTGACTGAAATGAAAACAACTCGTTCAATCAATCAATCAATCAATCAACCAATGTTACCTCATCGGATAAGGTATATCATTGATCAAAGAGAGCAATTGTCGCTTAAATCATTGAGCTCCCAACTATTTTCTAATGTTTTCAAACATTTCAGTTTTAAACCAATACTAAATTCGAGGGACAAAACCCTTCCCCCCCCCCCAACCACCACCTTATGCCCCTCATGTTTTGACCCTTCCCCGGGATTTCTCACACAAATTTGCAACATTGAAAATGTAGTGTTATTGAGTGTGCCACAGATTCCATACTAAACTTTATCTGTGTTATGTCTTATAACTAAAGTGGTTCGATCAGTGTTTAAAACAAGTCAACCGGTTAGAAAAGGATATTCAATATTGCTTTGGTGAGCAGATCAGTCAGCCGCCTTATAAGAGTGATCGGCCACCAAGTCCCGATTTCTTATCCATGAGATTTTTAGGGCTCCACTTTTTATAAGCCACTTAAGAGCCATTTTTGTAAGCCATTTAAGAGTGTTAAACACCTTTTTGTGGCTAGGAGTTCGGGTGTAATTCGATTTTGGGTTTGCCCGGCACCTCTACCCTGTTCTCTCTTTGTTTTCTTCTTAGAAGATTTTCTGTCCTCTTCACTCATGCGCGTAGGCTTCAAATGTTGCTGCATCATTGAAGTTGCAACATGTTGCCATTTCAAGACCTCTTGAAAGCTGCATTTTATATGTCAATCAACCCCCCCCCAAAAAAAAGACAATCATCTTGACAATCCTCACAAAATTCTCTTGGCGGAGTAAACAAGGCCTTCTCCCAGTCAAGCGAGGTATGGCACATCACAAATTAAACAATTTAATTGACCAGGACAATGGTTTGATCCCAAGTAGAGAAGCCACAACCTAGGACCCTACCATTCCATCAGCAATATGGCAGTGGAAAAATGTTACAAGGGAATGTGGAAAGAGCACTTGACACTAGCAGATTCAGAGTTCGAAATGTGTGCTTGCTTCTATCAAACTTAAATGTCCCGGATTGAGTATTAAAGTTAATGGAAAAACTTCAAATAGGCCACCTTCACTGGACACAGAGATCATAATATGGCAACCAACAACCATATTTTATCATAATATAGGAGATCAGAACATTAAATGTGGCACTGACAGCTAATGAATTGCACGTATGGAAATAAACACATGATGCCCCAAAGGCAGTTGGCAACTGACCACTTTGAGAGTTTGGTATCCAATGTGTTCGGTTATAATATGCACTCATTCCCAAGATTTGATTGGGCATTAAACACAAACAAAAATAATACCTTCAATGTCTCTATTCCTTCTAGAGAATTGTATAATTGCCCAGCCAAAATGTTGCAAGGAAGAATCTCCAACAGGTACCATTGAAAGGCCCTTAACCTGCAACTTGACCAACTTTCTGATAAAGTATAAAGCTGCACGCAAGAAAATTTAGCTTGTTTAGTACTGGTCTATTTTCAGTTAACCTCTTTTCTCCAATCTAGATGATACATTTTGAACATGTTTCAAGAAAGTGTAGCTTGACCAAAACAGCTCATATCATAAAAAGACAAACATAGTAAAGAAAAATTAGATAACCCTTAAACTGCCCTACTAGTTTATTCCAGCAGTTCCCCTCAAAAACAATAATAGATCCAAAGCATTCATAGAATGGACTAGGCTGTGCTTGAGGCAGAACTTTTCTCTTCGGGCAGAAACTGGCGTAGCCCACTTAGACCTTCATGTCAACACAATTTATTATCCTTCTTCAACCTGTGTTGCCAAACTTACCACTCACATTTTCACAATCAATCAGAGCTCTTCCTTAGTAGCCAGTTTAAAAATTCTGATCCAGCCAAATTACACACAGGGCTGTGGGGAAGCAAGTGGAAAATGCAAGGGTGTAAAGTAGAAACTTGTAAATTTATGTCATCCAGATATGCAATCCATCAGCCCTATCATGTTACTTTAAAGCATGGATACTCTTGAGCAGCACAAGGGACAGAGAAAGTTAAAGTCCCATCAAAAGACATTCATGCTTAACCAGAGCAGTAATAGGCCACCTTCACAGCACCCCCTGTGATTGAACATATCATACACAAACCTTCAACACATGGATACAACTACAAGGTCCAAAAACATTTTGCACATATGGGTCGGAAAAAGGTACTTGTATCGAGGATTAAGAATGTAGCAGATATTCATGTTGTTGCTACCATTTCTGGCTTATGGCAGACTCCTTATCCTATAACTGGAGGTGAATTTCTTAAGAAGCCATGAGTATATATCATGGCAAAACTCTTTTAATTCCTCAACCATTCATCTTCTGTAGCTTCAGCCTTATACACCCCATTTTATATTCTAATGTAAATACACAAATACGTCATAGAAAACCGATAGTCAATGTTTTTATTTTTCACTGAAAACCAATGCACAAGTACTTCATTTACCAAGGATGCGCAGTATCACAGATCTACCTGAAAAGGAGAAAAAAAAAAGAAAAGGTTTTTTTTCATAAGGATTATCCCTAAGATAAAACCATTTACCTCATCGATTTTACCAAGGATGTGCAGCATTATAGGCCAACAGTAATAAAATAAAATAAAATAAAAAATAGTTTTTTTCATGTCGATTATCCCTAAGCTAAAACCATTTATCTCATTGATAGCAAATAATGCAGCAATTGACACCTTACCTTAGCTGGTACTCAAATTTAAGTAAAACCAATATAATCATCCAAATCTTCAACAAATGGTTATAACATCATCACTCATTTTAACTGCAGTCCAGCACACAATTATGATCATAATGGGAACAAGGGCATTGAATTACACATTCTCAATTCACAACAAGACCTGGATTTAACAATTAGATTATAAAGCTTGCAAGGGCATTGATTCCCAATCAGCATCTGACCTTAAAACCAACCCCTTTATGCAGCAAACAATGAAGAGCACAAGCATAGCATTCACCCTTCCATACCCGCATCATCTTCGTTCTAATTTATTTAAAAAATTATCTCCACATAATAGTCGCTGTACTCTCCTTTCTACTTCTGTTCTATTGTTCTCTAATTCGGAGCCTCAAACCATTAAAAACTTCGAAACATATGAAAAAAAAATCCAGATTATTGTGAGTACAGGATTTAACAATTTAACAATTTAACAAATACTTGCTTCATTTTTACCTGAAAAAATCCTCAAACCGCAGAAACCGAAACGCAAAGAGACCTTCCAGAACACCAACACACGCTCCAGCCAAAACATCAAGAACATAATGCCTGCCAAGAAAAACCCTAGAAGTCGCCGTCGTTGCCGCCCAAACATAAACCACCGCCACCACAATGCCGACCACATTCCTCTCATCCGAACCAAACCACCGGTCAACAAATCCCCCACCACTCCCCGCCCTCAGCTCCATCAATTCAGCTCCTATTGCCTGCGATGAGAGTGAAACCACCGTGGCGACGAAAAATACGCGAGAGGCATGGCCGGAGGGGAAGGAGAAATGGTCCGCGGAGACGACGGGGGACATGTTGGGGTTATAGACAGGGCGAGAGCGTTGGAAGATGGATTTGAGAAGGCCGATAAGGGCGAGGTCGAGGAGGAGGCCGAGGATGAGAGGGGAAGCCAAAGTGAGGAGCGGAGGGGAGAGGACAAGAGCGGCGGAAACCGGAAAACATAAGCGGAAGTCGGCTGAGTATTCGAGGAGGAGGAGGAGAAATTTTGGAAGGTAAGGATTAAACGAAGAGTGGAGATAGTAAGATAACTTCGTATCCGCAGTTCGCAGGTGACGAACCAGAGTCGATTGTGGCGGTGGTGGAGGCGTTGACACGGCCATCGACGGCGGTCAGCGGGGCCGCGTCAGAGTCGACGGTTTCGATGTGATCACGGTGGCGGTCGTTATCTGTTGTGGTAGTTGTTGTGATAGTTACTAGTTAAGAAGGGGAATGTCTTTAAGCGAGAATAGTTAAGCCCAGGTCCAGCCCATCTAGTCCAGTAGGCCCATTAGTGGCCCATTCTAGGCCTCGACCATATTTTATATTCTTTAATACTAGGCCTTTCCAAGAACAGCTGTTTTCAATCCTCTGCTTCTTTCGACGAGAAGAGAGAGAGAGAGAGAGAGAGAGAGAGAGAGAGAGGAAGAGAAGAGAGATGTCTTACGACGATGTAGAGATAGAGGACATGGAGTGGAACGAGGAGCTCCAAGCCTACACATACCCGTGTCCTTGCGGCGACCTGTTTCAGATCACGAAGGAGGACCTCCGCCTCGGGGAGGAGATCGCCCGGTGCCCTAGCTGCTCCCTTTACATCACCGTCATATACAACGCCGAAGACTTCGTCGGCGATCAGTCCAAGAGCAAGAGTTCCAACACTCCCAAACAGCAGCAACCCATCGCCGTCGCCTGAACCCTAAAATTTCCCAAAGGTTTCTTTCTTTCTCTTCTTCTTCTTCTTCTTTTTTTTAGAGCTCTGAGATTTTGGTTTAATTTTTGAACCGAAGATTGTTGTAATCGATAATTATTAAATTTGATTTTGAGAGCTCATAATAGAGCCGCTAGGGGTTTGAATTTCTCATGTGCCATGCTTTGATTCAAAATTTGCCATGTTGGTTCTCGTTGAAAGTGATATATAAACGGCGTCGTTTCGGATTTAGAATCAACCAAGCAATATGTCGCAGCACAGACGCCCGTTACAAAGTCACTTGCAAAGCACTCTACCTCTTGAGCAACTCTCTTACTTGTCTTTTTAATGCTTTTCCACTCGTTCTCTCAAACTCTTTATGACTTACTTAGTTCAACTTCTCTCGCAAGATCGAGTAAGAATCGCCCGGGTTAACACGAATGATGTCTAACTCCGAGACAAATAGGCTTGGAAATATTGTAGTGGCTAGTTGATCTGAGATACAAACACGACCCATCCATTATTAATGGGCTGTTTATATATGTTGGTGTAATGCTAACAATTCAGATATAGAAGTCTGCTTATGAGAATAACTTTCACTGCTTACGCTACAAATTATTGTTATTATTTGTCAATTACCGAACACAAAATTTCATTTACACAACCCCCAGCACCGACAACAGATAGGCCAAGTCACCGAGGGTCCAAGTATGTAGACATTCCATTAAAGACCATTGTTGTTGCCCAGAAAGATCCAACATTGGAGCAGAGCAGATCAAAGTGAGTGTCATGGACATATCTGAGCCTGGACCGCACTACACTTGGGATGGGTCCAGCTAACTGCTGACTAGTAATTCTTTTCGTGCCCAGCCAACCCCCTCCAAACTTTCCCTTTACCAATGAATCGCATGATAATTATCACGGTGACAAGAGTAATTTTGACTATCCCTACAAGCCTCATTCAGCCTTCTCAAGATCAGAATTTCTGAAATGTTCCTTGATGGTCTCCCTCGTTTTTCCTCTAGGTTAAGTTGTTCGGTACCCAGTTTTCCATCTTTTTGCTTCTGGGTATCAAATGATATTCCCTTGTTTGACTACATTGCGATACAAATCTTTTAAGCAAATTGTTCAAAAATTATGTCGTACAATATATATAAACACTGTGCCCCGTAATATGTAAGATTTGTTTGGATATAAAATACATTCGTAGAACAATAATTTCCAGTAGTCTATGTCGTTAACTTCAATAATTAGGGGGTCTACAAAAATACCGAAAAAAGAGGTAACTAGACCAAATCCGTTGATCTAAACTGAAAAGTATGTCTAGCCGAACCAGTTTCAAATATGGTTAATGGAGTTGTGAAAGAATCGCATTGATCGGTTTGGTAAGGATTCGCAATTTCGAAAAAATGTGGGTAACCGATCTGATTAGTTTAAATTTATTATTATATATTTTGTTACTCCCATTAAACTTTCATTAAAAGACATACGAATAATAACAAAAGAAGGGAGATCTTCCCAATCATAAAATATTTTCTGTTATACGAATTTCTCCTTGTCGGACACAATCCACTTTTAATGTTTAGGATTTGATACAAATTCCTTCGGAAAAAAAAAGAAAGAAAAGAAAAAAGAGGGAGAAAATATGCATCAAAATTATAAAGTGATAGATAAGACAAAATGGTGGGCAGGCAGCTCCAGAGGATAAATAAAGGGCAATTAGTATATGCATCGAAGGACAAAGTTCCATCCACAGGCACGAAGTGCCAAAATCAAAGCAAGAAACAAACGCTTGGGGGCAAACAAGCATAGCATGCTGCGTGCCTCAGATTAAAACATGCAACACCCGTTTGAAGAAAAGTGGTAGGAACTATTCCGAATGTACCAAAACTGAAAAAGAAAGAGGCAAGAAAGGTTAAAAAGTAAAATTTTGGGGTTTTGTCAAGGCAAAGCACGCCAAGCGTTAACGCAATTCCCGGGGCACAAATAGATTCTGCAGGCGTGAGAACAAAGGCTGCTCCACCCACCCCGGCCCATGCCCACCAAATATCTAGCTTTTGTAAACTATAGCCGATTTTTATGCCAAATCAATTACACTTCCTTTCAATCAAAACCAACATATGGGAATGTTCCAAAAAAAAGAAAAGAAAAGAAAAAGAAACAAAAAGGGGGGAATCTCATAATACCTTTCGGGCTAGGTGAGCCGAACTAGACATCTATAAAACGAACAAACAGCTAAAAGCTAGACTATAAATTTAATGTTAATATTCTAATATTTGACTCAGTATGTAAATGTAAAATGAGAATGTGTATTGAAGACGTAACTTTAGATATAGGAGGCCCTTATTATTTATATGCAATAGGCGCAATGTCAAGTAGCTTAGCGTAACAGTAGAGATTACTAAACTTGTGCCTTTGCATTAAGAACTCGTGGAAGGATGATTCCTTAAGAGCTCCGGACAAGCTTGTCAAGCGAGCGGGCGTTAAAATTTCAGGTCCCTGACGAGGTGGAGTGCAATAAGCTCGCGATGGGCCTGTAGGTGGCAGACCGAGAGGTCGCCAGGTCCTAGTTATTATAAATACAGTGTTTATTACGCTTTTTTTTTAACATAATAAATTTATTGTATTTAATTATATATTTTTTATTTTGTTTTTGGAGAATAACCCGTGTAACTGATGTTTGATTCAAATTTCTGGCTATAATTACCAAAAGGGTAATTTAAATCGATCACCAATTCTCAAGATCTGGACCAACTCGGTGTTGGGTATTGAAAAAAAAATAACAGAGAGAGAGAGAGACCATGGGATTATGCTTAGGGTTTACACATATCAATGTTGTCGGCTCCTAACACAACTACAAGACATTATCCGGAATGCGCACCAAACTTTGTCAACAGAGACTTACTACCAGTAATAAGACTCTATACACTTTCAGTTCAAGTAAATTCTAATTTAATGGTCTATGCTCTATTGTACTATACAAGTGGTTGATTTTTAAATATAAAAATAAAAAATAAAAAAGAAGAATGACATTGTGGAAGATAACTTGCCGTTTTATATGTTTTTTGAATTTCAGTGCTCTTGTTCTCTGCCAATTTCCATTCTCTTTCTATCCTTCCATTCCCAACTGTACCCACTTCAAACTCCAGCGAAAGATTCCACCAGTCCTTTGCCAGACTATGATATACCCACAGTTTTTATTGCAATGGAACTTAGGATAAACTGGAAAATCCACTACTTGCGCAATGACAGAAACAACCTCAAGATTCTGGTTGTCCCAATCAGGCAAAACAAACAACATAAAAAGGTGGATTTGCAAACTCAGCTTCCAATCAATGCAATCTTGTGGAATAATTTTTAGTTCGTATTAACTATTGCCCAATAATAGCCTCGACAGAAAGTATTAATCCTTCTGAGATCTTCTGCTTGTGTAGTTGTAATTTTATTATTATTTTTAAATGTGTTTACCTTATTTAAAATACATCTCAATACACAATTTTTTTCATATTGTGAAATCTAATACAAAATCAAATTTGCAATATTTAAATTATAATAGAATAATTTTATCGTTGTATTAAATCTCATCCTTTTATGTGTTTGCTGTTTAATCAAAGTCAAATAAATGGACACTTCTTCCGAACGAAAAATAGAGGACAAAGTGGAAAATCATGCCCGGGGGGGGGGAGGGTCCATGGAGTTTCTGTTGCAATGAAGCTTCAGGCTCACCAAGAAACACTGTTAGAGAAAAATGTTCCTTTGATTTGAAGGAGCAACAAAGGCATCGAGCGTCCAAAACCAAGATGGCAGAGCTGGCCTTTAAAGGAAAATGACTTGACTTGAGTGGGTGCAAACCGAATTTATGGCACTTGGAAGAAAAAAAATTAAACTTCGGACAGATGGGTACACTGACGCAGAACTCATTCGCTTGGAAACAACTCCAAGCAAAATGCATTATGTATAGTTCCACATATTTTATGACATTTTTTAACTAAAAAACAAGGAAAAACAAGAACAAAAAAAAAGTTAACACAATTATAGTATCCGATACAGCAGCCAAGTCCTGGCATTGACCAAACTCTAACTAATAAAATTGAATAACCTAACCTAGCGTGAGACTCACACCTTTTCCCTCTTTAATCAACCAAGCTAAACTTGGTTGACTATAAAAGCAAAACCCTTCAGAAGAGCTTAGGGGATTCATCACAAATTTATTCACATCTCTACCAAATGAGAGTTTAAATATAATGTATTAACAAGATACAAATGTTCGTCGTGTATATAAAAATTTTTTGAAAACTAATTTTTCTTGTACTAATAGTACAAACTACTAGGTATGAATTTGCAAAAGAAAGAAAAAAAATAAAAAAAGATAGATAAGGGTGAATACAAATATGCAAATATATAATTATAATAGAAAATTTAAATTTTAAATTACAAATACAAATTTGAGTGTTGACAAAATCTCTGCATAAAAATTAAAATTTATACACTGCATGATTTACCCTAATGTTATATAGAAAGGATCTTTTTCCTTGCAAGGAGATCAATTATTCTTTTCATCTTTTTTTTTCTTTTTTTTTACTCCAACTAGAAATTAAATGAAATCAAATAGCACTTTATTAGCTCGCCCATGAAACATTAAGATTGTTTAGAAATTGATTTCAGCATCGGCAATGAATGAGACCTTAACGGGCTTGGTTTTGCTCCTCAATGTAGTCTAGACCACGAAATTGACCCTTTTATGAGCATTAAAACTCTGCCATAAGAAAAAAACCAAAAAAAAAAAGGTTCAAATCCCAAAGAGAGAGCAGAGCCTATCCATGGTACTGTATAAAATATTTTATATATAATAAAAATTTTTTATTTTTTGGTGAAACTGAAAAGGGATTTTCTTGTTAAAAAGATTTTGACCATGTTGGTACATATATAGCATTTATAATTTTCTAAGAGTTTTTCTGTTTTTTTTTTTTCTCTTTTATACTATTTACCCGGACAATAGGGGCATTTGCGTCATTTCAAGTAATGTCCATTTAATATCGCGCCATGTCCCTTCCATTCCATTCTTTACAAAAAGAACCAGAAAATAAAAGTAACCAAGCGAAAATGAAACACCAGACGGAAGAACCTCAGCGCTCTAGAGAGAGAAAATCAAGAACTTGAGAGAGAGAGAGAGAGGGGGGGAGAGGGGAGGATCTGATTAATGGCGAGCGGGTGGGTCAAGTCACTGCAATGCAAATCAAGGGCCTTTGAAGACGTGTTTAACCCGGCTCCGATACACCTGATATCCAGCTCCAGTTGCAGAAAGAGTGCTCAAAACATCAAAGACGTCATTGAAACCACCACCACCACCACTACCACCACCGGAGGCGGCAGGAAGCGAGACCCTACGAAACCCAGAAACCACCGCCGTCACGAACAGGAAAAAGAGCAAAAACCCGCCGCCATTTCACAAAAATCAGCCAAGCCCGAGGCGGTTTCGAACTCTGAACACCGTCCTCGGTCCGCACGCAACCACCGTGACCCGCTCGTACCGGCGCTGACCGAGCTGCCCGAGGGCCACCCTTCTCGTAATGTGGTGGAGATCATTTTTCACACGAGCTGGAGCAACAAGTCATTCTCGGGTCGGATCGATATGATATTTAAGGTACAAAACGGGTCGAGGACCGTGGCCCGGTTCGAAGAGTATCGCGAGATTGTAAAGGCCCGTGCCGGTTTGTCTGTGGGACCCACGTGGGAGGAGAATGCGAGGTGCGTGGCGGACGGGAACGAGGTGATGCGGTTCCACTGCCGCGGAGGAGTCCAAGACGCGTGCGGCGGCGGAGGAGGAGGAGGAGGAGGAGGCGCGTGGGTTTTTCCGGGTGGGAAGGGCGCGGCTATCTGCACGTTTTCCGGCAGTGGTGGGGCCCACGAGAGAGCCGGCGGTGGAAGGGGCCGGAGGGCTATGCTGGTGTGTCGGGTCATAGCGGGCCGGGTCTCGAAGCAAATCGGGTTCGACTCATTGTTGGATGGGCGTGTCGGGTTTGACTCGGTGAGTGGAGATGATGGGGAGTTGCTGGTGTTTGACTCTCGTGCCGTTTTGCCTTGCTTTCTTATTATCTATAAATTGTAAAAAAATACTCGGAAATTATTTTCTCTTTCTTCTTCTTCTTTTTTTTAACCACCATTTGGCCCCTTAATTTTCTAAAATCATTTTTGCATTTATCGACACAATTTTTCTGGGTGCTTTTTTTTATTTTATTTTTTACATTGAGTTCCCTTTTCCAGTTAATTTGTGTGGTCTCGAGAAAAATTGAGTTGAGTTGATAAATGCTAATTTAATACTTTTCCGTTGTAATTCCGTTGTTAATTGTTCGTTAAGCAATTCGCCGGATGCTAATTTAATACTTTTCGGTTTTGCTATAATCCCTTTGCTTAGTTGACGAGAAAGGAATTTAAAGTTTAGAGTTGGTCAAAAAGCCCCTGGCTTTTCTCGACAAAAAGGTGGACCAATCGAGATCTCCTGCCCTCCTAACTTGAGAGTCTACTAGCAAGAACAAATAAAACGGATTAGAAGTAGACGTGTGTGATTGTTTTCCTGCCTTCTTCTTTTTTTTTTTTTCAAATTATGCCATAGCTTATCTACCTTCTATTTCACCGATCAAAAAAAAAAAAAAAAAGGATAAAAAGTAAAGGGTATGAATCCAATGATGCGACTAATGATGATAATTTACTGACTTGTTAGCTTTTATTTTATGTGCTTTCATACGGTGGACAGCAGCGGAAATGTTGGATTCTATAACCACGATGATTTTGAAAAATGTAAATTCTTTGGTTTTATGATAGTAATGATTCGACTATCAAAAAGCATTATACATCCTTCGGCTCATGATTATTTTGTTCGGGCCAGAAGAAAAAAGTTTGAATTCAAAGCGTTGGCCTGTCTTAATTTCTTTTTCCTTTGTTTTCAAAGAAAAAAGGAGGAGGGGTGGTCCCTGAAAAATTTTTAAATTAGCAAACATAGATATATATATATATCATAAGAGTAAGTTCTTAGATATGCAATTTTATTTTTTTTAAATTTTAACGCCTGTGGTGTCATACTGGCATCACCCCACCTGGGCTCAATATTTTGATGATGACAGCAAGTTGTAAATGGGAAGCAAAGCAATAAGACCACGACAGAGATTTACCTACTTTTGGCAAAAGACAGCATCTAGACCAGGTGTGATAAGCAGGAATACCCGTTCTGGCGATAACTCGCTCTTGTTAGCTTCACAAAAGTATTAATATCTCTTCAATTCTTGTTCCCTTCTAAATTCCTTGGTTCTTTTTTGTCTCTAAACAAAAGTGGTAAACCTTCATTAAGCAGCAAGGCATCTATCCAGAAACTTTGGCTTTGGTCAATGAATGGCAAAGTACAGGGCAAGTCAAGCAGTTGAATTGACTTATCTTTGGAGAAACTGAAAGGCAGGAGAAGGTGTTACAAGGTCACTAATATTTTAAGCTTATTTCAACAGTTGTAACTTATTCCATGAGTTCATAACCATTTTCTCGGTAGAATAATTAAAACCACAATTTAGTTTTGTTTTGTGTGGAAATATGAAGAAGTGAAGCTATTTATATGATGTGAAAGAATCTCAAGTTTTGTATTTAATGGTGTTTCTATAACAATTACAACCCTCCTGTCAAGCTTCATCTTCCACAATCTATGGTCTTTGCAATTACATTAAGTTTTTAAAGATTGGTAATATCAGTACCCGAAAGATGAAGATGGTTAAAAAGAAAAAAGAAAAAAAGGAGTACTCGAAAGCTGAAAGTGTTTTGTGTCATCCTCTGTTATCAAGTGCTAATGGAGTACTAGAGCAATAATAAGAATGTAGAATTTGAGGAGCCTTTCGTGATGGACAAGGCACACTGGCTGCATTACGTTCCTTGCAATTAACAATGGAGTTATTTATGTAAGCTTACATAAAGCTTTTGCTTACAAAATGAGGTTATAATAAAAAAAAATGCACTCCCTATCCCCTGAAATCCCCTCTCTCCGGACTTCTACGCCCTCCTCAAGACAAATGTAAAAAAACATAATTTTTGCTTTACCAGGCACTATCGCCAGCCCTTAACCATCAAATTCTTATGGATAACTACCTGCTAAATCGAAACATGGTTTCATGAGACTGAAATGATTGTTAATTATTTAAGTGAAAAGGCTTCTTAGGACACAAGAACAAAATGACATTTGTAATAAATTTTCTATGCCCTTGAAAGAAATATTGAGATTCCTAGAAATGTGCATTTTTCTCTGAATTCAAGCTCTTTTAACATAACCAATCGGTCTGCGGGAGAGTGACAATAACTCACTAAGGGTGGCCTTCCATGGCATGTGAGAAAGAGTTGAATTTCCAGTATCGCTACCTCAAATACCAAACCAAAAAAAAATAGAAAAGAAACCTTTATAGCATAAATCCAATGTTTCTTTGCCAGCAGGTAAAATTTTTCTCAAACACCTCACCTCCCCAAAATTCATTAATCATGGAAACACTGGAGCTAAAGTGAAACCCAAAATCGAAGTGAAAATTAGCAAATAGCATCCCTCTAAATTACACTTCGTAATGTTTCAACATTGCAAGAGAATGATATCACCGGCCACGATTAGTGGGATTCGACGAGGACGTAGAGAGGTTTGCCATTTAATCTCTCGCGACCCTGCGTTACATAGAAACTTATAATAATAATGACTATCAATTGGACAGCCAAAACAGGATTTTAGTACTCCATTAGCCTAAACATTCGCTTTTGTGCGTAAAAAGAACACAAAAGTAACATCCAGCCATTCAAGAAGATGGAAGAGAATGCGTACCCTAAGATCGGGTAATTCAATTACGCATGCACATCCAACTATTTCTGCTCCAGCACGCTCTGAGAAACAATTATTTTGCGAAATCATCAAAAAGTTCAAGTCATAATAAACATTTGAACGATATCAGGGACAAACCATACGTTCAGAAAAATAGTTGAAACAAAATAAAACCAACATAACAAAAACCACTACTGTATAAACTCGAGGGTGAAATGTGCAGTTGGAACCCCAAATCTCAAACTCAAATTTTCTTCTCCAATTCAACTGGACCCAAAACCCAAAAAAAAAAAAAACATAAGGAAAAGATCATGCATCTAGAGGTGTCAAAAGGATCAGGTCAGGGGATCAGGCTGTTTCGAGCTTAGGTCATTTTCGGGTTTTGATTGATAGGTTGAGCTGTAAGTCGACACCTCTACATGCATCTGATTGAACAACTAAAAGTATACCATCTATCTCTGGTCTCGTAACAAAATTTTAGTCCACTGAAAAGGGATTAATGCATTGCAATATTCATCCATGTAGAAAGACTTTGCGGAGAAGTTACCAAGTAAATTCATAGCAGCACACAGAGTACCACCAGTAGCAATCAAATCATCAACCACCAAAGCACGTTCCCCAGAATTGACCGCTCCAACATGCATCTCGAGACAATCGCTTCCATATTCTAGGTCATACTCTTCAGAAATGACTTTCCCTATTCACAAGAAAAGGCATTTTGAGTACAACGTAAGTATACAAACATGTGCAAGTGCAACGCATTATCTTTAAAGATGAGATTGTAAGTTCACAGGAACCAGGGACATCACAAATGGAACCAAATGCTTCGACTAGTCTGAAGTTTGATGCATGATTGGATGCGACATCTAGCATCACCTGATTGCACACATGCATTTTCATAAGTCGTTGCTTGTGTTACTTGACAATGCTCTATAACAAAACTCAAATTATTTTTGAATGCCAGCCAGGGATCCAAACTAGCCATCTTCTAGAACTCTTACATACAAACTACCGTACACAATCAAACATGTCATCACCAGTGTTGTTAGAACAGGACTGGTCATCGAACCCAAAAAGTTAGTGATTTAAAGTTTAATCGGTTTGACAATCAGTTGAACTAATATTTAATAATAAATATATGTTTATAAAAATAATTAAAAAGTAATAATTATATAGAATATATTTTCATTAAAAATTATTTTCATAATTAAATTCAAATATTTTCAATAAAAAATTTATAAAAAGACTTAATTGTATATTAATATTTTAATTTTAATGATAAGATTAGAAATTTAAATAAAATTTGTAATTAAATTAAAATTTAGAATTAAATTTAAAATTTAATTATAATTTAAATAAAAATTTTAAATTATATTATAATTTTTTTATATTTGTAACTTAAACTAATCTGCAAATTAGGCTAGTTTTCCCGATTTTTTTGGGCCAGTTTTAACCAATTTTCCCAGGTTTGACCTGTTTAATTTCTGTCCGATTTTTGGGATCAAACCAATTCGACCGGCCCAGGTCATCACACGCCAAGAAGTAAAGAACAGCAACACCTAAAAATGAGAAGAGCGGAGACTACATATGTAAATACAAGATGATTTGACAATACTACCATATATGTATGAAAGCTTCCTGCTCAAAGGGGTAGCTCGGAAGGTAATAAAGGCAACCCCTCCTACACTAATTACACGATCAGATAGCACACTATAGTAGGAACAATGCAATACAATAACAGAAGAACTAAACAAACAGTATAGAGATGCTGGTAAGTTACAATTATTATAGGCATACCACGTAAATCTTTTGACTGCACATGTGACATTAATAGAAAAGAAGATAGGGTACCTGGCAACTTCTTTGGTTTTCTTAAGGGAACAAATTTTGCTCCGATTGCCAATGCCATGGGAGGCCCAAATATAAATCCCCGAGCCTCTATCCCTGCGAAGAAAAAATACCTTCAGGATTCCGGAAATATAACAATTCTGACAATTTCCACGAAGTTGTGACATAAGATTGTTATAAGACCATTGGTGGCAAATCAATCGGCAAAACAGCAAACCAGACATTAACCAAACTAAAAATTCCATCACCCGATTTATAGAATTTTCTGCTCTCCCATGTTAGTTCACACAAGGTTTGAAATGGAGGTTGGGCTTTAAACGTATCATAATTACCAGGGACTTAACGCAAGGCCAACAAATGAATTACACAACAGAGCAATTAACATCCACACCATACTCTGCACGGTATAACGCACTGTAAGAATAAGATGAACATAACATGAGGGCACAGATGACCATAAATTGGTACTCAAATCTAAAGTATAGGCCCATCAAAAGAAGGCAAAAACGTCAGCCCCAGCTCACAATTACGCCACTTGATCCTCCTATCTCTAATCAACACCGTGCCCCCCCCCCGGGGGGGTTGCCAAGCAGAACCAATATAATGTACGTTAATGGCAAATATTTGATCAGTCGATTGCATACTTGACTTGTTCAGGAAGACGAGAGGAAAACTAAATATGAACATGCAATTACGCACCTAATTTCAGGTCTCGGTACATTAACCAGAGCTGGAGACATTAAAATACCAAACATTATGGCATTTTGGTTGGTACTTGTTTCCATTAAAATTATAAAAATGCGCGGAATACTCTTGTAGTTTTAGGAGAAAAAAATCGAGGATTTCTCATTTTAGAGCCATAGCAATTTCAGCATCAACAGGAGAGTTTTCAATCTCGCAAGGTGTGGGAGCATCATGCACTGTGACACCCTTTTTCAGAATACTAAAGAGAAGGTTTCAATGAAACAACCTCTGGACTAGATTTTTATATAAGGATTGAACCATTAATTATTTCAACCATCGTGGGGATCCATTGATATTCAAATGAAAATGTGCTAGCACCACCAATGGAATGGAATCGAAGGCTTAAACAAGTTACCAATCATAACCTTTCAATGAAAACTTGCTAGCATCACTGAAACAGACTTTTACTTGAGCAAAAGCAAATGTTGCAGACCAGCAACATTTTCTGATGAAAGTCTTTGATGGACTGCAAAACCCCTCCGTAAGACTTGATATGGCTTTTATGGTCTGCCTATAATGCATTCAGTGTGCTCCCTGTTCTGTTCGCAAAATCCCGAGGGAGAATGCACCGGACCTAATTCAGTGGATAACATCTACTAGATAGACAATGAATAAAAGCCTGTAGATAAATATCTCACTGGGAAAAGGCCACATTTTTTTCCATGCGCGACCATACTTTGCAACAGAAGATGACCAGAAAGTACAATGTTTCTCACAACACATGAAGACAACACAAGCCCACATGAGCCTCTAAAGAGACAGATTCTACCGTACGCACGTCAAGACAAAGCACATGTATATCAAACGCTGACCAAATCATTTTTTGATTGATGAATCCAACCAAAATGAGGACCAAGGCTGCCCTCAATGATGAGCAAGTCAAACTTGGGGGAGGAACACTCCCATTTCTGGAGTTTAGCTATTACGTGAACTTGCAAAGAAACATAGTTTTGTGCCTGAACTAAGATTGAAATCTATTAAACAAAGAAATGTAAATAACAATTAGTCAAGCTAGTCTGGTTGACCACAAGAGCAAAGCTTGGAGGACACGTTTGGGGTTCAAACCCCAGCTCGGAGCTCATTGAACTCACAAAATGTGGCTTTAATTCTGACATACCAAATAAAAAAAAATGATACCAACCAAAACAGTATAACAATCACTGGCTAAAAAGAAGCCCACATAAGGCAACAAAACCAAAGGTCATTCAAAACCCCAAAATGCCAATCCATTTGAAGCATAAACTCAATGTTAAAAGAAGATACATGAAACTGTATGAAACAAGACATCAGAATCAGATCAAAACATCACACAGTACAATGAGGGAAACCCACATTATAATAAAGCCAAAAGATACCCCCTCTAATGTAACTCATATGAAATGGGTCCACCCCATTTTAACAAGTCGGGGGATCCAACACCAACCACCATCCACCCAAATAAGGTTCTGGCACATGCCCACAACAACAACAACAATAACAACAAAAAATGGCAACAATAGAGAGAGAGAAACGAAAGAGGCCAAACCAGGGCCGCTCAAAGGGAAAATTGTAGAGAGAGAAAGCAATCAATGACACACCCCACTAAAAAAGCCAATTATTCAAATAAGAAATCGATCTCTAACAAGAAAAAAAAAGGGGTAACCAGAATAAAAAAACCACGAATGCAGAGACACATAATACATACACAGTTTCTTAGACTGCTTGGCCATATGAATTGTTTTCTCGTCCTTCCCTTCTATTGCGAGCCACCCCACTAAAAAGCGTTCATAAAAGACAACAGAAACTTACGGGATAGTGCAGTGTTTGCTTTGTAAGCAAATAGAGCCCACCACCATCGAAAACCAATCAAAGTGCTAAAAGGTTGATAAAAACGTCTTGAGCCAAATCTTTAACTAAAATATGTGTGGAACTAAAACCTCAAAAACAAAAGAAAAGTTTCTGGTGTTCTTTAAGGTTTTTCACCTGCAACAACCGAAATGTTTTCGCCCTTGTATCGCTCCACGAACAAATCAATGGTATCTTTGAATGCTTTGGGATCCAACAATAGAGTTGTGATATCTTGAAACATAATACCTGCCATAGACCCATGATTAATATTCAAGAAAACATCAAAGAAAATAGAAAGGCATGGATTTTCCTGACACCCATAATTCCAAAAAGCAAAATAAAATAAAACACGAGAATAAGGAAAAGATTGAAGCTTTAGCCATTAAAACTCAAAAAACACTACTGAAGAAAATACAATTCTTTGGAAACAAGAGAAACAGGAAAAAGATTGAAGCTTTAGACAGTTGTCACAAAACATCATCCCCATTGGTTAAAAAAAAACAAAAATTAAAATATTTAAAAGATGTACAAGAATTTCCAAGTAGGAGAAAAGAAAAAATGAGAAAATTGTCCCATTTACCAAAGCTTACAAGTGAAGCAAATTTTTTTTGGTGCTCGGTCTGCAAAAGTTTGAAATAATCCTGATCAGACAAAGAACATAACACAATGTTGCTATTTCCTTGTCTGCATTTTCCAAGCAACCAAGCAGATCAAACTTGGTATTAAGGGGCTACAAAAAAATGAGAGAAGGATAGAGATTGGAACGCACACAAACAAACACAGACAGACACCAAAGGTAGAAAGAAACCTGGTTTAGGGAAATTAGGTACCACGCGAATCTTAGTTTTGATGCCATTGATACGAGGATCCTTGTCTCTGTAAGCCGACATTGTAGCTCTCTCTCTCTCTCTCTCTCTCTCTCTCTCTCTCTCTCTCCCTCTCTCTCGCTATATATATATATGTATATTTATATAGGCCTTATGTCCATAGAGAAGAAGAAGAAGGAGCAGCAGCAGCTACTGAGAGAGGAGAGGCGTGAAGGGACAAAAACAATGCACTTAAAGAGAGAAAGAGAGAGAGAGAGAGAGAGAGAGAGAGACTTGAAAAGGGCCAGAAACAGAAGTTAGAATCACGGCGGTGATTTCTTTGTAAATTTTATGACTTTTATACTTTGTAGTCTTTTACAATTAATTTTTTTATTAACATCATTTTATTAATTCAACACAAATTTAATAAATTTAAGGAGATATAAAATAATTTTATATTTTATATTACACTAATATAAATTAATGTAAAATCTGTTTAAAATTATAGTTGACTTTTGACATTGTAATTAACAAATTGACAATAGTAAAACTGATTATTAGTTAGATGTAATAGATTATTCGCTAATTATTTGTGATTTTTTAAACAAAGAAGAAAAAATTTTAATAAAATAAAGATTAATTAAAAAAATTATATAATTAAATTATAATTATTTTATATAATAATAAAGATTATTATTTTAAAAAATTACAAAATTATAATAAACTTATTTTATTTTTTATTATACTAAAATATTGTATTTTTTAAACGCATGTTTAGATTAATTTCTACCAAATATAAAATTTACCAGTTACTAATAGAATTGTATTTAATTCAAATAACATGTTTTTAAACTATAACTATAATCCTAAATACACTTATAATATAAAAATTTTTATATTCACTTAAATTTTATTTTAATAATTATTGTTAATATGAGAGATGAGATAATGTAGAAAGAAAGAAAAATAATATAAATAAAATATTAAGAAAAGAGAAAAGAGGAGAATTTAAGTAAAGAGTGTAGGAAGAGATGAATGTGAAAAAAATAATAAAAAAAGACAAAAGAAAAAAGAACAAAAAGGAAAAAATAAAGAGAGAAAAAGAAAAAAAAGTATTAAAAATAAAAAATATTTTAAAATAATACTTTAATGATTAAAAATTTAAATATTTATCTTAAAGATAAACTCTAATTTTAATGAAAAAAATATAAAATTTATAAAAATAAGAATAGTTATTTTATTATATAACTTGCAATTTAATGAATTTATTAACAAGAAAACAAATAAGAAAATGCAAAAACTATTAAGGGAGAGTGTAAAAATAGAATAAAGGAAATAAAGAAAGAAATCACGGAAAAACATGATAAATGATATATGGAGAGCATGTAGAGACCGTGTTAAAAAATATATATATATATGAAAAAAAAATATGAGAGAAAAAGTGTGAAGAAAGAATAATAATTGCTCTAATTACATAATCGAGTAGATTTTAAGAAAAAAAAATCTCATTTTTCCTTTTATTTCTTTTTTTGAGAATAATAATTATTACATAGATGACTCAAATCAACTTGTAAGTTTTGGACTTCATGTTTTGCTTATCACTTTAATATTAATTGTCACACTTTAATATTAATTGTCACACATCTATATGGTACTTTTTTTCTTTTTTTGTTAGAAAGATGGACTATTGTATGGCCTAAAGTATATTAAAAAGGGGGGGGGAAAGAGCATTGCAAAGCTAACAAAAATAAATATAAAGTTTATAAATGCGGTTTTCTTTTTTTTTTTTTTGTTTTGTTTTTTTGAAGTAGCTTTGTCTTAGCAAGATGGCCTTTAAAATTTTTAAATTCTTATAGAGTGAAAATTTTTGGGGGAACTTGGATAAAGGAAAATCTAGCCTGATGCTCCAACAATGATTGGCCATATCTAAGAAAAATTGGACCTTTCTGGTAGCTAGAGGGTGGTTTAGTGGTCCAATTCAAGATGATATAATGAATTGAAGCAAATTTCAACATGCAGTGCCCAATTTTATGATGGTTGGTCACAACTGGTTCATCGTCCACTAATAATGGGAAATGTCAATTTTTTTTTTTTTAAGTGATTAAGATATCTTCTTGAAATTGGACATGTTAAAAATGCAAAAACAAATTTCTACGTTTTGACGAACCTGTTAATTAGGCGAAAAGAAAAGCAAATCCCTAACACCCTTCTCTTTTACCTTGCCAAGCAAGTTCTTTGTTTTTATTTATTTATTTATTTTGTAAAATTAAGCAAACCAAAATATAATTATATATGTAAATCGTTCAACCCAAAAAATTAAGTTTAAGCTATTAGGTGGTTCATGAATATATAATACAAACAAGGTTGTGAGTTCTCTTAACATTATGTGGAAATTTACAACTTAATTAGAAGAGTCAAAGTTGTGTTATTTGAACCCAAAGCTTCTTAGTTATGAATCTTTAATATCATGTCAAAAAATCATTCAATTTAACGATTTTAAGTTGCATGAAAAATTAACTGTATGTTAAATTCTAATAATCCATTTGCTGGAAACAACAGATTCACGTAATTTAAGATAATAAATAATTTTAGCACCTGGTTTTTGGTGAATAGTTTTTCAAGACACTTAAATGATTAAAATCATTAACATTTATTTTTAAAATTTCAAATTTTAATTTTTTTTAAATATAAAATTTATGAAAATTGAAAAAAATTATTCTTATCCTGATTTAATAAATTTTTTAATAAAAAAAATCTTGGTGATTGACATTATGTCAACAAACTTGGTGTACCTCCGAAGATATCACTGTCATGGCAATATTCGTTTCCAATTGCATCAACAAGCTTTCTATTAGCTGTCTCCTCCTTGACCTGTTGGTATGCTTAAAATAATATTAATTTTGAATTACCAGTTAATTCTTTGCTTGAGCCATCAGTAACTAGATTCGACGATGATACAAATGTAACATTCCATTCCCTATAATGATTGGCATATTCCAGACATGAAGCGATTAACTTTGACATTAAGCATTCAGCTTTTGAAATGCCTAAATTCCTGATGACTCTTACATATTTCCTTCAATACCTGCCCAATGTACAACTAGTAAATGTCTATCTATCTATATATATATATATATATGTGGGTGAATTTACGAAGACCTACACATTCTATTAACAATCGAAACAATAAACGTACATTTAACAATTCTTAGTAATGTGATATATATATATATATATATAGATATAGATATATTAATTGGGTCAACGTAGACGACCATCTATGAGTTATTAGCTTCGTGAACAAGGTTGGTTGAGATTGATCATGCATTAATTATGTCAACTATTATCTAAAGAAAGTAGTAGGTTGAATAATGTTTAATATGTGGCTACGAAGCACTGTATAGTTCAAATTTATGAGATTTCTTTTTCTTTTTTTTGTGAATTTTTTTATGTCCGTTTAAAACGGAAATCTCTATAGATAAGCACACTAGGTTGCTTTCAAATCTGTATGGTAATCTTCTGTGGGCAACCCTCGGCCTTATCCCTTTCATATTTAACGAAATATCCTTTCTGGCTTCCATACAGCATTGATTAATAAAAAGAAAATTAGAGAGTAGCCACCTAACTGCTATAATTAAGAAGTGAATTGAGCTCTTCTCAAGTTAGTGGTAACACCAGCTTTGATCATGTAAAATTACTAGCTTGAATTAAAACACATGATTAAGATAAAAAAAACAATGATGAGAGAAATTGATAAAAGATTGATTAGATCATAAAATCTACAAAACTCAAACTCAATATTTTCTTGATGAATGTTTAAGGTCTAACAACTTGATGTTATGTACCTTGGAAACGTAGCGTAGAAAGAGTTCAATTCAATGTCAGTGTGGAATGACGTCTCTGCTAATTCCACTAGTATTTCATTTCGAACCCTTGACAATTTTGATTCAAATTTTTGTTTTGCACCTACAATTTCATACTTTCATCAAATCACATCAATTTTTTATTAAACATTCGACCATTTAATTTTATTTATATATTTTTGTCCTAGAGTGTGATCTTACATTAAACAATTTTACTCCTTTATGGACCAAATCATTTAATGAAACAAACATCAAGGGTATTTTTATAGTTATTCCTTATAAAAAAAGAGTAAATAAACATTCTACTTCAAATTTGCCATAGCCACGACTTCTTACATTACAATATATGGCTTTAATTTCAGATAACATTAGCTTTGCAAAGAGATCATTAGAAGTTAGATGACCCAAAATTACAAAAGTTAAGACGCACAGCTTTGCAAAATCTGTCATTCAGCGTCTCAATTTCAACTTGCCAAAAAAGTGTTTATAACCATTGGATCATAGCTAACATACAATAGCACAATTAAAGAAAATATAATTGGCAAGAAGAGAGTTAAAAAAGGTACCTAAGACCTATTAAATCCTAAATTATATAATAAAAATAATTTTTATAATTCTTAAAAAAGTTATATATATATATATTTAAAAAAAATTAAAACTTGTCTTCAAAGTGAAAATTTAAGTTATTAATTATCGGAGTATTAAGGGACCCTTCGTTAAGTTTTTAGTCCAAGTAAACGACACTTTGTCCCCAAGTGGCAATGATCTGTTTGTTGATCATCAACTGGCAATGATCATTTTACCAGGTAGGGGACTGCCCGATTGGAGACTCTTTGTTTATTGTTCTTTGTTGGTTTTTAAATTTTGTGCAAACAATGCCTTACGTGTCTTCATGTCGTACGATTCTTCAAGATTTTGATTAGAGATATGTTGTTGTCAACAATTAATCATGCATTGTGTAACCCATGCAATGCATGCATTGAAACTACAGGAGCCGATATATGCAATGACTACAGTGACAATTGAATTAAATATTTTTCACTTAAATGTGTACATTTTTTAATTCTTTTATTCAAGGGAGCGAAAGAAAATAATTAATAGACTTTGTTATATATAGTATAATTATAATTAAAAAATTGGAAGCAATTATCTGCTTGTGGCTTGGCCTTTTAAACTTGAGCATTGCTAACAAAGTGTAGGTCTTTGACTCGGTGGTTTGGAGCCTTTCAAATTTTCCCCCAATTCCGACTAAAGAATAAAAAGTCATATCAATCCATTCCTTTGTTTTTTCTTCTTTTTCCATTCAATATATAAAAGAAAATTTCTTTTTTTTTTTTGAATTTTCAATAAACTATGAGATACATAATAAAAATAATTTTCTTTATTTTTATAAATTTAACTCATCTTTTCACGAAATTATAATCGGAAATTTCAAAAATAAAAATTTAAATTTTTTAACTAATAAAATACTTTTTAAAAGAAATTTTTTAACTTAGATAAAATTAAAAATAAAAAGTTGTGGTCATACAATCATTTAGCCCACCAATCCTTCAAAAAAAAAATTGTCTTCTAAATACTTTTTTTTCTTTAGATATATCACAAAATTAATTCTAAATCTATCATCCCTTTAAGTTTAACTAATTGATTTTGTTAATATTTTGATCTAGAGATTTGAAATAACACATAATGCTATATAAGGTGATATATTTGAGAGGAAAAAAAAACTAGTGGGCATTTAAAAAACGAAGTGTTAATGGTTAAAAAAAAAATAAAAAATGAAGCCGCCAAATGGGAAAATATGGTTGCAACTTACAAGAGGGAGGTGGGAGCGTGCAGTTCACACGCAAGGAATGGATCCACCTGGTCACTGTGATCAGACGTGGCGGGTGTGATCTGGTCCCACATGGGGAATTGGGCGAATCATGGCAAAATCAGGGTGAATGATGATGATGATGATGGTGATGATGATTTATGTCAGATATTCTCGCCCGTCCAACCGTCGACATGTCGTTTATCAATGGGCCCACGAGTGTAGTGGCAGTTGTGCCCCCTTGAAATTATTTGGATTTTGTTTGATACCGCCAGAATCCCTTTTCTCATTTTCATTTTATTCTTTTCATACTTGAACAAGTCTAGGTCCAAATAGATATATAAAATCTATGGTTGTACAATAATTAATAATAATAATAATAATAATAATAATAATAATAATATTTAGCTTAACTTAATATTATGGCTAAATTGTGTGAATATTTATTTATTTTATATATATATACAAATTTAATTTAATAAAATAAGAATATTTAAAAAATTTTCAAATTTAAATTCATTTTTTTTCTTTTTTTAGGGTATTTATATATTTTAATGTCACAAAAATAATATTTTTCAAAATAAAATATTACATTCATTGTAATTTCTAATATTTATATTGACTCTAAAGTGTGCGATACCCTGTAAGTGAATATAGTGATGACATCAAAATTAGTATAAGAAATCACTTTTAATAATGACCTTATAATGTTTAAAAGTATATTTGTATTTAGTATAATGTTTTTAAAAATATAATTTTAATTACTCCTCAATTCTCCCACATTTATTAATTTTTTTTGCATAAAATAAATTATTTCACTATTAATTTGTTCAAAATCTTATAGTCTTTCTTTTTTTATTATAATTAATTAAAGTTCTCATAATTGTTAGAATTTAGAATATGTGATATTTGAATTTCAAATTTTCTATGATAATTTTGTTTGATTTTTTTTTATTAATTGATTTTAATTGAGATTTAAATTTGAGAATTTCAATTCTATAGATTATTCTAATACCAATGAACATTTGCATCCATTAAAAGAAAAAAAAAAACAATCGTGACTTAATAAATGATACATTTGAATTGAAACTGAGAAACATTGAAATTGTTTGCGTATATATGGAATAATTACAATATGCAATCTAGCTTACACTTTATCATTGCAGCATGTCATCCCAATTTAACTTGACCAAGGGATCGAGTTGATGGATACCTGTAAGAAGCACAAAGTAATCCTTCGAGGAAACTACAAAACGAAGTTCACCTGTAGTTTGGCTCTTGTTCATGGCGACAATTGTCGGTTAAAGGGAGCCCAATAGTCCATAACCAAAAGCTTTTAGAAACATCAACAGCCACCAAACCCGATCATTCGGTGACAAGGGAGTCATTCGTTGTTATACTAAAAATCATGACTTCATTTTCCCGTTAAGAGATTCAATGGAAGTAAATATATGTTCATGAATTTCTTTTTTCTTTCAATGGATGTAATTATTTTTGATAAATTTGTGTGAAATCATTCCTACTTTCTTATTTAAAAAAAAAAAAAAAACCAACAAGACAAATAATTTGCGGTTGCCAACTAGAATGATGTAGCCTGTCTCAAACACAATCCCCCAATTTGAAATCAATAATATGGAACTTATAGCAATCATCCATGATCCGTCGTGGACAGGATGGGGACTTGAATATCCAAATTCCAAATGGTGAACTTACCCTATCCCCATGATCTCTCAAAGCACCAACTGGTAGGCAGAGGAGGGCTGTGGTGCAAGCAGCCTCGGTTATGCTATAATACTGAAACTATGAGATAGTGTGGCGTTGCCCCAAAGGAAAAAAAAAAAATTTGGTGTGATCGCGACCGTAAGCAAATGTGCGTGTGAACATTAGACCAAGTTGATCATATTCTATGGTTAAAATAAAAGCCAATCTTTAATAAAGTAATCGTAGGGCTACAAAGAAGCACACGAGTTCGTTAAAAAATGTAATGATTCGATTCAATAAAAACTTGCTCAACTTCGTTTATTTCATAAACAAGTGAGTCTTATTAATAAGTTAATAGCTAGAATGAGAGAGAGCGTAATTGTGTTTTCATTAGTTATCTCAACACAAAGTGGCAAATTGCCAACAAAAATGCCAACCATAAAGGTGGATATGGGGATCTAATCCTCAAACGTCACCCGCTACCAACGCCTTCAAAGGGACAAGAGTGGCTACTTGGAATAGTCCAATTGTCCAAGTGATTCAATTATAAGTTATCTAATAAAAAATAAGAAATGTACAAAAACATCAATTTTATTAAAAAAAAAAACATTAAATTCACCTTTTATTTTACATGACAACATTAAAATTTTATAACATTAATCAATTCATTTAAAAAGGGTAATTTGAAATTTAAAAAAAAAAACTAGATTATGACATGAAATACGATTTTAATCAGTATTTTTAAAGTAAATAATAAATAAAAGATAAATAATTTTAAATTAATAATAATAATTAAAGGTATTAATTATATTTTATATACAGTAAAATTAAAATTTATTAATAACTTTTAACAAAGTTCTTCACAAATGCAAATAGATGAAAAATGTTTTTATATTATATATGGGGCATTTTACACTATACTACATTACACGAAGACATATAAAAAATTATGATAAAATAATAAAAAATTATGAAAACTTCTTATATGTTATATAAAAAAAAATTAATATAATATAAAATATTTTATATATTATATAAAATTAATTTGTATCGATGAGACCGTGCTCAAACTTTCATTAGAATAACTCATGGGTGCACTGATTCGGCACAAATAAAAACCCTCCGCTAAATACCTAAACTGATAAGAAAAGGGGGGGTCACGATGGATTTGGTATTGGTACCCTAAAACCTAATGTAGAGATACTGTTCATTAATTTAATCTTTGCGTACATTTGGGTGGGAGGAGCGTGTTTCCCAAACCCAATTGAAGGAAAGGGGGAGTACATCTTTCTTGGAAGATACCCCAAGGATCTTGTTGCCCCCACTTTCCCCGTACACCTATAAGGCACTGCACACCCATTGATGCAAAATCCAAGGGCAGCCACCAAAATGCACCTTTCGCCATATTTCTTTTAGGCCAACTAAACAAAACAAGAAATTGAATGCTATTCGTCGCGGAATTAAATTTTAATTATACTAATTCGTGTGTAATTTAATTAATTTTGTGTGTAAAAATAAATTAAATAAATTTTAAAACATTTAAGAAAATAAGGATAGATCTTAAGAAGTAAATAAAAAAACTAGAAATATTAAAAAAATGAAGAGTACAAAACTCTCATTTACAAAATTTTCATATACTCTCTATATTTTTAATATTTTTAATTTTTTTATTAATCTTTTAATATTTTACATTCATTTTTTCAAACTTTTTAAATTTACTTAATTTAATAAAATTTTTATTTATAAAACTCACTTATACTATATATTTTTTTAACATTTCTAATTTTTCTACTTGTTTCTTAATACTCTATACTTATTCTCTCAAATTTTGTAAAAGTTATTTAATTTATCTTTACTCATAAAATTTAACTAAATATTGTGTAAGTTAATACGATAGATATCTAATTTTATGACATATTACTCGTGTAGTAAGGGTCAGAGAATCCATTCGCCTTGTGGCTATGGTGGACCGTTTCTGTCTGCATTCACTCCTCTAGCATCCCGACTGACTCGACACAGTAACCACAGCATACTTCCTTTCAAACACAGCCAATCCAAAATTTGAAAAGGATACCCCCACATTGCAAAATAGTTTTGCACGTCAAGAGAACTTGGCATTAATTCATTCGTTGAACGGAAATGGCATTAATTCATTTTTCTATATGTTTTTAAATTTATAATTCTTTACGGTAATAACGAGTAATTTGTTTCTTATTATGTTATAACGTCCAGTGGCATCCCTAATGTGCATAGTGTACGTACGTATTATATTGTGTCCATATCCCTATATACCTGTGTGTACATCATAGGATTTTGTGACGTGTGATAGTTGTTAGCTAAAAAAAAAAAAGGTTTAAGGTAACTTCTGGGATCATAATTTAATTGTTTTTCTCACTTTATCGAACGATTTTTTCTGATAAAAACGAAAAAGGGTGGGATAAATGAGAATTTGTGGCAACGCCATGGAGACAAGTCAAATTGAGCAGTTGCCTTGGAAGGACTAGTGCATTAAATTCCCTGGCAGGACCAGTGTCTGATGCGTTCATCCTAAGAGAAAGCCTCGTAGAGGATCTCTCTCCGAGATCTTGTAGTCCGCACTATAATTATAATAGTTAGACAATGATTTTTTTTTTCTTTTTTTTTTTTTCCCGGGAAAGAGATAAGAAATACCGCCGATCTTCACTGCATGCCGACAATCTAAATTATGCATTGATGTGACAATCCTTGTATAGCTAAGCAGCTTGTAATTACCATTTGATCGACCATTATACTGGGAATTGAAAAAAAAAATAGTTAATATGCAAACCTACTGCTTGGACTGAGATGCAGTCCAAGTCATACGGATTCATATTTTAAATATTAATCTGTAATTATAAGTATTTTAAAAATAGATATATATATATATATATATATATATATATATATATATATATATATATATATATATATATATATATATATATTTATTTATTGTTGTTTCCGTATCATGGAGTCTCTCGTTTTTCACTCTCAATAACGCAAAATTGATGATGCATTGAAAGAGTTGGCATTTCTTTGGAGTCCTTGGACTTAAGTTTCTGACGCGAAAAATAATGGGAGTTCATAAAAAATATAATTAAAATTATTAATTGTATAAATATAAAATTATAAGTATGTAATTTAATTATTATGATTGCACTTGTTGTGAGTACGCATAACTAAGGGCACAAGCACGTCACACCCACTTGACATTTTCTCTTTTGTTTTAAATAGAATTGAATACGGTACTAAGGCCCGCTTTTATTCATTCTAAGACCACAACAAAAATGGTTTTCTACAAAAATGATGGAACGTTGAACGCTAGAGCAGAGATTCTTGACGAGAAAGACTTCACCCCTCTGTGTAGGATAACGTTGATTGTTCATTTTTTCAGCAAAAACCATCATGGACGCGGATTCTATTACTACATGGGTAGGGATGACAATGGGGCACGTGTCTGGACGGACGGATACCGTCAAACCCATATCCTAACCCAAAATTATGTGTTGTAGCCGAACCCGTTCCGTATCCGATCAAATTATAAATAAATATTTTTAAAAAATAATATAATTTGCAAATTATATATATATATATATATATATATATTTCGGGTTAATGGTTAGATACACATCGAGTTTAAGTTGGGGGACTGGTACGACCAATACCTGAATTCGATCCCAAAACCCTATCAACTGGGTTTGACCAATCACCATCGAATTGGGTTCGAGCAGGTAGCTACAAGAATGGATATTTTTGTCATCCATATCTGGAGGTTTGCATATTATCATCATTTTCTATTCTTTTATTATTATTATTTTTTTTTTATGACAAATGTAAAAGAACAAAAAAAAGACTTAAGTGAACAAAACGTAAACCAACTACCCTTAAGGATAACAACTCCAATCAAATCACGTTGAAGTAATTAGAGCATGCTTAGTAGAGGAAATTCACAAATCTCAAACTGTTTGTCCGACGTATCTCCGAGGTCAACAAGAAAAGCAGCGCAGCAGTTATCTTCTTTTAGTGCGTGTTAAAGCCGACAATACTCCTAATCAGCTCTTGGTAATGTTTTCGAGAGCAAGCTTGTGGAATTCTTTCATCTGGGAGTGCAGGTATTGCAGACTGAATTCCCACTTGAAATTTGCATGAGTGGACCACAAGATATTGAATTATGATCATTGCTTTAGAAGCAACAAAATGTGATATTTAGTCACTGTGAAAACAGAAAAGCACTTACTTTTAAAGGGCAATTGTATAAAACCTTAATTTGTTTTATTTGGATAATTTTGCAACATGGGAATTTTTTATTTACCCGGGGCAAACGGGGATGGACAATCACACCACTGGCGAGAGTCGAAGACCATGAGTATATTGGGCCTACAAAATAAGCAGGAATCACTGTGGCTGAGAACAGAATGAACACATGATGACCTATAACTTTATAGAGCACCTTCCATTGTTTCTACTCAAATAAGTCATAATTCACTCACGCATCTCTCTAGATTCATCATTTCATAAGCATTGAATCATGCTTCGAAAATTATTTCTCACAAAAGTGAATCCATGATGCAAATGTAGACTATAATGATCAGAGGATCTTGAACAAAAGTAAGTGAATATTGTAGAGTATCCAATGACTAGAAACCGTAATCAAATCTCATCTTAAAGTTATGACAAACCCCATGAGAGGACAGGAAATGACCAATTCCTTGCTCCTCCATGTTCCATGAGTCAGCTTACAAATTGAAATTAAGCATCCAAGTTGTGTTCAATAGTCCAAAGCATTTGAGTACATTCAGAAAATTTATCTAGTGGTACTGTTTTTTATTAGAAAATGCTAATAGGATCGAAGATAAAGGAACAGGAGTTGTTCTATGACCAAAAAAAAGTCCGAGATCAGATGACCTTATCGTTAATTGTTGATGCAATTGCATTAAATAAAGGAACTTTAAATTGTTTAAATAAATATTACAGAGGCTAATCTATCTTAGATTGGGAGCAAAAAGGGGTATCGATGACCTCAAATGTTGACATTCAAATGTAATTGTTGATGACAAAAGAGCATTTCTCAACTTTGAATTACTGCATCTTTTCATTCATTTTGGTCTTGTGATTATTATTGATAACGAAACACCTATAACCTATAAACCGAACAAGACATTTGAAGCTTAACTAGTCCATAGAACATGGTATGAGCACAACCATATACGTTAGGATCATGGATAAAGATTGTGTATCCACTAGATCATAGATATAGAACTGGCAGGACTTTTTAGGGTCAATCATTCGGCAACAAGACTTTACTCATTAAAAAAAAAAAGTATATTAAAATTTAATGTATTATTTATTTTAAAATTTCAGCAAAGAGATTAAAATTTTTAGTTAAATAATCTTTAGTATCATATTAAAATTTTTACAAATTAGAGGTCTCGAGTTTAAACCAAATTACCCTCATTCTTCATGCACTTACAAAGCACAATGGAGTAGCAGTCCTAACTCAATAAAGAGGAAGTATTGTTCATTTTGGCATCCCTAGCATAATTGACTTTGCTCCGAAAAACATAATTGGAACGTTGAAATTACCGTTCAGTGACATAGTTATAAATGCAAATCTGGTCAATGAAATTATCATTACAGAAAGAAGAGAGAAGCTTACGCGGGGAAAATAAAGGAAAGAAAATATGCTTGATTTCTGTGCAACAATTCTGGATTTGTTTTTAGGGAAACACGTTTCAGAAGAACATTACGCTGCAAAAGTTGGTTCTTTTCTGAGGATCATATGGGAGGTGTCATTTTTATTTGTTAAACTTGAATATCATCAAGCTGGGCAATTGAAATGAAACAAAGGGTGCTCGTGTTCTCCTTCGTAAGTCACAACAAACAAGGTTGGATCCTCCATAGATCGCTCCACATGCTTTCTTGCAGGGCATCCCCTCATGCTACTGCATTTGTAATAGCTCCTTTGAAATCAAAGAATGACAGACAATGTGAGAACACTTCTCTTTCCTATTGTTTGACGAAAGGAGTCCATTATCAGATAAAAAAGCCAATCTACGCAAAAATTTAAAAAAAAAAAAAACAAAACGCAAATTGCAACACTGATGAGCTTTAGTTGGATGGTATTGGAGTCATTTGTAAGAGTGCCAATCTCGAGTTTAGGCTTAGTCAAAACTAATTAACAAAAAGAAAAAGGAAAAAACACATAAGGTAAACACAGAAACATTAAATGCTGAGTGCTGACTATGAGATATCAGTCTAGTTTTAAACAGATTTTAGACCGACCTGTTTGATATATGCTCCAGCTAGTAACCCAAAACACAGAGAAAAGCTGCTATGCAGTCCTATGCTTCTAAAGCAAAGTCCACTTCGGTACTATTGCCACGTTTTTTCTTCATTCACTTGAGCACCAAAAAGGAAAATGGGCACCCTTTACTGGTATCATTTTAACAAAAAAAAAAAAAAAACAAGAAGAAGAAGAAGAAGGATAGCAGAATTTTTAAGGGGAAAAAAGAAAAAAAAAACTGGGTAGCATTACCTGGGATATGGAGATCCTTTTATGGGCTTCTGCCCATATTTTCTCCATGAGTGTGCATCAGGAGGTATATCAGTTACTTTACTGCTCAAAGCTGGAACCCGAATTTGTTTCTTAATCCTCAATTTCCTATAATTAACACATGAACATGATGTTCAAGGTAAGATATACTATAAGTAATTATTATCAATTACGAGTAAGTAGCCTTACTAGGCTCTAACTTGTGACTTCAGGTTACAATAGAATAATTTTACTTTTAAATAAACACTTGTCATTTGGACCAACAATCGGATATTCTAAATATTTTTTAATAGCAAAATTATTCCATTTACCATAAGAAATTACCTTTGCTTTGAACAGGTGACATCCACCAGTTGAGGCTAGGCATTTTGTGCTGGCGTCTTCCCTATTCAACCTGCTCTTGCTCTTGCAAAACAATGAGGAACCGTCTCGAGAAGCCATAATTTCTGGCGATGAAAGTGGAATTATTGGCTTATTGGTGCCACTTACACTCAAGTCAAGGAACAATGTACTTGTCTGCAATGGGGATTGGTTCAACCCAGGGATTAAATTGTCAATACCATCTGCATTAGTTTCAGACTTCCGCTTTTCCACGCTGGAACCACTGCTAGGGACCAAACCAGTGGTTGATTGAACAATTTGAAGGGGGAATAGCTGCCTAATTACTGGGGTTTGAGTCAAGTTACGCTCATAAACATGAAGCACAGAATTAGGACAATCCATGAATTCAACTGGATTGATGTTTTGGCAATGTGGCAGAGGGCCTTTCCTGATTCTTTTGCAGCCCAACTGCACTGATCCGTCGAGGAGGGCCAGTATATTCTTGAATCCATTGACTGCATCTTGAGCAATCAGGCTTACTTCTTGAATGCTTCTCTTCTGATTTTGATCAGAAATACAACTAAACAAATGGTGAGCTTTTCCAAAACTACTCTGAGCAACCTCAGCAATTTCGATATCCCATCTTGGGTTAATTGAAACACGGGCATCTGAAGCTCCTTTCATGGTCTAACCCGGTATGTTAATGTACATAATAGAGCCTCAAGTTATGAGAGTTCAAGCAATTTCTGCCACAGGATATTCCAACTATTGTGGACTCGGAGCATATTTTCAGGCTAACCATGTTCAAAACTTGGTTAGCAAGTAGCTTGGTGACAAAATCCACGGAGCAATAGCCAAACTGAATAATCTCAATGCAAGCATGGAATACGATGAAAGAAACCAGAGAAGAGATGCAGCAAACCTAAGGTTACTGTAATTGCATGCTGAAGTTGGTTGTTTTACCCAGAAAAAAAAATAATTTAATTTATGTTTAGAATCAAACCTCATAGGCCAAAGGATATTTCAGGAAGTCCTGTCATCTGCTAGTTTCAGAATGCATGTTTGTGTTAATTGCAATATACCATCTTCTCCTGCACTAATTTCCTGACTCTAGATATCCTTCTAGCATCACAATTATGAAAATGAAGCAACATAAATACTATAATTACAATACAGGTAAACAAGAAATTACACCCTTATGGAGAATAATATCATAAATACAGTTGAGATTTGCACAAATAAAGGAACAAATATTTAATGTGATGTCTTCATTATCCAATTTATGTGGGTCGTGGGGCCCGCAGAGGTGCATAAGATGAAATACAAAGATTCAAAGACTTAGGTGAATAGTTTTGGCTTCATGTGGCAGCATTCCACTTGCCCGTGAATCTAATCCACTAAGCAGCCAACCAATCAAAACAGTTGAAGTAGTCTCCCTCACTCAGGAACTTGCACTATTGGCTTTTATCCTTTATCTTTTAGTGCCTTTTGCTTCCACTCTTCCCATTATTGCATTCTTTATGATCCTGTACTTATCACACTAAAGAAACCATATCAAAAGCAATCTTACAAATCCAACTTAATTTGATTCAATCTCTTTAACACCCAATTTAAATATTGCTTGTTTAAAAGTCTCTTTTCTGAAAACTTGAGTCAGTTAGTAATGGTTATAGTAGACAAGTCCCCCATTTTCCTGAAGAGGGAAGCAAATGTGAAGATGGGCTGGTCTGGTAACTTCACCAAACCGAAAGATTAGGCCATGGACCACCATAGGATAGATCCTTGGGCCATGTCCCTGCACAAAAAATTTGATACAAATTTAGACACTTTGAAATGTTGGCTACTAGAATTGAATGGGACTCAAAATGAACCTATACATTCCATTATTTCAATGAAAACCGGGACCATAACAAGCTTGAAAGTCTTTGCCATGTTGGCCAATTGTCTTAAAAATTATCAATTGTCACCGAGTTGGCCAACTGCCTTAACGATTGTAACCTACAAGATACACAAATCCAAAGAAATTTTCCTCTGTCAAAGTATTTGAGACTCTTTGCGAGTCATATTTGCTCTAGATTCTTATCTTCCAACAGATTTCTCTCCACGAAAATATTTTTAATTTGACATCCAATGCTAGAATGAAGAGAACAATAATAAACTGAAGTTACAAGGGGAATATCAAATAAGACTGGCAGCTTTAGACAAAAATACATCTAGTGCTGCTGATTGCATTTTTCTTTCATGGAACATTTTTGGGTAGAGGTTAGAGCTTCTCAAGTCATTGCCACGGTCTAGCATATATAATAAACAGCAAGCTTTTCTCTTTGATAACAATGTTTGCCATTAGCAAAATGAAGGTAAAAACAGAACACTTCAATGTTAATAACACCAACACCCCCGCCGGGCACCCCACCAAGAAGAGTTCTCAAAACAAAGTGCAAAAACTAAGTATCTATCTGTAAGTGCTTGATCCTAATTTCTAAACATGAAAACAAGTAAAATGATATCGACAGTGGTATGTAGACCCCAAATGAATTCATGTTGAGTCATAAAGCCTGTATTCAATTTTAACTGAGCTTTCTCGAAGAATTTCTTCGTATGGGATATTTGCGTCTTGTACGTTGGCTTCTCACTAATGGAGACCACTCTCCAATATTCCCCATCTTTGCTCTGGTTTTACGGTACTCTCTTGATCTCAAAGCTCCTTCCATTACGTTTATATCTTCGTGAATTTCATGTACAGAAAGGCATACAAGCCCAGGAAGGATCTCCCTCTGGAAATCTTTCAACCTCCTGCCACGTCTCAACTTCAGACCAAAATGCTTTGTCTCTTCATCATTGACTTCTAATTGTTTTGATGACGCAGAATCATCATTCAAGTTGCTTTCTGTAAGTTGTAGAGTAAATAACTCAAAAGAATCAAAAGAATACTGTGGGCGCTCCCTCTTGTCATGTTTGGCGTCCTTGGATCCTACTTTTGCACAAGGATATTGGTAACAAGCTGAATTATCCAAGGACATACAAACAAGTGATTCGGCTGCTTGTTGGGTTGAAATATCCACTTCAGCTGATTCTTCTTTCTTGTCAGAGCATTCGGGTTTTGGGTCACAGCTTTCAGCAAGCCTTAGGTCATGCTCACCTGATAATACGTCACCAACTTGAGATCCCATATTGGCTCTTGAATACTGATTAGAAACATCAGTTGTAATGCAGGAGTGTGCTGTCTTCCCACTGTTCACATCGTTGTCAGAAATGGAAGAAGTCTTGCATGTTGCTGGAGATATGTTGCCCTGTTGATCTTGAACTTTGTTTTGACTGTGATCAGTACATGAAAAGTCAATGTATTCTACATTCTTCCTGCTGCTCGCTTTTCCTACAGCTATAAACAACTGTTGTGACTTATGGGAAACATCATGTCCAGGATTTGATCCCAGCTCAACATTCTTGTAATCACTACTGCATCTGCCAATGCGTTCAAACATGCCTATTGGGTGCCTAGACCTGGAATCTGGACCCATGAGGCTCAACATCCCAACACTTCCCTTGCCGCAATTGGATATTCTGGTAGAAATTTCCGTTGTCCCACTGGCACTGTTTAAATCCATCAGAGCAAAATTTGCATTTTTATCTTCTCCAAGTATGTCTGAGTTCTTGCTTGAGCATTTATGTACTCCACTTTTCCAAAATGTGCTTGGACAAGTTCCCTCCTGAACATCACCAATAAGTCCGCCTGAGTCACCAGCTAGGCTGGCTGCTGTTGGAGCAGCCAGGATGGGATCATCTGAGTAACAAGAAAAGTCATAAAGATCTTTGTTAAGATCCAACGGCTCTCCCTGATATGAAATATACTGTTGCCTTTTGACTGAAAGACCGTTGCCTGGGAAATCATCATGGCATTCTCTAATTCCTGCATACAAAAACAGCTAAATCACAAAACTATGCTTATGCTTAAATTGGACATGGTGAAAAATATAGAAGCACAAATCCAAAACTATAAAGCTACAATTAAACTTATAGGGGTGTAATTGCAAATACCATTACTAGAAAAGGTTTGCTCTTGGCAGCATTCAGTCTGCTGTTGAAAAGAATCACTTCTAGCAATTTGATGAAATGAATCTTTCTTCGCACTGGTTAAGATGATTGGATTGGAGAAGTCTGAAACTTGTGATCCAAGCTTGCCTTTTGGAGTTGTCTCCAAATCCACCCATCCAAGATAAGGTGTACGTTTTGCATACCCATCAGGCATTCTCTCAGCTGATGCATCCAAATCAATCACCCTTTGAGAGAAACAACTGGCTTTCTGACCAAAGGAAGTTGCCATTGTACCTCTTGTTTTCTCCTCATCAATGCTCAGAGACAGCTTCAGCTCCTCTGGCACAAAAGATATAGGAACATGAAGATGATACCCAGATTCTGCAGGCTCCTTTATGTGATTCCAATCATTTGCTTCCTTGGTTTGATGCTCCACGACATGATTAATGAATTCATCAGCAGAAAGCTGAAGATGGGGAGATCTCTGCCGAATCTCACAATATGCACCTTGGCACTCTGCCAAAAACTCCCAGCCCCCCAAAGGCTTTGTGCCCTCCTGAAAGGCATGCTTATTACACTAGCTTTCAAAAGATTATATCATTGCAGCTTTTCTGCTCTCAAGTTTAGTCATCGATGAATAATAGATACCAAATACTGTGTCTACATGTTTTTTTGACATTGCTAGTCTTTTGTACCTATAACTTAGAGGAAGAAGAAAAGAAAAAAAAAGAGAGCTGCTAAGTATACAGATCACGAGAAAAAAAAAATTCAGTGATTGCACCTATAATCAGGTCTTTTAATGATGGGAATTACCAACATTTATTGGATGTTCTTGATTATGCTTTAACATGGTAGTAGGTTCAATAGGAGCTCTAGCTACAAAAACGCAAAATGAGAAAAGAGCAAACAAGTCTAACATGGGACATAAAATCCTTCTCCCCTCCATAAGGGATCCTTCCATATAACATTTTCAGAATTTGTAGCTTCATTTACCTTGGGCAAGGACAAAAATCTTGCTTCTTTAGCCAGTGGATCATGTCCTGCCAGATTTGTAAGTGGTAGCAGAAAAGATTCTGCTTTTAAATCAGGTGCAGTGTAGCCATCACGTCCAGGGTAGGTAAGATCCTTCATTACTGATTCTTGTAGCCTGTATAACCGATGGAGTTCATGGACCTGAAGAAATATCATTAACAATACATGTTATTGGTTGCTTTTGCATATTTTGACTACCCTTGACAGGAACAGCCACATTGTTGGATGTAACCCAATACTAAAAAACGCCCAGTTAATTTAAGCAGGCAATGCAACAAGTCACAAGAATTCCCAGAAGTCAAAATTTGTCTGGTGTGCCAAAAACTTGGTCCAACCCAGCTGGATAACACAATATCTAATATATCCAGTAGCAAGTAGTGCCCCCAGGCGAGGTCATACCTGTTTCCTAAAAACAACCTCCTGCTCGAGCATTGTCAGCTTCACTGCTTCTTTTAGTGTCTCTGTACACTTTGGTACAGAATTCAGATCCAAATCTCCTAGCATCAACATTTTCTTCTCACAGGAACTGAACAAGAACTTCAAGTCTGCTCAGACTCTTCATGCTTCAAGAAAACTAAGCCTTGTTATGTCTGATTACTTGTGCTCCTTCCCTGAAAAGTTCCATAAGGCTGCTAGTTATAAGATAGGCAGCACAAATAATTCGTAATATCAATATGTCTACAAAAAATTTTGTCCACCAAAAGGTGCCAAAACAATGTAGTCTGACTATCTATCATTAGACAAGTGATCATTACAGATTTTTTTTTTTTTATATTCAACCAGATGAATAAATTTTAAAATACAATTGATATTGTTTACAAGTCAAAATGACAGAGAAAAGACTAATTCTGACTATCAGAACATATTAGTGCATTTCAGTAAGCAGCCTTTTAAGCTTTTCAAATTGCTTCAGCATTTATTAATTCAACAAAAACATTCAAGTGCCAGCATTCATTCACATAAATCATTGTGTGTCCTTGTTCAGTTTTGACTGTGCAGATTCCTTGGGTGTGATAACAGCAACACTAACAGTTTGCCAAGTTGGCCAATGGCTTAAAGTATTAACTGACAAATTAATTTCATCACTAGACCTTCTATATCCTTCCTATACCACAGCAGTTTTGTTCCACCACAAGCATCTTTGTGTTGCATCTAGCAACTCTCTGATCAGTATTCACCATAAACAAGCTAAAATTCACTATTCTCCACCAGCCCTTTCCTAACGCTTAGCTGGAAGCAATGGGTCTGGCCAAGGAAAAGCCAGATACGGCTAGCTCACAAGTCATGAATAGCAAATAAAGTCCCCCAAAACTTGCATAATTGACTCTTAGCAAGGCAATTTTGAACTATTCTATCATATTAATTCTACCCATTTGTCAGTACTTCCTTTAAGCAAGTTATCAATTTCAATTTTCATCGGCTCCTGCTCTAAAATCCTCATCTATACACATTGCTTGGAGGCTAGTAAACTCCAAAGATTTCAAACAAACTGCACCTTACGTACAATTTTTCTTAAAGATCTCGTATTTTATGATTGCATTTAAAAGATATAACCAACAACTCGGTAGCCACCATTAAAAAATATGAAGAATTAAAGACCCAACAACCTCATGCTGCAATCTTGTTATCTTTTGACAAGTCAAGCCTTTTAAAGTTTCTTTCTTTTTGTTTTTCCGCTTTATTATTATTTTTTTTATTTTTCATTCTAACCAATAACGCTAACAATATCAAAAACAAGTGACATTGGTGTAGTAAAAAAAGACCCCACACAAGACAAACTACAAAACGACAGAAACTTCATTAAAGAAATGAAAATCCCACAAATTCCAGGGACAGAAACTGAGATAAAGAAAGTACCGGGAGGAGAAGAACCCCAGAAACATATGTGATTCTTGTTTCGCTGTCCTTTCTTTGCAACCCCAGAAAATGAAGGAAATGCAAATGATAAAATGTTATATGAGGGACAAAGTGAATGAGAGAGAGAGAGAGAGAGAGAAGAAGAGAAAGAAATATATTGTCAGGAAAAACAAAACGGAATAAGGAATCAAATTAGTGGGGATAGGGAATCCATGAGAAAGATAAATTCTTTCTCAATCTCTCACTCCAGTCCACGGGAGAGACTGATGAGCTCAGTAGCTTTTGTGGGATCATCACTCTTTTTTCCCTCTCCGTGTCCCTCTCTCTCTCTCTCTCTCTCTCTCTCTCTCTCTCTCTCTCACTTTAACTGGTATTTCGATTCTCTCTCTCTCTCTGTCCTCCTACTTATTGCATAAAGCAATTGATTACAGCCATTTGACAGAATCATTTGTTAAAATGCAAAAAAAAATCGAACTTATTTTATATCGTAAAAAGCAAGACAGAGACCTTTCATTCCTTTTCAACAAGCATAAAATCCTCCATAAAACATAGATACAGACCCCATAGCAGCTTCCCTTTGAAGCGATGCTTGAATGCCCACCTAAATTTGTGACATCGAAAAACACAATATAAAGTTCCTTTGTCATAAGTCACAAATTTTGTGACTTTAGAATCCCAAACGCCATGACCAAACATCATATATCATGAAAAATACTTTCTATTAAGTTTGTTTTTGATAAAATATATTTTTTATTTTTTTTGTTAAACATATTTAAAAATATAATTAAGAGAAGATAATAATAAATTTAACTAAAAAATAGTTTTTTTTTTTTACAAAACATAACTTTTATTTTAAACAATTTAAAATTCTTTTTTTTATCTATAAATGTTGCAATAAATGAGACAATGAAAAAAATATGAATTAAAAAAATTACTTTTGAGTCATTGTTAATTTCACTAATTTTCAATCAATTCTACTATTAATTTTATTAATTGCTGATTATCAATTGTAAATTAATTACAAATTATTATTATAAATTTTTATTTATAATAATAATTAATTTGCATCAAAATTTTAGATTATATTATTTTAATATTATTTTATAATAATTAAAATTAAGAAAATATTTTTAAATAATATAATTAAATAATAAAAATAATTTATTTATTTATACAAATTTTTTTAATAAATATTTTTATAAACAAATTATTTTTCATAAGAACATGTTAGACTTCAATTGTCTTAAACGGATGATAGAGAAAGAACTATGAAACTTTAAAGATACTAAAGAGGCAGAGGAATCCTTGGAATTAAAAATGAAAAGTTCATTCTGTTAAATTAATTAACATGAGTGACTCTTGTTATTTAAAGTGTGACCCAATATAAAAGGTCCAATATGATGGTCGGTTGGACATAATGGCAATTTGGGTCACTGGGTTTAAAATCCCTCCACTCTCCCTATTTAAAGATAATTGTTACAGGAAAAAGATAACGATTACGGGTAGCATAATTGTTATCGGAAAAGAGGGATAATTTCCTAGTTGATAAATAAACGTTACGGAAGGAAAGAGTAACGTTTTGATTAAGATATTAATTCCCTAATTAATGATTTAATTAGGATATTAATTCCTAATTAATGATAACGATTTAATTAGGATATTAATTCCTAATTAATGATAACAATTATGGAAAGGGAAATAAAACGTTATCATCAAAATTTTCCTGTGAGTCGCTCAACCATCAGAGAATCGGAAAAGGAAAGGGAAGAGTCGGAGAAAACTGAAGGAGAGAGAGACAGAAAAGGCAGGAAAACACGAAAGGAAAGAATCGGAAAAGGAAAGGCGCAATCTTCTCAGACACTGATCGGTAAAGAGATCTTCACCTCCGCGAAGGAACCGACATGGACAACGGTACGTCGATTCCTTACAGTTCATATGCTAGTATTCGCTTAAAAGAAAGATCTTGGATTATAGAAATAGAATTTTTGTTAAAGAAAATTTTGGAAAAGTACTAACAAATGGTATCAGAGCATGTTTTGCGAATACTGCGTTGTTTTGTTTTCCCTTTTGCGCCGGTGGTAACCGGCGCACGAAAGAAAGCGGTCGGCGCAGCCGGAATCCAAATCGATCCGGGTACGGCGAAAAGAACCCCGGTGAGCGCTGTGTTTCTGCGCGTCGCCGGGGAAGGCCACCGACGAGGCGCGTCCCAACCGAGGCCGAGAGGGCCACCGGCGAGGCGCGTCCCAACCGAGGCCGAGAGGGCCACCGGCGAGGCGCGACCCCACCGAGGCCGAGAGGGCCACCGGCGAGGCGCGACCCCACCGAGGCCGAGAGGGCCACCGGCGAGGCGCGACCCCACCGAGGCCGAGAGGGCCACCGGCGAGGCGCGACCCCACCGAGGCCGAGAGGGCCACCGGCGAGGCGCGACCCCACCGAGGCCGACAGGGCCACCGGCGAGGCGCGACCCCACCGAGGCCGACAGGGCTACCGACGAGGCGCGACCCCACCGAGGCGGAAAGGGCCGCCGGCAAGCACGATCCGATCGAGGCCGAAAAGGGCCACCGACGAACGAGGCGACCGGGGCCGAAAGGGTCACCGGCGAGTGCGACCCGACGAGGCCGAAAGGGCCACCGGCGAAACGCAATCCGACGAGGCCGAAAAGGCCACCGGCGAGCGCGACCCGACCGAGGCCGAAAGGGCTACCGACGAACGCGAGGCGACCGGGGCCGAAGGGGTCACCGGCGAGCGCGATCCGACCGGGGCCGAAAGGGCCACCGGCAAGCACGATCCGACCGGGGCCGAAAGGGCCACCGGCAAGTGCGATCCGACCGGGGCCGAAGGGGCACCGACCGAAGCCCGACCCGAACGGGGCCGAGGGCCACCGGCGAGCGCATCTGGCCGGGACCCGATCGGCCTGCTGGGCACGGCAGAGGCCCGGCTGAGCCTGGATCCGGGCGGTGCCGGGAAGTTTGGCCGGCGTTGAAGGAGCTTCGGCCGGAATCCTGGACTGCCGGAGACCGCTGGCTGGAAAAGTGCGCCGGCCACTGGACCCTGTGTCGCTTGTAGTTGTCGTTAGTATCGCGAGTGGTTATCGGCGTAAGGCATAAGCCGATTACGGGAAAAATGCGCTGCCAGTGTGTTGGCCTGTGTCAATTCCCACAGAATGGAAAATTAAAATTTTGAAAACTTGTTAGTCACCAAAGTGGCCTAGTTTGAAAAATTTGAATGACCGTAAATTTCAATTGTTCATTTTGATGCTAATAAAAGGTTGTACATGAACAATTGTAATTATTAATTATAAAGTTAGGAGATCATCCAAAGATGGATCATTGCCTATAATTAATAACACTAAAGGGGATTAATTGATATACTGAGTAAACATGATTGTATGTCCAAAGATAACATTCATGTTTCACTCTAGTATGATTGATTAATCTATTAAAGTATATCTAATTAGCATCGTTATTGATTAAAGTCATGTATTTGAGGATCACCCAAAGGTGGACTTAAATACATAGTCAAAGTTTGTAATGTATGTATCTGAATCCATCAAAGTTTGCTCAAAGTATTAATTTGGATCATGTTTGCAGCCTTCAACAACGTTTTCGCCCTAGGCAATGCAATGATCAAATTCAATGGGCTGAACTATGCAGAATGGTCTGAGCATATTCAGTTTCATTTAGGCGTTTTGGGCTTAGACCTAGCGGTCATCACGGATAAAAGGCCTGCAGCCATTACAGAGACCAGTACAGAATCCGACAAGTCTTTTCATGAGACTTGGGTACGGTCCAATAGGCTAAGTCTGAATTTGATGCGAATGACGATGGCTGAAAATGTCAAGCCATCGATGCCTAAGACCGAAAATGCAAGGGAATTTATGGTGAGAATTAAAGAATATTCTCAATCAGACATAGCTGACAAATCCATCGTAGGAACCCTAATGAGTGAGCTGACGACCAAGAAATTTGATTGGTCACAGCCCATTCATGATCATGTGACTAGTATGGCTAACCTAGCAGCAAAGTTAAGAACGATGGGAATGGATGTGAGTGAATCCTTTTTGGTTCAATTCATCATCAACTCACTGCCTCCTGAATTTGGCCAGTTCCAAGTGAATTATAACACTATTAAAGAGAAATGGAACTTTCAAGAAATTAAGGCCATGCTGGTTCAGGAAGAAGGGAGATTAAAGAAGATGAGGGATCACTCCATTCATCTCACTGTTCGCAATGAGGCTAGCAGTAGTAAGTCTAAACCATACCGGAAGGGTAAGAAGAAGGACAAGGCCTCTATAAAAGTAACTGGAGGTCAGATCCAAAAGGATCAGAAATGCTTCTTCTGTAAAAGGATGGGTCACTTCAAGAAGGATTGCCCAAAAAGGAAAGCTTGGTTCGAAAAGAAAGGTATGTACTATATATCAGTATGTTTTGAATCAAACGTAATTGAAGTACCCAACAATACTTGGTGGTTAGACTCTGGAGCTACTACTCATGTGTCACATATTATGCAGGGATTCCTTTCAATCCAGCCCATAACAGGAACTGAGAAGTTCCTTTATATGGGAAACAGAATGAAGGCTCGAATAGCGGGAATTGGGACGTACAGATTGATCCTAGACACTAAGTGTCACCTGGATCTAGAAAAGTGTCTCTATGTTCCTGAATGTGCTAGAAATTTGGTTTCTGTTGCAAAGCTGGATAAAGGAGGATTTAATTTCAAGATTGCAAACGGTGCATTTTCATTGTATAGACATTCGTACTATTATGGATCTGGTACTTTGGTTGATGATTTGTATCGTTTTAATCTTGATGCTATGTATGTTGATTCTCTATTTCTTGTTGAGCATAGTATAGGTAACAAACGTAATATGTATAATGATAGTTCTGCTTTCTTGTGGCATCAAAGATTGGGTCATATATCCAAAGAAAGGATATTGAGGTTGGTGAAAAGTGATATCCTACCTCAATTGGATTTTGCTGATTGGGAAGTGTGTGTTGATTGTATAAAAGGAAAACAAACAAGACACACATCAAAGAACTCAGCCATGAGAAGTAGTGAGCCTTTAGAATTAATACACACTGATATATGTGGCCCTTTCGATATTCCCACATGGGGTGGTGAGAAATATTTCATCACATTTATAGATGACTACTCACGGTACTGTTACTTATATCTACTGCATGAAAAGTCTCAGTCAGTAAACACCCTGGAGGTGTTTATTAACGAAGTGGAAAGGCAGTTAGATAGAAAAGTAAAAGTGATTAAGTCAGATAGGGGTGGTGAATATTATGGAAAATTCAATGAAAGTGGACAATGTCCTGGTCCATTTGCAAAATTTCTTGAAAGTCGAGGCATATGTGCACAGTACACAATTCCTGGTACACCACAACAGAATGGTGTAGAGGAAAGGCGGAATCCCACACTTATGGATATGGTTAGGAGTATGTTGAGTTACAGTACTGTACCTCTATCCTTGTGGATGCATGCATTAAGGACCGCTGCATATCTGCTGAACAGGGTTCCTAGTAAGGCTGTCCCTAAGACTCCCTACGAGTTATGGACAGGTAGGAAACCCAGTTTAAGACACCTTCATGTTTGGGGTTGTTCAGCAGAAGTAAGGATATATAATCCACATGAAGGAAAGCTTGATGCAAGAACCATTAGTGGTCACTTCATTGGCTATCCTGAAAAGTCTAAAGGGTACAGGTTCTACTGCCCTAACCATAGCACTAGAATAGTTGAGTCTGGTAATGCTCGGTTCATAGAAAATGGTCTGCTCAGTGGGAGTGGGGAATCACGAAAGGTGGATATTGCAGAATTGCAAAATGAAAGATCCACAGTGAGTACTTCTACTCAAGTTGGTATCCCCACACCCAGTGTTTCTACTCAAGTTGTTGTTCCTTGTGTTGCATCACAGTTACGCGACATGCAAGGACAACAAATTGATACACTAAACACGCAAAGTGAGCACATAAGAGATGAACCAAGTAACAATGTACAAATTTCGAATGAACAAGCGATACCACAAGATATGGCATTACGGAGGTCCACAAGACAGAAAAGGCCAGCTGTATCGAATGATTATATGGTTTACTTGCTTGAGCATGAATCGGAATTAAGCATTGATAAAGATCCAGTCTCATTTAAACAAGCCATGGATTGTAATGATTCTGAAAAGTGGTTGAATGCCATGAAGGAAGAGTTGAAATCGATGGATGTAAATCAAGTCTGGGAACTAGTAGAGTTGCCTGAAGGATCAAAACGAGTTGGCTGTAAGTGGGTCTTCAAGACCAAGCGAAACTCAAAAGGCAACATCGAAAGGTACAAAGCCAGACTTGTTGCCAAAGGTTACACTCAAAAGGATGGCATTGACTATAAGGAGACTTTCTCTCCAGTGTCTAAGAAAGACTCCTTAAGAATCATTATGGCTTTGGTGGCTCAATATGACTTGGAGCTCCACCAAATGGATGTAAAGACCGCCTTTCTGAATGGAGACTTAGAAGAGGAAGTGTATATGGACCAACCTGAAGGTTTCATAACCACAGGGCAGGAAAGTTTGGTGTGTAAATTAAAGAAATCGATATATGGACTGAAACAAGTTTCCCGACAATGGTATATTAAGTTTAATGATACCATTACGTCATATGGTTTTGTAGAGAACACCGTTGATCGGTGTATCTATATGAAGGTCAGTGGGAGCAAGTTCATTATATTAGTCCTATATGTCGATGACATTCTATTGGCTGCTAATGACATGAGTTTGTTACATGACGTTAAGAAATTTCTCTCTGAAACTTTTGAAATGAAAGATATGAATGAGGCATCCTATGCGATAGGAATAGAGATATTCCGTGATAGATCACAAGGATTGTTGGGATTGTCTCAGAAAGGCTATATCAATAAAGTATTAGAGAGATTTAGAATGGAAAATTGCTCTACAGGAATAGTTCCAATTCAGAAAGGGGACAAGTTCAGTGAATTGCAATGTCCAAAGAATGATTTGGAACGAAAATCAATGGAATCTATTCCCTATGGATCATTGGTTGGAAGTTTGATGTATGCTCAAACATGCACTCGGCCAGACATTAGTTTCGCTGTTGGAATGCTGGGCCGATATCAAAGTAATCCTGGAATAGATCATTGGAAAGCTGGAAAGAAAGTACTTAGGTACTTACAAGGCACCAAGAATCATATGCTTACTTATAAAAGATCAAGTCATCTTGAGATAGTAGGCTACTCGAATTCAGATTATGCTGGATGTGTAGACTCGAGGAAATCTACATTTGGTTACGTGTTCCTCCTGGCTGGAGGAGCAGTTTCCTGGAAAAGTGGGAAGCAGTCTGTCATTGCTACTTCCACTATGGAAGCTGAATTTGTAGCATGCTTTGAGGCTACTGTTCATGCATTATGGTTGCGGAATTTTATCTTAAGGCTTGGTTTGGTCGACAGTATAGAAAAGCCGTTAAGAATTTATTGTGACAATTCCGCAGCTGTCTTCTTCTCTAAGAATGATAGGTATTCTAAAGGTGCGAAACATATGGATTTGAAATATCTATCTGTTAAGGAAGAAGTACAAAACCGTAGAGTGTCTATTGAGCACATTGGTACTGAATTGATGATAGCGGACCCATTAACTAAAGGTTTGCCACCGAAAACATTTACTGGACATGTTGAAGGGATGGGCATTTTGGATAGGTCCGCATTCTCATGAAAGCCAATATTATGTATTGCTCATATTAATGTAACACTCGTGAATTCAATTAAAGTTATGGTTTTGTTTACACTCTGTTATCTCCATTTGGTTGTATACAATTACAGTTGTGAGATAACTAGTGGCATGTTCGGAAATGACAATTAAAGTTTCAACGTTCCTCAGTTAGGTTATTATGAATTATAATGATCATGTGATACATGGAAGGAATCATGTCGCCAAAGGACATGTGACCGCCATGATCCAATCATTTTAATTCAATCAAGTATTGTGGTTTGATGAACTTTAAGGATTGTGCACACTTATTTGTTGTTGATTCATCAAATCATAACAAGAGCCAAGTGGGAGATTGTTAAATTAATTAACATGAGTGACTCTTGTTATTTAAAGTGTGACCCAATATAAAAGGTCCAATATGATGGTCGGTTGGACATAATGGCAATTTGGGTCACTGGGTTTAAAATCCCTCCACTCTCCCTATTTAAAGATAATTGTTACAGGAAAAAGATAACGATTACGGGTAGCATAATTATTATCGGAAAAGAGGGATAATTTCCTAGTTGATAAATAAACATTACGGAAGGAAAGAGTAACGTTTTGATTAGGATATTAATTCCCTAATTAATGATTTAATTAGGATATTAATTCCTAATTAATGATAACGATTTAATTAGGATATTAATTCCTAATTAATGATAACAATTATGGAAAGGGAAATAAAACGTTATCATCAAAATTTTCCTGTGAGTCGCTCAACCATCAGAGAATCGGAAAAGGAAAGGGAAGAGTCGGAGAAAACTGAAGGAGAGAGACAGAAAAGGCAGGAAAACACGAAAGGAAAGAATCGGAAAAGGAAATGCGCAATCTTCTCAGACACTGATCGGTAAAGAGATCTTCACCTCCGCGAAGGAACCGACATGGACAACGGTACATCGATTCCTTACAGTTCATATGCTAGTATTCGCTTAAAAGAAAGATCTTGGATTATAGAAATAGAATTTTCGTTAAAGAAAATTTTGGAAAAGTACTAACACATTCAAGTGATAAGGCTGCCAATAAATTGTTCAAATAGAAGAACACAAAGAAAAGTGAGACAAAATAGACAAAAAAAAAAAAACTTAAAAACCGTGTCATTTGACACATCCAAGTTATAGAAATAGAAATAGATCTATTATATATATATATATATATATATACACACACACCCTGAATTCAATCCCAAATGTAATGAGCTAATTTCTTCCTAAATAATAAACTAATTTCTACCTTCCTTTTTCTCTCTCTCGTTTTGGGGTTATAGTAGAAATTACAAGCAAATTTCATTGCTTGTTTTAGAACTTTAAGAGACTCCAACCAATGAACAAGAGGCACATTGCTTCTTGCTATTGGACAAGTCCAGGTTGTTTATCAATGCGTACCTAATCACAATAGTACAAGGGTTATTTTTCTATTTGAAAACCTCAAATTTATTGGTTTTTATTAATAAAGCTATTTTGTAAAATTGGGTAGTTAGATTTGACCGTACTTTGGTCCTGGTTTGGTTTCAATTTTGAACTAACGGTTTCAGCTCACGAGAGGAAAGCAATGTAACCGACCAAATATAACAATTCAGCGAACTTGGCAGTTTTGTTTCGATTCTAATTTTGGTTAAGATTTTAGTTCAGTTGCACATTTAGAATTGTTTCGGTTGTTTTAAGTTTGGTTTTCCAAAACAATAGGATCTTTTAAAATTTTCGTCCCGATTCCGGTTAAACCGGAGGTTGCACAGTTCAAGTTGCCCTTAAACTATAATTGGACCGACTCTCTGACAGGTTTTGGTTTAGAACCGAAACCATGGAGCCGATTCAGTTTGGTTCTGATTAGCAAAGCATTGAAGTGACTGAAGGCTCATTGAATGAGAGAGAGAGAGACATGTGGGGCAGAGATAGAAAGCAGAGGACTTTCCTCAAATTGAATTGGCATAATCGCCCGGCTTTCTGTTTTCGTTGTTAGATCCTCCTAGCTGTGAAGTGTAAACCTTGAACCTGGGTATCTCTGTCTGCTGTGTCGGTTAATCTCTATTGTTTTTGGTTAATCAAAGTTTACTCCTGTCCTTAAATCCCGCGTGCACTTCTTTTGGCATTCGTACTCCCTCACTTACGAGCCACGAAAGCTTAAAGATCCATACTTTCTCTCTCTCTCTCTCGACAACTGCAACACAGTTTGATCTGTATTTGTTGTAAAAAGCGATAACAGTGAGTGTTTTTAGATGGCAAACGCATATGGGTTCCTTGGTCCTTCAGTTCCAAGCCTAAGGAGGAAGATTCAGCCTTTAACAGGGAATTACGGATATGGATTTTGCTCCAATGAGGGAATATTTAAGAGGGTTATGTGCTCCAGCACTGCTGAAGGTGCAAAGAAGCCTTCTCCTTCTCAATTCCGAATTCCCGGGTGGGTATTTGGTGATTGAATCATTTGATCCTTCACTGAATTGGAAATGCGTCCTTGATGCATGTGGGGTCTTGGTTGTGATGGTGGATCTCTTGTTCAATAGGCCTGCTTGTTTGTTGGATGAAATGGAAAATTTATGTGAAGATCATGGCTGGAGTAGGTTTTAGCCTTTCAAAGTGACGAAAAGGATTCTCTTGTCAAAGTTAAAAAGGAAAATGTGTTATCTAAGAGAGAGATCAACAACATAAAGTTTTTAAAGTTAAAGTTGAATATGGTTAGGGGGTGTAGAATGTGTTACTGTTCATCTGGATTGCAACTTACTTTTGGTGGAGGCTAGCTTTCCAAGCATATCCTAACAGACGATATTGGAGAAGTTCGGTTTGAGCAGTTCATAGAGCTCTGGAAGTCTGAATGAATAATGTACTAGAATTATGGATTAAAAGTTCCCGAGCAATTCTATGGACTATTGGTTTTAGGCATCTCTATGCAATCTCCTGGTTGGATTTTCTTTTCAAATTATGCTGATGTGAAGATAATATAATGCATGTAGCACAATTGATAAGGGACAAACAGCTAATTTAAAGATATGCTAGAAATTAATTTAGTAACACCATGAGTTATATGCAACATTGAATTCTGTGAATGAGCAGACAACAATTGGAATTGGTCCAACAATCTGAAGGTGCATTTGTCCCCTGACATTTCAATTTTCTCACTAGAGCTATGGTTTTGCACTACCTGGGGGATACAGTAGGTGGATTTGGCGGTTTGAAAATAGCTGCAGAGGCATTCTCATCTGCAAAAATTGCCCAAATGGCATGCTAGAGTAATGGGAATAAATTTGCAGGTTTATATTGCTGTCAAATTGTTTCTTAAATCATGCAATAAGATGGAACAAAGGTAATTTTAAAATTGGTTATTTCATTGTTTTTGTCAGTGAATCCTTTAGACCTTCCTTTTATATCTCATTTGCCTTCTGGATTTCACCTCTTGCTCATTTTCAAGTATAAAAATTGGTGTTGCCAAATTGGGTTGCTTTTTGTTTCTCCTTCCAATCTTTTAATGTGGCATGTGGGAAGGACTGGATGGTTTGTAGGATAACGAAACTATTGATGATAAATGAGAGAGTCTCTTAGGTGAAACAGTACTTGTTTTTTTTATCAAAGGAGTGATTATCTGATTGAAGTTTTTCCTATAGGATTTTGGCTTTTTTATCCTACTTTACAAAGCATTAAATTTCAATCAACTCTCCAAGGCTTGAGTTTCTATAGATACATCATGAAGGGATAATTTCTGTTTAAGTTCTACAAAATTGAACATTGTTGGTTCCTGTTGATCATATTTATGCTCTGTACCATATGTACTATTTGTAACCCAAAAAACTTTGTACAACAGGCTTACTAGTAAAGGATGCAAGTTACTTGGATGTGGATCAGCGACACCGAGTCTTCAGCTTTCAAATGATGATCTTGCAAAAATTGTTGATACCTCCGATGAATGGATATCTGTTCGCGCTGGGATTCGGAATCGAAGAGTTCTTAGAGGTTGGTACTTTCAGAGCAATTTGGTGTCATATGTTGGATGGCCACCAAATGTTTGGACTTTCCTGCTTTGTTTTGTGGCTGCTCATCCTCTTAACCATAGGTGAAGGAATTCACAGTGGTGATTTTGAGCTTAGTGGGCTTATACTAGTCAGTTTGTCCCCTTGAACTATGATGGTGCAAGTGAATAAACTACTCAGGCATCTAGGTTACAGGGAAACATATCAACAATAGATTCATCTTGTGGATGCTGGGTCCATATACATCGAAAATAGTATTTTGTTGGTCATGCTTCATAATTCCAGTTATTGATTTTATTCTCTAGAAAGCTGTTGTTTCTAGAGGGTTTCATGCATTACTTCATTCTAGAAATCTATTTGTATGCAAGCCATTAGCAATCTGATTCCGGTCATTACATTCCAGGCAAAGATAGCTTGACTTTGCTAGCAACAGAGGCAGCAAGAAAAGCTCTTCAGATGGCAGAGGTTGATCCTGATGATGTTGACATGGTATTGTTGTGCACATCTACACCAGAGGATCTTTTTGGTAGTGCTTCTCAGGTATTTGCTTATAAGATGATGTAGATGTCTCAAAATAATATGATAGTCCCTGTCCTTGATGCTTTGCTGCATGGATTCATGGTTCTTCAAAATCTGCGTACATGGAACCTTTATCTATTATTTTTTATCTGAATTTTCAGATTCAAAGAGCATTGGGTTGCAAAAGGAATCCTTTGGCTTATGATATTAGAGCTGCTTGCAGTGGATTTGTGCTGGGTCTAGTGTCAGCTGCTTGTCACATTAGGGGTAAGAAGTTGTTGCTTTGGCTGCGACAAGCCTTCACTGCAACTTCTTGTTTTGAAACAGATTTAACTCTTATCCATCGTGATTGTAGGAGGTGAATGTCAAAATGTATTAGTAATAGGTGCTGATGCTCTTTCTCGATATGTTGATTGGACGGATAGAGGGACCTGTATTCTCTTTGGTGATGCTGCTGGTGCTGTACTAGTGCAGGTATGGTCTATGGTTTCTGCTATTAGATTGTAGCCTTGTGCTGTGGATTGGAGTCTTTCTTGATGCTCTTGGCAGAACTCTTTTTTTTTTCTTGACTCTCTGCCCCCGTGTCCATAGATCTCCTCTTATTCAAGATTGTTAATGTGTGATCTACATTTGGGATGCTATGTTTTGACATCTTCCATCTTATTTCAGGGAGATTTTTCTTCTGCTTTTGTTTCATATTTCTACGATTCTGCAGGCATGTGATTGTGAGGACGACGGCTTATTTAGTTTTGACTTGCATAGCGATGGGGATGGCCAAAGGTATGTGTTGTTTATATTCCTCAGACAGCAAAGCAGGTGATTCTTTCTGCTATCAATCTGATGGAGTGCATATCCTCCCTTTATGCAGGCATTTAAATGTCTCCATTAAAGAAAATGAAGTAGATCATGCATTAGGTTCTAATGGTCCGGTTTTAGACTTCCCTCCAAAACAGTCCTCGTATTCCTGCATTCAAATGAATGGAAAAGAGGTCTTCCGCTTTGCCATGCAATGCGTGCCCCAATCTATAGTCTGCTTTAGGAAAGGCTGGTCTGACTGGATCTAGCATTGATTGGTTACTGCTTCACCAGGTCTGTATACAAACTTCACATGTATGGGGATAATACTGTGAGGCTTTCTAAGAGAGACATGCTAAGCACTTCAAGATCTAATACAGGATTTGAGTTTGGATTTTGTTTGTTGTCCATGTCCGTATAACTGGTCTGCCGTCATGTTTTTTGGTACATCGGAAATGACCGGTTTGTCATCATGGAATGGCGCAATGATAAATATGACTCCACCACCATCTGAAAGTTGAATTAAACAGTAGGGTTTTAGCTAAGTTCTCATAGTCAAGAGTGAGGAGAGTGGGCGAAGAAGCAAGTGGGCTAGGCAGATACCCTCCCTCAACCAACTCTAAGATTTGCGATGTGATATGAGGAAGACATGGGCCGAGTTGTTCTCCCTGGCCCCCCTGGTGGGCCCTTGGGGGTGCTTATGCATAGCCCAATTGCAAGACATTCGGACCAGCTAGGAAAGAACATGCAGAGGAGGAGATTCACAAATGGGAATGTCTGGCGGAGAGTAGCGAAGCAAGTGGCTGCAAGAATTGAATTATCTTTTGGTATTAAAGAAATTATGAAATTCATGTAATTTGAATTAGATTGCATTTACAGCAGTACTAGGTAGAGAGGGTACCGAAACTGTGAGATGATCAGCCAATTATGAGATGCTTGCTGTAGGTGTACGGATGTACTCAAACGATGAATGAATAACACAGGAGATTTTTCTGCAGGCGAACCAAAGAATCATTGATGCAGTTGCTACACGTCTAGAAGTCCCACCGGAAAGGATCATATCTAATCTGGCAAATTATGGCAACACAAGCGCTGCTTCCATTCCACTGGCATTGGATGAAGCTGTTCGAAGTGGGAAGGTGAAGTCAGGCCAAACCATTGCAGCTGCAGGTTTTGGAGCCGGTCTAACATGGGGTTCTGCAATTGTTAGATGGTGTTGAAATCTTGTTTTTACCATCACAAACGAGCAGTGCAAAAAGGGGAAAGGGAACTCCATGTAACATATTTTTCACTCTCTTCTTGCTTCCTCTTGCACCTGTAATGTAGATAATTGGAGATGTTGCATTTGTGAAATCTCCAGCATCCCCTCATTGTTTTCTGTTCTGTTTTTCCCCTTACATTTTGTTACCCATAATTTTGGCAGTTGAATAAATTTCGTTCTTTTTCTTCATTTCTCGAATTTCCCACGTCGTCAATTATATGAAGATATCATAATACATCAACTGCATTGAGAAAAATTAATTAAATGTAATTTTAAGAATCAAGTTGAATAAATAATTTTTTAAAGGACGTAATTACATATTGGAGGTAATGTCTGGATATTCTGCCTTTTAGTTTTCCTTCAAAGTTCAAAGCTGAGTTTCTCATTAAAATTATGAGCACCAGTTCCATATCATTTTTGGGCTTCTTCCGTCACTTTTTAGCCCATTCAATTTTCATTATCAGTGGGTGCAGTCTATAAATACTCCATTCACTGCCTCTCTTAAAAATGTCAAAGAGGGGATCATTGTTGGCTTCTTCCTACCAAAGGCCACTGCCCTCTACGCTATCCTCTCTCTTACAAGGTTCAAGAGACCCCATCAAAATTCAAACTCGAAGTTGGATCTTCATCTTCTTCTTGCTCAAAAGATGCCAAGCTCCGCCTCTCTTATTCTTCTCTCGAGAATCAAAGATCCCAAGAACACAACTTTCAAGGACTACTACAAGAAGTGGCTTCACACACTCAAGAACACCCTCCTTCCTCTACTCCACCAATCCCTCTCCACACCAACCACCACTCCCAATCTCCTCTCATCCCATCTCCACCTCTTCCTCCACCACCTCCTCTCCTACTACGACTCTCTCGACCTCACCGCCACCGCCAACCCCAACAACCTTCCCCACCTCCTCTACCCTTCTTGGAGAAACTCCCTCGAAAAGCCCTTTCTTTTCCTCGGTGATCTCCACCCTCACGTCTTCACCAATCTTGTCCGTTCATTTCTTGACAGAGAAAATAATGATGATGATGATGACATTGAAAATGGCAAGAAAGGTGTGGTCTTGGGCCGGTCTTGGCAGGTGGTGATGGCATGGAAGGACCCTTCAGAGGCCTTGCTGATCAAGATTGAGCAGATTGAACGTGGGTTAAGGCTGATGGTTCCGTCATTCGTGGACAGAATGAAAAGTGCACAGGCAAAGTTTGTGGGGAGGGTTGTAGAGGATTGGATGAACTGTGGGGGGAACAAGGAAAGAATTGATGTTGGGGAGGCAATGAAGGTGGAGATGGAAGAGATGGTGGGTGTTTTTGTTGATGCTAATCGCCTAAGGAGCAGTATTATATCAGACATTGTTGGGGCATTGGATGTGTATCAGGGGGCTTTGTTTCTTGAAGGTTTAGCCCAATTTCTTGTTGGGTTTCAAGACCCCCATTTGCTGCGTAAATTTGACAAGTGCAAGATTCCAATCCGTGAATGAATTGGCATTGGTGTCTTTTGAAGTTTTTATTTATCTTAGTTTCTTGGACTGCAACAATTTTGGTGGAGTTATTGAATTGGCCTTGTCTGTCTGCAACTCTAGAGTAAGTTTCTCAACTGTTCAGTTCTTTTCTTTCCTTTTACTTTCTTTTTATGATATTGGCTCTGCAATGTGTTGACTTTCCTATGGGTTAACTTGTTGGCAGGGTATTAGGTCTGTGAATCTTATGATAGTTGGAGGAAGATTTGGTTTCAATAAAGTTGTTTGTTTATGCAACATTTCTTGTTCTCGAATTGGTAACAGCTGTTGTAATGAGATTTTTAGTCTTCTTTCTTTGTAAGCAAAATGAATGTTGTTTCAGCGCCTTTGACTGTGATTTTGGCATGGTGAAATTGCACTTTGATATTACCTCTGTGTGCATGGGACGTTGAATGTGATGTAACAGAATTTCTTTCTCTCTATAGTTCAGGGGATGGAAGTCCCTCTTTCAGCAACCTAGTTCCCAAGTACTCACCTAAGTTCTATCCTGTTATTAATTTTATTTTTCTCTGGATATTTGTACATCTTATGTTGCCCCATAACAAGGCTTTTTCTTTTCTTCTCCTTCTGATATTTCTCATTTTTACAAAATAAGGGGATGGAATATCAGTAATTATGTGAAATAGACCAATTACATGCTTTAGCAGCAGTTTTCTTTTTAATTTTTCCAGTCAATTGGTGCATGGGAAAAAAATTGATCTTTCTAGTTTGTCAAATGAGAAGTTTAGTTGAAAAATGGAAAAACAAATAGGTTATATATCCTTAATTAATTGTTTGTATTTACTTGTGTGTTATTGGCATCGGAAAACTAACTGAATCAAAAGAATTGAAGATGGTAGCCTAATAGGTAGCAGTCCGGAGTCATGGTGTTTGGTCTATCCTTTTAATAGTCCTCACAGTTGAACAAAGAGAAACCAGATTATAGCTCAAGTTCATCAACTGAATGTAATGAACCGTGTGGAATGCGTATGGAAGCTTAATCATATAATTTTCCAAAATTATTTTGCAGGATGTTTCTTTGCTTCGGCATAGTTGAAGTATGCATTCGGTTTCTACTAGCCACAATGTCCAGTAATAGAATCATCTAAACTCTTAGTTTTAAATTTAGGATTCAATTCGTAGTTCCAACAAACCAAACAAGAAGGATGCATTTGGTGCCGCTGGAATGTAACAGGGGTCGCTCTAGAATAGCATTGGGCAGAAAGAAAACTAGTTTCCAAGTTTCGAAGCTGCTCTTTAAATTTTCATGATGGAAAATTTTCTCTATTCACACCGAACACAAAGCGGGGCCAATTACATGCAGCTGGATCCAGGAATTGACTCCTGCATTTAAAACAGGGCTAATTCCTGATAATTTCTAGTTATCATATCATGGGACTCGTTCCACAGGAGGCCCATCAATGCATAAACCCATCCCATCATAATATGATATTGACTCGACCCGAAATTGGTGTTCAGTGCATGATATCTGCTTTGTCCAGCCCAGGATTGCTAGCTGGTCCATAAGTACTGTTATGTGTATTATGGGCATGGAATTTCACTTATACAAACAATGCTTAGGGCTCATTGAGTTTTGGGGGTGTTAGATGTATTCTCCTTGCTAGCTTGGATTGGTGGTTTTGAGAGAAACAAAAAGGATTCCACAAAACTAGTTTTAAAGAATTCCTCAAAATGAGGTAAAGTTGTTTTGGAATTGCAAGAACAGCTGGAGGAAGAAACGAAACAAGGATTGCTAGTATTTAGGCAGAAGTCCACAAAATTCTAATGGGTATTTTTAACACGAAGAATTGAAGATATATAAGGTTTTGTTGAAAATACCATGGAGGTCAATCATAAGATGCAATTTCACGGATGTTCTTTTCATCTTCATTATAATAGAAGAGTGTCTAGGAGATTTTTCCATGATCAAATATGCATAATTTTATCTTTATTTTTACAATATATATATATATATATATATATATATATATATATATATATATAATTTTAACTTATCACATCATATCACAATGAAATAATTTTAGTTTTATGTCAAAACTCACCTTTCACATCGTCATCATTTTTCTTTCGGTAAGCATGTTCTATCCTAGTTTGATTAAGTCGTGCATTTGTTTACCAAAGAAAAGAATCTAAATAAGTTCGTTAAATGCATCCGGACTGAGTTAATTACAAAATGATTAAGAATCTTTATAAGTTTGTCAATGACTTGATGTGTTATTTGACTTTCTCGGACAATTCAAATAGTCAGTTACCACCTGTATATATATTACAATCTGCCTTTTATTTTGGTTGCTATCAGAATTGCAGTGGCATATATACATACCAAGCCACAATATTAGATAAATTGCTATACATCCATGCTTATGGAAGCTCTTGGTCTCACCTAATAATTTAAATTTTTGAATTTAATGTTTTTTTAACATGATAACAAACTGAAGCATTGCTCAAAGAATATGCACTTAGTTCAGGATTCTTCACACGCGCACTCAGACAGACAAAAGTCTAAGTTTCAACTTCGACAATGAACTTGACTTTGACAAACTGCAAGCATCTGGAATTCAACTTCCGATTTCTGTCTCGAGAATAAAAGAATCAGTTTGATCTCTGCTTATGTTTTATGAACTCTAAAACATTTGAATAAGGCGAGAAAACAACTATAAAAATGTGAGTCCCTTCAGGGTCTTCTCATAACTGAGAGTTTGTCCTCACTTATTCTTTAAATACGTCATCCTTTGGTCAAATTGTTCATGCTCTCGTCGTCTATGGTCTCTCTTTTTATCTGGAGACAGAGGGAGGAACGGATGCTGTTAAAATTTGTTTGGTCCATTAAGGCCATTCAGATTCTGTTCTTCTCTGTACTCTTCAACAAGTTTGAGTCCAACCAACTTGCTCATGCTTCAGGGTTCATCAAAACCAAAGTTAAATCTCTTAATCAACCAAGTTGCTTCTCTTCTGTTCAATAAAATCAAGCTACTTAATTAGCAATCTTCTTGTCCATAGAGGATACTCAGAGATTGAGATGTTGAACTTTTAAATTGGAAATTTGAACCAAGGGATGTGATGAGAAGAATATATTTATACACTGTCACAGAACTATGTCTTTTTTTTATTTTTTTTTTGGCCAACAGTAAGAGAACTATATCTGAGCTAGGACACACCATTAAGGATATTTTCTATAATTCTATCATCAATATTGTAATCTTGATTATTTAAATTTTTCATTTTATTTGATTGATTTCTAGAAAATTTCTAAAATATTTAGGTTGATTTAGTCTTTGGTCTTTAAGTTTACTTGATCGCCAATTTAGAAATTATTATAAATAAAATTTTAAGTTTATTTTTTTTCTTTTTCTATAATCAATCAAGTTTATTAAGTTACCAAATATGAATAAAATAATTTTTTATTGAGATTTGTTATTTATTTTTAATGAATTTTAAAATATTTTAAAGTATTAATCGGGTGTTGATCTTTAATTGTTAAATTTTACACTCTTTGGTTTTGCATCAATATCTCACACGCAGCGTTCAACAAGTCTCCTAAAAGAACCAAACATGGAAAAGTGATTGCCAACTGTTTCATCCCCTTCCTTCGACGAAACATTGCAATAAAATCCAAGACAAATCTTCTCTCGCATAAGGTGGAGTTGGCCTATTTGCGTTAACTGCAACTGAAAACGACTTTCCACTACTTCACATAAAGAATTCCGTATTAGTGCAAATTAACCGGTTTTGGTATTAATGTCTGCTGTTTCGGAAAATGAGTATTGATTGTGTAGTACAGTTGCAGGATCTACATGTGAGGGATGACCACCATGAATGTTGTTCACCGGAAATTTACCAAAGCTTGCGAGTTCGTCGTGGGTGCATGATTAAACTTGACCCCCATTAAGTCTGACATTAAGTAATTCACGGCCATCGCGGCACCACGCCATCTCAAATCATCATGCGAGAGAACAATCCGAAGGATTCTTTTCAAATTGAGAAAATATGGGAAATTTGTCACGTTGGGCATATGACGAACAACGTACTTTAGTGGCCGACAACACGATTTCAAGATTCATATACATGCATTGATTCAGCTTTGTCACTTCCAAGCTAGCCAGCAACAAGCTGTCAATTTCCCCTCAAATTAAAAGCCTTGTGCTAGACTTTTTACGTTCAACTCGGTCCAATCTTCAAAGGTCAGGTACGGGTTTCACACTGTAGCGGTAGGTAGAATTAAATGTTTGTAAGATCACTTGACCGCTGTCTGGCTACGTGACAAATGTATCAGTAATGTTGATATGATAGTGCATAGATAATCGCAGCGGACGGCTGGCTCGTGTCTTCTGTGCGAAACAGGTAATCTTCGTCCCTAAGGCAGGCTGGTATTCGCTGACTAGAAACATTGGATATTCTAGTGAAAGTCGTCGGCGTTTGTTTCACGATGCCACCGCCTACGATTCATGATTCGATTATTAGTATAAATATCGACAGACGAGAACTCCATATGAATATAGATTTTGTTATGCAAGATATATATAAAAATAAAAAAATTATTACTCATACTCTCAACTTTATTCATTTTGATTTTATAACCGTTAAATGATTACAATTAATAAAAAAATTTACAAATATATAATTAATGAAAATTTAAAATAGTATCACTTCACTTTTATTTAAATAATGTATATTTATATAAAAGAAATTCTATTTTAAAATTATATTAATTATATATATATAGATAGATATTGAACAATAAAAAAAAGTACATCATTGGAATTTTGCTCGTCCTTTTGTTTCATTTTCCCACTTTGTTGGGCACCGCCTAGCTTATCATGATGGCCCTCCCTGTGAACAGGTCTATGCATCTAATAAACCAAAAACCTCCTTGCTGGAGGACTACATAGATAAAATTCTGAATACCCCAAAGATCGTCCGGGAAATGATTGAATTTTAGTTGACCTAAAATCTTCCCTGAGAATATCCTTACCATAAACCCCAAAAAAAAAAAAAAAAAAAGTTCAAGCCTACACTTCTGTTCATTGTATGGGAAACAACAGGTGGCTGCACAGTGCAAGGCCTCAATTAATTAAGCTATCTAACAAGAGTTTGGCAACTTAATATACACGTTCAGGCACCCAATATTCATCAATTGAAGTAAAGTCTCTCACCAAATTGAGAGAGAGAGAGAGAGAGTGATGAAGGTTCAAACCTAATTAATTTTCAACAGCAGGCAGAGACTAGCTGGTTAGGACATAAGCATCCATACTGTTGAATTACACGAGTTCATGCAGAAAAGATAATTTTACAACAGGTAATAAAAGAGGATATAATTCGACACATTCCTTTCTTATCATATACCTATATAAGTAAAAATAAAATTTGTTTCAAAATTTTCTCTTTTTTTCCATTTTTTTATTATATACATATTAATAAAACAATGGCATTCTCCTTCTTCTTCTTCTTCTTCTTAGTTTCGAAGATCCAACCCCATTATTAGGAGAAACTACCTATAGAGAAAGTCCGGGTCAGCACCCAGTCACGGCTACTCTCAGTACACGTCAGCGCTACGTTGCCAGAGCACCTTCCTCGTAGTTTGTGCTTTCTAGAGCGACACACCGCTGAAATCGTCTGTCAGTGGCTATCAAAAGTCCACGACATTGCCACGTCATCATTGATTAGTCCAGTAACGGCAAACCAACAGCGTGTTTCTTTTGGTCTCTTTTGTGGGGTCCATTATATTTTTGTCTTTTGTGGTAAATTTTTCTTTTTTTTTTCCTTCCTTTCCCATTGTAGCAGAGAGAAGGACGATTAAGTAATAAAATTTGTTTTATTTATTTTTATAAAATTTGTATACTTTTTAAATTAAAATTTTAAATTTAAAAAATAAAAAATATATATCTTAAATTATTAAAATAATATATTTAAAATGGCAGTATGGACCCTTTTTTATTTTTTTAAATTTAATTAAAATGACGAGATAAATTTATTATAAATGAAAATAAGAATTTAAATTTTAAATTTTAATCTAAACTTAAAATTTATTAATTATTAAATTATATCTAATAATTTATTTATTTTCTCCTTTGTTTTGTTATGAGAGTGGAGTTGCTGCATATAGTTTTATACATACAATAAAAATAATGCAAAAAAAATTCTACACTTGATAAGAGTTTTTTTTATTAATTTAGTTTATATAATATCTAACACCATTATATTAAATATTAAGTATAACTTAATAATTATCATATTTTAAACTTGGGATGAAACTTAATATTCAAATTTTAAATTTCACTTACAATTAACTTTTTTATTATCATTCAACTGGACTTAAAGAAAAAAACGTGTTAACCTATTTCTAATTAACAAGAAAGAAAACACTAGATTCTATTAGCGGATCAATTTACAATAATTCAGAATCAAGAGATGTGGGTGTGGTTCGGCTAATAAAGTTATAGCTTATTTGGAACCGCAATAAACTTACAAAGTCAAGGGGTTGATTCAATGAACGGGGCAAACGCATTGACAAAGGGTTTTTGTTTTCACTGTTTGATTATTTTTTGCTCATGTAATTTCCTAATTACATGAAGCTATTTTTTGTGCACATGAATAACGACAAGGGGATAGCCCTTTCACCTTTACAAGTTTTGATATTATTAAGAATCAAGAGGCTATTTAACCGCAGGAAAGGAGTGAATATGGGAGCAAGCATACACAATTGTAAAACTAATTGCTGCAAATCTCCCCCCACCCCCAAATTATGTTCTTATTCATCAGCAATGGATCCATCAATATTTCATCTTCATCTACCGAGAGCTCCATATAAAAAGAGATTATCCTTTTATTTACACTTAAAATTTCAATAATTTCTCTTTAACTATAAATTTTCTTTATATCAAAGTTATTTTTCTTAAATGTGAAAAGTACTCATTATAATTTCACCAAACTCATTTACAATTTAAAATTATTTTATCTATTTACGAGTTAATCTCATTTACTAACTAATTTTATTTTATTTGATTCAAAATATATATTTACTAATATTTTAAAAGTTATATTGACGATATAGTTATCATTATTTTTTTAATATAAAATTCTTTAACTAACATGAGATTACTTAACTACGCAACTTAAAATCCCAATAATCTCTCACATTACCACCTAATCAAACTCACTTACAAACTAACTTTACTTTGTCCACTCATAAATGAATTTTATTTCACTTAATTTGAAATTTGTATTTATCAATATTTCAATAATTGCATTAGAAATACACATGCCACCACTCTTCCAATGTAAAATTCTTTGACCGTACAATTCACACTTAAAATTTCTCAAAAATCACATCAAAAGTACACATTTTACTACTCTTCAAGTTCAATAATTTTACACATAATTCACATTTAAAATATTAATAATTTTGTTTAAATATAAATATTATTTAAAGCACACAATTTATTTTTAAAATCACACCTTAAATTATAATAACCTAAGTATTACACTCAAAATTATATTTAAAATTTCAATAATTTTTTTCAATTTTATCAATATATCTTAATGTAAAATTTTAAAATATTAAATTTATCACTTTTTTTATTTATATATCATTTATTCATTTTTTTAACATAAAAATTTTAACTATATACTTCATACTTAAAATCACTAACGTAAATCTCGACAGAATTATTAGAACCTCGTGATACTGAAATCAGTGGCGCGCCCCTTTCGGCCATGGTGGTTGGCTGCTTACTGGTTAAGTAATGTTGCAGTTTCTGGAAATTCGACAGAATCACCTAACTTTGGGGTGCCCAGCGTGCATGGTGGGGTTCAGAAATGTTGACCTTTACCAACCTTGTATTAAAATTTATACTCTTAACAGCATCTTGAAAGTAAAATCAGCAGAAACTTCCTAAGATCTAATTAATTGTTCGGTATGCCTTGAAGTCCAAACTCAACCTAATAAAGGTAATCAGACATTGTAGAGTCTCGGTCTTTCTATACGAGGGTGTCTATTAATTTATACAAGTAACCAACTTGAAGTGTTCAAACATTGGAAAAACGCGGTCGTTTCCCACCTCTCCATCCATAGATTGCTTTGCACAACGAAAAGAATTGACAGATTGAATATGATCTTCAGTTTACTGACCAAGAGGAAGATAGGTAAGTCTTTTTGCAATTTTTTTCTTTTTTTGTTTTTTTTTATAATTCCCACTCAGCTGAAAAAGGTACAAAAGTAAATTATTGAATACTATTAGGGAGATTAAAAACAAAAAAGGCTAATGACAGGATTGCCGACTGATTAATATTCAGGGGGTGCATCTAAAGTCAAATTTGGAATTGCCCAATGCCTGTATATATTACAGCTGGTTAGTGGTCTATGATCAATCAACAAGCAATTGCTTTCAATATGAAAATGGAAGGAGGAAAAAGAAAAAAGTTGGAAACAACCAAGAAATCAACATAATCAAAATCATATATAAAATATAGTAAATGACTAGTACAATGGACTTTCCCCCCAAGCACGTAGCTCGAGTGCCTTGGAAGTCAAAAGCAACTCACGAAACGAGCTTACTCGCGAGCTTAATTTAATATTTGTTTCGCTTTTATGCGTCAGGTGCATTCATACGGCTGAGAAAGCAAATCTAGCAGCTTCTGGAGATGTTTTCAAGTAGAATTGTTCAAAATGAGTTTATTCTTCACGTTTACAATACGGCACTAATTAATTAATCAGGAATTTGGACTTGGAAGCCTTTAGAAAGAAATTTGAGATATTGGCACGGGGGCCAGTCTCCATGCCCCCACATGCTCGAGGCTGGCGGATGTAAAGAAACGAGCTATCACTTGCCTTAGATTGATGCATTCTTATAATTAATGTTTTAGGAGTAAAAGGTACCCGTCTAGGTTAATTTCTTGATGATTTAATTATACGTTTCATGTGTGCTGGACTCTGGAGGATCGGCCTAATTGGCAAAGCAGATGAAGTGTCAACATTTAAATCCTAAGATCATGAAAACCCTAGATGTTTAGAGAGAGACAGGCCTCAAACTTCTGACAAGTCTAAAATATTAACACTCTAATTTCTTCAACATAACAGTATCAAACAGAAGCGCGGATGGTTGAGACGAGAAGACAAGTGCACATCAAAGACAGATTGATGGATTGATTGACTCATCGTAAGGTTTCAACTATGAGCTTTTTTCTGAGTGGACGGAGATGACTGGGAGGCACACTGAAGATAGTACTGATATGGAACATGAATTAATCGCTTTTTACAAATTCGAGTTCAAATCCTTGCATTTTTCATGTTTTTACTAAAATGGTATTATCTGAATTTAATGGGCAATCCTAAAAGTTGGACCCAAAAATTTCTAATGGTAGCTTGCCGTGGCTCGTCGCAGAATGAATGGTGGCTCCGGCGCCGCTGGATCTGACGGCGTCTCTTCCCATTAGTAATCTTGTTGTTCCCTCGCGATGGTGGCAGACGCCAGAAATTTCATTAGGGAAGTCCAAAGATTTTGAGATAGGTCATAATCGTAAGATGTAGAATATTACATAATAAAAAAAAGATTAAAGAATACATAAAATAGACACTAATTAATTTTAATCAATTTATTTTTTTATAATTATAATTAATAATTTTGATAAATTAGTATTTATTTTATATGTCTTTCTAATAATATAACTTGTTATACATAATTTGATTTAGTTATTTGAAAATTGATGTTAAGCAGTAGTCACTTTGGTAAACTATGAATCTCCCTTTGAGTGATGATATCTCGCTCTAAACTTGTAAATTAAAACTGATCAGAAAACTGAATAGGAAGAAAGAAATTTAGGTAATAATCGTATAAAAAAATGGGAAGTCTGCGAGCCACCGGGCCTCATCTTGTCTCGGTCCACCCAGCCTTTGTCCCGGTAACTTTTTCCTTTGCGAATAAAGCGGCTTTGGGAGGTGGGACGAGGGGCCTGTGAATGGCCACAAGGTTCTTGTTCCACCCTAAGGGGCAAAACGCCCCGTAATTGTTATTAGTTATTATCCTTGATTTTGCATTAATATTTACTGCTCGCATTTATCACTTGATAATTATATATCAAATCACTTTAAATGTTCCAGATCGCGAGACTGGACCCTTTTTATAGATCCTTATTTTGTTTTAGTTTCGGGGACCAACTCGATTGATTTAGTCAAATTGACGTGAGGCTTTGACTCCATGGGCAGTGTGGGGGGGGGGAGGTGGTGGTTTAACTTTTTATACTCTTTATCATCTGTTTGTTTGTTTTTTGAAAAAAACATTGTTTACTTTTTTATATTTATTTTGTAAAAAATATGAAATTAATTAAAAAAATGTCTTTTTAAAATCAATAAAACTTTATTTATTTTTCTATAAAATATTTTATACAATTTTTAAAAAATAAAAATATTTTTCAAAACTAACAAAAAAGAAATTTTTTTAAAAAAATTAATAATAAAAGAACAATTTTTTTTTGCACTCTTTATCTCAAAATTATCACATTATAGTATTTTAACTAAAAATAAAAAATATATATTTTATAAAAAATATTTTTTAATAAATAAATAGAGTTTTAAATTACTTCTAATTTACAAGATTTTCTATAAATCTGAATTAAGATGTAAAGTATTTTTTGCAATATAATTAAATTCGTATTCTTTTTTTTTTCTCTTTCCAATATCTAACTAAATTAATTATTAAGTATTAAAAAATTTTGTGTTTGTGTAATATATATATATATATATATATATATATATATATATAGTTTAGGAGGGTTTTGTCCGGTGGGCCACGAGAGACAGGTGGACTCCCCCAGCAGTGACGAGACTGCCTTTAATTAGTATGATTGATGGTAGATATGAAAAAAATGTATAATGATCTTATTGCATTGCTAAACAGAGTTTAATCATTCATTTTCTTTCGCAATTAACATTAAAAAAGAAAAAGAAAGAAATGCGTGCTTTGCTGATCACAGAAAAGGAATCGGGTCCTTTTAAGTAAACGTTTTAAGCGTTAATGCGGGAGGTGATGTTGACCTCAGAAACATGTTTTCATTGAGTTATTGGCCCCGTCGTCGAGTGGTGATTGTGGTTTGTTCCAATAATTAACAATTAAAAATAAAATTAAGAAGAAATACAGTCGTCTTCAACCAGTGTTAATAATTAATTGTTTCTAATTTACTACCTTTAGAATGTCATCACGTGCCAAACATGTGAACGCAATTTGGAAAAAAGAAATTATGGTAAAAAAAAACGTATATATATATATATATATATATATATTAATTTTAATAGTGACTGCAATTGAGCCTCGAAATGACCCTATAAATAGTAATTCTCTAAAACAAAAAGTTGCTTTAACTAAAAAATAAATAAATAAAATAATAATAATAATAAAAAGGCCAACCAACGAACGCGACCAAAACGCGAAATCCTGACCGTGGGCTCGCTCTGGGCCCACACATACGTGTCGCCACCTACCATATAAATAGCTCATAACTGATGCCATCATTCTAGTACTTCTCCGTGCTCTGCGTGTTAAATATAAAATTTATTAATATTAAAATTAAATAAGAAAAAAATATTATTTAAATTTAATAAGACTTAATTAATTGATTTTTATTTTAAAAAATTAAATAATAAAATAATCTTAATTTTATATTTCGAATATACATATTTGTAAAATATATATATTTTTTAGTTGACTCTATATATTCTGTGTTACCTCTCTCCGCAGGTAACATGTATGATTTTAACCTGGACCTTCCCTTTCCCATTTTCAATCTTAATGTTTATAAAAAAAAAAAATTGATGTTAAAAAATGAATTGGAATTTTTTTAATATTTCCATTCTTCTTTCTTTCTTTTTTTTTTTTCAATGAATGATTTCTGCTTCAACAACCCACAACGGCATTAAGGTGGGCTACCTTGTTAACCATGTCTTCTGTGGGCGATCAAACTCTATAAATACCCATTCTCTTTTCTTTAATTTCCTTCCTGTCTATCTTTTCTTCTCTCTCTCTCTCTCTCTCTCTCTCTCCCCCTCTCTCTCTGTGTAGGATTTCTCAGTAAGTGCCTTTGTTTCCAGTGAGGTGATATGTCTTTCTCTCTTTAATCTTTATATTTAGTCTTTCCCATTCCTCTATTATTTTTCCATCCAATTCTTGTTTATCTACTTTTGTTCCTTGGAGGGGTCTTCAGGAATGTTTTGATTTAAGACCTGCAATTTTTGGGGATCAGTTCCTGTTTGGTTACTAGGAAAAAGAAAGCCAAAAGAAAAAGGAGGGGCGCCCACGTTGGTCGACACGTGGATTGGGCATGTTACCCTACCCCTCGCCCCCCCCTTTTTTTTTTATAAATCTTTTATGTGCAATGCTGTTGTAATTTTTGCCAACAACGTGGACAAAGATTGTTGCTTTGGCGAGATCTGTGTTCAGACTTTATAGAGTTTAATCTTTCTTTATTTGTTTTTCAGCTTCAAGTTCAAATCTTTTTGGGATTTTCAGTTAGTTCGAGAAGGAAGCTTTATGACTTGTGTTACCATTTTGCTGTAGAGTTTGCGCACTCATTTTTTCGTTCTTATTTCCTTGGTTTTGAGGCGTTGGGGGGTGTAAAAGACCATAGGATGTCAGACTTCCTCCCCCTAATGGCTGTAATTTATGACATACTAATTGTCGTTTTTTGGGTCAGAACTTTAACCGTGTGAGTTCATTTCTTGTATATGGTGTATTCATGCGCACACGGATTATACAGAAGGTGATTTTGACAGCCCATTTTTATATTGTCTATATTCTTCTATTATAAACGCCCCCCCCCACCCTTGGTCGTTTGCTTCTAGGAAGGTAAATCTGTTTCGGTTTGGAAACGTGTCCTAATCGCTCTCGCTTGATGTGACCCAGTCAGTTGCTTTCTATTGAACAGGGAAATCCTTGTAATGTTGGTTTGATTTAGACGCCTTCCTGTTTATGGCATGATACAATAATGTTTTGCCTAGCAATAATGTGTTGAGAGTCATTACAGGATGGTCTTCGGCTGATGGGTGTGTCGGAGGTGGCAAATGACTTGATGTAATGAAAGCGAGGGTCACCTTGGTGAAAATTAATAACTGTTTTATGCTTTGCATGATTAAGTTTTCATGGTTAGGTCGACAATTAGGGCCGTTTTGTTAGTTGCCGTGTCTTGTCATTGCAGGCAACATGAGATTTTCACTCTCAATTTTGTGTGGGCGTTCCCGGTGGATAAGATCCCCGGATTTCGCTTGTCATAAAATGAACTGTTTTCAGCCTCTCTAACTTATAATTTCAAAGTATAATAAAATAATTTTAATATTACATCGTCATAAAATTAATATTCAGTTGATCATCGTTATAGTTATTTCCACTTATTTAAAATTATGGAGCCTTGAAACTGATGCACTGGAGCTACAAGCGTAACAACGTTTCTACTGGCCCATGTTTGTCCACCGCGTGCATCAAAAACATATACAAACAAATATAAGCAGATGATCCTTTAACACTGCACAGTAAGCACCCGTGCTTTATTAATGTATTATGTATATTTCTGGCTGTTTAGATTGGGAAAGTTTCAGAATTTTTTTTTTAGTGTCTGTATTATATTAATACTTGGATGCATCTAGCCCCAGAATGGCACCCCATGTTCCGGTGACTAAGCTGGAAATATTTATGAATATATTTATACCTGGAGGTAGTTCATGATAATATTAATTAGAGTTATGTGGTTTGTGATTATAATCATATTTTTACACCGTAGAGTGTCTGTATTCTTATGTTTCTGAAATGTTTAGTCATCATTTAGGATCCCATTTATTGATATTCATATCCGCGGCCTTTTACCTTGATAGGAAAATGACTTCTTGCGTGCATCTAGATGCATGGTGGACGGACGTTTTTCTTTAGATAATTAGATGCATCTAGATGATATTGGAAACAAGCTAAAACGATCAGTTTTAGTTGATAAGGATTTTCCTGAGGTTAAATGTCTAATCTCCCAGCCTATTACTTCGTACCTGGATTTTGTCTATGTTTCTATTTTGAGCCTTTGAGAAATGAGCGACCCACCTACCTAATTTGTTAGCTCCTCTCTTGGCATTTAATGTAGTAATGTCATATGAGTACAATTCTAACAATTTCTGACATTGTGGCTGTATGACTTTGACTTTTCTGGTTTAATTTAAGGTCAGAATCAGGTTAGCTGACTTAGATACTGATTTTGACAAACTAGATTATCAATTTTTGGAGTCAATCAAAATATCGTAAAACCACCTTGAACACTTTATGTTCATGAATCAGGATGCTTGCATCTATATAATTGAGGTTTTGGGTATCCATGGTAATAATTGATGTTGGCGTCATCAATTTTCTGCACTTAGCACACTCTAAGTTGCTTTTGTGAAAAAGCAGACTCTTTTTTAATTGGAAGGCAATGCTTATCGGGATATAACTTAGCTCTTTTTATCATTCTTTTGAGCAGAAACATACCATTCTCTTATTAAAAACCTTCCTTGTGCAAAGGATGCTCACAGCCACTTGCTATAAATGTGGTGCGGCTTTGGAGATGCGAAGGTATGTATTACTCTAATGGTTTGCTCAGCAAGTTTGGGCGGTGAAAAAAATTTTGGAGCAGTTTCTGGATTCCAATTTAATGGGGGATTTTTGTGGCTGCCAGTTTTCAGGAAGCCTGCGCTTGATGGACTGCTCTCCCAGCAGCAGTGATAAGAAAACATTGAAGAGGTGGTTTTTCATTGATAAAAGGGTTGGGTAAAAGGGTGTCTTAGAAGGAGCCTAAACCTGTGTTTTGGACAAGTGTTGCTAGTTTCCTGCACTTGAATTGTGCTGCAAGAAGTTCTTTTTGTGTTAATTAGATCCAATGGACGTGAATTCGAATCATTCCTCCCCTGTTCTCACTGATCCTGTACCAATAAACAAGTCAAAACTCAGCATGCATTCCAATCTGCTGCCCTACTCACCCGCTGGACCATCTTTCTCCTCTGGCAAGTATATAACCATTCCTAGGAAAAAGCTTGGAAAGCTTGATGATGTTCACTCCAATGGGTGGCTAGATGCTATGATATCCTCTTCGCCTCCTCCCAAGAAGCTCATTAAGGATTTCAATGCTGAGATTGCTCTGGACGATTCTGAAGATGCTTACCGCTCCTGGATGGTATGCACACTTCATTGCTGCTTGTTGAGAAAGATTCATTCATGCCTGTATTATGTTTTAGCCTCATTTGTTGATTCTTCCCATACATTTCCAGTTTGTAATTTTTTTCTCTGTTTCCTGGCTTTCAGCTTAAGTATCCATCTGCAATTAACTGTTTCGAGCAAATCACAAATTCTGCAAAAAACAAAAAGATAGCCGTGTTTTTAGATTATGACGGGACCCTTTCTCCCATTGTAGAAGATCCAAATCAAGCCCTTATGTCTGATGAAGTAAGAATTTTTCATAACTTTCTGTGTTGTGTTTCTTTGATCAGTCTTTTACTGCACTGTATTTAATCCTTTGACCGGAGTTATAATTTCAGATGCGTTCTGCTGTGATGAATGTTGCCAAGTATTTTCCGACGGCAATTATTAGTGGAAGGAGCCGTGATAAGGTGGGTGGAGATATCCTCGTTTGAGCAATTAATGTTTGCATTTGCATACCAGTTTAGTTCATTGTGTAGTCCTCATTGTGGTGCTGATTTCATGCACTTTTCCAGGTCTTTGAGCTGGTAGGACTAACAGAACTCTATTATGCTGGTAGTCATGGAATGGACATCATGGGCCATATCCACCGGAATGTGTCCAGTGACCATCCAAACTGTATTGAATTTATTGACCAACAGGTATTTGCCCTTATGTCATCTCCACAGATTTTCCAGGCCCGATGCATTTTTATTGTATTTCCTCAGTTCCACATTGGAATGAAATGGCGAGAAAAGTTTCATATAGCTGTTCCCCATTAAATTTGCGATTAAGACTTTGTTGTTGTTGTTTCTCTGTTCCACATTGATTTCTATGCTTTTACTTTGTAGGGCAAGAAGGTGATTCTGTTCCAGCCCGCTAAAGAATTTATACCTATGATCGATGAGGTGCATGATTGTTTCAAAGTCATTCAATCATATACCATAAAAGACGGGATTTCTAGTAGTGCATCAGACCATCATGGTATAAACTGACTCATTCCAGTTTTCATTGCAGGTTTTTAGAACCCTTGTCGAGAATACTAAAGAAATCAAAGGCACAAGAGTTGAGAATCACAAGTTTTGTGTCTCTGTACATTACCGTAATGTAGATAGGAAGGTAATAATTACATGAATTTATCCTGTTTAAACTAGTGTGACATCAGTTTGGACAACCAGTTCTAAGATCTGTTCTGTTTTGATTGACTTCAGAACTGGCCTACCATTGCACAACGTGTTCATGATATTGTAAAAGATTACCCTCGTTTACGATCAAATCATGGGCGGAAGGTACTTCCTTTGAATATTAGATACTGACAAAGTTTCCATTTATTCCTTGCAATCACCATTTTGAGTCTTCATAGACAATTCGAGTATTGACAGGAATATTTTGACTTGCTTCTCTGTCAATTCAGGTTTTAGAGGTCCGTCCTGATATTGCCTGGAATAAAGGCAAAGCAGTTGAATTTCTGCTTGAATCTCTTGGTAAACAATGTTGAACTTGTTTGTTATTTGATACACAGCAGGTTGTATAACTTTTCTGGCAATCAGATTTTCTCTCAAAACATGTTCTGCAGGACTAAGTGACAGCAAAGATGTCCTCCCAATTTACATTGGTGATGATCGCACTGACGAAGATGCTTTCAAGGTATTCAGTAGTTTAGTACTCGGCAAGTTCTTATGTTCTGCGGTACTCAGAGTACTCGTGACAACACTAATATTGATGCTTAATTACGTCAGGCGTTACGGGACAGGAATCGCGGTTATGGTATCTTGGTATCGTCCATTCCAAAGGAAACCAATGCGTTTTACTCTCTCAGAGATCCAGCAGAGGTGAGAAATTCTGATATACAATCCCTCTCTTGCTTTTGGTTCTGATCTGATGGTTAGCACCTCAACAGCATACTAATGTCCTATGCAGGTAATGAGATTTCTTGATTCCCTTGTGACATCGAAGAAGCTGGGAGGTGGCAGTGGTGGTGGACATCCAATGAATATTGTTAAGAGAAGCATATTTTAGTATTCACAAAATGAGCCTTGACATTGTGGAAACATTGTTGATTATATATCATCATTTTTTTTTTTTTTTGCTTCCTTGTAAAGAAACCTTGTCAATCCCAATTCCAATTGCTTACTATTATTGGCTAAAGAGTGATTGCTCCAGCTACCAAGCAGCGATCTCATTGGCTATCACGTGGAATTTTAAGGCTTTTGTTATTTGGTTAAGACCACAACTGTAAATTCAAAAATGTCAGGGAGACACGGGAAATAGACACGGTTGAAGTGTTCATAACCTCATAATTTCGGCCACTTCTCCTTCTGCTACCACATGGACATCCATGCTGTCCTTTTGGGGGGAGGATGATGGGTCGTTTAAGGGGTGGACGGCAACCATTTTTTCTGGCTCTCGAGTAATATCCATTTTCAGAAATGAAAAGGCTGGCGGAGTCTGCGAGGAGGAATTTTGGCATGGCGCATAGTGCCACCAACGTTTTAACAAAGTGTTTCTTGATGTTATCGAAGCCTTTTTGTATTTTTACTTAATTAATTAACACTCGAATTCAACACTTTCTATTTTACAATTTCACTATTATTGAGTTTCAAGCTCATTGCTATGTTCAGGTTGCTACTAGTTTCTTTCTGATTTGTTTTGTGGCCAAGTTGAGCAAACATTCTTGGAAAAAATTTCTACCTGGAAATACAAGGTCACATTGGAGACTGATGTTCTTAAGAACACGAAAGCAAACACTCTCAATATTAGACTGGTCGATATCTTGTGTGTTTCAGAAAAAGCATGAAGTAATTATCCAATCCTTGTTGTGAGCATAGAAAATGCCCCAAAACTATAATTTAAACTCTATTTAATTTTTAATTTGATTACAATTTACTCTTTTTAAAAGAAATAAATTTGAAAATTTTAGTAAATTTTTTTTGTAAAATTAGTTCTTCAATCAAAAAATAAAATTTCTTATCAATTACTATCAAATTTGAGATAAAGAATTTAGAATTATAATAAAAAATAAAAAAATTTAAAAAATAATAATAAAATTTTAAAAAATTAAGTATTTTGATATGATTTAAATTATGAAGTGAATTAATTACTATCAAATTTGAGATAAAGAATTTAGGATTACAATAAAAAATAAAAGAATTTAAAAAATAATAATAAAATTTTAAAAAATCAAGTATTTTGATATAATTTAAATTATGAAGTGAATTAATTAAATATAAAACAGTTGAATATCATGTTAAAGAATTAATTAATTTAAAAATATAAATTATATAATAACATTTGAGTGTATTATGTGTTTAATAATAATAATAATAATAACATCACCATAAAAAATCCACATGTCATGCTCCGTAAAACAGCATCTGTTACTTATCCAAAGCATCTTGCTTAGCAGAATAACAAGAATAAACAGAACGCAGCACCTAACAGCCTTCCTCCGACTGAAAAGAAAAAATGTCAATCTCATCCTTGCAATCTCCGCCCTCCTCTGCTCCTCTCTCCTCCAATTCTCCTTCTCTTCACGTACTTACCCTCTCTCTCTCTCTCTCTCTCTCTCTTTCTCTCTGTGTGTGTATGTTTGTGTGCATTTGTGTGTGAAGTGATTGATTTGATCTGTGAACTGAAAACAGAGAGGAGGAGAAAGAAGATTTCTTTCCAGTCAGGTGACATTTTCATTACTAAAATCACAGCCATCTTTCCCTCAAATTCGTGCTTCTTCTGCAGGCTTCGTTTCTGTTAACACTGGTCCTCTCTCTCTCTCTCTCTCTCTCTCTCTCTCTCTCTCTCTCTATATATATATATATATATATATATATATATATCTTTACGCCACTTTTTTCGTTTTTTAAATTTCCATTCCAATATTTGCTCTTTGAATTCCATTTCTGAATATATATTTTTTGGTGGTCTTGTTGGTAGGTGTGACCACTGAGCTCGATGCAGTGTCTAGCTTCAGTGAGATCGTTCCTGATACTGTCATCTTCGATGATTTTGAAAAGTTCGTCTCTTTAACCTTATATTAGTTGAATGGAATTGCGTTACTATGTTTTTCTATCTGGGGTCATTGTATTTTGATTCATTTATGTTTTTGTACTCGTTTTTATTTTATTTTATTTTTAATTTTTAATGTTGACTGTCTTTGTGATGGTTGTTTGAATCATTCACAATCTTAGGTTTCCTCCAACTGCTGCCACTGTTAGCTCTTCCCTTATTCTGGGTATCTGTAGCCTCCCCGATACCATATTTCGAGTAAGCACACGATTTGTTACCTCAAAAAGATGATAGATTGTTGTATGTTTAGGTTCAAATAACAAATGGGGTTACAGCAAAATTTCTGCTTTTCTTGTAGAATGCTGTGGATACGGCTTTGGCAGATTCAACATGTTCTGCTCTAGATAACCCTGATTTGAGGATGTCTTGTTTCACTAATAAGGTTGGTTTCATTGAACTTTAGTTATCATTTGTTGTTGTTGTTGTGTTTGCATAGTTATTGATTCGTGGGATAGCTAATGCGGCTATCTGGGTCACTAATGTAGGCTTTAGTGAATGTTGGAGCTGATTTGGCAAAATTAGTGCCTGGCCGGGTTTCAACAGAAGTTGATGCACGGTTGTTCTTTGACACACATGGCATCATTAGGAAGGTAATGGTTTTGGAAAATGGCGTAGTAGTTAGTGGTTGGCTTCATTTACTATATTGGTAATGCATAGCAGTGTGCTGATTTGGAAGAATAATAGAGACTTGTCTCCTTGTTTCATTTAAAAAATGGAGTTCCATTGTTTTCCTTGCTTTGAGTTTACTTTTTAGTGACTTGGCCGTGTACTTGTAGCTGATATATTTTGTTTTGGTTAAAACACTATGCAAATTTTTTATGCTGCCCATCCAATTGCTCCAATCTCTTTGATCCTTGACTTCTTACACCCTTGCTCTTTTTTTCTACTGGAAGCGGAGGTGGGGGTGGGAGTTCTGCCACTTGAATTTAGAGTTTCTGCAACCTCTTTGGTCCTCTCATTTAAAAGTATATTACATACTTTCTTAATCTATCATGATCAGTAGAATATATGAATCTGGCATGGACTGAGAGCTGACTATTTGGACCTTAGAGCTTTAAGATTTCCATGGTACCGATTGGTATGATGTAGGTAAGCACTGTTCATTTTTCAAAGTTGGAGATGCATTTCCAAATTTCTGTTAGATTGATGCACCAATGAGTTTTGTTCCCCGAATTCTGTTATGCATTCTTTCTTCCCTGCCACCCCTTTTTTTTCTTTTCTTTTTATGTTTTTGAATCACTTAGAGCCACAAAGGAAGCAACACAGGCAGGAAAGTGAACTTCGCCTTGTTGTGGCCTTTTCGACAAGCAATGTAGCCATGCACGGCAGCTTATGCAATTAACTATGTGACTGGGCAACAGAATATCACTTTAGTTTTTAACCAAACACACATGACATGTGTGCATATATTTGTATGTGTTTTAATTCTTTTTGGTCACGGACCAAGATTAAACCCAAGATCAATGGCTTGTGTTCCTTATCATGTCCACAGTTTAGTTCATTTATTCATCAGCAATTGACTGGATGTGCTATCTGATGGTAGTTTTGTACCATGATATGCAGGCGCATGACTTGCTGAAGTTGTATGATGAAGTTGGTGTTCCACCTGAGCGTTTGCTATTCAAAATTCCTTCAACTTGGCAAGTAAGTGATGGGCAAAATATGTCAGCATTTGAGTGTCATAGAGATCTACACACACTTGAAAGTTGATAACTCTTCATTCCAATGTGTCTCATCCCTTGGGTTTTTATTCAGGGAATAGAGGCCTCGCGGTTGCTGGAAACTGAGGGCATACAGACACATTTGACTTTTGTTTACAGGTACACTGTGACGCCAGTCAGTGTAATCCACACTCTGTAATGGTAGTCAAATAAATGTAAAATATCTATCCTCTTTTGGAAGAAAACATTTCACTTTGTGGTGTCTTTGTTAACCAAAAAGGAAAGGACTCAAGGGCCCAACATGCCAAGTTCTGCCCCCCCACCCCAGCAGGCACACACGCGTGCCAAATCAAAGTGGGAGGAGATCCCTCCCTCTCACACAGTGTCTCTTTCTCCCTCTTTTCCTCCTCCATAAGATGGTCCTAAACTTTATTTCTCAATCTTTTACGGTCTGTGCTCCTCAGCTTTGCTCAAGCTGCTGCTGCAGCCCAAGCTGGTGCTTCTGTGATTCAGATTTTTGTTGGACGCATTAGGGTAAATATTCCACTTGGCAAATATATTACTTTTTTTTAGTGTGAAGCTCTTATCTTGTATCTTTTATAAGTTTCATCTATTCTCCTTCAGGATTGGGCACGCAATCATTCTGGTGACCCTGAGATAGAAGCTTCTCTAAAAAGAGGAGAGGATCCTGGCTTGGCCTTGGTAAGTCACCCTTAAAAGAGAAAACACCAAAAAACCAGATCCTGTGAGTCACGTTTTTCTCAACTGTCCAAACGATGACTTGATATGGTGTGTGGTTTATTAGACGCTTTGCTTGATACTTTGATAAGAAACTATTTCATTAGATGAGTTTCAAGCTGGATCCAAGTCTGATTTCTTAACTTGGTTCGAATGAAATTTGTTTCTAGATGCAGATATTGTACCTTTGCTTGGGGCATTTTTTGTGATGTCAAACTATTTCATTGTTCATTAATTTTTAATATGGGTATGGACCTCAGCATCTCATGTGCTGATTTGGTATGAGAATCATAGTTATGCAGCTTAAATGCCCTGGGATTTTTATTTTTTAAAATTTTTGTCTCTTTCTTCAAAATTTTGTGTGAAAATGGTTGAAATGTGGATGAGAGGCCAAAGAATATGTAAGAGTGTACACTGCTATCTATTGCATCTTTGAGATCTCAATGACCAGTTGTTACTTCTTGAACTCTCATTATGTTCTGATGTCATCTATGATTGTTATCCCTGCAGGTGACAAAGACTTATAATTACATCCACAAATATGGATATAAGTCGAAATTGATGGCAGCAGCTGTTCGTAACAAGCAAGACTTATTCAGTCTTTTGGGGTAATATGTCGAACTGACACATTCTTTTTTTTTTTTTCCCGGGGTGGGGGTTTGGCGGTGCAACATAGACCTGAGATTTTGATAGATGGAAACCATGACTAGGCTTCATACACGGTGTTTAATTTTGCTTCATCTTCAGGGTTGACTATATTGTTGCACCATTGAAGGTATTGCAATCTCTTAAAGAGTCTGTTACCACCCCTGATGAGAAGTATTCCTTTGTGCGGAGGCTATCACCCCATTCTGCTGCTAACTACAATTTCAGTGGAGAAGAGGTTTGTTTTCTATTAATTCTCTCATTCTCTTGTTGCACTTATGCATCATGAATCTTCTTGTCATATCAGTAGCCGTGCCAGACAACGAGGCAGCTTGTACCTCACCGACCATCACTGAGAAATAGCAAAATATGCTTTCTTTTCATTTTCTAATCATCTTTTTGTTTTTAAGTATTTTGCCTAAACTAACAGCAACTTGAACAATGAGGCAGAAGTGTACCTTCAAGTTCTTACCATTCAAATGCCAAAAGACGATGAACCCTATATATTGTGCTCTGAGCTCTTCACCCTCTGTTATTGTTTTCTTATGCTCTTCTGTTTATCTTCAGCTTGCAAAATGGGACCAATTAAGTCTTTCAAATGCTATGGGGCCTGCATGTGTGGAGCTGCTGGGTGCTGGGGTGCAAGGTTACATTGATCAAGCCAAGCGAGTTGACGAGCTATTTTCTAAGATTTGGCCGCCCCCAAATGTGTGAAGCTTCCAGTCCATTTCTCAGCAGATCTTGCCTGCATCGAATAAACTGAAGTACACATTTCTATCCCCTTCCTCCAGTCCCAGTGTTCTTCATTTTGCCTATCAACTGATGTTTTTTTGTTTTTCCTCTCTTTCCCTTTGTCCATGCTTGTTGTCTGAAATCATTCTGGCGCTATTGTAAAAAATGCACGATTATCCACAACTTAGTCAAAAAATCATGAGGTCTGGCATTTTCACATGAGAGCTCTCTGCAAATGCAGGTGCAAGTGTGCCTTATTTCTGTCTCACCTTCATGCCCATGCTCCAATGCCCCTTTGCAAGTGAATGGCGTGTCTTCTGTTATCTAAATAAGGGGAGTACGATGTGTCATTTTATCTGAATCCACGTAACCTCTTTGCCGATCTAAATTACATGAAAATGATTTCATTCAACATTGTCTAGTGAAGAGTGTTATTTGTGCTTCAGTCCACTGAAGAACAATGTGATACATTCCACCAGCATTATATTATTATTATTATTATTGATAAATCTCCTTTTTTGGTCTCTTCTTTTTTTTTTCTTGGTTAAAAAGAAAACTTTTTGTTTTTTTCATTCTCATTTACATGAAAATACAAAAATTATGTACCTTGTAGTGTTTCACAAAACATAATTATGTTGTCTGATAATGTTCTTGCTTTGCTGGGCTCCACTTTTACTTTGATAATTACTTTTGAGGAAAAAAAAAATAATTTGGAATTTCACGATATATCCTCGGGTGTGGACTTGCAAATACAATTGAAAAATTTTGTTTCCGGTTTCTAGATTTCTTAGTAAATGTCCTCATTACTTCTATTTCAATATTGACTGGGAGATGCCTGTGTCGATGATCAGCAGGAATATATATATATATATATAATTTAATAAGTTTCATCTTTTCCAACCTAAAACTGTGTGTGCATATAGATATTTCAGTGGGTACACGACTTGTGTTCGTGATAATTTTTGTTAATTATGCATTTTAACTGAGTGTTTAGAATTCATATAATCGGAGATGCATATTTGTCATGGAATCCGTGTTCACGTAAGCCTAATAATAATAATAATAATAATAATAATAATAATAATAATAATAATAATAATAATAATAATAATAATAGTAGTAGTAGTAGTAGGAGTACTTGCCTCAATTGTTGACAAGGTTGGGGCCAAGCTGATTTGTCACCTCATGATTGGTTTGCAATGGTCAGCAAGCTTAGCTGCTAAGCTGGTATTTTGGTTTCTGAACTGGTATTTCTGACAACATTGTCCCTTCTACTTTCTTTTTCTGTCTTCTGTGTAGTGGAACAAGTGCGATTGTTTCCGGAATTGATTGAACTAGCATCGCTAGCTATCTTTACGTATGCCTTTGACCTTATGAGAAAACTTACAAGAATTAGTGAATTGGATTTACTTTAGATTCTTGTTTATATATTGCATTATTATTATTGTTGGTTATAATTTTTTTTTGTCTTTTTATACATGATTATAGTTAATAGTGACGACAACAAATGAGTATCTTACAACATCGATATGCATTTGAAACGGGTAAAAATTGTTTAAAACGTGTAAAGATTGATTGGATTTCGTTCACCGCGTGTAGACAAACATAGTCGGTATGGTCGGGGGCTCTATGTGTGCTGAGACTCCCTTCAGTGACAAAACATATTTTAACGTAATCAAGACGACATACGTTCGAACATGTTGACATTCAGCCAATCCACCACACGACAATAATCAACCAAAAGAGAATGAGATAATAGAGCACCCACCAAGCACGGCAATGAAGACGAACGAAGTGAGATTCAATACACCACCCTGTCGAGAAAAGGCAAAAACTATTGGCACCCAAATCCAAATAACACATCGTTTCTATTTTATTTTATTTTTTTTTTAATCTTTTGGACAACAGAAAAGAGTGTAACTCGATTATAATAGCTATTTTACTTATAAATTAAAATTAAGATCACTTATTAATATATTTATTTAATTTTTTTTATAAAAAAATTCATCATTCAAATTCTTGACACATATTTCAATATTTTAAATTTGAAGTTTAAGGTTATCTCTTTCGTATAAACTTGTATTTATTAAAAAATAAGTAATAATAAAAAGATTCAAACTCGATATATTTCGAATTAGTAACAGAATTATCACTTCAAATGATTATCTTCATTCCTAATTGTACGGTGGCTCAATGTTGGAACGCCATTTTCCCCAGGAGTGTGGTCTCGTGGGGTGGCAGTAGTTAACCTACATAGCAATGCTCCGCATGGTACGGCCATGCGGCCAAGGGAAAATGGGCAAAAATTGCTGCGCCCCATTTCATTGTAAAGACTGGATATTTAATTTTCAAGATGGATTAAGTGACAGGTAAACCATTTCACCCTCCAATGCGGGAATGTTCGGTTGTATATTTTTAAAATTTTTTTATTATGTATAATTCTAATTAAAATGTAAATCACAAGTGTGAATTCAAATGCTGGATCGGTGATTATTTTAATTTTTAATATCAACCATTTAATTATTGCACTTTGCTTTGGTCGGTTCAACCATATACAAAGACTGGTTAATCTTGGCGGCAAATGCCCGTGGGAACTGCGATACCCATATGGCTCTTGCATGTGGTGAGATGCATGCACGAGTGCCAATATCAACCCATCAAAGAATTTTTAGTAAACACATTTCTTTTCTCTTTTTTTTTTTAAAAAAAAAATGCCATCGTGTAGTAATCATAAATAAAATGTTCGCAATGAACTACTTTCTTATCGTCTAATTTCCAAATTCGGAATTCGCAACTTAATTTTGTGAAATAGAGAACACATAACCCTGAATTATTTTCTCGCACTTTCTTTAACGTACTCTAAGGTTGATTATTGTAGTTATGTTTGGCTTGTGTTAGGCTGTTTCCTGTATTTATTTTTCTGTTTTCTACATCATAATGGGAACTTGGTCGGGAGCAAATGATTGGTAATCACTTTGAAAGCACTGGTATTATATATAGTCAAATATCTCGAGGTTGGTAATTTATTTTCACATGACTAATGACCTTTTCTCTCTCCAATCTTGTACTAATAAAACCACCCAAGATGATACTTTAGATCATTTCTAGCGTATTTTTAAGTAATTAAGTAATATATCCATAATCAAATCTTCGCTCTGTCACTCCTTCTTATGCTGGAATATACTAAGTGTTTCTAACTAAAATATACCGAGTAATTTAGTTGGGGTGTAAATATTAAGTTTTAAATTTAATAATTATTATAATTAATTACAAACAAATTTCTTTCGATCTTATCAATACTCATATAATGACTCATTTTTATAAAAAAAATAAAAAAAAATTACATCAAAACAAATCACCCCCGATCTAAATGCACAAGGAAGACCAATCAATCGCTTTCTAGCTCTGAGTCAGCATTTAGTCGCCCTTGTGCGGTCGGCGCGAGGGGCGGAAATGGCTCCTCACCTTTCTTCTTCACATATAATAAAAACATAAATTTATATTACATTGTTATAATTATTTATTATATATTTATAAGTTTATTATTAATTGTAAATAATTGTGAGTTCGCGTTTATCACGATCCATTCATTTGCACCCATTTATGTTTTTTTCGAAAAAACAAAAAGGGTGCGGCCCAATCAACACACAGTTGAATATTCTTTTGATGTCTTCTTTGCTCACCTTGTCGACATCATTTCCATGTGGCAATTTCGTCAAGACTCGTGCTGATCGGATTATATCACATAGAATTATCCATGGAAGAGAGTTTCATGGCCATAAGAAATGCGGAAGTCAGTAACTAACTATTTGAAATCGATATATAATTTAATTATATTTTGATATATTTTTATTTATGTATACCTGAAGCTGCCTTCCTTTTAGGAGCATTATTTGGTGCAACGGCAAAAACCAAGTTCATCAAATAAGCTCCTCCTCAACCATGATCTAGCTAGATACTTTCTTTTTCTTTTTTCTTTTTTTTTTAATATTTTATTTTCATCAATAAGTTGCTTTTAACCTGTATTTAAATTAAATAAGACAATTTCGATATCAATGAATTATACCCCATTAGTAATCTAACTAGATATTGCACAATATGCTTGTTGCACGGACTGTAGCATAGAACCTAACCCTGCTCCAATCCATTCTTTGTCAAAACGTGGGTAATTTCGTGTTAGACATGGACGAAGCTTCCTTGTTTTTCCTCTAGCGGATGAACAAATTGACTTAGCCACAAGTTTGCTCATGCCTAGGATGATCAACGTTTGTTTGCTGCGTACCTTGTAAAAAAGCACGAACATTTATCTTTTGTCTTCTTTCTTCAGTGGCCATAAGTGATAAAAGCATGTCCAATAGAACTTTTTAACCACATATTTTTAAAAGTTGAGAGTATATTTAATTACGTTATTATTTTTTTATTGTAATTTGTTTGTTCTTGTTTTTTATTTATTGACAATTTGTTATCTATTTTTATATTTTTATTATTAGTAGTTATTTCACTATTATTTTTTAAAAAATAAAGGGCAAACAAATATATTCTAACAATAGGTAATAGGTTCAAAATTTAAATAATTTGCGAGATGAAAAAAAGATGTGTGTGTGTATATGTATATATAACAATAATAATAATAATAATAATTAAAATAAAAAATTAAACAAAATTACAAAAAATTGGTGAAAAAAAAGAGTGACAAAAGGAACTAATAGAGAGAGAAAGAAGAAGGTAATATGAAAGAAGAAAGTATATATATATAGATAGAGAGAGAGAGATTTGTGCACAAAATACAATACATATTGCCCAAATCAAATCACAGAAGATTGTGCAAGTCAATTATATGATTTTGGTCATATTTTACATAATTCTATATCATAATGTTACCAATTATCATAGACTATAGGGAATTTAATTTAGATTTAATTGGTAGCTAGGGGAAGAGGCCAAGAACAAGGAATAATCTGGTCCAATAAAGGCCAATATTGCCATGTCGGATCCAGATATGCATTTACGTGGAGATTGAGAAATTTCCTCTTGAACATGTCGTCTCTTACTTTTCATGCACTCTCTTATGAAACAAGAAAATTGGAAAAGTAAAACTCTGACCCAGACGCGAGACCAAAACCAAAATAGAGAAGCTTAACTAATATGGAGTCAAATTATTGGCAGGCAATGAAACGTGATGGGAGCTTAACTAAGTCAGCACAAGTTACAGATTCACACGAACTTTTGGCAGCTTGGCAGCTTGGTTGGTCCTCCTACATTCTGTTGCTCTCCTAATAAAAATGGGTGACAAGCAGAGCATGCCGACTGGAAGCTCATGAGAATAATTTTCAAATCAATTATACAGATATTTGACATAAACATTGGATGTGGCCTATACATACACAATTATAACCATTAGTCATTCATTATATTTACTCTTTTTAGATCAAATTTTGGATGCATCATTGTAATTAATAAATTTGAACAACAAATTCGCTATAGATGGAAATAATTAAATAACGTGAGCCCACCAACTCTTCCGTCGATCCTACTCAATAATTTTTACACATTTCACGTGAGTTGTCCTTCCTCGGACACAACCAAAAAAAAAAAACAAAAAAGGGGTCTAAAGTCCCTCCCTTCCTCGCCCCATTTAGACAAAGCAGGAACTGAATTCCAACCCGATTGACATGGACCCTCCGTTCCAACACCACTCTATATACAGCAGCCATCCACAATATCAAAAAGCAATTCGAACACATCTCCCCTTCTCTCTCTCTCTCTCTCTCTCTCTCATAGTTGTATTGATATTTTTATAGGTATCTCTATAGTTATTATTAAATAGACAAGGCAGGGCAGGGTCTATTCTCGTTTAATCGCCCATCATGGCAGATTCAAACCCTTTTCTTCCAGTCTCCAAAACTGCAGGCTATGCTCCTCTTCCAGATGGATCCCATTTCGTTGGATCTCCGGCGAGCCAAAGCCGGAAAGGAAAGACGGCGCTGTTCCTGATCTTTTCTGCGTTGTTTCTGGTTATCTTGTTTGTTGGTGTAATGGACATTAATCAAGAGATGACCAAAACTAGTGGCCATTCGCAAGAAGGTGGAAATGTGGGATTGGCCGCGTCGATGGAAGCGGTGAAACCGGAGAATTTGAGGCCGGTGTCTCGGAGTAAGTTCGCCGGCGTGTCGGAGAAGTCCAACAATTATCTTGGCGGAGTCAACGACTTTCCATGGAACAATAGCATGCTGTCATGGCAAAGAACTGCTTTCCATTTCCAACCTGACAAGAATTGGATGAATGGTATGTTCCATTTTCATATGTATATATCTCTCTCTGTCTGTTTTTTTTTTTTTTTTGCCAAATTCTCTTTATAAAAACATATATTAATGAAAAATGTTCATCCACTATTCTTTTTAAAGTTTTCTTATTTTTGTTTCGGCTACGGCTTTTACCTTTCTCCAGATGTTTTGAGAGGAACAGTATCTTGTAAGGTCTAGTCTTATGGTCTCAAATTGGGATTCTCCAAGAAAATTTTAGTTTTCCAAGTGTGGTATGTACCGTATTAACAACTCGGGGATTGTCTTTAAAAGGATTCTTCGTCGTCGAAGAAAAATTATTGGGGAGAACTTATGAAAAGCGAATGAAAATTTGGTGAAGAATTAAGAAATTGTTCTTAGACCAAAAAAAAAAAAAAAGGCATTTTAAATGTTACACGTATTTTGGATCAAAAAGGAAGAATTGACGTTGTCTTGATACGTGCCTAATAAACTGCGATATTATATTGTTCAGATTTGATTACCATTTTTGTCGCACGTAACCCCCAAAATACCTTGTTTGAAGAAACCCCCAAAAAAAAAAAAACAAGAAAGAAAACCAAAGAAAAATCCACGTGGAAACTGGTTATGCAGGTCCCCATCATGGGGAAGAAGAAAGTTCCTTTTTCTTACTTTTGTGTCTCGAAAAAAGTACATGGACGCGTCATGTAGACGCGGCCATGACCGGTGTGCTTGATTTATTTATTTATTTTTTTTCTTTGACCCAACTCCTTATTTGAAAGGAAATAAAAAAAAAACTTAATGCCAAATGGGGTCTCGTGTCTGCCCTGTCCGGGAAACTGGTTTGCGTTTGGTGCGTTTTTTTTTTTCCTTGTTTGTTAATGGATAAAGAGGGCCCTTGTTAAGTAGCAGCCGCGAATAAGGTCAAAGTTTTAAACGTGGGAGGCTTATTAAGTAATTAAATTCATCGACTTTTGAGTAAATAATAAAGTAGAAACAATTTTTTTTTTTTTTGGTTTTGTATTTCATTTAATTTTGTTATGTTATATTGATTAACTAATTCTATAATTAAGAAGTAGACTCGGGGCTAACGTGACTTTTTTTGTGTTACGTGTATTTGAACTAAGGATTTTATAAATTTTCTAAAATTGTAGATCTTCCATTTAATTCTAACACGTTACAACATAAATTTGATATTATATTTTTTAGGACAAGACAAATGTTTGGACCACATGGATGGTGGCTCCTTTTTAATAAGTTGGTTTAAAGTTTTCTCTTATATATTCTAAATTCCTAATATTTTTCCGTTTTCAATGGTTGTTTTTTTTTTTGGCATGAATTGTCTTTTGGGCACCAATGTGGCATCTGGCTTGTTCTGCTTCAGATCCTAATGGTAAGAACTGGTTCCTGGTCTCTTCTATCTCTTAATGAAAGATTTTCCTTCGTCTACAAATTTTTGAGTGGTTAACAATTGGACTGAACTAAAATTTCCAGGTCCATTGTTCTACAAGGGATGGTACCACTTCTTCTACCAATACAATCCAAATGCTGCAGTCTGGGGTGACATAGTTTGGGGCCATGCTGTGTCTAGGGACTTAATTCACTGGCTTCACCTTCCACTAGCAATGGTTGCTGATCAATGGTATGACAAGAATGGTGTTTGGACCGGCTCCGCCACAATCCTTCCTGATGGTAAAATTGTCATGCTCTACACTGGATCCACTAATGAGTCGGTCCAAGTTCAGAATCTTGCTTATCCAGCAGACCATAGTGATCCTCTCCTCCTGAACTGGATCAAATACTCTGGCAATCCTGTTCTAGTCCCACCTCCAGGCATTGGTTCCAAGGACTTCCGTGACCCAACAACAGCTTGGTATACTTCTGAAGGAAAGTGGCGCATCATCATTGGATCTAAGACTAATAGAACAGGAATTGCCTTGGTGTATGATACACAGGACTTCATAAATTATAAGATGTCAACTGAGGTACTTCATGGTGTTCCTGGTACCGGCATGTGGGAGTGTGTGGACTTTTACCCTGTGTCCAAAAAGAGCGAAAATGGATTGAATACTTCTGCTAATGGCCCTAATGTGAAGCATGTGGTGAAGACGAGCCTTGACGATGACAGGCATGATTACTATGCACTTGGGACTTATGACGAGAGGGCTGGGAAATGGTATCCGGACAATCCGAATATTGATGTTGGCATAGGTATTAGGTATGATTATGGTGTGTTCTATGCATCCAAGACGTTCTACGATGCGAACAAAGGGAGAAGAGTGCTGTGGGGTTGGATTGGAGAATCTGATAGCGAAGCTGCTGATATGAAGAAAGGATGGGCATCTCTTCAGGTACGCTGGCTGTACTGATGGAAATGAAATGTCTACGCTCATATTCTATGAACCTAAGTTCCAAAAATTTCATGCTTAAAGCATTTTGGTTCAGTCGTCAACAATGTAATTCATAGGATCCGAGACATTTAGTTTGGACAATATCCCTTCGTTTTAACAATTTTCTTGACTATATAATGATGTTCTTCAGGGTATTCCAAGGACAGTTGTATTGGATACCAAAACTGGAAGCAATCTCCGCCAATGGCCAGTGGAAGAGGTAGAGAGTTTGAGATTAAGAAGCCAGGAATTTGTCAAGGTAGAGATCAAGCCAGGGTCTGTCGCGCCACTTGATCTTGAGGCAGCTACACAGGTTTGTGTGCGTTCATAATTTAGCTAGACTACAAAAAAATAGTACAAAGATAACAAAACAAGTTGCTGTTTAGCTTACAAAAAGCACTTGGTAATGTGATACAGCTAGATCTCTTTGCTGAGTTTGAGTTAGACAAGAAGGCTTTGGAGAGCATGGCAGAAGCCAACGAGGAGTTCAGCTGCAGCAGCAGTGGCGGAGCAGCCCAACGTGGCCCGCTAGGACCATTTGGTCTTCTAGTCCTTGCAGATGGCAGCCTCGCCGAACAAACCCCAGTATACTTCTACATTGCCAAAAACAATGGCACACTCAAAACTTTCTTCTGCACAGACCAAACAAGGTACATAGCTCATATTTCCTTTTCCAGTTAGTACTTAATTTCAGAAATTCTGATACTTGTACCATTTGTAATAAAAGAGCGTCTAGTGCAAGAGGCTCGCATATTTGTGGAGTCTCAATTCACGAGTCTCTCGTACATTCTATCTGTCTATAATGCACACTGATTTAATCCTGCTTATAATTTTGCTTTCCATGCAGGTCTTCTGTGGCAACTGATGTTAATAAACTGATTTATGGAAGCTATGTTCCTGTACTGGAGGGTGAAAAGTTTTCTGTTAGGATATTGGTGAGTGAGCCTAAGTTACGAATGACCATTTTGTTATGTTTAACATAATCAGCTAGCATTGCTCAATTCGGGAGTGTCAATTTAACCAGGTGGATCATTCGATCATCGAGAGCTTTGCGCAAGGCGGCAGGACCTGCATCACATCTCGGGTTTATCCTACCAGGGCCATATATGGAGCTGCAAGGCTGTTCTTGTTCAACAATGCTACTGATGCCACCGTTACATCCACACTCAAGATATGGCAAATGAATTCTGCATTTTTACGACCCTACCCCAATTCCAAAGACCAATAAATTGGAAATCCATAATGGCCTCATCGGTTATGTGAATTTTTAGCTGGTTCTATCAATTTTGCCATACGATTCTTGGCCACCAGTATCCGGGAAGGTATACATATTGGTGAGCTCAACAAGATCGGGTTTGTATCGTCCTCTTCATTATTTTTCAGTTGAACATGATGAGAACTTCAGCAATTAATTGTAAAGAAAAGGGGTCCCAGTTGGCGAGTCTGTTACATCTTATTAAATTTCTAAATTTGTTATCGATTCTGCCATTCCTATGTATTTTGTTTCTGCATACTCGGGCTAAAAATGACCTTTAAGAGGCAATTTAAGTCCATCCCGTAATGACCATCAAATAAAAGTTACAGACAGAAACCTTACTCTGTGGAGCAGGTAAAAAGCGGCAATGCACTATTTTCATGTGCTAACAGACATCCATGTTCCCTCATTTTCCCAAAGGAGTCAAGTAGCTTATCCATATTTAATAATATTTTTAAAATAATTCAAATTTTTTTGATTATAAGATAATTTTACATATAATTATAATATTCAAAAAATAGTCAAAATTTATTTTAACAAAAGAAAAATTAATTGGATGAATTAAATATTATTAGTTGAGATTCAACATTCACAATATTATCATCTAAATTCTCATACTAAATAAAATTTATACTTAATAAATTTTTATTTTATATATTTCAGTTCATGAGTTTTATATATCATTAAAATTAAAATTTTATGAATTCTTAATTTATTTTAGTGTTTTCTTACTTATATAAATTATCTTACAAGTTTTTTTTTAAATTTTTTTTAAATTCAAGATGTTAGTAAATAGTTAGTTATTTATTCTCAACTATTATTTGAAAAATTAAAATATATAAAAAAAAAAAAAGAACTTGATGATCCATGTGTCCTTACACGAGCTAGTTCTCAGTCCAACGGGCCTCGGCTGGTTGCTCTTTCTAAAATAGCCATGATTCCACTTTCAACAAAGGGCCGGACGCGGCTCAAATAAAATGCTGCCCAATTGGACAACTGTTTTGGTCCATGGTCACGATGCCCTTTTTACATTGACGAGGTGAATGACGTAAAATATATGTAAATTTATATATCGTATTATTATAATAGTTAATTATATATTATAATATATATATATATATAATAATTAAAAATAAAATAACAAATATACAACCACTAGTTATGATATTAAATGTGAAAATACATTCAAATTTTTTATTTTAGTATAATACTCTTTTCTCTTTTGTTGCTTTTTGGTCTAGCGTCAAACTTCGCCAAAAATTAATTAAAGGGATGTGGCATTGGTTAGATCATAAATTTCTTTCACATCAGCATTATCATTTCATTACCATCTTTTTTTATCGCAAATTTTTCTTTTCTGACCTTTTCTTTTGTTGCTTTTCTTCTTTTCACAAACAAGATGCAATTAATCAAGAAAAAAAAAATGCACAAAATGAATATATGAGTAAGAAAATATCGAATAATTACTTGATGTATAAGCATCACAATTCAATTATGTTTTAATTATCTTTATTCTTGTGTGCTTAATTGTGTCAATTCATGGGTTATTCGTAGCAAATGGCTATGGTCTCTCTTCCCTTCTTTTCCCAATATCATGTATCTGCTTGATGTGATATTGGTGCTATTCAACGGCCTAAAGCTTAATTATACGTGTAAAGTTGCACTTTTAGTACATAATGGTTCATTATGACCCCGTAATGAAATATAACATATTAGTACATAATTATGCGTGTAAAATTGTACTTTTGGATCTAGGTGAGTCAGTATCTCTGAGTTGGCAATGCCCCTCTTTTTCTATGGCACTGGGTGACTGAATAATAATAATAATAATAATAATAATAATAATAATAATAATAATAATAATAATAATGAATGGGATGATCCAAATTACCAATGCTTTATCTAGAATGATAATCAGCCAGTGTTTCTTACTTATTAGTTGTTTTCTTTTCCACCATCATCAAAAACAAAATCAACACACCTTGCCATATTTGGTATCGGAGTAAATAATTTTTATATCACCCGGTCATTTGGACACGGGCACTTCTAAAAATATTATATATTTGTGTCAATTTTTTGGTATTTTTTAAATATATATCAGATATTTTTAAATATATCTAATAAAAAAATAATAATTTAGACACACATATTCAATATTTTTAATTGACATATTAAATATTTATAATAATAAATATATATATATTAAATATTAATATGCCATATATATATATATAATAAATATATATATATATAATTAATTTTAAAATGTTTTAAAATAATATATGAATTAAAATTTTGATAAATGTAATTTACAATGTGATGATAAAAGATAAATATTTTTTATTTTATTAATTATATTAATTAATTTAAATTATAATTTTTAAAATATTATATTTGATGTATATGTAATATATATTTTTAAAAATTATTAATAAAATAATAATTATAATTTAAAATGATATAATAATTATTATAAATTATAAGTTTAAAAAATATTAATAACATTAAAAATATTTAAATTAAAAAGACATATATATATATATATATATATATATATATATATAATATTATAACTATAGTAATCCTATATTTGTATCTTAATTGTTTTAAAATTAATATATTACGGTGTTTATATTATATTGTATCTATATTACCGTGCTTATGGTATAATTTTTTTAAAATTAACATATTATAGTGTTTAACAGCTAATTTTGTCGGTCAACACGCTTAGCTCCTCTTTCTGTCTCTCTATCACGCTGTGCCCTCAGCCCATCAAAATCAATAAAAATCCAGGGTCAATCAACGGTTAGTAGGCAACTGTTTATTTATTTATTTATTTATTTTATTTTTTTATAATAATTTTATTTATTTATTAATTATTATTTTTGTCTGTTCTCTACCCGAAAAGAGAAACATACACACAGTCTCTGTCCATCCTCCCAACCTGCCAGTCAAAAATCTTATTTATGATGTGGGGTTCCACAAAATGGCAAATGTGGCTCCTCTGGAAATAGCTGTCTCATGTCTGGAACTGGAAGCCCGTGGACGGTAGCCACCTTAGCCACACCATAATTATTAGACCAGAATATGCTTATATTGTCAACTATGTTGAGAGAAGGTGAGTTTTTTGTTTTTTTTTTTTTTTTAGGTACAAAAAAAGTTGAATATATATATATATATATATATATATATATATATATATAATATTTTTTTTTTGGTGTTTAAGAAAAGATACCCATTTTATGTTGATCCGATATTTTTTTTTATTTTTTTATTGGAATTGAGGATTTAAAATTTGGTGAACACTTTGTCTGACTGAGTGTCCGCTTAAAAAGATCATTTTCAGAAATGAAATTTATGATTCAAAGAGTGAACACTGACTGTCACGCCCCTCTCCCTCCCTCGCTACAATTTATTATTTGTATGTTTGTAATTTTCGAGATCAAAGTATAATTATTACGTGTTAAATTAATTTTATACATTTTCTAAGCTCTGCCGTTCGATGACCACCGGTTGCCGACAACGAAAGCGGTCACTACTGGACTTTCCATCGGTCCAAATCCAACTCCTCCGACGCCTCACATTCAGCCCGGAAAATGGCACGTAAATATAATAAGAATAGTATCCTTGCTGGGCAATATATCAGAAATCATTCAAGTATAATAAAAAAAAAAGTGTTTATTTATTTATAAAATTAAATAAAATATAATTAATTTATATATTATTATTATTATTATTTTATGTGTATCGCCATCTATTTTTTATTTTAACGAACAAGTAAAATAGAGCCGTTGTCTCTCCTTCTCTCTCTCTATCTCTCTCTCTCAAGCACATGCATAGTCTTCCTTTACTCTTTGGAGGCCCCGGTTTCTTGTGTTTTTTAACTCTCTTTTGCTCCATCTGATAATGTGAAACACAAACAAAAGGAAGCTAGCTTTTGGGTTCTACATTGTGATGTATTAAATCCCCGCCAAGAAAGAGCTTAAAAAGAATGGCTTTGTCTAGGTTCTTTGCTTTGCTTCTCATCCACATCTGCTTGGTGGGGAGCTTGTGTTTCGCTTTGGATCCAATAGTTAGCTATGACTTTGAGGTCGCTTACGTCACTGCATCTCCTCTCGGCGTGCCCCAGCAGGTTTGTTCGTTATGTCCCTCTACTTGCTCCCTGTTTTTACAAATTTCATCCACTTCTGCACACCATTTTTGCTCGATCTTTTCCTGTGGCTCAGCTTTATTTTCATTTCTGAGAAATGGGTTTGCTTTAGATTTCTTAAAGCTTGAACCTTGTGCTTTAGATCTGTTAAGTTTTCCTGTTCAGTGACAGTTTCAGCCTGGAGCTGTGTACCTAGGCTTGTATTATTACAAACAGTTTCTAACTGATAATGAAATGTTGTATATTTCTAGTAATCTCTTCTACATTTGCATTACTTTGCAGGTTATTGCTATTAATGGCAAGTTTCCTGGCCCTACCATAAATGTGACCACTAACAACAATGTCGTCGTCAATGTTAAAAACAAATTGGATGAAAATCTGCTCATGCATTGGTAGGATTTATTGCGTTGTTCTATTTTAGCTGTGAATTTGATTTGAAGTATGAATGTAATTTGTAATGTGATTTGATGTTAAAACGTGATTCGTTGCTAGTGTCTGGGGTATCTTATGGCGAACTGCAATGTAAGAGTTAATATAAACTGATTCCAGTGCTTGGAACTTGATGGGTGTGATAGGTCTGGAATTCAACAGAGGAGGAGCTCATGGCAGGATGGAGTTCTTGGCACTAACTGTCCGATTCCTCCAAAGTGGAACTGGACTTACCAGTTTCAGGTCAAAGATCAGATTGGGAGTTTCCTTTATTTCCCTTCTCTCAATATGCAGAGAGCTTCCGGTGGATATGGCAGCTTCATTATAAATAACAGGGAAATTATTCCAATTCCTTTCAGTGCCCCACATGGAGACATTGTCATGTTGATTGGTGATTGGTACAAGAGGAATCATACGGTCAGTGTTCGTTCATACTGAATTCCTGTAGACTTACATTTCTGATAGAAGTTTGCAATGGAAAACGTTTAATGCTGGTTTATCTTTGGATTGTTTAGGCTTTGAGGAAGGATCTTGATGCAGGGAAAGATCTTGGGATGCCAGATGGAGTTCTAATAAATGGCAAAGGCCCTTACCAGTACAACACTACTCTTGTTCCTGATGGCATTGACTATGAAACGATTGCTGTCCATCCTGGTAATTCTTGGTTTTCCCATTGAATGAAAGATGGATTTTAGTATCTCCCTAGTGAAAGGTGGCTTTAAAAATTTCTCTTAAAGAACAATTTTCCGTTGACATTCCAACTTTATGTTTGCCATGCTGGGCACTAGGTGCTCCCAGTTGCATCTGCCATAGCATTCTATCTTGACCTCTTCAGTGTACTATAATTGTTACGGTGCACAAAATGCAGCAAAGTTTTCCCATGTCTAAGTGTGCACCATTGCAATTGTCTTATGCATGCATGGATTGCTACTTCCTAATTTTTTTTCAGTTAATTGGCTTGTTTACATGAGACAAAGCATGCAGCAAATACAATAACAATTGAGTTGATGAAGCAAAAATAATTTTATAGGTACTGTTGTGCATGGTGTGTTGCTTTCTGAATCCTACTCAGAAACGATCGTGAAAATATAGCCTAGCATATTTTTCATCTTCTCATTTACCTCCATTCTTTTGTGAGAATGTATTAAGATTTTTTCCATGTTCGGCCTGTTTTAAGTACCAATTATGTTTCCAAAGGATTTGCACATGTGGATTTTGATAAACATTGAAGGTTAAAACCATTCTAAACCTCCATAGTTTTTGTTGGCAGCCTGTTGTTACATTATGGCATACTTCCTGGAGCTCAACATTCACACTTTTAATAACCACCCTGCTATATTGAACAGGGAAAACCTATCGCCTTCGTGTACACAATGTTGGAGTGTCAACTAGCTTGAATTTCAGGATTCAGAATCATAATCTGCTTTTAGCAGAGTCTGAGGGATCCTACACAGTGCAACAGAATTATACTAGCTTGGATATACATGTAGGACAGTCCTATTCTTTTCTGGTAACCATGGATCAGAATGCAAGTACTGATTATTACGTTGTAGCCAGCGCCAGGTTTGTGAATGAATCGCTTTGGCAAAGGGTCACTGGTGTTGCCATCTTGCACTATACAAATTCTAAAGGCAAGGCAAAGGGTCCCCTCCCAGATCCTCCAAATGATGAGTATGACAAAACCTTCTCAATGAATCAAGCAAGATCCATCAGGTGAAATTAGATGTATTTCAAAATTTAATTGTACCGCGATTTCTCTCCAGTTATTATAGTTTGAACAAATCATTGGGAACTGTTTAACCCCATAAGTTCTTTGCTTGATAACATCAACTTTCCTAGTATATCAAAAAGAAACTCTTCATAGATTGGATTGGAATCTTTTGCTTCTTATATTATGTGTGGAAACTCAAAAATAGAAGATACCATTAGTGCTTTAAAAGAAAAAATTAGGCTTTAAATGGAAACTAGGCTTTGACATTAGCATAGGGAGTTGTACTTTTATGCAATTTTGGATTGCAGTTAATATTTCTGAAAATTCTATCCTCAAATTATGCAGATGGAATGTTTCAGCAAGTGGTGCACGCCCTAACCCACAAGGTTCTTTTAGATATGGATCAATCAATGTGACCGATGTTTATGTGTTGAAAAATAAGCCTCCAGTGACCATAAATGGGAAGAGGAGGACAACCCTCAGTGGGATATCATTTGTCAATCCTTCCACTCCCATTAGGCTTGCTGACAAGCACAAGCTGAAGGGAGTGTACAAACTTGATTTTCCCAATAGGCCACTTAGAGGACTTCCTAGAATGGAAACATCAGTCATAAATGGAACATACAGAGGTTTTATGGAAGTCATTCTTCAGAACAATGACACTAGGATGCAGAGCTATCACCTAAGTGGATATGCAGTTTTTGTTGTTGGGTAGGAATTTATTTCTGCCCTCTAGCATTTTCTCTAAATTTATATATAAAAAAAAGGTTATGAAAACATACTTTAAGAACCTGTACTTCAATCATTTCATTTCAGGATGGATTATGGTGAATGGACAGAGAACAGCAGGGGGACATACAACAAGTGGGATGGTGTTGCGCGCTCAACAGTACAGGTATGCAATTGATGGCGTTTTGTGGTCTGCCTCATTTGATTCCTTGAAACTCTTGATCAATCCATGGTCTCAATCATCGTTTTCTGATTTATGTTATAAACTAGTGAACATGTTGACCGACTTTCTTGGTGGGAGTGTCATGTGTGATTGATGGTTTTTGTCAGAAAAGATTTGCTTATATTGCTAGCAGAGTTGCCAATTGGTGGCTCTGATCCCATGGGACAACCTTACAACCATAAGAAGCTGCAACATATATCTTCTGCTGTGGATTGTCTTGCTTAACTGCCCATGAAGGCCTGAAATATGCTTAGCTTATGGCATCTAGTTGCTTTATGCCTAACTGTTTTTTAATTTATAATGGAGCTTGACAATGTTGATTTTGCTTCCAAATTGTCATCACGCATGACCATTATAAGTTGAGAATTTCGCTCTATCTCAATAGTTAATGAGACATTCTTAATGCTACTAATGTTCCCAAAAGTACTCTAGTAGCAAGCATAAAATTCCCCTATTTTTCTTGCATCTCAAAGTTAGTTTACATTGTCTCTATCTGTAGGCTTATCCTGGAGCATGGACAGCAATTTTGGTGTCACTCGACAATGTTGGTGTCTGGAACCTAAGAACAGAAAACCTTGACTCATGGTATCTTGGCCAAGAAACTTATGTCAGAGTCATTAATCCAGAAGAGAACAACAAAACTGAGCTTCCCCCGCCAGACAATGTCCTGTATTGTGGTGCCCTTGGCAAATTGCAAAAGTATGGACTGATACCATTTCAAATAGCTATTCTATTTTTAGTGATTGCATTGGTTAATTCTATGTCACATTAATTCTGATTATACATGTTTCATCTTTCAGGCCCCAGGATATTTCTTCAAAAGCATCACACATAGGCAATAGCTCAAAGCTGTTTTTCACCTTGCTAATGACTGTATCTGCTACCATTTCTATTTTCTGGTGATTGTTCCTGTATGGTCATCTGTATCCTGCTTGTTGAACCTGTCTCTGTAGTGCAGATTGTAGTTACTGAGTGCTTAGGCCTTTAATTCTAGTCCTTGTTGGTAAGAAATTTATGGTGCTCTTGACATGTATTTTGCAATTTTCTCCTTTTGGGTCCTTTCTTAAATCATCATTAATATATCATTCTTTTAATGCCTGTAAGTTAGGCACCATTGGCAATTCATCCAGTTTTTAATATAATTTAACTTCCAAAGGGTGTTGTTTTCACGTACTCTTCTCCTCTGTTGGACATCTTGTGCCTATTTGCTGTTTATGAAAAATATACCTATTAAAAATCAAATTTCTTTGTATAGTTCTTTCATTTCTCTGGTGGGGATGTTTGAACTTTTTAATTTTAATTCTTGCGCAGTTGGGAATGTGACAATGGTAAATCAGGCAGGTAGGCCAGATAAAACTTTGAGTGAAATGGACCCTAAAAGATGCAAGATCTTATTGTCCCCACTTCTTTGTTCAGTCTATTGTAGAAGATGTTGGCCTAGCTGGAAATTGTCTCTTTTTAGATTGTATGTTGTTCCTTTTGCTAATTGATTTAGGTGCTGGCATCCCAGCTGGATTGCACGGTCAATTTGGCTGTTTAGACTTGGAAGAGCTATCGCCTATTAGCCCATTTTCTTATGCATCTTTCACTTGCCTTGCTGAGTGATATACTAGGTCCGAGCATTGGCATTATCTCAAGTACTTGCCATCTATCCTAAAAGTGAAGAAAATGGAACCAAAATTTTTTAGTCTCCCTCAAAGAATAAATGGAGGGCTAGTAACGAAGAACCAGTCCATACCTACTTTGCTGCCTGCTCTGTAGACTAAGATTTGAGTTCAAGGACAAGACCATAATGAAGTAATTTCTTTTGAATTCTTTAGACTTGCCATGGATGGCTTGTATTCGGCTGAAAACTTGATATGTGGTGTTAAAAGCTGGTGTCTTTTAGTATTTATTATATGACTGCAATATGAAAAAAGTGCATGCGTGACATAAAATACTCACACATGGTGGTCCAAAAACCAGAAAGAGAGGTGAGGCCCAGCACATCTCAGAAATCAAATCAAATGTACATATTATGTGCATGGATAACTCTTTCTCCAGTATAAGAGACTTGCATTTTAGTGGCAATACTTCTCTTTCTCTGCTATATGCATGCTTTTCAAAAGGCTGCGCATTCTGCTTTTGCAAGTGTTGGACATGAAGAATGAATTACATGCCCTTTGTTTCAACTTTCAACACCTCAAGATTTTAAAGGTGAAATGAAAAGACAGGCTTCAAAAGAAGCATCAAACGCCCTTCAAAAGCAATTATTATTCGGTTGATGTGGGAGATTCTGTTGGGAAGCCCTTCTCTGGTGACCAACTGGAGAGTGTCTCATCTGTCATTTCCGGGACCATATGTTTGCATCCTATGTATGCACAATTTCAACTTTACACGTCACCCAGATTTTGATATGAAGTTCCAATTTTGGTCCTGCTTTCATGGACAAAGAGAAACACATGCCGGCTCGGTGTCCACCATTTCCACCGTTACCTACAGGCTCCGTGAAATAGGCCTTATGGTCACTTGCGGAGCCACAAACATAAAAATGGGGGCAACAAAATCAGAATTTGGTATGAATTTATTGCTATTTTATGTATTCGCCCTCAATAAAATTTTTCTTTTGCTCCAACCTAATTTTTTCACACTGCGTGTAGTTGAACCTAGGTGCGTGGCATTCATTAATATTCTATCCAGAATTCGGTGACATTTCCAAGCATGTTTAGTAGACAAATATACTGATTTCATTTGCAATAATATCTGCTTTTAACCCACCATCAATAATTTATCGGTTTTAAATCCACGGTTTATCTTAATTTCTTGCCAGAACAAAAGCTAAGTAGGCGAGTTACTTGCAATTGATATGACTTTGTTCCAGCTCAACGGGACTTTCTAATAAATATAATTGGTCAAACCATGTGTTTTTTTTTCTTTCTTTTTTTTTTTCTTTTCTTTGATTCATCAAACGATGTTTTCTTGAATAAACCCCCCATGCTTAGACTCTAACCGCGGGCACCTTCTGCAAGGATATCAATTCTTTCTTTCTAGTTTAGAATTAAGATTCACATTTTGCGGGAATGTGAGGGATATTTGATTTGAATCTTGACATTCTTTTAAGAACTATGCTTTTATGACCAACTAAGTTAAATCTGGTTTGATATTTTCAATTTTCCCCTAGAAACCTGTATGTTTTCTAATTTTTACAATCACCCTTCTTCATTAGACATTTGTTTGATTATTTATTTGTAAAATTTCATAATAAACACATTATTTTGAAAATTAAAACCATGCACTCAATTGCTTCGTATAAAATGCAATTTTGGAAGAAAAAAAAATCTTTTTAGAAAACACATTTGGAGAAAAAACTTTCCAGATAAAAAATTAACAACAAGAATAAAATAGTATAATACTTTTTTTAAAAAAATTACTTTTAGCCTTCAACGCAAGAAAATAATTAAAATGTTAACTCCAGTCTGTAATTATCACATGGTGTTATATTTGAGACCATCTTCGTTCATTCTCAATTAATGTTGTAAAATGTAAAGGTACAACAACTTGGTGTCCCTTGAATACTATCTAGGTAGGTTAATTTCATGTTTTATTGTAAATTACTTTCTCATCTTTATTAAGAGCATTACTAGGTAGTAATAAATAAGAAGTAACGAGAGAGGATTATGATAATTTTTATTATTCAATTTTATTTATTTGTGAGAGTAAATAAAATTTGATTATTTTTTTTTCATTATTCTTGTATTACTTCTTAAATGTTATTACTTAATTTTTCTCATTTCTAAAAATCTCACTTCACTTATAAAAAGGCACGTAGTGAAGCTTACCAAATAGCTAGTTGAATGGAAAGAAAAGAAAAGGCCTTTTTTACCTATCATTCCATGAATTACACTTCGTAAACTATAGAGAGTGAGCCAAAGCCATCCCTTGGCGCTTGACCATTTCAGGTATTAGGTAATGATATCATCAGCACCTTGAGCTAATTTAGTTCATAGTCCCTAGCTAGGTAATGACTATAATTTTCTTCACAACAATATAACATACTTAAATAGACATGTTGAATTTTCAAGCCTTTCAAGCTAAGCCCTAAACTATTCAATAAACCAGTATTTCTTGAAATATATTTTAGTTTATCATTCATGCCCCTAATTTGATTAGAGACACTTTATTTTCTCTTTTTTCTCGGTGCATTATGGTTAGAGACACCGGTTACTCCACGAGCAAGGGTATGCGAAAAGAAAACATGCATGATGATAATAAATGAAGAAATAAGAACGCAAAGAAATTAATTAAACGATCTTGTGGATTAGCATTAGCCACATTTCTTGAGAAATGTTCAAACATAGATAGGAAGATCTTCCAAGCGAAATGGACTTTTTGAGTTTCTAAAATTACCTGCTACAAAAGCTTTTGACAATACTAGACAACTGGTAGGGGATTGGGTAATGAGGTAATTCCAAATTACTAAGAAAGGCAGCTGCGCTCTTTCTCTGTGAGAGAGAAGAGAGAGCTCCATATCTTAGTAAGGGGTCACACCAACATTGGCTGAAGCCAAAAACCCATCTTTCATGAGCATATCTTCTCCTTCCTACACAAACAAACATAAAAGGAGAGCAATGTTAAAATTTGACTTTCCCTTTTATTTTTTGATAAATCGATTGCTGTACTTTCAGTAAAATTTGACTTTCACTTATCAAAGAAGATAAATAAATAAATAAATAAATAAAAAGAAAAACTCTTGTTTCTTTGTAATGGTTTGAGGATTAATTAGGAGGGTGGATGTGCATAGGGTAACCTGCTGGCGCACATTGGCCTTCTTCAGAGTCTGATCGGGCATGAGACCAAAGTGAATATGCGGGAAGTGGGCCCACTGATGACAAAGCCAAAACAAAATAGGATCAGAAAAGGACCCACTGACTGCAATGCTACAAAAATCGATTGAAGAAAGGAAATAAATGAAAACCCTAGATTGGACATAACCCCCCAAAAAAAACAAAAAGAAAAAAAGAAAAAAAAGGAAGCTTTAATTTGGTAAAGTAACTAGAAGCCCACAAATAATTTTCTTCGATCTTACATTCTTGGCAGCTGCACTAAAGGCTTCTCTATGGCTGATATCAGGATTTCCAGCCTTGATGCGTTGGATCTCGTCCCTGCAGGTTTTTCGTCCATTCACATATTTGCTTCAAATTTAGCAATGTTCCATCAAAAATATCAGAGAGAGAGAGAGAGGGGGGGGGGAGGGGGAGAGAGAGATGGGTGTGAATGTATGGAAATCATTACTCACTTGATGAAGCGGTTGTACGCTGAGGGGACTCTCTGTCTCTTCTCCGGAGCTGGACATGGACAAGCAGACAGAACACAACACAAAAACACAGAGAAAGAGAGAGACATTAGAACCCACTTCTTTTAATTTCTTGTTTCTTCTCTCTCATTGTCACTTCAGCATCATTATTTCTACGTTTCTCTATCTACCCCATTTAGCTACTCTATCAATCATTCTTCATCATTCGCTATATTTCCTGAAGGAAAAAAAAAAAGGCCTTTCATTTTTTCCTATCTACATTTCCAGGTGGATTGGTGAGATTATGATATAGAACTCAAGATATTATTCTCATATTTTCTGTGTATAATTTCCTCGAAAAAGAAGAAGGCCAAGATGACTAACGGATTATATATTTTATGTTTTAATTTGGATAAGAGAATCAGGATGAAAAGAAAGAAGGATACAAAGAAGAAAATCGAAAGGGAAAAGGTTTGCATGTAATGTCTCGTTGATATGATCATTAAACAGGATGGAATGTTCTCTAAACATGAATAAGATGGTTTTGTTTCTTAGCATGTAGACATTATGAGCAGCATACTAACACAAAGTGAATGGAAATGAAAAATTATATCTCGATTAAGGCTTCTGAAGGAAAAGCAGGTGGATCATGGTTTTGTGGCAATTTCTTTGTTAATCTTATAAAGTTCTTTCTCCACCACAAGCAGATAAAGAGTTTTACGAGAGCATATCGACCAAGTATCTTTAATAAAGTATCCCCTGGTCTATCAAAAAAAAAAAAAAAGTGCATATCGACCATGATAAAGTGACAGAATTCGGAATAACATTTGTCCAACAAATCACTGCCATACATTCTTGAGGGAATAAAAGCCAATTAATAACTTAAGAGTCCTTGATCTTCAAGAGCATTTCACATTCAGGAATGATTGTTTGCAGTATGCAAGAAGGGGGAAAATGCCATGAATCTCACGTCTATTAATAACTGGTGGCCTTGGGATTTCATTAGCTATTCTGCGAGCCGGAGCACCAAAATCATTATTTGCATTGGTGTGATTGATCATAAAGTTTGGAGATGGGTTTGCAATATCATCCTGCACCAAAATCAACGCAAAACACCATTTACACAGAAAATATCATTTTGAATTCTGAAATCAAGGACCTAATTGAACATGATGAACTACTCACAAGCCAATTTGTTCTACCAAACATCACATTCACATACTTACCAGAAGACCATGAGAAGGAGAAAAGAAACTGTGGCCCAAGTGAAACTGACCAGCAGATGGCAAAACCAGTCCACGCATGTTCACAGGCAGGAGGTTGGTGCAGTGACCACATCGAACTGTAACCGTCTTGAACAAACTTGTGCATGGAACACTCACCTTACAATTAAATACCATAAACATATGAATTAAAGGAACATGCGACACTGGGTGAATTGAGCATAGAAAGAAGAAATTAACCTAATTGGGTGATCAAAAGAACAATCAAAAGGCAAGAAAGGGATGGATAACAATTGGAGACATGACAAAAGGGTTAGTTGTTCTGCTATAATCATAATACCGCAAGGACAGTGTCACAAATGTTGCAATGGACATAGCAGAGCTGCTCGGTGGGAGGTTGGTGGTCCAAAGACAGTGTAGAAGAGGAGGACATGTCGTATTGATACTTTTGGTTCCTCTTTTACAAAACTGATGATGATGATGATGATGATGATTGATCTCTGGTTGTTTGATTGATTGGTGATTGATCGATCAGATTGACAGCTTAACCACCCACCTCCCTGGATCTGCTCCTTTTTTTTTTTCTTCCGTGGGGTATGAAGATGCTGTGAAAGAAAGGTGATCTAGTTGGTCTAGTAGATAAAAGAAGCCAGGAAGACGGAAACCCTTTCTCTCTTTCCCTCTGTTTATTGGTCTTGTCTTGTTTATAGGTCACGAGCATGTACCCTACCCTCATATATATGTACATGTGGATTGTGTCATGATACAGTGCCTATATGTCCATTGTCCATGCATGCATTTGTCACATGATGATCAAAGGATTACATGTGCTTGGAATTCCCAATGCACGTGTGTGTCTTAGCGAGAGAGAGAGAGAGAGAGAGAAGCGGCAGATGTGGGGGAGAGGAGCTTGGAAAGGGACTTGTGCATGGAGTGATAGAGCTTTTACTTAATCATCTGTTGTTTTCAGTATTTAAGAGGGGCCGGCTGTGTTGCATAGTGTGTGTGTGTGTGTGGTTCAAAACCCAGGACCCCCTATCTTCTGTCCTCAATTTCCGAACCCGAAACCCTAACACACTCCTCCTATCTCCCGGACAATAAGCCTCAAAGCCCTCAAGCACCCCCCCCCCCGGCTCCGCCTCCTTAGGACCTGGAAATCTTCACATCCTTTGATTTCTCATAACATAATCATGATCCATAGTGCAGTTTTTGATGAGCTTTGGGTTCAATTACTTATTTTTTAAATCAAATTTTGTTATATAAATACGATTGATTTAATAAATTTCTATCTCACGTAATTATAATAATATAATATATAATTTATATTTAATATGTATTCGATTTACCTTGTCCTCTTTAAGATTAAAAATCTTTACAATTTTTGATTTCTCATATTGTAACATAATGATGACCAATAGTTCACTTATAATATGGTGGTGATTAAATTTATGTATTTTAAATATTAATTTATGATATATTATTATGATTATGATTATTTAATTTATATTTATATTTTTATTATTAATTATAATTATATATTAAAAATTAAAAATTTATAATTTATTATTATGTAATAAGTAGATGTGCATATTTATTTAATTTATTGGGTTTAAATAAATTTTTTATTTATAAATTTATTAAGTGCAGGATTTACTTTTGATGATTTGACCACACATTCTCTTTTGTCTTACAGACACACTGATACGTATTTAAATCAGTAAAAACAATCTGTGTCACAGACAGAGCTCTTGAAGCTCGCCTGCCCATCTTACTGTCTTTGTCCTTTACTAAATTTATTTCTCCTTTCCTTATTGGCTCATGTTAGCTAATTTGGTTAGAACCTTTCCGCATGGTTTCCTCCTCTAGGCTCTAGGGTTTTTCTTTGCAAATTTTTCAAAGTCATTCCTCAACTTGGGCGGTGTGGAAAAGGATGGTTTCCAATTTTTCATCTTTTCGTTTCCTTCTTTTTAAAGTTTTTAAGGAACCATCATCATCCATATTTCACTGAGGCCGAAAGGGATCAGTATAGTGCTCTTTTCCCAAAAAAAAAAAAGTGAGCTAAATGCTTAATGTTTATCCAACTAATGGGAATGGGTCCTGTAGATAACATGTATGCAATAGTATTAAATGTGATTGTAATCAGTAAAAAGTTCAAAGTTAGCGAACTTTGTTGGCCTTTTACAGACCATCCAAAATGCCCTATTCAAAATTTGCACCATACCCATTTAACATGTCGACAGGGAAATAAGACTGGGAATCTGAGGCGCATACTTGAATGAGTAGTCCGTCACACCAAGAGTCAAGTTTGGACTTTGAAAAGGGATAAGATTCATTTGTTGGACGGCCACAGAAAAGCAAACAGGTAATTAAACAAAAAGAATTTTATTACAGCTACCAACCGAAAAAAAGAAAAAGGAATTTTATTATGAGAAAACATGAAAATTTGAGACAGCTTGAACACGAATCCACTCTATTCAGCTTGAACATAAAATTGAAACTGATGATTATAAATTTGTGGGTTGCGTCTATTGCTGTGTGAACTTTTTTGAAAGAAAAAAGTTAAAAGGAAACAAAGGCAAAGGCTGAAGGCAAATAGGGTAAAAAGAATATATATTTTCCTATGTGGAGGGCGCGACAGATGCTTAGTTTTAATGAAATAACTCCGTTTCACATAAAAATTCTTTTTTTTTTTTAAAAAAAAGGATGGGACAATGTGATGGACTCTGAGCCTATCCTTGATTGCCGATGTCTTAGGCAAGCAGGGTATCTGTAGGAGTGTCACCTTTATAGCTTGGATTTGAGGCCCTATATTTAATGCAATTTTTTGACATGGGGACTTTGGCTACAGCTCCTTTGTTGTAACTTTTTTCTTCATTAATATAAAATAAATTAATAAATATATATATATATATATATATAGAGAGAGAGAGAGAGAGAGAGAGAGAGAGAGAGAGAGGAAGGAATGGGGAGGGAGAATTTGCATCTATTTTGGTTTTTTTTTTTGGTCTCCCATGGCATTTGTTTCACGTTTGGTTAGTTATTAATCTCATCACTGTCCTCTCCTTATTAACTGCGGTGCATCAAATTTGCGATTCCTATCTCTTAGGCCATTATGTTTCGAGGAGGCTTAGCGCTCTCTCTCATTTTTGTTTTTGGATAAGTCAGAAACTTGTATAATCTAGGAGGCTTAGCTCCTACATTACAAGTTTTCAGATTTTCTTGTGGGAATAAGGGGTTCCTTTTATATGAGGCCATTCAGTCTTTGATTCACAAATTGCTGGAATGGAATTGGCAAGTGTTCGGTTATATCAGCTATCTCAAGAAACACCTATGATCTACTTGGCTACAAGGCTGCCAACGGGCAACAGAGCAAATTGGGGCTTAAGTATGAGGAGAAACTAACATCCCCTTCTTTTTTTCTTTTTTTTTTCTTTTCTTTTCTTTTCTTTTCTTTTCTTTTTGATGAGATGAGTCAAGTTTCGTTAAATAGATAAGAGTCACACTACAAACATTAAGTGAAGTGAAACAAGAACTAAAGTCAGACAGTGAGAAGAAATTAACGCATGAGTTGAATAACGTACTAAATCGAGAGTTGTGATATCTATAATCTCTAATGAAATGGATACATGATGTGGGGGGAGGGGGGAGAGGGAACAAAATACGAGCAACTCCCGTTCCTCCACCATCATAAGAAGAAAGAAGAATTGGAAGCTCTGAAACGTCACGATGGTATAGTTAAACATATGGGTATGACTTATAATTTCAAACACGAAATGTCTTCATGAGAGAACCAACGTTGAACTTGGACCTCTGATGGTTATTTATTTACCGTACCTGGGAATTTGATTCTCATAATGTCTCTCAAAACAACATCGAAGGCTTACTTTTTTTTCGATGGATATTGTATCAACTAATTATTTTGTAATCCTTCGAAAAAAAAATTATATTAAGATCATCATAACAAATGCAAACCCATAATTTTTTTGATTCACTGGCTCATAAGTTCTTTTCTCTTGGTTTATCAAGAGAGCCATTAAATTGTAAGTTATACAATAAGATAGGAGGTTACTCTTTCATTTCTCATAAATCCTATCCCCTACATTTGAATTTGAGACATTCAACATGGATGTTGGATGGCCTCCCTTAGGGGATAGCTCATAGATTTTTAACTTTGAGCTGCAAAATAACTAAAGTTGGGACAGCTTTGGAAGCCATCGATAAAATTTGTTTTCCTAATTAAGGTTTTTTTTTTTTTATTCGCATTCTATTTTGTAAACATATTGAATGTTTCAATACCATATTAAGAAATTTTATATTTATCATCAACCTAAGAGACCATTCACATTAAAATATTGATGATAATTATTATACAAATTTGAGGACTGATATACACACCTTTTGGAGAAATGTTATATGTTCAGCAGCTATTTTAACACAGAAATGACATAGGATAATGTGCCAATATGTGTCAAATATTAATTATCATACATTTGACGGATGTAAATGTGCACAAACAATCCGAGAAACATTATTATGATATTAAATTAAAAAAATATTAAAATATATAATATGACTGATGATCATTAATGTAAATATGCACATAAAAAAGTATACATGCATGCATTTTTTTTTGATAGAAAGTGAAAACTATCGAAGATAAATATGCAACCATGCAATTTATAAAGTCATCTGACTGTGTGTGTGTGTGTGTGTGTGAATCTAGATGAGTACTCACTTATGTTAACGTGTCAAATTAACGTGTGCAAGTCATTCCTCTAACACCTCCAACTTGAATGAAATCTAGACAAACCAGTAATAGCAGTATATTATTCTAGATGCATGAACACAAACTGATTTTATAATACATATAAAATATTTTAATTTATACTAATGATATTATATAATATAAAAGATATTTACATTAATATTTTACATCTAAAATATTATATGATATAAAAGAATATATAAAATTTTTTTATTTTTTATTTTTTATCATTGTTAAACAGGTTAATTTAGTGAGTTATATAAAAAAAAATAATTTTTGTATTTTTTATAAATTCGCATTTTTTAAGATTCTAATATAAAAACTGGGATAAGGACAAGGGTTGTCTCTTAAAGGTAATAAATTGGGAGTGGTTGTCTACTAGATTTGCTAGCACTCGACAATTTAACAGTAACTTCCACACAAACCACTATTGGAAGTGGTAAAGGGTCACTATACCATACCGTGCATAAATTTCCAGATTCCGTCAACCACATCTCAGATGCCCCCAGTCAAAAAGCAACAGACAATCAAAATGCCACTTTTTTGTTCTGCTTTTTTTTCTTTTTTTCCTCGTTACTCCATGATGCGTCATGCGTGCATACAAATTCTGCAAACATTGCATGCATGTATTGACGCTGTCCAATGTACGGTTGAAGAAAAAGCCATTAAGCTGATCACTGTAAAAAGCCTGGTTGGAGCTGTTTGTGGGGATACGCGCAAATTCTCTCTCTCTTTTCTCAGCATCCCTAGCCCCCCGCCCCCTACCAATACATTCGGGTGGGAGCTGGGGGTGTGGGGTTGGGTGGAAATCGATAAAGTTGATGATATTGAATGTGGGTACGGATGTGTGAGTGGTTTTACCTCTCAAATCTCAATCTTTGATTCATGTTGGTACGAGTTTGAGGGAGGGGATCGATGAACTGATAAGTCTTTCAGCCTTTTTAGCTAAGTTAACATGGCGGGGATAAGTACTAAATTTAGTTGTAAAACTGTTCAGAAATTTTTTTTAATGCATTGTTAAACGTGGTTTTTATTTCGAATTTTATAATTTAAAATTTTATTTTAATTTAATATTTTTTTAATTGATAAAATGAATCCACGTTAAATATGTATCAGAATATACCTGTAATTTTTACTTTTTTATTTAAATAAAAAATGTAATAAATAATGATACAATTATAAAATTATAAAATTTATATAAAAACACTAAAATATTTAAGATTATATTACAAAAAATTCACAAAATTTAAGATAGCACTTATCCCCGCTAGCGTAGCTCTAGGCAACCAATACACACTTGCCCTTGCTTAGGATTATAGTTGTTGGAGCTTCGCTAGACACGTAAAAAACTTGTCTAAGTTGGCAGGCCAAGGTGTTGAAGGGCCCCAATCCTGCTGGCCCAACGTTTGTGACAATTTGAACTCCAAACGATGGACCCCGAGCTTCTTAATTAGGAGTACCTGAGCCCACCTGGCTCCACTATCGAGGAACCACGAGGCCCATTACACAGTTGGGCTCGTAGATCTCCCCTTAGGCCTCAAGGGTCATCTATTTCTCCAACAATCGTCCCATTCCATTCACACTGTGCAACTTTCCCCACAAGAAGACTAGCCATCCATTGTTTTGCCACAAACCTAACTGCTAAGATGGTGTTATGTTTGTTAAGAAGTTAATATAATAAAAATTTATTAGTAGAACAGATTTACATAAAAATCTATGTCAATCGATCTAATATCTAATAGCTCAAAGTTGTATTTTTCTCTATTAATTTGATAATAATTTTATTATAAATATAACCAATTTAATGTGTTTATAAATTAAATAATGTAATTCAATGATTTTATGGTTGAGAAAAAAAAAAAAAAGTGGCATCCCACCAGCCAAAAGAAACAGAACAACACGTGGTGCCCATCATAGCCTATACAAAAACAAGTGGTCTGAGTGGAAGGCAGAAAGAGTTGGAGTTCTCCCATTGCCAATCAAATCCTGTATTTTCCAATCCACTTCTGTTCCAAACTTCCTCCTGCTTTTTTCCCCAGCATAGCCAAGAAGATAAAGAACAGGAAAAATATTGAAAAAGAGAGAGAGAGAGAGAGAGAAGCAATGGCATTCATTTCCATCCCTCCACTATCCATGAAATCTCTTGACATCTCTGCCACTGTGTCAACAAATTCTCCATACTATCTGCGCTCCCTTTCCAGGTCATTGGGCACGGTTTGTCACTTAGACACAGAAAGACAAGACAATGTTCTTGGTAAGTAACTACAAGTTAATCTTGCATAAGGTAGTAACAAGCATATAATTTGTTCACACCTAACTGAATTTTCCTTGAAAAGCAAGGTTGTTCAGAAACAGATACAAGGTGGATAAAACTAACCCCACCATGAATTGGAGAATACTAGTTTCAACTGCATTGGCGGCTGCAGCTGTTAGCTTTAGTTCTGGTCTGCCTGCTGTTGCTGATCTTAATAAGTTTGAGGCGGCCACTAGAGGTGAATTTGGTATAGGATCGGCAGCTCAGTTTGGTTCTGCAGACCTCAAGTTAGTTTCTCCTCTATGGCTTCTGTTTGTGTCTTGTAAACATAGTTGTGCTGCCTCAATTAACTTCAATTACTCACTTCTTCTAATTTTGTCATGCAGGAAAGCAGTGCATGTGAATGAAAATTTCAGGTGAAGTCTTTTTAACCTCCAATTTATAGTGTTTCCAATTACTCTAGTTGCTGTGGGTCTTCAATCCTGATAAATATAAAAGACAACTAACTTTACAATGCAATTACCCTCAAGGACTTAGAATGCACTCAATCTAAATTATAGGTTCATGAATTGGTTCTTTTTTAGGTACCTACTCTTGCAGAAGAGTTCATACTTTCTTTCAATCCAAGTACAAGTATGTGAATTGGTTCTTTTCTAGGTACCTACTGATTAGAAGAATCATACTCTCCTTTTGTGTCTGCGTATCCAGCAATCTGGGAAAGGGTAATTTGAAGACACAAATACGAAGATAATATGACTTTCTTAATGAAAACTAAGTACTCAAGTGTGTTAATGTGCATGGTGCTAGATATTCATTCTACTACTCAACTGAAATTTGATGGTTAGGTGTTGTAGTTTCTCTTCTTCTTTCTGTGTGTACTTAATAAGTCTCAATATCTGAAACAGAAGAGCCAATTTCACAGCTGCGGATATGAGAGAATCTGATTTTAGTGGTTCAACATTCAACGGTGCATACCTGGAGAAAGCAGTTGCATACAAGGCAAATTTTTCTGGTATGAAACTGATTGAAATAGTGCTTCCTGCTGTCTACATAGTAGCCATAAGATGATCTGCTGACCTATTCCCACATCACAAAAACTAACTTCTCATTACTTTTCTTACATCTAGGTATTCTCCATAAAAGGAAAATACATCTAAGTACTCCATTTGACCATGCTTAAGTCCTGTAAAATGTAATATCCATCTAGTTGTGTTTTCTTTTGGCTGCACGGCTTGATCTGGGTGCCCTTTTCCTTTGCGTCCATGGACAGTTAGGTGCAGCCATCAGTGCTTGCACTACCGTCAAATGTGCTGGAATTTCCGATTTAGTAGGGTTCTTTCCCTGCAATGCACCTGCCCCAGGATATTGGCCTTACAATTTTCTAGCGATTGCCCCCATCATTCTTATGTTGTTTCTCTTTATGTGCATCCAATTGAATTACACTACTACTATGGCCACAAGCACTTGGAAACTTCTTTTACTTCATCTTGTTCCTAATCACATCTCCATTCTTCCCAAACAATGTATATTCAACGCTCAGGATTGTTCTGTCATAATCTGCTTCATTGAGTTTTAGGTGACCTTGTTTACCAAAATGTGGATTCTTTCTGCCACAGCCCCGGGGGAATAACGGAACGGCTGAAATGCTTATCTAAGGCAGATAAATCACCATCTTCACAGATCCTGTTGGCAATTACTAACCAATCTTGCATTATTCTGGGTCATTACCTCCTCAGGATTAGAATCATATTCTGAACCCGGAACCTCAATCGTCATCTGGGTTTTAAGCATTTGGGCAGTAAAGGTCATAGGAGAACTGCAGCCCTTTGGAAAATCAGGCACAGCAAGTCTTCTCCGCTGCCCACGCTTCATTATAGAACCCGGAGGAGAAGCACACCCTTTATCCATTGCTCCTCTTCCAATACCCAATTCAGAATTAAATCTTTTCTCAAAACCCATTCTTGATTCTCTACAAGCTAAACATTCAACACATCTCTGCAACGCCCAGAACAATTCCCACAAGTAACAATACAAGAACCCCAGTCAAAGCCACAAAAAGATTAAATCTTTTTAATTCACTTACTTCTTTTTCAACGATAATTAATGAATAACCTTGTGATTGAATACTTCTATCAGAGTATACGCATCATTCAACAATTGCCCACATACTATTTGAGCCTTAATATCTAGTCTCAATATATCAAAGATCAAGACTTGTGGGTACTTTATCTTTCCAGTTAAAAACCCAAAAAAGGTATTAAGAACTACATGAAATAGAATAATAACGCATGCCCTGAACAGAATTATCTGATTTTTTTTTTTAAACGATGATCTAGATTCAAGAATCTAACCTTCCTTTTTTTTTTTTTTTTTTAACGAGTGGATGGTCTTGTTCATTCACTCCTTTCCTTACATGTGATCTGCCTTACTAAGGCAACTATTGTTTCACTAGCAACAATGATAATGAGGCACATGGAAGAGAATTAGATCTGTTTGATACATGGGACACAATCTATTTTAGTTTTTTCTATACCGTCTTAGAGGTTCTAAAGTATCGAACTGCACCTGGAAGTCTACCATACGCGGGATGTGGATAAATTAGAAGCCTACCATATTTGGGAGTGGTGGGTAATTTTTATCCGGTATCATGACAACTCAACTTACTGTAGAATGTGATTTAGCACAATCCTTTCTGGGGACGGCCAGACGCCGTATTTATTATATTTTTTTAGTTTTTTTTTTTTTAAGAGAACAGTCAAAGGAATTGGGTCGGGCAGGCTTTTTTTTTTTTTTTAATACTCTTTCTGTATTTGTTTTCGTTTTGTATTGACCTATAAAAAAATAAATGCAAGTTATAGTGAAACGTATGGTCCCATGTGTAGTAAAGGCATGTTCCAAGACAAAAAAGGTAGTGGAAGTGTAAGACCAAAAGTTTCAGTTAAAGCATACTGTTCTGTTTCCACTAATTTACTAATACGAAAGGACACTTCCAATTGAAGCTGACTCAACTTTCATTTTAATTTCATCATCTTAACTACTATGGTTGTACAAGAAAAAAAAAAAGAAAAATGAACTAGTAAAATTGGGCTTCATTAGAACATATTGTCTTTTTCCACAAAAGCATCATATTGGCTAAGAACATATGTGAAACTTCTGGGTGTATCCTTTAATTTACAAAGGTCCTAATAGCTGTTTTTGTGGATCATCTTGTCTCTGTTTTTTTTTTTAGTAGAGTGGAAATGGATCATGTTGTTAAGTGGCCCAGTAATTGTTACCCTATTTTGGGTCGAAATTGAGGATTGACACACAATTTAACTAGCTAGGCTGGCGCAAACTTTTTGGATCCTAAAGGCTATGTGGACCTGTTTGTTTGGTTTTTGGTATGGATGGCCCGACCCTTCATTGAACAAACATTTTAGGGTTTGTTTGTATATATAGGTCTTTAATTTTAATAAAAGTCAGTTTGATTGTGAATTTATGACAACAGGTGCAGATTTGAGTGACACATTGATGGATCGCATGGTACGGCTGAATTGCTCTCTGCAATACTATAGAGTACATCTTTTTTTTTTTTTTTTTAACGTGACTTAGCTTAGACATTTGGATTTTCTACAATTATATGATATCCTAAATCAACCATTGGTTGATGTCTTATCTTCCAAGAGAAAAAGGAAGGAAAAGATAAAAGACACTAGCCATGGGCATTGCTGAACAACCAGATGTGGTGTAACATTTAGTTCCATGCTGTTACCAGAAACTTTTTTCAGCATTAGGGATGATTATGATGACTGACATATAAATCCCCTTCCTTCATTGACAGGTTCTAAATGAAGCTAATCTTACAAATGCCGTGCTTGCTAGAACGGTACTAACACGAAGTGATCTTGGAGGCGCAATTATAGAAGGCGCTGATTTCAGTGATGCTGTTTTGGACCTTCCACAGAAGCAGGTCTGTTATGTTCTCCATTTCATATTTGGTTTTAGCTTTCAATTAACTGTAGCCTAGGCATTGCCACAGTACAGATATGGCTATTGTACATCAGCGGTAAAATAGATACAGTTAAATGTGCACTTTCTGATTGAGTCCTATAATGTTCCTTGTTTAGCTTCATTAATTCCTCTTTGATAGCATAGTTATCTGTGAACTTTTATCAGATGCTTCTACAAATCTGTTTTTCCTTGGCATTTGATCTTACCTTGCAGTTCAAACACACAAGTTCTAATTTTATCAAAGACCTTGGCTCTTGTAACTAATGGAGTTTTTGTTCCAAGATTGAAATATGCCAAAACTGATTGGTGGCTGGGATATAATGAGAAAAACCACGTTTGTTAAGCATAAATCTGTTGTACTCAAGGCAGAGTTGGGAAATTTCATGAGTCATGAACGAAAAGAAAACTGAGATTTTTCAGTACACGAAACTCTCATGTTATGGGGTCTAGGGAATGGTGTCCCGTTTGACGACTCATAAATCTTTTAGAAAATTTGAGAACCTTCAAGATGTTTATTGCCATGTATGGACTCCAAAACTTTCACACATTGTGTCTATCTGGTTGGTCGTTTCTCCATTCTATGATCTATGCTAGTTGATTCATATCTGATACATATTCTGCATTGATTCATGAAGGCTCTTTGCAAGTATGCGAGTGGCACAAATCCTGTAACGGGAATAAGCACCAGGGCGAGCTTAGGTTGCGGAAATAAAAAGCGAAATGCTTACGGCAGCCCATCGTCTCCTCTGCTAAGTGCTCCCCCGAGAAACTGCTTGATCGTGACGGCTTCTGTGATCAAGGCACCGGCCTTTGTGATGCAAAATAGATTGATAAATCACATCCAGAAGAAGGAAAAAAAACGAAAGCAGGTCCTATACATATGTACATTAATGCATGGGCTCCGGGATGACACTCGTACGCATAACTATTGCTTGCTTGCTTTGCCAATTCTATTCCTTTCTTAGAACTATCACATCAGATGATCATGTACTACGACGCACTGTTTTCCAACCCTTTCTTTTATTGCTTTTCTCCTCTGCAAATTGTAATGTGACTCTCAAAAAGACTTGTTTGATGGCTATCAATATCAGGATGTACATTTTACTCGTAACCGGTTGGCTCGGTAGGCCTCCACCGGTTGGCTCTCGCCGCTTCTGGTTGGTCTAAGTTCAGAACCATTGGGCTGAGCCTTCAAATATCCAAAGGTCCCAGGCAAATAAAGATGGCCACAAGCCCAAATCATTTACAGGAGTAGGATTTCCAAGCCTAGAATGGATCAGTACCGTTAATATATACCAGGGTTTGTCTGGGAATGTTGGGTTTTAGACTGGGCCGAGCAGAAGCTGGGTGAACCGAACACCCAGTCACATGTGCTTGCGATTTGCAAAATTTTAATTTTAGGCTGACAATGGGTGGGAACTAGTTGTTCATTTGCGTTGTTCATCATTTTATATTCTTAATATATCTCTCAAACAAGTTGACATAGCACAATGAAACTCAATCGAAGAAGCCAAATTTATGTTCATAACATTGGCTATAAATAAAAAATATTAACTAATATTTAATACTATACCGAACAATCTCTTAAAATTTTATATATATTTATCTAACAGTTGAAATTATAAGTAGTAAAATTTTTAGGTATTATAAAATATTTATTGTTAACAACATTTAATGACCTTATCCATAATTTTGAGCCCAAGAAGGAGATTAATTCAGAAGAAATAGAAATGGGAGGAAATGACCAAACAGCTTTTGTAAGTCGGAAAGTTGTATGCATGATATCATGAGTGCAATGGTGGAGAAGCCTGTCTCGCCTCCCAAGTCAAGCATCCATCAACCAACTGGTAAAGAAACCAATCGAGTTGCTTTCTCTTTACTTTTCGCTTTTTCCGAGGTGGACCTAACAAAACAAGACCCAGACAAAAAGAAAAAGGTTTGCGAAACAGCAATCGAGAAAGCCGGGAAGTGCTTGTTGCCCTTCTCAAGCATTGGCAATCGGGGAATGTTCCCTCTTGCCCCGTCAATTCTCTCACCTCAATAGTTTTCGCTCCAGCACTACGAACTCATATGAAAAATAGAAATATTACACTGATGCGCATTTCTTGACGCAAGAGCACAAAACACTTTTAAAAAATTAACATATTATTATAATTATTGATTATATATTTATAATAATTTGATACATAGATATATTGTTGCATCTGCCACGTATAACTGCACCCCTTCCATACATCTATCTCAAGGAAACTGGCCAATCCCCACAGTCCTTTGTAACAATACGCGTGCTTTTCTATTGCCACATTCTTTTAATTCCAATCATTTGCAGCATAGGAAAGCAAACGCTTGAGGGTGTGCACATAACGCATCCATACCACAATGAATCGCCTTTTATAGGTTGTATCTCTCTTCTACATCAAAATTCACAGCATTTGAAGAGGTGAATGTAATTGTAAAAGCAAAAATCTTATGATCAAGGGAGATTCGACTAGGTTGGAACTAACATTCATAGACCCATTTGCCATTGTGGCCTGTCCCCCAGGATACCAACTTAAAAGGAAGAAAAAGAAAATCTGACCATGTCAACTGAAAGGAAGATTCCGGCTCTGGGAACTGAGGGTTTGAGCTATGGGAGGGCATGAGGAAGTATGCAAACAATGCTGCCTCACATGGAGGTGGTTTAACTTCACATGGTCAATGCTGTTATTATTATCTTAGTCACTAAATTATGCATGATTTTATTTATTGTAAACGCTCATTATTCCCTCAACACAGTCCACGCAAATTGCATCAAAGCGCGTGGTTTGCCCTTGTTTAGGGCTCTGCAATGCAGAAATGGTGGGGACTCTCTCATATTTGCCACCTATCTTTCTCGTGGGAATTAGCAAGTTTGGCTAATATGTGAGCATTTCTTCAGGCTTGCTATAATTACCTTATTTATTTATTTATTTAAATATAACACACATCATTTTTAATCATATAAATATATTTTATTATTTTTTTTCAACTAAATTTCACTTAAATTGTTTGTTTTCACTCACATTTTACGTTAACTTAAGTCAGATTAAAAAAATTCTCAACATTTCTTTTCAGACTTTGGGTTCAACAGTCCAACCCTGTGCTATATTAATTTTAAGAAGATTTAAGAAAATATAATTACATTTTTACCAACAGCTCAAACAGCCAGATGCCTTATCTTAACAGCAAAAAGATCATGAAAATCTAATTTCAGTTTCTTTTATCACAAGTGACCCAATAGGAAAAGGCCGAGGAATAACTGATTTTAAGTACAGAAAGCACAAAGCCCTAATGGAAGAAGGACAAACATATTGTCAAACTTAGCCAGCAAGAAGAACCCACTTCGATTTCCATGACTTCTTTTTGTCTAGCACCTCTTCTCTGTGTCCGAGTAACTAAGAGAGCTAGTCGATGCATGATGAGGTCCACGAGAGCACGCCCACTCATGATGTCGCGTGGAAAACTTTCATTGCTTTAAAGGAATTTTAATCCTTGACTTCAGTCTAAGTAAGAGATAGTCTCTTCCTTGAGTTGAAGTCAACAACAGCTGAACAAACATACTTTTCTTTCATGTTAGTCCTCTTATCCATTATGAGAGAATGCAAGGCTGTTTCCTTTCCTTTTGGGTATTTAAACCGAGGTAAATTCCAAAACGTACTTCATAGGGTCAAGTTTTGTATGCAGTCCCGCTCTATATCCATATAGCTCTCTATCAACCAATTTTGCCTGTGTCTATGTCTGCTGTCCAACTCTTGCAGCTCAACCTCAGAAAAGGGCTTCCCAGTATACGAAACTCTCACATTTGTAGGGCCTGGGAAAATGCAGCTCAACCCGATAAGCCAACAATATTTTTTTGTTGGTCTATAGCTATAAGTGGGGAAGGCAATATTTTTCAGGATTGGCATAAGTTCGATCCCAGGACCTGTCACCCATGTTGACTTGGGTGAACGTATGTCTTGCCTCTTTCTTTCTATGGTAATGTTGCATTGCACTGTTGGTCCCAAGGTTTGATGATAGAAGCCAACATATTAGTTACAAGGAAACAGGCATTGGCGTCTCAACAAGTTTGTGTATAGCTTTATATTCGTCTACGGAGAAGCTTGAAGGTGCATTTGAATTCATCTTCTCAAAGGTATGCTTGCAATTCGAAAGCCTAGCTACAAGTTCCATGTGCACCGGTAAGATAGATATTAAGACATACACTGGCAGGTCGCCAAGAATCTCTGTTCTTGAAAGGGCAGTAACAGTTTGCATAGCTAATTGCATTTGGGTTTTTCTCCCTATGCACTCTTTTATTTCACATAACTGACTTCACTTACAGCATTTATCGCCATGCTCCTGGTTGTTCTTTTTATATTTTCTGCCAAATTGTGTACATTGCCCAAACAAAAAGTATGATCTGAAACTAAAGCAATGAACCTTGTAAATCACACAAAGAAGGCATTGCAACTATGCAAAAGCACCAACAGTATCAAGCAGTGTTGTTCCCAAACTACTCTAGCAATTCATATTAATTTGAAAAACAACTTTTTTTTTTTTATTAAGTGTAATGGCTATCAGTAAAATGAAAACAGCAAGTTTTGACAGGAAAAGACAGTTTTGTGGGTTTCTTTAGGTTGGTTAGTTGCTATGACATTTACGTTAAATTTACTCACTTATTTTTAAGAATGTAGCAAATATTGATTTTATTCTTCATACAACCGGTTTAACATTTTTATTTTGACGGAGTCTTTTTTAAATTTTCTATTAACTCCCTTATCCCTTTTTCTAAACACGCGTACAAACTTTTTGCTTTTTCTAATTATGACTAAAGAAGCATGTTTCGATTCAATTAAGTGTGAACCAAGAAAGACTACCGTGAACATTCTTTTTTTTTTTTTCCAAAAGCCGAAGGGGAGGAATATAAAGTAGCTTTGCTAAGGTTGAGTTGTTCATACATACAGGAGTAAATTCTAAAGATAAAAGTGTTACAATATGAAAACCAAGTAAGATTCAATTCAAGTACAACGACAATAGCTGAGGCATTTCCAACAAAGCTCAGCCTTGTATATATAAGTCCAACTGAAATTACTAACTCCTTATTTTTCTGTTTGCATCTCTACTTTAGCAAGTAGCTTAATGCCCATCAACGTGAAGGACACATTGAGTTATAGCTAAAACAAGCCATTTTAGTTGTATTATGTACAGCAAAGAGGATCAAAGCTTATTTTCTCATCGTTCCTATATGTAATTAGTATGCATAGTGGATCCTCTAGTACATATTATATCATATGTGCTTTTACTTCCATAGATCAATTTGGCAACTGGAAGCCGATCTTGAGGCATATTCCTGAAAAATTTCTGGCCTTCTGGATTCATTGCTGAGTACATTCATCTGCTCAGAAACATGAAAGTCGACATCACTGGAGTACTTGCTTTCCTTGGAAGCATCCTCATGGCTGAGCTGAGACGCAACAAACTTGTCAAGCACCCGCCAATCGGTCACTTGTTCCACAGCTTGCTCATGATTGCTATTGTAAAATGAGCTCAAAGTTTGTTGATGGCTTTGCTGAATTTGTTCTTCCTTTCCATTGGTCCTATGATAGCCATATGGAAGCAGTGGGCTGCAATTTGCACTTGCACCTGACTGCGGAATTGTGGGGCTTTCCAACTGAGGAAGCTGGAGGAAAGGATCTTGAGGCAGATTGTACTGCAACTCAAGCTCTTGCTTGCAGGAATAATGCTGAACATATGACGGGTAAGATTGACACATTCGCCGCGGCGAATCCATGTCAGGCACAAATGAAACCTGATCATCATACCAACACGGTGAATCATACTCGCCAACTTTCCGCAATGTCGGCATTCTCTTCTTGAACGCTTTACATACAACCCATCCTTCTTCCTGGTGCAATTCAGCATCTCACATTAGGAGGTTTGTGTTCTTGTGAATATGGGAAAATTGACTTGAAGATGAACCAGTTTGATTGCCACAACCAGATTGAAAAAGTGCAAAGAGAGAATTGGAGCAGCAAGATTGAAAAAAAAAAAAAAGGGAGAAAGAGATAGAATTTTTTATTTTTATTTTTATGAGTACTACTTAATTTTATTCTCCTTAACTTGACGGTTTTTTCAGAGTTCCCTCAATTTTATATAATGTATCACTTTATCAGACATACTTTAATTACCTTTAAAGAGAATTTACTTCAAAACCTAGTAGAAATTTAAATTATTGTTAACTACTTTGTGTATGTATCTTTTGCATTATCAATTGATCATTAAAGAAGAAAAAACTTTGTAATTATTTCATGAAGAGTTCCAAAGAAAATATATATACTTGCCTGAGGAGTTCCATTTTCACTTGTTTCTAACCGATATTCGTGCATGATCCAACCTGATTTTTGTCCATTTGGAGCTCTTCCTTTATAAAACACTAGGGTTTTTCTCATGCCAATCAAGCAATGCCTAGAGTAGATAGCCTTGTCTCTTCCTGTAGCTTTCCAAAACCCAGCTTTTGTTGCTCTATTGGTTCGAGTTCCAGTTGGGTACTTCTTGTCTTTATGGCTGAAGAAGTACCATTCATTCTGCTCTTCAGTTCCTAATTTGCATAGCTCTATGGCCATCCAAAGGAAGGCAATATTCCATCCATGAGGTGAAAAATATAATTTAAGCTATTGGCTAGAAAATCTCATTTCAATATAAGTTCCAATAAAATTGTTGGAATTTGGAATGTTATTACCTTGAATGTCCCATGGCTCAATTTTGTAAAGATCAACATCTTTGATGACATCTAGGTCAATCCTTTTGGAAGCAACCTTTTTCCTAAGGTAGTAATCAACAAGCTCTTCATCTGTCGGATGGAATCTAAAGCCAGGAGGAACCTGTGAAAAACTATTCATGGTCTTTTGAGAACCCAGAACCTGTAAACAAAATGTCGTGAGATCGACCTTGACTAAATTCTTCAATAAGAAAACAATAGAGGATGAACATTGACATTTGTTAAGGTCCCAAGATTTTATATTAATGCATCCCTAAATGAACACTCACTTGCCTATAATTTGAACGTCCCACATGATTTTTAGATTCAAAGCCACTAAATTGTTGATGGGAGAATTTATGCAATAATAGGAGATGAGTATGCTCTCCTATTGTGGAGGTTTAAGGTACAATAGATCTCCTAGTACCACCATGCAGCTTCAAATGGGGCTTACAACGTTATGATTCTTCTTGGTGTACTAGGATCTTGTGACCGTAATTTTTGTACTCTTTTGTTATTTTAGCAACAAAGTTCTTCCTTCACTAGAAAAAAAAAACAAAAAAAAAAAAGATTCTTCGGTTGACACATTCTAAAGTGGAGAGAGGGAACAAAGATAGCTAGGCACAAATTTGAGAAATGTACCGATTCTATATAAGGTCTTCTAATAGGTTTGTCTCCAATTACCCCCATTATTCTTCAAATTTATATACACTAATCTTAGTATCAATATTCTTCTTTTTGATAAGCTAAAATCGATTTCATTTATAAACATTTCACAGTAAGTAGGCCAGTTGCAGCCCTTTCTCAAACATCTTGTATTAATATTCATTATACCGGATCTTCCAAAGAGCATTTGTGCCAACCTTTGTAAGGACTAAGTATATTATTTCTACAAAGAATGTGTTTCATGGAACAGTAGAAAAAACAAAGTTGTATAACACTTCTAGAAAACCGAATTGACCTGATGCACTACATGCATACTCCTGCATAAAAAGAAATGAGCATTGTAAATAAACCTTAATTATAGTTTTTGAAAATGTAAACTAATCGGAATTCCGAAAAGCGACTATCAAAAGGATTACGGTTCCCGGCAGTAATCTGATTCAAGTATCGTTATATATAGCAGTAATCTGATACAAATATCTTTATGTATCTCTCTCAAAAATGTTGATTCATGATTGTTTCTTCTTTTTTCTTCAAAGCCCCAATTCAAATCGATGAAATAATTGGTGTATTATATTAATAAGTATAAAAAACCCTGGAATTTGACCTGGCTAGAATCTTTGACGAGCTAAAATTTGTCGGGTGAAGTCAAACAATTCTTAGAGTGAATTAATTATTAATTATCATTTATATTATTATCTTGCGTGAGAAGCATAGATGCCCATCACTTAGGTTTTTTGGCACAAAAATCTAAGCAAGGATTCCTTTAATTTCACTTATTAAAGAAACGAAGTTCACTATATATATAAAACAAAAAAAAAAAAAAAAGTGTTTTCCCAGAAAAAAATGGAGAAAAGAATCAAATCAAGAGCTATATTTTGTGGAACAAATGATGGGGAATCATATATGGGGATGAACATCAGTATTTTATAACATCATCCAAAAGATGTGGAGCCTATATATATACATTATATACTTGACGTGTGAATCTGCATTTTACCCAACTAGCTTAGGTAAATTGTACATATTTATTTGAACTAATTAAGAAATAACTGGTTTAGAGGTTAAAAAAAAAAAAAACAAAGGAGGGGAAGAGGGAAGAATGAATACTGATAATTGAAAGAAAAAAATGAACACTAAAATTAAATAATGATTTTCAATATCAGAATCAGAGGAAGTTAGATCTATATTCTATTTATGCAGAAATATCTCAAAAACAGAAGAAAGAGAAAAATTTAATATTTTAAGAACATGTCCTTGTATGTGCACCCTCTTCATGATTATTGTCATAAAGACCGTCCATCAGAGAAAATTTCGCTTCAGGAAGTCAAAGAAATTTTAGAAAACAAAGCTTGGAAAAGGGAAGAAGAAGGATATGAAAAGGTTGGCTTTGGCACATATAGAAAAGTCTAGCTTTGTGTAGATTATCATGTTGTAGACTCCTTAGATTACAGAACAAGAAACAGTGCGCTCAAAACTCAAATCTGATTCTCTGAGACGCTTGTAAGCAAAGAGTAATCAAATATTATAATTTTTAACAGTCCTGCATCTGCAATGTGAAATGTGATAGATATGCTTTTGCTTTATGTAATTAACATTCAAAGGAGACCAAGAACAAACCATCAAATGGAAGCCAATTCGAAAAGCAATAAGAGAAGAAAACAAGTACAAGTAGTCAAGAAGCCATATTATTATTTTTTTCCATGATTATTAGTTACTGCAGTGACTAAGAAGGAAAGAAGAAGAAGAAGAAGAAGAAGAAGAAGAAGAGGCTGAAGTTTGGACATAACCTTGATGATGATCAATCACCCTAGCAAACAGAAGAGTGAGAACTCCTCCTTAGATCTGGTTGAATGAAGCCAAACCCAAGATCCCACCAATAGGCTTAAAGAAAGCAGACAGCTTCTTTTGTTGGTCTAAAGAAAAAGACTCTTTAAGCAAGCTTTTATCACTCTCTTCTGCAATCTTTGCCACAAGATCACTGAGTCAGACAAAGTGACACAGAAAGATAGGATCATAGGAAAGACAAGAAACAAAACAAGAAAGATGGCATAAGCAGCGAAAGTGATCCTCGGGAATCGAACTGAACTCCCTGAGAGGAATGACTAGAAATAGTCAAAAGAGAGGAGAAGCGTGAGAGAGAGAGAGAGATCAGATCCCGAGGAATGGAAAAGAGAGGAATGGGAAAAGAGAGAGGGTATTATAGGATTAAATAACAAGAAGCAAGTGAATGATTACGAAAATGAAGAAACTCTTGGTGCAACCAGAAAAAGGAAAAAGAAGAAGAAGAAGAAACACACAAACACACATGCCCTAATAATCAAATCTATCTATCTTACTCAAACGCATTCTCTCTCTCTCTTATCTGCGAAGTGGAAGCTTGATTGCTGGAAAAGCTTCTCGCGAGAAAAGGGGTGGCGAATGTATAATTGCTCAAAGCTATGCACTAGAGCAACTTGCACCAGCAACTGACAAGGACCACAAGAGAATGTTCAGCTATTATATATTCAGGTGACTTTAGGTACAATACAGAGAATAGACAAATCCAAATACACGATAATAAAAAATTAGTATTTCTAGTAAAACTGGTTGGAATATTTTTGCTAGAAACTTTTGGTTCTGTATTCGACTCCTAGTAACTCTGTTTTCCATCATTCTGTGAGTACAACCAAATTACTGGTTTTCTTATTAATAACATGTTCTTTCTAAATATCTTAGTGATGAGCATTGCTTGGGATAAGATCTTGAATTCGAGTTTGAGTTTTTTTTTTTCTTTCCTCAATTTAATTGAATCCAAAAAAATTATAACTTGCAAATAATTCTGCAACTATAATCAATTAAAGTTAATGTACTACACTGGAGTCAATGTAAATATAATTGTAGCTGATGATAACGTTGGGTTAATTATTATTGATGATAACCCTTCCGCACAAAAAAGCAAAAAAAAAATCAAAAAAGGAACAAATAAGGTGAAATGGGTCTTCCTGGCGAAGACCTCTATTAGGCCTTAATAGGCTTTTGGTTTGCCATTCACTAGGAAAGAGTAGTGGCCTACATAGAAATACATCTCATAATCAGGTTCACAAGACGAGGAGGAAAATTCATTTTTTTTTTTATAAAGGTTTCCAAAAATAACCACTCAACCCTATCGTAGGCAATTTTTGTGATCTTAATATTAAAAACGCAATTATATTAGCAAATATTTGGCTTTTATCGTCCTCTACTTTGTATTAATCTTTTCATGCTCCATAGTCACCTTAATCTTATACATATAACCTCATACATAACATAGTGTCAAATAATACTAAAAAATCTTAAATCCATCTAAAACTTTAAATTTGTAAGTTGAAAACGTAAACAAATATATATATATATATAATTCATATTAAATTATCATATTTTAGCAATAAAGAATTTATTATTCTTAATATGTCCTCCTGATAAGTTTTAAGTTTAATTTGTATGTGACACAATAAAAATAAATTGAAAAAGAAATTCAAATCCAAGTATTAAACCTTACTAGCACTAAATTAACTGATTAAATTGAAAAATATATATATATAAAAACAAATTACTAAGTAATGTTTATAAACAATAGAGTAAATTAAAATTTAATATGATATTAAAAATTTGAATATATCACCTAAATACCAAATATGGACGGAAAATTTTGTTTCTTTTTCCCATCTCCTCCATGCTATGCTATCCTGCCCAAGTCTATTGAAACGGAGAAACCCTCTCACTGTTAGCGGATTCATCAATTAATTGTTCCCACCCGCTATGTCTCCATCTCTTTAAACGATTCCTTTCCACATCCTCAAATAAATATACGTTAATAACCCATAAAGTAAACCCATAAAGAACTGATAATTATTTGGTTCCTAGAAAGTGCAAATATTAAATTGGCATAAATATTACAGTTCTAAAGGAAGTCTTTTTTTTTTTTTTTTCCCTTTTTTTTTAAAGGTTGGTGGCATTTAAGACAAATGAAAATATTGTCCAATGGAGTCGTGACCAGCAACTGCACGCGACTTCTCGTTGGTTGGTCCGCGAGTTTCTCGTTTATCTGATTTTTTGATGGTGCTGGACCCCACGAACCGACCCTCCGTCAAGATAGCGAAACTTAGCCAAATATATATTAAAAAATTAAAAAAAAAAAATATATATATATATATATATATATATATTATAATTAATTGTAATTTTTTAAATATTTTATATACATAATAATAATTAATAATATAAATTATAAATATGTATTTAAATTATAATATAAATATTATTTAAAATATGTTAAATATATGGTACTCATTTAATAAAAATTTAAAAATAAAATTATAGTAATACACAATTAAATTGAGTTAAAATTAAAAAAATCATATATTTTTTTATTTATAATATTTTTTAATTTGTTAAAATTATGATTTAAACCCAAAGTTTCAATTAAGATTACTCTGTGATGAGTTTTATAGGGTAGTTTTTGTTTTTCGTAATTTCCGATTTTCAATTCGCTCTTGCGCGTGTGGTGGTGGAAAGTGGGGCCCGGGAAAAGGAATGATGTTAAGAAATGGGTACGTGGCGGCTAATGGTCCGGCGTGGGCTGGCCAACAATCATGAGGGGTCACGCTTTATTGTAGGGCCATGTTATCCCGCAGGACCCACTTCCTGATTCCCTTAAATCGGGGGCCCACTTTCTTCGCTTTTTTGCCAGTGAAGCTGATGCCTTGCCGTAAAGACACATGTACATTAATTCATAAAACTTAATTTTTTTTTCTGCTTGTAATTTATATATATTACGGGGGTGCTTGTGCGTACCGTTTAATTAACCTCAAAATTAATTAATATTCTTTTCTCTATTGCTTTTTCAGTTTTCTCGCCTGGCGTTATGGCCTTGTGGGAAAAGGCACCGCGGGTGATATATTTATTAGATCTTACAATAAAACAGTTAGAGTTATATGTGATGGACATATTAAAATAATAGATAAATTTTTAAATATAATTTAATTTTTATATTAAATAAAAAAATTTTAAATTATATAAATATGAATATTATATATTTTAATAAATTATTTTTTTATAAAAAATTAATGACCTCTTAACATATAATTTATTTATTTTACAAGTGGTTGGCCTGTGCAATTATGTGTTTTAAATTTGCTGCAAAACCAGGGATGAAGAAGTGAAGCAAAAGTCAAACCAGTTGTCCAATTGTCACCTTGATGTTTCAAGTCCCAATAGGGATTCAATTATTATGTCTAGAAAAATAATCTTGAAATCTCTAGACTTTAGGTTTAATAATTTATATGAAGTTCAGTTCAACAAGTTTAGAAGGTTGGTGTGTGACTGAATTTTGTGTCCACTTAGTTCCAATTTTAGTGGCTCTAACTAATTGTGAGTTCCTCTCTAAAATTTGGACAAGCACAATTGAGATTTCAACATTTTTTATGCCACCCAATTTGGTTTTCTCTTTTTTCCCTGTTTATTTTCCTTTTTTTTTTCGCTTTTCTCAATGATACCCATTTCTTGAATACCTTTTTTTTTTTTTTTCGTTGTGGGATGAAGACCCATTTCTTGAATTTTTACTCGTAAGCGTTTGGCGATCATAGAAACTTTTCTAGGGCACATGAATTAATGTGTCAAGAACGTGTACTCCCAATGACTATCAGGAAACTGTGAGTTGACAGCTAGTAGTCTCGCTAATCAGGCGCATGTTCTCCTTTGTGAGCTCCCAATGACTATCCAACGCATTACATCCATGATTATTTGACGGAAATTACTTCATGATCACTTAAAAAGAGCTATTTGGAATGCACTCAAAACGACCAGATGCATGTTGTCGACCATTGGATGCAACTAATTGTGAATGTCGTGAGTTTGCATTGACGTAAGAGTCAGAAATTACAGCAGCAGTATGCATTAAACATTATATATATCTGATCACTTCGAGCATGCATTTGATCACTTAAAATTTTAATTTTCTAGACAAGTAAATATGCTTTAGGGGTGATTACCTACCAATCCTCTTATTCAAGTTGGAGATAATTTATTCTTAAAAGGACACTTCAAGAGAACTATGCTTGGTTTGAAATATGGTCATTTCGAATCCGGGGATGAGAGAAAGGAAAGTTTATAGGATAGGGGAGATCTTATACTATTTGCTGGGTTTTGTTTTTTTTGCTGTGATCACATCCACTCTTGTGCCGTTTGTATATTTCTGCAAGTGTACTTCGACTATTGAAGACCTTTGAAGTAAATATTTTAGTTTTCAATTTCCAAAAAAAAAAGGGGAAACTTTTCAGTCTCATGAAATTTTTATCTTTGCTTGATAAAATGTTTAGATACATATTGTATTTCACTGTAGTTATACAACGGAATCAAGCCTTTTCTAAAATGTGCAAGCACGTAGAAGGGCATGGAATAAAGCTTGAGTGATGTAAAGGCAACTATCCGTTAGATTGACACCAATATATGTACTACCTAAACATAGTCTTTGGCGAACGAAAACCCTAATTTCCTCGTTGGTCATTGCATTAGCATCATTCGGGGTACACTAGTTGATTGGTGTGAGTGACATTTCGTTTATGATTAATTTCAATTTCGATAAAAGTATAGATAAAATCAAGTATATCTATTTTTTTTTATCTCAAATACACGAATTTGTTATATTAAAATGTCCCTTTTAAAGTTATCCACACTTAGTAGAAGTTTACGCCTTGTATTATGAGAAAAGAAAATCGCTACAACTTAGATCATGTGTCGATTGTTCGCTATTTAGTTCCTATAATTAAGGTTTTTATTTGTCCTCAGGAACTGAGATTTAGTGGGCTCTTGAGTGCCCTAGCTACCAGTCAAAGGAGCAAAAACTGAACCAAACTGGCGTTGAACTGACGAGTGTGAACCAAGAAGGGACAACAGTGAGGGAGTTTGGGCAGTTTCTGTTTATCTATCAGAGTGCAAAGTACATGCGCATAACCACGCGGCAGACAAGGATTCATCGGGATCTCATTAATTGTCTATGGCTGTCTGCAGACCCCACCTTGATCACTTCATTACAAAAGACTATAAAAGAGAACTTAAAGCTTGGGAACGTGATCATTTTATGTTTATGGGTTTTTTCTTTTTTTGTGTGTGTGTGTGTGGACATGCCCCCCCCCCAAAAAAAAGGAGTGATGTAATTTTAGCCGAGGACATCTGACAATGAACTATTGAAAGAAGTCTAATTGTGGGATTTAATTTCAACATTGCACTCTTGTGGTTCAATCGTAAGGAGGACAGTCCTTGATCTTTAGTTAATTTCACAAAAATTATGTAATTCACTATTTCAGCCATATCCGTGAATGTTTCCATGAGTTACCAAAACAAAGAACCTGTAAGCAAGTAGATCTCATTGTTGGCTTGACCTTTTATTTTTTCAGTTTTTTTGCTTAATCCTCTTGCTAATTGGGATTGTACTTAATTTTGTTCCTCTTTCTAATATTAGCAAAGGGTACTTGACTTACATCAAGATAAATGATATATTGAAAATATTAAACAAAAAGCCTCACCCTTTAATTATAAACAGGATAAAATAATTATACTTCTTTAATCGAAAACGAAACACAATGTCCACTCTAGTTGACTGTTGCCTTCAATGGTCAACTGTTCCTGCACAGAAAACAATGCACACAGTAGTATCATCAATTACGGTTTGTTGCTCAAGGCGTGATGATTAATTATTACAATTTTGGTGTCATTAATTAATATTTCTTTGGCTATACATGAGGAATGAAATAAACAATAATGTCAACAACAACAGAGACTATGATGATTGTATTTTGGCTTATATGTCTCCTTCAAAGTAATAATACCAATACTATCAATGACGACAAGGTCTCGAAACAAGGACAAATGAAGTGGCAAGACAGTGGAATTTGGAATGATTAGCATCACATTCAATTTCATCTTGTGAAATTTTAGAATAATTTGGCATAGGGCTTCATTAGCTAAATACGAGCCATCTTAATGACAATTTATAAACTTATTATTAATTATAATCATTTTTTGAATTATTTAAAAATATGTTTCTAATAATTATAATATTATGAAGTGGTAATTTTTGTAAATTTTTATTTATCCCATATTAAGAAACCTGAGTCCATAAAACATTTATGTTTGACTTAATCTGGAGCTGAAAACTGCAACCAAAAGGTATAACATCTTGTCCAGTGGCCTATGGGGGACCTATAAGGTTGTTGAAACTGGTTCTGATCATATATGGAACTGATCACAGAACTGGGTGAAAGCAAATGGACCAGCTTGATGTGTGAGCTAAAAAACGTACTAACCTAAAAGGCAATATGTTTGCACATGCAGAGAAAATCAAACCACGTCTAAGTTAGTAAGTAGGTAATTCAGGTTATTGTACAGCCAAAATGGTTAAACAAACAGCTTTGGGATACGCCCAGATGTGAAACTGTCTGGCGAGAGAATGTCCCGCAAAGAAGTTAACCTCTAAAAATGCCAGTGTTTGGCAAGAGAGTGCATCACTTGCAACTAATATAATTTTTGTGGTCGTGCCCCCGAGGGAGAAGTTAATTACAGTTGACGAGGAACCGAGCGATCCTTGTTGGGATTTTTGTGGGGCTTCCCCAGGATAATGTCATCAATGTAGAATCCTTATTGAATGGGGCGGCTAAATGCCAAATGTAGTGTTCATATTTAAAGGGAAAAAAGGGTTACTATATCTATATATGAAGCTTCTCATGAGAGACCATGTAAGTGGCTCATGGGTGGCATTTGAATTGATGATCAATCAGTGGAGATTTAGCATTTTGGTCATCAAAATTGATTTGACATTCCTTTTGATTAGTTTACAGGCATTTAGATGGTATTATAGGGGCAAACTTGATGGGAGAGAAGCATGGCTTGCAGGATATTTTCCTCGATGTTTAACTCTATTTTCACCTCTGCCGAAATTAGCATGATACCATGTTGTTTGGTGCGTTGGAAGAGTTATTGGGGTGGTTCTTATAATCATGCTATAACCATTGGCCAACGCTATCAAGATAGATCTACTAACTTATAGTGGAATTATCCCATCAAAAAGCCTATTGGTGTGCTTATAAGATGATTTAATCACCATGATCATTCCTAAAATATTGATTGGAAATGACGTATGGCCGTGGATTAAGACTTCCAACAATAAACATGAATGATTGTATTTCATTACAACTATTACCCTAGTGTAGCCTAGAACCTATTTTATTGTCTTTTCTTTTCTCTTCTTTTCTTTTCTTTTCCTTTTATGTCCAAGATTGCTGCAATTCTCTGCTAACAATTTTAGTGGAATAGGCACACAAATACATACATCAGCATCATTTTGTACGTGCCCTTAAGTTTTTTTTTTGCCCCCCTTAAAACAAAACCCAGCAATGAATCCAATGATCTAGGAGAAAAGGCCAACAAAGTCCAACCTTGGTCATTGGGGAAGAGTTTTAAACTTTTAACTTAGAGTTGGCCACAACTTGCTTGTGTGGCCTTTCTCAGTAGGCTTCATGACGGCCCAATTTTCCATACAGTGCCCATTCGGGCTTTGAAAATCTTTTCTAGAACCCATTAAATTTAAATTAGAGCTAAACCAAAAAAAAAAAAAAAAAGAAGAATCAATTGACATTTTGGTGGTTTGCAATTGACCTAAGCATTGTCACCAAATTAATGCCACGAGACAAAAATGTGCTGGATAAAAAAAAAAAATCATATTGTAATTAAACAACTACAGATATTTATTTATACAGAAGGGTCCAAGCAAGTCACAATTGAGGAGGTGGCCACGTCTGAATAGTGGAAAACACTTATACCCCACCAATATTGTATATCTAATGTCCATGGCTTATAAACTAAAGCTTTTTCCCCTTATTTTATCTTCGTAGAAATCTTTTTCTTTAATTAATTAAAATGAATAAATAAAGGTAGCACCTAACAAATTTGTTAAAAAAATTGTATTATATAAGTTAGACCATTACACTAAATTCACTGAAAAATTATCACCACATTCATGGGAATTTTTTAACAATGCATCAAGGATATTACGTGTTATTTAATCTCCTTCCTCTCCGGTATATTTTTTTAAGCTCTAGATGCCTCGTTTCGCTTCACTTTTATCTTCCTGGTCTCTAAGGGTACACGCCTAAGAATTGAAACCGTTTTTGCATATCATGAAACGACGGTCAGTACTACTCTGCTAAACCCCGATTAGTAATTCCACTATGTATTTATAGTAGAGATGACCGTACCTTGGGCATCTTAGGAAAAATGAAAAAGCACAAAAATAGGGAAAATTTTAAATAAAATTTAAATAATTAATAAATTTAATATTGTATTATTAAATAATATCAAAATTAATTATTCAATAAAAAGATGAATATAGATAATATATAATTTTTTATATTTATTGTCTAAGAGATAAATTATACTCACTAAAAGTAAAAATATAAGTAAAATGATAGGAACAATTTTAAAATAAAAATAATAATATGTGTATATTTAAGTATAATTTTTAAAATATTAATAAATATATATTTTAAATTAAATATAATAAAATTAACTTATGAGTGAATTTAATAAGATGATAATGAGTTTTTAGTATATTTAAAAATAATAAATTTAATTTGAAAAAAAAATTATATTTAAAAAAATATTGTTAAAATTTTTAAATATAAATATATAAATTATATAGTTAAAAAGTATATGTTAAAAAAGAGTAATTAATATATAAATAAAAAATTATAAATTATAAATTTAAATATAAGATTATACTTATAAATTTATTATTTATTCAAAATTTATTATTATTATTTTTTTAAAAAATTTTAAATCCTCGAGTTCTCTTCACAAGACATATTTGAGGATGGTTGATGATGGCACCAGGCCTTGCGTTCAACTCATGGCTAGCAATATCGTCGTACATAAACACTGTAATGTTCTCTTCCTTCAGCCCACCTTTTTCTCAGCAGCTGATATGCATGACAAAGGAAAACACCAAACTGGTTATTAGGATAAGGTAATGAACGAAGAAACAAGAAAAGGGGGACAGAAGATTTTTGGGTTTTTGCGGTAATTTCCATAACCCACAGAGCCGGCGACGAGAATGGCCCATCATGTGCCAGGATTATGATCATCATCATCATCAGCTCCTGCTTCATCAGCTTTCTCAGTTGGCATTAGAATTCCCGGCTCAAACCGGTTCACCCAGGCAGCAGGCTACCTTGTGCTACAACTAGAAAGGACAGTGCCACAAGAAGCGAAACAGGCCACAACGGAAGAAGAATATGGGCTTGTGCGAGGTCTCCATGGGTCAGTTAAAGAAAACCAGCGGCGGAAGGTGAAGAAAGAATCAGAGAGAAGAGTAGTTTTGAAATGGGAGCGAGTATTTAAAGTCAGATGTAGTAAACCGGTGGAAGCCATGCAGAACAAGGAATTGACACGCCTGGAAAATGGCCAAGAGAAAAGGGGACACCCCCCTCCCCCGAAATGCTGTGCTCCTGCAAGGGGGTGTTTCTTGTTTTGGGAAAATTGTCTCATTTTGACTCAACTTTTGTGAATCAAACTATCGAATATTGATTGCTTTTCTTTCTGGGTTTGGTTCAGGAGGACTTTTGAGGGGGTTGTTTGTTGAGATTCTTTGAGTTGAAGCTTTAAATTTTACAGATGCTTTCTGGCCATCTCTGGCTCTGGTAAAGCTTCTTCTGTTAATGGTAGGGTGTCTGATAAAGGAAGTAGTTTCCAGAATCATAGCTTACCTTTTGATAATGGGCAAAAACAACCGGCCAAAAACTGCTGGAGTAGCTCAGTCGGTTAGAGCGTATGGCTGTTAACCATAAGGTCGAAGGTTCGACCCCTTCCTCTAGCGCTAGTTATTTTCCATTTTCTTTAGTAAAACTAAGAAAGGACTTTTAATTAGTGTTTGAAAACATTATAAATTGATAATTCAAGTTTTCTTTCTTTCTTTTATTTTTTTTCCTTAAAAAATTTTCTTTCATTTTCTTCAGTTATCCCAAATATAATCAAATAATTTTTATTTTTATTTTTATTTTACTTTTTTCTTCCTATCCAAAGTCCAAACACAAAAATAAAAAAATTACTTCTTTTTCTCTCATTAATTTGGTTTTCTTTGATATTCTTTCTTTTAATTTTCTTTCATTTCACTTTTTTTAAAAAAATTTTATACAGTGGAAGGCTTGCAATGTTTGCATTGTGAAATTGAAAGTTATGAAAATATATAACGATAATAATAATAATAATGAAAAAAGAAAATAAGGATAAAACACAAACACAGGACCCTCGTACGCCACAGAACATTCCAGAACCCCCGTCCCTGACCCTCTGAAAATACCGGAACCCTCTAGTTCCTTATTTTGTTTCCCCTTATACCCCTATCTTCCTCCAAAATCCCACAATTCTCCTCTCTTTAACCCTTCGGGAACCTCTATATATTTTTGGATTAAAAAGATGAAACAGAGAAAATTAAGCTGTGGAATTGATGGCCGACGAAGCAAAAGCCAAAGGAAACGCGGCGTTCTCCGCTGGAGATTACTCTGCCGCCGTGAAGCACTTCACGGCCGCCATCTCCTTTTCTCCTGGTAACCACGTGCTCTATTCCAACCGATCGGCGGCGCACGCTTCGCTGCATAATTACGCCGACGCACTCGCCGATGCCAAGAAGACTGTGGAGCTGAAGCCGGACTGGTCCAAGGGCTACTCCCGGCTCGGCGCCGCTCACCTCGGCTTGCATCAAGTGCAGGACGCTATTTCGGCTTACAAGAAAGGGCTCGAGATTGATCCGAACAATGAAGCGTTGAAGTCCGGCTTGGCCGATGCTCAAGCTGCTGCCGCGGCTCCGAGGTCGCGGTCGGCGCCGCCCCCGAGCCCGTTCGGAGATGCGTTCTCCGGGCCGGAGATGTGGGCGAAGCTGACGGCGGATCCGACGACGAGGATGTACCTGCAGCAGCCGGACTTCGTAAAAATGATGCAAGAGATTCAGAAAAACCCTAGCAATTTAAATCTTTACTTGAAAGATCAGAGAATGATGCAAGCGTTGGGAGTTCTACTGAACTTGAAGTTTAGGGCTCCGAATGCGGCTGATGATACGGAGGTGCCAGAGGCGGAGTCGCCTCCTCCTCCTCCTTCTCATCCGGAGAGGAAGGCAGAGCCGGAGACTCGGGAGCCGGAGCCGGAGCCAATGGATGTTTCAGAGCAGGAGAAAGAGATGAAGCAGAGGAAAGCTCAAGCAGTGAAGGAGAAGGAGCTGGGCAATGCGGCATATAAGAAGAAAGACTTCGAGACTGCGATTGCCCATTATACGAAGGCAATGGAGCTTGATGATGAGGATATTTCATACTTGACGAATCGTGCTGCTGTGTATATGGAGATGGGCAATGTAAGCATATGATGCTTGTTTTGCTCAAATCTTATGCTTTACTCCTTCCATTTTTTTTTTTATTTTGGAGCTTGGATAATTGTTTGTGTTTCTCTAATTGGCGTTAAGCAACTGACAGGTGGAAGTTCAGTTGTAGTGTTATCATCAGTACTCAGGAATGCAGGCTAGAAGGATTTATTTTGAACAACTGAACTTGGTTATGTTGGCGAAGAACAAGTTTTTTTGTTTTTTTCTTGCTTTAAGTTGGGGATTTGGAAGCAATTAGGGAAGAGGCAAGCTTGCCAGCCATATTAACTCTTTATTTTGAAAAGTAAAGTAAATTAGAGTTCTGTTTTCTTTGATAGAAAAACTCTTTAACTTTTTTTTTTTTTTTCTACTTGCAAATCGAAAACTATTTGAATGCTTGTATTTATGTGCGAATTATTCAAATAATGGCTAATCAATTACTAGCTTCCCCTGCATCCTTGTTTGAAAAGCAATTTTTAACCAAATATGGCTAAATGTTTCTTTGTTATGTCTACTGCACATATTTTTCAATTGCATGATTGACTTCTGATAGGATAATGCTTTGTTTACTACTTAAATGGCCTATATTTTTTATGCATCAGATACTTCAGTTACTTTTGTGGCTGTTTCCTTAATGGACATGATTTGAATAGAATAATGTTTGAGATATCGGATATATTAATGTTTTGTCAGAGGTAGTGAAGGTTAATCAGTGTAAACACTGAAATGCTGACAGATTGAGGAGAGTACTTTCACCTCGCTGTTGCACCTCCGCGCTTTTGATCTCCATTAACTGATGGTTCACCCATTTGATATCTCCATTTAGTTAAACTTTAAAATTTGGACTTGACTAGCTTGGATACAGTATAAATCTTGTGATATATGTTAGGTAATATAATCTAGTGAGAGGTAGGTTTTGAGGCAATCCTCTCACCTTTTCTCATTCTATCTCCAATTTTTAATACCCTCTTTTTGCATAGTGGGAATTGTGCACGGTAGGTACATGTATTCAAACTTAACAATCAAGTACACTAATAGGGTGATTTGGCATCTTGTGTTTTTTTTTTTCAATTTTCTGAAGCTGTATCCTACTGTCAATACAGTTCTCTGTTATTGTTGACACTATAAATATACCATTTTGGTTTTTATTCTTGAAGTCCCAGTGTTATGCAAGTACTTGATGCCTCAGTAGTCCTCTGGGCATATTTATTTATTTATTTATTTATTTATTTTCCGCTTTTGGGTTCATTGGGACCAGGGATTGAGCCTTGATGCTGAGATTAAGATCCCAGCAACTCTCCTACCAAATCACACACCTAGTGGTTATTTTTGGCCCTTTGGAGCACCCATATTGTGTTTTTCTGGTTTGAAATTTAAAATAGTGCGCTGCTACTGCTTATCCGTGTTTAGACACTTTCTCATTGATTATTGTATTTTCTAGTACGAGGAATGTATTAAAGACTCTGACAAAGCAGTTGAAAGGGGCAGAGAGCTTAGATCTGACTTCAAGATGATATCAAAGGCTTTGACAAGGAAAGGAACTGCCTTCGTAAAGATGGCAAAGACCTCAAAGGACTACGAACCTGCCATTGAGACCTTCCAGAAAGCCCTTACAGAGCACCGCAACCCAGAGACATTGAAGAAATTAAATGATGCCGAAAAGGCAAAGAAGGAACTTGAGCTGCAAGAATGTTTTGATCCCAAGTTGGCCGACGAGGAGCGCGAGAAAGGTACTACTTCTACTCATTTTAGGTTGCTGGCAGTCTCTTGAGTGCTTCTTGGTTAATTATACCCCCACCCCCAACCCTAAAAACCACACGCAACAAAAAGGCACATTCACAGACTTATGTTTGCTTAAGGATTTGTACTGCCATTTATGCTGTACTTTTTTAATCATATGGTTCACCCAATGTCTCTTATACAGGTAATGAGTACTTCAAACAGCAGAAATATCCAGAGGCTGTGAAGCATTACACAGAATCTTTGAGAAGAAATCCTAAAGATGCAAGGGTGAGAACACATATAAATATTTTCTCATACCGTTGTTTCACGAGCCTGTTACACTAACTGGCTGGCTTTATATTTCAGGCTTACAGTAATAGAGCTGCATGCTACACCAAGCTGGGGGCTTTGCCGGAGGGATTAAAGGATGCAGAGAAATGCATCGAGCTTGATCCAACTTTTTCAAAGGGTTACACAAGGAAAGGTGCAGTGCAATTTTTCATGAAAGAATATGACAAAGCTTTGGAAACATATCAGGAAGGGTTGAAACATGACCCTCACAACCAAGAATTGCTTGATGGTGTGAGAAGGTATGATTCTCGATGTGCTGGCCATGTTGTGAGAGGTCATCCACATATTCCAATTAGATTGGTTGTTTGAAAATGTTGTTCACCATGTTATCAATTTTGCTGCAGATGTGTGGAACAACTTAACAAGGCTAGCCGGGGTGACTTGAGCCCTGAAGAACTGAAAGAGCGACAGGTTAGACCATCGGGATTTGGGTTTCATGTTGATCAGCTGAAAGCTTTACCAAAATGAATATGGTCTTAAGCTCTTTCAATTTTGCAGGCCAAGGCAATGCAGGACCCAGAGATCCAAAACATTCTCTCAGATCCTGTCATGAGACAGGTGCGGGCTCACATATCTAAAATCTGTGGACTATTGAGGAAGTCCCTTTAACATAATCTCGAAAACTGGTTTCGCTTCTCTTCTTTGATATATGTTGTTGCCTGACTCTTGCAGGTATTGGTCGACTTCCAAGAGAATCCAAAAGCGGCGCAGGAACACATGAAGAATCCCATGGTGATGAATAAAATCCAGAAGCTCGTCAATGCTGGAATCGTCCAGGTCAGATGAGAGTTGAAGTCCAGGTCAGATGTAGCAGGCTACATCAATGTGCAGCGTTCTCATCGATGAATTGCAATGTTCGGTGTGAATTGGGGTGGCTTAGTTGATAAAAAGGACAAAAAAAAAACAAAAAAAAGTTCTTCTTTTCTTGAAAAAAGTAATTTATTTGGAGTTGGGTTAAATTTTGAGATTTCTGTTTCCCATGAACATAACAGTGCACGTAGATAGATGCGCTCAGAGAACTTTTGTTTCACCACTACCTGATGTGATGGACTCATAATTGACCTGCGACGTTTGTTTGTTTAATTAAGTAAATGCCTTAGATCTCTTGTAAGTCGTAGCCATTCTATTACGCTGGCAATGTAGTCAAAGGCAGCCCCTCCAGCCCATTAAACGGAACCTCTTTATATTTTTTTCTTCATCACAAAACAAGAAGATGGTTAATTAGTAATAATGCAGGCATCGAAACTATTTTCGAAAGCAAGAGGCGAAATGTAGATCCTTCTATTTTGTTTTACATTTTCCAAATTTGTGCTAAACATAGGAAAACAAATTAAAGACGTCTTTCATGTTTTCCTTTATAAAATGAATCTTATTTTTCCACATTAAACTCATCCTTGTCCACAGAATTTTATTTTTGATTTCACCTTTCGAACGCCTCATCTAGTTTTTTTTTTTTTAAAAAAAAAAAAATTTCATATTTTTATTTAATTAAAGAAAAATCAAGGAATGTCGAAAAAATAATTGGTGGGGTGAGAGAGGCTCGAACTCTCGACCTCAGGATAACTCAGAAGCTATGAGACCTACGCGCTAGCCAACTGCGCCACCACCCCTATTGACCAAAGTTATATTTTATTTCTTTTAATTAATATGCTTTACTTGAGCCGGTACTATTTATTTCGCACAATAAATGTAAGATCAATTAGGATGGGGTCATTTGTGTTGTCACGTAAATAGCACCATATCCAGTACCCTGAGGGCTCGTAGCCCCAAAAAAAAAAAAGAAAAAACATAAAAACTACACACGATTTTGGACTCAAGCATAAACTAGTTCACACACAAAAACTAACAAACTAGAAAAATAATTCCAGATTACCACAAATCTAAACACCAAATGCCTGACTTTTCTTACCTAGTCTAAACCAAATCAGACTTCTTGATGCTTCTAGGTCAATTTGTGATCAAGCACATCAGAATTTTCCAACTGGAAGTTTTCATCTCCATGGTTGAGCACAATTGTTGACAACAGCCAAGGCATTGCCCCAATTTTGGCAACATTAGTCCTAACAGTTGTCTTCACATCCCCATTCACAGTCATGCCCCAATCATCAAATCCATCCATGCAGGTATCCTCATCCGTCAACGCAGAGCTAACCCATGTTTGTATATCACCTCTTGACTGGCTCGAGAATTGGTGCTCCCGCATGAATCATTTCTCCAATACACCACTGAAGCTCATAAACTGAATCGTCTATCACCTCTACACAATCTCCCAATGCTGCAGCCTCTCCGGGATTTGGTGTTAGATTTCTTAATAAATTTACTGTTATAAATATTAATTTTTTAATTTTAAAATTAAATATATTTATATAAATAATCATATAAATTACATATATGAATTTATAAAAATTCAAATTGTTAATGTATTTAGAGAATTTGTTTTATTTTAATAACTTATTTCTCTTTTTTAACTTTTACTATAATTATATATGAAGGGAGAGAAATAATCATTTTGATGACAATTAAATCATAATTATATTATATGCATGAAAATAAATATATTAATTTGGTCATTTTAGTAACTAATAATAATAATAATATATAAATATTAAAATAATATATTAGATATTATCAACAAAGACCTCAAACATATGGATCTTTAGATTATTATAACAAATAATTTTTAAATTTTACTAATATATATTACAAAGGTTTGTAGATTACTTAAATTTTTTTAAAATATAATTAAAAAATAAAAAAATTATAAGTATAAAATAATAATCATCAATTTTTATTAATTCAAAATTCAAAAATTTATTAATATAATATAATAGTAACTCAATTATTATAAATTTTTTTTATTAATATAAAAAATAAAGTAATTGACGTTATCTTTTCAAAGAATTTGTAATTCCTTATAATAAGTCTAACCATCGCTTTAATAGTTTAAACCAAATTTTTTTTATATATAATATATAGTATAAAGGCATAAAGTCCATAAGACTCCATTTATTAGGTACTATCATTTATTTTGATAGAATTAATAATTCCATAATAAGACTTTTTTACTACATTCTTTTTATAAAAAATTAATTAATTCCCTTATTTCTATTTTATAATAGTTAAAATGACTTTAACCTATATATATGGGATAATCACAACAACAAAAATTTTTTTAGAAGAGCCGAGGGATAAAATAAAATCTTATTATTTTTATAAGATAAAAAATAATCATTAATTAAGTATATAAATTTTTATTATATACAAAAATTATTCAATTTTAAAGTACATATTCTAATACTACTTATTATATTTTTAATAAATTTATCATCATAAATATTAATTTTTTAAAATTTTAAAATTTAATATATTTTTATAAATAATATATCTAAATTTGTGAAAATCAAAATCATAGATACTTAAAATTTTCATATGTATTAAAAAGAGAGAGACTTAGTTTATATATATATACACAAAATTGTATGGTTCAAATAAAATATGTTTATTAATATTTAAATTAAAATTTAAAATTATATAAAATTATTTTTACTAATCAAATTATATTATAATGAATTTTTAATAAAAATATTATTTAATAATATTACCATTCTATTAATTGAGAATATTTTAACATTTGGATTATGGAACTTGGACAGATTTTTCATCAAATTCGACGTTGATTTCGTGGTCCCGAGGGTCACATTGAGAGCTGTAAGTATTAGTAGTTTGGGGTTGGTTTTGACTTTGTTTACATAAGGTGAAAGGGAGTAGTAGCACAGATCAGGGCAGACGGTCACGCTACATGATGTTTTTATGTATTCTGTGTTGACGTCTCTAGCTATTGGCCTAGTGGGTGAACTTAAACATATGTGGGGAATAGCTACTAATGCACGACCTGGGATTGAAACTTCCGTCTCTCTCTCTCTCTCTCTCTTGCCAATAACTGGAAGAGAATTGGGTACGGGCCTGTTTGAAGCAAGCGAAAGAGAGCCCAAATTTATAAACGAGCTTGTTCGAGTTTGTGGTCCCCATCGAAAGAGAATTAAGCAGAAAGCCTGATTCTATGGATGTTGTCGAGAGAACAAAGTTGGAAGGGCGACTGAGGTTACGTGTCAACTCATTGTTGATACGTCAATGACTTAAGAATTGAGACAATACCTGGAAATTCCAACTAATCACTTGAATTCTTAATTTTAATTATTACGTTCGATTTTTAATCCCAACAAATTAAGAAAAAAAAAAAAAAAACAAAAACTCAAACTAATGTCTGGCATGATGCCATCGCCATCATCTTATCTGGTATAACATTTGCATTATCAACACGTCATCGTCTGTTTGCTTTCAATTCGGTTGACTTATGTTGTTCAAACGTTACACCGATTATTTCTTTTACAACTTAACTTCCCGTCCACAGAAGAATAAAAATACTTGGGTTGATTAGCATCTCTAGAACTGGTAATTAAAAGGGTATACCAAGGTCATAAGAGAATGTGTGTATAGAAATGCCCTTTTACCCTCTTCAGATGGTAACTAGGTTCATACTAAATATATGTAATATTAGAAGATTTCGTTTGGTATAATTCCTTTTAATAAGACTGTTGGATACTGTTTACACCTTTTCATTTTAATGACAAAAGAAGGTATATGTCAGTCTGAGCCACAGTTAAGAATTTTATCAAAATTCCTGCCCATCTTAACCTCTCTAGATACCAATGCCCCACTGTTTCTAGGAGTATGGTCACAGACCCAACCATGGCAAATTCAGAGATTTTTTAATTGAGAAACTCAGATTTATAATAAAAAAATTAAGTGAAATTCAATTCCGTATTACATAAAATCCGAAATTTTCCGCAATCTCGCGGCCAACTACTGAAGAAAGAATCTATAGCCCTATGGAACGGGAAAAAAATTATATCAACATCCGCCCCCACTATTTAAACATACCAAAATTATGTAATGCACGCAATGAATTGAAGGCTCCTTTGACCAAGCGAACGATACATTGGCCTCTGTCTTCTATCTCTTCCAGGGGATTGTGAAATCAGAGTAATGGATCTGAGCTGAGTGACTTGTTATCTTAGGCTGAACACTGAACATGGATACAGACACAAGTTATACAATTGTCAGCATCATTTGCAGTTAGCAACCGAAAGATCCCCTCAATGCCGAGAGATTTTTTTTTTTTTTTAAATTGTTATCCTATCGTGTGTTGAAAAGATATGTGCTGAAATTTAGTTTACAAAAGGATATACTATTTTTAACTAATGATTCTAATGAATTAATCTACTTTTGTATATAAATTTTGTGTTCCTTAATCAAGCTCTTTTGGATATAGTAGGAAAAATAGTAGTAATAATCCAGTCTTCTGTCAACCCAAGCTTCCGTGGTCTTTCAACACATAACCATCAATACTCCATTTAAAGAGTCTAACCGCTGGCTAGTTTAATGGTGATTGTTGGCCCTCAAATATTGGGAATTAAAGGCGAGCTTCTTGTTGTTGAATACCGGAAATTTCCCTTAAATTTTCTATTTGGAGAACATTATTTGGGATTATTTCGTCCTTGGCAACATTATCAAAGAAAATTAAAAAAAAAAAAAATGTACTAGGCTTGTTGGTCATTTGGGCTTCCCAGAATATAACGGCGACAGACCGCAACATTAGGTCGAGTAGGCTTAGGCTGATGAAAATGGGAAAATGTCCGAAATTTCCTGCTTGGCACGGGCACTCATGAAGTTTGATAGCTTTTTAAGGGATTGAATATCAACGGCCGACGATATAAAAAAAAAAAAAAAAAACCATAACAGCTTTATATAGAAGCACTCAATTGAACGTGTTTTAAATATAAATTCAGGTTATAATATCATAATCAATAAATATATATTTGTGATTTTATGAAAAATTGTCATTATAGATTAAAAAGTTAAAAATGGACAAATAAGGACTAAACATAATGCTTCTGCAAAGTTACATAAATACTATACGAAATAATGGCAATTTTCCTTTTTTTTGTTTTTTTTTTTTAAATTCTTACTTCCTGACGAGAGCTCCGCCAGCGTTGGATGTTATGTTAAAAGTTGCCAGTCCCAAGCTACAAAGGAATAAGGTTGCAGTAGGTGGATGACCAACGTAAAATTAGTCAAACTTTTTAAGACATAAAAATCATTTTAGTGGATAATAGAATGAAATAATAATAAAAAAAGTTATTTAATTAATTTTAATTAAATTTAAAATTAAAAATGGTTATTATTATTGTTCTTCTCTTGCTTCTAGCTATAGCTATCTAGAAAAGTCAGGGCATTGCTTGGAAAATGGGCCACTTTTACCACGTGTCGTTTGCACATCACTTCTCCGTTAATGGCATTGCCTGCATACCTTGAAAGGGAGTGGCAGCGGTAACACAATCTAGGATAGGTTATATTCCTGCGTGATTTTTCGTGTTACTACTGGCTAGATAATGGTCTAGTTGCTTGGACAGTCAGAGCAGCCATTATTGCACGGCCAGAAATTAAACCTTCCATCTCCTAATTGTATTGGTGGGCCGATGATTTATGGAAGGAAAAATTTTCTTGATTTTATAGACAAGCTCAAGCTTGGGGAGGAAACTGCCTGAACAGAATTATCTAGGGAAAGCATAGCCAAGGTGGGTGATGATTCGCCATGAACCAATCAAAGAATATGGATCACTTTGTTGCTTATGCTTCAAGTCCATAAACTATAATAAGATACTGGATTTGATTGTGAACATTTGATTTGTACGAATATGGGTCCTGCTCTGTGGACATTCTTGGATCATGATTAGAATATTAAGAGGTTTTCAAAGCTTTCACGACATGCCAATTACAGCTAATCTTAGGGAGTAATAACAAACCAAACCCTTTAATTATTTATGAGGAGAATAATAAACTCTTTATTAGATGAAAAGATTTATATCGCAGGCTCAAATTGAAATTTGGAAATAATGGATTTTCCTATGCATGACATATAGATTTATGGCCTTATAAGGTTGTTAGTTTTCTGTTAGTGGTTAATTTATAGGTCAGTACTTCAAAGGTGGCCAAAATAGTCTCCTGGTGTGAATGGATGACCACCAAACTCTTGAGCTTCTGTTTTGCTCGATTGCCTAACAGAACCAACGTACAGTACTGCCAAAAAATAAATAAATAAACAAAGAGTCGGACAAATTGTTGGCTAAGAAGCCAAATGGCGATGGAAGGAGGACCCCTCCCTTATTTCACGGGGTTATGAAGCCCCGCACACCTACTCATAGCCAAAATACGTGGATTGTCGTGACAGCGATATTCATACTCATGCACACGTTTCTTATCAATTATTGTTAGTATATCACATGACTCCGTCATTATGCACACGTTTCATATCCATTATTGTTATTCTATCAAAATATCAGATTTCCAATGTATTTTTCTCCTGACGGAGGACTGCATCCACAAGAAGAATAAAATTTAAAAATATACGTTTAATTTACCTAAATATTTCGACAAGAATTCGAAATTAGAACTTTTAGCCTTACAACGAACATCTTCTTTCATTGTTAAGGCCTTAATGTTCAGTGGTTGGTTGAAACTTGTTTTTTTAAATACATGAATGAACCAAATATCACTAATAAATCTTGCAAATATATTATACTTATATATCCATTTATGCATTAATAAAATTGAGCCGCTGTGAATGATTTTATAGGATTTATTATTGCATATTCATAAGATTTATATGTATGTAAAGTACGTATGTGTATAATATTACATAATGGATACAAAATAATACTTCATTGCTTTCAGAAAAACAATGGAGGGAAACCGTAGGAAGTGAAAACTAAAATGAAAAAAAAAAAATAATCCCACAATTTTTTTTTTTTTTTTTGGTTATAACATCACAATAGCACGTATTATACAACATATTATTGTCCTTGATTGTGAAATTGACTGTAACAAAGACTGAATGGCAAGCTCAAATAAGAAAGCATGAATTAAACATTGGTAATCATTCTGCAGCTTCTTCTTCTTCTTCTTGAACTTTTCACCTCCATATAGCTAAGCACAGTTGTTGATAATAGCCAAGGCATTGCTTGTGAGATGAGCAATTTTCACAAGATGTGTCCGAACAATTTTCATCACTTCTGCATTCACAGTCGTACCCCAATCATCAAATCCATCCATGCAGGTATCGTCATCCGTCAACGCAGCACTAACCCACGTTTGTACATCACTCTTTACCATCTCGATGTCATGTTCTCCAACTTGACCCATTTCTCCCAGGGACCTTTGGAGCTCATAAACAGAGTCACCAAGCTCCTCCAGACAATCTCTCCAGACGGCAGCCTCTCCGGTGTTTAGATCATGAAGTTTGGAAAGATTCTTCATCAACTTTGACGTGGATTCCGTGGCGAGGAGGGTTACATTGAGAGCTGTATCTACTAGTAGTTTCGGGCTGGTTTTGATTTCGTTTGCATAAGATAAAAGGGAGTTGTAGCACAAATCAGGGTAGAGGGTGAAGTTACATGATCTTTCTATGTATTCTGTGTTGGTGTCTTTAGGCAATGGCCCAGTGGCTGAGCTTGAAAATATGTGGATGGACACTTGGAGGAGGAGAACCGCTGCAAATGCACGGCCTAGAATTGAAACTTCCATTTTCTCTCTCTCTCGATCGTCAAAGACACAATGCATGAAGACAGAGAGAGAGAGAGAGAGAGAGGGTCAGTCCAAATTTATAGACAGGCTCGAGTTTGTGGCTCCAATTGAATGGAAGCACCAAGTATCATGACCTTGTTAATTCATTGTTAATCAGTTACAGTGCTCAGCTTAGGTCAATGACTCGACTCAATCGGGGCAATATTCCAGAAACTCAAAGCCAGTACTTGGCTTGCTGCCATCATCGTCTTATCCGGTATGACTTACGCATTCTCAATACTTTATTGTCTGGTTGTTTTCAGTCTGATTAATATTATGGTGGTTAAACAATACAAAGATTATGAACTTTGCCTTCACAACTTCCTGTACATAGAAGAATAAAAATAATTGGGTTGATGTCATTGCAATAAGGAATAGCATTTCTAGGATTGGTAATTAAGGGTCTACCAGGTCATAAAATAAGATAGAGATTTTCTAATTTAACTCCTATTTATGTAGTAAAAGAAAAGAAATTTAAAGCACAATCGAAAATAAAAAAATAATAAAATTCAGTCCTATAAAATATAAAATAAAATATTCATTATACTCATAAAAAAGAAGAAGTAAATGTATAAAATATCTAGTGTATAGAAATATCTAGTATAATTAGAATTTTAACAAAAATTCCTTCGCATCTCAGTCTCTAGATTCCAATGCCATGCTTCTTCTAGCGCCATGGTCCCGCAGCCAACACCAACAGTAACACATCAATGTTGTCTCGCAATCTCACCCCCCAACAGCTAAAGTACGACAAAACTTCATGCATCAATTAATTGTGAACCTATTTGCCTAATGGAAGAGGACAAATATTACATCAACTTGCGGACCCAATGCTTAACAAAGAAAAAGAAAATTTTTAATTTATCTCACTTTTTAAATAATTGACGTTAGCTCAATGTTAATTGTAAATAAAAATAAAAATTTTAGGTGAATACTTAGTTGAAATTACAAATAATAATAATAATAATAATAAAGATTAATACAGTCTAAAATCACGTGTGAAGGTAGTGCACGCAATAAAGTGAAGACTCCCGTGACCAAGCATAGGACACATCGGCCTGTGTCTTCAATCTCTTTCAGGGGATTGTGAAATCAGAATGGTTCTGGAGCGAGCGAGGTGTTATCTTAGGCAGGCCACAGAAGAACATGGATACGGACATAAGTCTTCTGTCAAAGGTCTAAACCGGGTTGAACGATAATTGAACATGGATACAGATACATCTGCGAATTGAACGATAATCTTTGCCTGGTATGGTAGCATTAGAGGGCCCTGTGAAATGATTGACAGGATTTGTCGAAGGCTTTTCAGATGTGTATCCTACTATCTCAAAATAATGTGTTTCAATCAAGTGAATTCATTTGGTAATACAACGAGTAGAGGGACTGGTTCGAGGAATTTTCACTGGAATCAGTTTTGATATCAGTTAAAAACTGGTTCAAGTCCTCTTTGGGCCACAAGAAAAGAACTTCATGTCGGTTAAAAACTGAACTAAAAGGTATTATAACTTGTACCCAATTGATGGTCCAATACGTCTTGGCTCAAACCTGGCCTTATGGGATAAACAAAGTTCCATAATAAATGCACCCAGTAGGAAAAATCCAGGCTCCTCTAGTCTAGAACTAGGTGAGGGCCGACACATAGATGATTAATCAATGGCTTGCACCCATCTTTCTCCGCATAAGACAATATGCAAGCGAATCTCAATCCCAATGGCTTTCTAGTCTCCACCATTGATGGGTCCAGCGGTCACTCTCGCTACTAACTCCATGTGACCTTTGTAGAGTCCTGTCTATTTTATTTAATTCTGTTGGCTGTTGAACCTCACATGGTAACAGGACACCCGGTTTGTGAGGACAAGAAACCCCATGTTTTTCACTATTATTTCAGCTTTCCCTACAGAAATATTGCTTTCCAACCATTATATGATGTACTGCGCAGAATCTCCTGCTTCGACTCCTTTGTGCTTGTTCTCTTTTAGCAAAGACAGATTACATTTTCTTTTTCACATTTGATCTAGTTGGGATTTCAAGCCTCTCTGTTTCTTTTGTTTTGTTTTTTTTTTTTTTTTCTTGGTCATCCAGGATTCCAAGCTCAACACTGCATTTTTGAAACCTAAGTACTTGGAAGACTCGAGGACCCCTCAAGAACACGGGGCCACTGATTTTATCTAAACAGTATGTCGTTCTTAAGTTCACTGTGGCTGGCTGAAGAATGGTCAAAGATAGACCTCAGAGATTCACAGAAGACATATATGGATAGATAAGCACCATAAGAAAGATGTTTGGATAATGTCACAAACTACATCCTTTAGGTACAGAGCCAATAGAGTTCAGATTTGGTCTTCTGATGGAAAAGCAAATACAAAGTTGCCAAAAAAAAAAATTACAAAAATACTAAATTCACCATCCACATACCTAATTTTTAATCGTTCTTTGTGGGTTTAGTCCGCATATTGCAGCCAGACTGTCCCCTCAGTTTTCCTTTGCTTAAGTAATGGTCGTTATGTGATTGGGACGTCCTTACCAAAGAAAAAGAAAAGCCTTCAATGGTAGCATTATAGATGGTCGTAGAATGCGACTTACTCTCTATATAGAGGCGTTTCAAATGCACGAGTTTTTTACACTGTTTGATCGATAAAAAAAAAATTCAAATATATATAGTATTACTTTTATTTTTTATAAAAAAAAAACTATTTTTGTAAAACAAATCTTTCTTGTATGTTATGATGGAGTAATCTTATTTTTATACTATTACACCTAGGTTAGCTCTTCACGACTTCTTTTCTATCCAACAGCACTAAAATTAATTTAAAGTGAAAAGCAACTTCTTGGAAAGTACATAGAAGGCGAAAACAGATCAATTGGACGGAAAAAAGTCAGAAACATAAAGACATGAGTGAGTTCAACTGTTCCTGTGTCTTCCCTTCTTCACTTTAATAGGTAACTAACATGTGTGTATCTGGCATTGAAACTCAGACCCAAACTTGATGTATGATCTTTAACATTTTCCAGTTAGTTCGTTCCGGTGCATGCGAGATGATCTATAGTGCAACTTCTGCCCCACTTCAATGCAGGAAGATTGGGCAAATTAGCTAGAAAAAGGGTTATTCTTTTACATCAAATTCAAGCATGTATTAGGAACTAAAACCAACGTTGCAAGCTTGCAATTGAAGAAAAATATATACAAGTGATTGAAAATAAATCAGATTTGGCAAATCATTGTTTCTTCACCCCTCACTTTCCTGCACCAATGTTACAGTTTAGCAAAGGAAAGTTCAACTATTCTTTAAAGTTGAGATATGGACCATGATCACTGCTACTTCACACCAGATGACAAACAGTAGCTTCATACCAACATCGTTTCTTTCTTTACACTTCTATATTATAAGTAGGCCAAGACGCTGGAAGACAAAACTAGCCCAAGCATCACTTACAAATGGACCACCAACACTCCTAAGACAAAATCTAAGGCTTTTCAATTGATGCAGCTCTGCGGCGCCTAGAAGCAAAGCAATTAACTAAGGCAAGCGCATTGCTAGTGACTTGACCAACATTGATGACCCTGCGCCTGATGGCAGCCTTCACATTTCCATCAATGATATGGCCAGCAATTCCATCAAGGCAAGTATTCTCATCAATAAGTGCCGCACTAATTCAAGTCTGACGCAACATTTAGCAAAAATAAAATTAATATTTAATTAAATTTAAAAAAACAAAAATTTTTAAAAAGAAAAATAGTAGTATAACTAATATTTTTATTAAAAGTATTTAACTTTTAACTTTACATATCTATTTATAATTAAAATTATCTAACTAATTAGAAAAATATTATAACTTAAATAAAAAAATATTTTAATGATTAATTAAAAAATACTTAACTAAATAAGAAATACTTCAAAATAAAAAAAATCTTAAATAATTAGTATAATTTTTAAATAATTTACATAATATTTAATTAATAAAATTATATTTCTTTTAGAAATTTTCTCTAAATGTTTTTAAAATTTTCCTTTGGACTTTTGATAGTCATTTTAGTCTATGAAATTTTAAACCACTCGTAATACGTCAGTCTCCTCCACTTAGAAAAAACTCAACCTTAAGTTCAAGATAGGTTCTAGATAAAAAAGTTCAAAAATGGATAAATATTTATAATATTGAAAGTTTTTGAAATCTCTCATTTCTCTCGAGTAAATCAATCATATATACATTATTATTAATTTTGTTCAACACCTAATGAGAATCGTACTTTTTAGGCTGCAACTTGTTGTAAAAATCAATAAAAAACCGTTCTTAGCGAAGAAACACCACTATCATGCCACCTTTTTTAAATAACTTACTTTTTTGATATTTGCCTGTACCTCTCTTATACTTTTTATCGACAATTTTTAACTTAGATTTCACCTTAAGTTGAACAGATTGTAATTGTTTTGCAAGATGCTCAATTGCAAGGCTAAACCCTGGAGCTCGAGGAACTTTAATCAAATCCAAATTATATTATAGACATTTAATATAAATAGTAGAAAAAAAAAGTTCCCTATAATATTATAAATTACACTGTTGTAGGCAAATTCTTCTTAAGTTAAGGTAAAGTCTTATTGTTTTGGCATGTTTGTATAAATACATCAAATAAAATTGTCTAGGGTCTTATTGAGTGACTCAATGTAAGTGCCTGTTTGGAAGTGAGCTGTATTGCTAACTTTTAAGAATAAATCAAACAAGTTTCACAGAGTAATTCAAGAGTAATTGAGAAACCTAGTATCACAATCAAAAGTGATGATTTGAATACTTCTTGTAAGCGTATCATCTTTTTAAAGAACGATTGAGCTATACTCGAAGTATCAAAAATCTTTTTATAAGGAAAGAAATGACTCATATTAGAAAACTTGTCAATAATAATAAACACAGATCCATACTACATTAGGTAGGGTTAAGCCAAAATAAAATTTATGAAGAAGTCTTCTCAAATATTATCTAGAATAGATAAAAAATATACAATTTTATAACGGACCCTTAGCTATTTGACAATATAAAATTGTTGAACAAATTTGTTGACATCCTTCTTTAATTATGACTAATAATATCATTCTTAAATAACAACAATTGTCTTATTACACCCTAGATGACTTGCAAGACTATCTCCATGCAAATTACAAATAATTTTCTCTCTCAATAAAGATTGAAGAATATAAAATTGGTTTTTATACATTAAATAGTTATTATAAATATTGGAATCATCTATAGATTTCCTTTGAATATATCTCTCTCAAATTGTTTCAAAATTTTCATTACACTCATAAAACTTACGAATAGATTTAAAACTCATTATCTCATTATTCAATATGAGTAACAGTGAAACTCTTCTATTTAAAGAAGATATTTTTTGCATGTAAAATGGGTAGTGGCCTGGCGGGGAATCTCGTAAACGAACTCAGTAGACTGAACCGGATGGGCTTGTTTTGAAGTACGGGTCAAAAGAGCATTAAAAAAAGGATGTTGGTTGAAGAAAAAATAGTCAATGGACTATATGTATAACATGGTTTCTCTAAAATAAACTCTATGGAGACTGATTTGCAATATTGAAATCTGATCAAAATTGTAACATAATGCATATTATGAGAAGCCCCTGTCCCATGATAAAACCGGACTTTGATATCAAATATAAAACTTAAGTTTAGAGCTAATCATTGTTCTTCCTTCTTTCACCAGGGTTCAAGTCAATTGTTTTTTTTTTTTTTTTTGTTTCAACAGTTCATTATTAGAGAGGTCCACCTCTGGCTCAAGCACATTAAAAGCCAGTTCACAATTTTAGGTAGCAATTGTAGTACAGTGGGCAGAATGCTCGCAAGATTCAACAAGAATTCTTGAAATCTTTCATCCATGGCCACAATTATTATTTCACTACCCTTCCCAGTCGAAAGTAAGTAAATGCCAGTATATGGAAGTAGTACTCGTTTAAGCATGACATAATACAGTTCACTATTCATTGCTTTCAGACTTCATAAAATTGATCCAGCCAATTCATTTTAGAATCATGGTCATTCTACAATAAAATATGGAAAGAATGCAATATGAATTATGGGCTTACCACCTGAGCACCAAATTGTCATGTACTTGAGTCGCACAAAGCTTTTCCATGAAAGCTGCTGCTTCTCATAGGATGAATCAAGATAATTACCGAATTTTAGGAGAACAATGAGCAGAAAATTGAAGTGCATATTTCTTATTTCTAAAATTTGGGAACCCCAAATTGAAACCTACTGCCTTTTGTAACAAAGGTCTTGTTTACTTCAAGAATTTCCTAGTTAGGATGTGAAAATTGACTCTGATTCTTCAAATTCGTCAATATACTGTTCACACAATCGTCCAAAGACTTTGCAGTGTGAACCTGATATAGCCGCCGCAACCTACCGTTCACACAACCGTCCAAAGACTTTTACAGTATGAACCTGATGTAGCCGCCGCAACTTACAGTTCACACAACCGTCCAAAGACTTTGCAAACCATTTGTCTTCTCCTCTTGTAGTATAAATACCTGCAAGTTATGTAACAAAAAAGAAAGAGAGAGAGAAGGGTGGTGTAGTGTGATCCTGTGTAAGAAAACTTATAGAGGTTACAACCTCTGAATATAAAGATCCGTTCCTCCCGTGGATGTAAGCAAATTGCCGAACCACGTTAAATCTTTGTGTTCTCGTGTGTGTATTGTGTGTATATTCATTAGATCCTAACAAATTGGTATCAGAGCCTGGTTAGAAACATACGTACCAGATCCGTCCGTTTCAGGGTCGTCGTGTGCTGCTGTGCCAGCCCATTCCGTCCGACCATCGTGCACCATATCATCACCGATCAGCCACAAGTTCTCGCTGCTGCAAACCAGGTCACTGCCCCAAGGTCGCACGAAGCAGCTCAGACACCGCCGGCCTTCCGCGCAGCAGCCTTGACTTGCCTGGACCTTCCCCACGCCATCAGACCGCTGTACTCCCAGCAGTTATTGTAGCTGTCAGACTTCACACGCCGTTGTCCAGGATGGCTGATCCAAAAGGAGCTGACACGCAACTTTCGACGTCTACCACCAGTTCGTGGCAAAGAAGCTCAATGTCAAATGCAAAATTTGATATTGAGAAGTTTGATGGTACAAACAACTTCGGCATGTGGCAATGCGAAGTCCTGGATCTGTTGTTCCGCGAAGGATCAGATATTGTATTGGAGCCTAAACCGGTGAATATTTCTGATGAAGATTGGAGCTATGTGAACCGTCAAGCCTGTGGCACTATTTGGTTGTGTCTTGCCAAAGATCAGAAGTATTTTGTCATGAAAGAAACAATGGCCTCAAGCCTCTGGAAGAAGCTGGAAGATAAATACATGACGAAGAGTGTAGAGAATCGGTTCTACCTGAAGAAAAAACTCTTTCGATTCCAGTATAAGAGAGGTATGCTTATGATTGAGCATCTCAATAATTTCAACAAAATTTTGGCTGATCTGCAAAATTTAGATGTTGATATTATTGATAAGGATAAGGTATTGTTATTATTAAATTCTCTTCCTGAAAGTTATGATCATTTAACCACTACCCTGCTGTATGGAAAGGATGAGGTTAAATTCATAGATGTTTCTAATGCTTTGGTGAATAATAAGTACCGGAAGAAAGATCAGAAGGACTCCAGAGAGTTGACACCAGAAGCATTGACTGTGACCCGAGGAAGAGAAGACAAAAGGAGATTTGGCAGATCTAGTGGGCGAAATAAATCTCGCTCAAAAACCAAAGGAGAATCAAAAATAAGCCTGGCAAAAGATGAATGTGCCTACTGTCACCAAAAAGGGCATTGAAAGAAAGAATGTCCAAACAGGGATAAATCTGCTGCAAATGTTGCAAAGGAAGCTGACAATAAAGAAGATTCAGCTTTCTCAGTTTCGCCTACAGATATCCAGGTAAACAAATGGATTCTTGATTCTGGCTGTTCTTATCATATGTGTCCAAACAGGAACTGGTTCACAAGCTTTCAAGAGCTTGATGGAGGAGTCGTGATGATGGGTAACAACAACACATGCCAGACAAAAGTAGGCACTATCCGCCTAAAGATGCATGACGGTACAACCAGACGACTGACAGATGTCAGATATGTTCCAGATTTAAAGAAAAACCTCATTTCACTAGGGGTCTTAGACAACAGTGGATACAAGGTGACCATAGAAGGTGGAGCCTTGAAAGTTGTACGAGGTGCATTTTTGGCAATGAAAGGTACTCGACAGGGAAATCTATATTTCCTAGATGGACATACAGTTACAGGAAGAGCAGCTGTTGCCAAAGCTTCTGACAACGAAGCACCTGATTCTTCCCAACTCTGGCACATGCGCTTGGGACATGTCGGAGAAAAAGCCTTGCAAAATTTGGTGAATCAAGGCCTACTGAAGGGAGCCAAAAGTGGAAAACTTGACTTCTGTAAGCACTGTGTCTTGGGAAAACAGACACGAGTCAAGTTTGGCACCGCCATTCATTCTACCAAAGGAATATTGGATTATGTTCATACTGATGTATGGGGACCGTCAAAGAATTCATCTTTGGGAGGTAAAAATTATTTTGTTACCTTTATTGATGATTTCTCACGTTATGTTTGGGTGTATATGATGAAACACAAGGATGAAGTTCTAGACATATTTCTTCGGTGGAAGAAGATGATTGAAACCCAGACCGGCAGGAAGATCAAGAGACTTCGCTCAGATAATGGTGGAGAGTACAAATCAGATCCCTTCAAGCAAATCTGTCATGAAGAAGGGATAATCAAACATTTTACAGTTCCTGGAACCCCACAACAAAACGATGTAGCAGAAAGGATGAATCGTACTCTGGTGGAGAAAGTACGATGTATACTTTCTCAATCTGGCCTGAACAAGGCATTCTGGGCAGAGTCTTTGATGTATGCCTCTCATATTGTCAACCGGTTACCTATTTCTGCACTTGATGGGAAATGTCCCAAAGAGGTATGGTCTGGACAACCTGTTTCAGATTATGATCGGATACATATATTTGGATGTCCTGCGTATTTCCATGTTACAGAATCCAAACTAGATTCTAGAGCCAAGAAAGCTATCTTCTTAGGCTTTAGTGAAGGAGTTAAGGGATTCAGACTTTGGAATCCTGAGTCAAAGAAGATCGTCCTAAGTCGAGACGTAACCTTTGATGAATCGGCGATGCTGCAAAGGACTACCACAAAAATGGAGAAAGAGAATCAAAACTCTTTCCAACAGGTGGAGTTTGAGACTCCAAAGGAGCCAGAGGAGTATCTTGATGACCAGAAGGATACCTCAGTTGAGGTGGAGGTTCCATCACCAGCACCAGACCAACAATCAGAGTCCATTGCCACTCACAGGCAAAGGAGGGAGATCTGGAAACCTACTAAATATACTGACATGGTGGCATATGCGCTGCCAGTGACAAAGGATGATATTCCCAACACCTTCAAAGAAACTGTTCTAAGTATGAAGAGTGATAAATGGAAGCTGGCTATGGATGATGAGATGCAGTCACTTCACCAGAATCAAACGTGGAAATTAGTACCACTTCCACATGGAAAGAAAGCTATTGGATGCAAATGGGTCTATGCTAAGAAGGAGTGTGCCTCTGAAAAAGGAAGCACCAGATATAAAGCCAGACTAGTAGCAAAAGGCTATGCTCAGAAGGAAGGAATAGACTATAATGAAGTGTTCTCGCCAGTGGTCAAACATTCGTTTATTTGGATCTTGTTGGCTCTAGTAGCTCAATTTGACTTAGAGTTAGCTCAACTTGATGTGAAGACAGCATTCTTACATGGCAACTTGGAAGAAGAAATCTATATGTCCCAACCTGAAGGTTTCAAAGTCACCGGGAAGGAGAATTGGGCTTGCAAGCTAAGCAAGTCACTGTATGGCTTGAAGCAGTCACCTAGACAGTGGTACAAACGGTTTGATAGCTTTATCCAGAAGCAGAAGTACACACGTAGTCAGTTTGATCATTGTGTTTATCTGAAGAAACTCCAAGATGGTACGTTTGTATATTTGCTCCTATATGTTGATGATATGTTAATTGCATCTAGGAGCAAGGTGGAGATTGACAGGTTGAAGGCTCAATTGAGCTCAGAGTTCGAGATGAAGGATCTTGGAGAAGCCAAGAAGATTCTTGGTATGGAGATCAAGCGTGACAGAGAAAGGGGCACAGTTTGGTTAACTCAGACTCAGTATCTGAAGAAAGTACTCCAGCGGTTTGGCATAGATGGCAAGACTAAACCCGTTAGTACTCCATTGGCCTCACATTTCAAACTAAGTGCATTAATGTCTCCAAATACAGATGATGATCGAAGACAGATGGATAATATTCCATATGCTAATGCTGTTGGAGCCCTAATGTATGCAATGGTGTGTACACGACCTGATATTTCACAAGCTGTCAGCATGGTAAGTCGGTATATGCACAATCCCGGTAAAGGACACTGACAAGCAGTTAAGTGGATTCTACGGTATATTCAAGGTACTATGGATATTGGCCTAAAGTTCCAAAAATATAAGACGATGACCAATCGTCTAGTCGGGTACGTCGATTTTGATTATGCCGGTGATCTCGACAAGCGTCGATCAACTACAGGTTATATGTTTACTATGTCAGGAGGACCAGTAAGCTGGAGATCAACACTTCAGTCAACTGTTACTTTGTCTACTACAGAGGCAGAGTATATGGCGATCACGGAGGCTTTCAAAGAAGTAATTTGGCTTCATGGGTTGATTGAAGACTTGGGACTTATTCAGGAGCATGTTGAAGTCCACTATGACAGTCAGAGTGCCATTTGCTTAGCAAAGAACCAAGTTCATCACTCCCGCACAAAGCATATCGATGTCCGGTTTCATTTTATTCGAGAAATTATAAATGAAAGAAATATTCTGCTACAGAAGATTGGTACAGAAGATAATCCTGCAGATATGCTCACAAAGATTGTTTCAGGAATCAAGTTCCAACACTATTTGGACTTGGTCAACATTTCTCGGAGTTGTGCACCTTCGGGTGCTTGATGCCTTTCGGGCGTATTAGAGGAACGGTGATCATGTTTGGATAAAGAATCATCGTCGAGGTGGAGATTTGTGAAAATTGACTCCGATTCTTCAGATTCGTCAATATACCGTTCACACAACCGTCCAAAGACTTTGCAGTATGAACCTGATGTAACTGCCGCAACCTACCGTTCACACAACCGTTTAAAGATTTTTGCAGTATGAACCTGATGTAGCCGCTGCAACCTACCGTTCACACAACTGTCCAAAGACTTTGCAGGCCATTTGTCTCCTCCTCTTGTAGTATAAATACCTGTAAGTTATGTAACAAAAAAAGAAAGAGAGAGAGAAGGGTGGTGTAGTGTGATCCTGTATAAGAAAATTTGTAGAGGTTACAACCTCTGAATATAAAGATCCGTTCCTCCCGTGGATGTAGGTAAATTGTCGCACCACGTTAAATTTTTGTGTTCCCGTGTGTGTATTGTGTGTATGTTCATTATATCCTAACATAGGACACAAGTGCTGATTGCAAACTTAAAGAGAAAAGTGATGACACCAATTTGGTGATGCAGAAAAGGCGTATTGCTTCTGTGCATAAGAAGCATAATGTATCTGTGCAATGGCACGAGTTTCAACTCTTGGATTTATTTTCCATGATACTTCAACAAGATAGGTCTCCCGTGTGTCTCAGCCTTAGCAATTCTTCATCTTCTTATTCTCTCTGCTCGGATTTACTACTTCCTGTGAAAGCAAGTAAATTCCTATTCCATGTTGAATACATGGTTTTAGATTTCAGGGGTCATGCTAGACTGAAGAAGAGAGCAAAACAGAGGAAAGAAACAAAGTTTTTTGCAACTTTTACATTGTTGATAATCTATGCTGCTATGTTCTCAAAGATGATTGGCCAACTTGTTAATGTTCTTAATGATATCAATGCAGTTGATAACTTATTCTGCTATTTTCACCAAATATGATTAGCCAACTTGTTAATGTTCTCAACTTGGCTCTGGTGCTCCTTTGCGTCAAACACAAACATGCAAATACACAACTATGAGTAGACAAAAACCAGAAGCTGCCCCAATTATTCAATCTGCAAAACTATTTGTTCATAACTCGATAGGTTTTTTAATGGATAAAAAAAAGAAAGAAAGAAAATTTGCCAATGGAAAAAATTTGGATTTTTTTTATTTTACAAATATGCTAAAGGGGACGATTGGTTTGGGTTGGTGGCTTAATATAATATTTATACTAAAAAAAAAACAAAATATACTGAATTTGTACAAAATATAGCAAATTTCATATTTTGCAAATGACTGCGAACCCACTGCACCTATGAGAACTTGCGGCTACATAATTCTGCTTTCTTTTATTTTTTTCCCTTTTTTCAGTTGAGCGCTTGACATTATGAACCAATTGCAATCTTCTGTAAGCCTAAACTGGTAGATTTTAAATGAGACTGAGGGCTCCCATTCCATAAGATGTAGTCCCGTAACTATTCATTCAATGGGATAAAGGGAGAAATGGGATACACTCAGATGATATTATTTTTAGATCAAAAAAATGTGACAGCCAGAATAAAATCATTGACTTCAAGTCCATTAGAGTAAAGGCCTCAGGCATTGACACTTGAAAATAATAACATTACTAGACGTGGACCTTTTTATTTAGTTAATTGATACCAGAATCCCACAGGTTGTTTTTGTCTCACATGACATAAGAGAGCACAGGGGCAGGACTCGGGGAGTTTTTTTGTTTTTTGTTTTTTTTTTTTGAACAAGGAGATGCTTTATGTTGCGTAATGAAGTGTGCAACAGGTGTACATGACCTCTCTAGTTTTAGCATCCTAACTTTAAGGGTTTCTTTTGCCGTATAAAAGTCTCCAATGTCATTCTTTGTTATTTATTTGTAGCTCAAACTTGAAGTCTTTGAGGTGAGCGTGTGGAGGGCCATTCATTAGATCTTGAATTCACCGACAAAACTTCTTATCATATTTGAAATAGAGTGAAGTCATGTTGATGTTAATATAACATCTAATTGAATTTTTTTCTTTTTGAAATATAAGTTTCTTGGCAAGAAATCACATAATTTACCACAAAAATGACAAAAAATGTGAAACAAGTTTATTTCATATTTTGATTTTTTTATACATATTTTGTCATATTTGTTATATATGTTATTATTTTTATTCTATATCTAATATCTTTTGAAAAAAAATTCAAAAAAAAATTTAAATTGAATTCAAGGGATATGATGCTCTGCAAACTCTTCATCTTTCTGTCCCAATCTCAAACCATCCTTTTTTTATTATTTTTTATTTGGCCTGAAATGGCGATGAAGAATGATAACTGGCCGTTTTTCAGTGGGGAATAAAGGGAAAAGCCTCCTCCCCAAAAATTATGCGACAATATCGTCTGTGTAGGATGTAATATAACGTAATAGAATATAATTGTTAAATAATTTCATTCCGCTCAACCGCATTCTATCAAGTATATTCCGCTCAACCTCTAGTATTCTTTGAAAAATTTCAGTCGCATTCTAGTATTAATTGACCAAAAAGAATATAAATAAATAAATAATTGAAACCAATTGGCGGTTGCATTATTGAATAGCCGAATCAGCCCAAGTTACCACACTACAAGAAATCGTCTTGGTGCGCAAAAAAAAAAAAAAAAAACCCACTTTAAATTTGCTTCTCTGAACTGATTTAATGTTTAATGGTCTTTCTTTTTTTTTTTTTTCCGGTTGCACACTTACAGCTATTCAGTTCACTAAAAGAATATGAAAAATTAGACGAGCATTCCAATGCATCTGTCTCTTTCTGGTAAAGGAAATGGAAAAACAAAATTGTTGTGTCACAGTTCCATACATTAAATTTATATTATACATAAAGTTAATTATTACACTAAATTTACAAATAAGGCAACTCTATACTACATGTATTTATCTCAAGTTATACCCATTGACACATTTTACATTGAAAATATTAAATAAATATAAATTTTTAATGCAATGGTCAATAAAAAAAATGTAATTATAATTGTTTTTGCATGTATTAGACCCTTTTTACATGTTTATTGTACCCGGATGAAGCGTTAGATTTCGTTGGCAATTGATCATCTGTCTGTCAGTCGTCATGAAGTATCGCATTACATCTACTATCTTTATTCAATTAACTCTATTTTTTGTACATGTTTTATTTACAGAGTTTAACTCGCGACCCCAATTCGTACAGAAGCCAATAAAGAGTACGTCAATCATTCAGTTCATAATAATGATTCTAATTCCTAACCAATATGAAACATTAAGGTGACAAGACATTACAGCTGTTTTCGAGTTCTGGTTGGGAAATTTGGCATCATAAATGTCGCATTAATTCGGTTTGGTGTCACAGTTTATGGTCTTAGACTGCATAACAAAGTTTCCACTCCACACACCTATTAATTCAACTACAATAATATTGCAAATATTCAACGTATCAAAAAATAAAAAATAAAAAAAAATCATATTCAAACCAATTCTTTAGTAATAATTTGATTAATTATTTCAAGCCTGTAATTAATTAATAAAAGAGTTAAATTCAGATAATTAATTATAATTTAAATTAATCAATTCAAAATTTCGGACGATTTGTTCTTAATTACATTGAATATCTAACAAAAAGAATCAAATTATAACAATAATTACACAAAAAAAGAAAAAATAAAATGAAAATTAAGAACAACATAAGGGCAACTAGAAATTACAATAAATATAACTGAATTATGGGGCACAACATTATCATATAAACGCATCACGTAAATATTAAAAGTAATTTAATTTGATTTAGTTGCAGATTTATGTAGTCAAATTTGCAACCAAACCATAAATCATGACTTCCCTAGATCACCAAATACACTCGATCCATTTCACAATGGTTTGGCGGTTTTGATTTGAACTCCATGTTTAGTGAAAGTATGGTTTGTAGTTATATGGCATAACTATAAAATTTAGGTCATTTTCATTTTTCATATATTGCTAATGAGCTACAATTATTCCTTTTTGTCCATAATCTACTGAAATATAAAGCGGACCAAACCAAACCAAGAAGAGAGTTTTTAAGACAGACAAAGAAGCCAAAGACACATTTCCTCAAAAGGAGGGGAAAAAAAAGAGGCCAAAGACACGGGCTTCTAAATCCATCGGACAATCAAAGAGAAACAACTGATTTAAATGGCTTCCTCGATGAAGATGTTGTCTTTGTTGGTGGTGATGGCAGTGGCTTTCTTTGTCGGCTCGACAACCTTCACAAGTGCACAAAACCTCCCACCTTGTGCAACGAAGCTGGCGACGTGCGCTGACTACCTCAACGGCAAGACCACGCCGCCGTCCAGCTGCTGCAACCCCGTCAAGGAAGCGGTGGCCAACGAGCTTCCTTGCCTCTGCAACCTCTACAACAACCCCGGTATGTTATCTTCTTACGGCATCAACGCCACTCAGGCTCTCCAGGTCACCCAGAGATGTGGAGTGAAAGTTGATCTCGGTGCTTGTAAAACAGGTAATTAAATTGTAAGATCTTGATGATTTCTGGGATGGAGTTGTTCACTTGTGACTAAGTGGTTTGGTAAATTGGCTATTTGACCCGATTTGAAGATAGAAATAAGAGAAATTTACAACTTGCTAATTTACGGAGAGCTTTGGTTTTATTCGTTAATTATTGTCAGAAATTTTACAGTCTTTTCTTAATCTGGATTCATAGTCATCCCTAGAGATGTGGATGTAAGCAATAATCTTCTAAGAAGAAAAAATAAATCTCACATTTTACTTAGTGTTGTAAAAATCTGCTTTGTCAAAAATAACTCGAATTAACTCAACTTTACATAACCCGTATTAATTAAAAAAATTAATAATCTATAATTAGTCAAGAATCAAAATATTCAAACCTTAATATTTTAAAAATTGATAAATTCAAAATTTTGATATCTTTGAAATTATATGAATCTTTAGGTACTAATAACCTAATATATTTAAAATTTTGGTAAATTTAAAGTCAGAGTAAAATCAACCCAAATCCGATGACCTGCTTGTTAGCCATCTCAGATTCTTTCTGGAGTCTTCATGTATGGACGTATGTTCTGGTTGCCAATTTACTTGGACATTGTTTATTAATTAGAATATATATTTTCTGCAACAGCTGCTAACGCGTCCGCGCCCACTAGCCTGCAGGCACCACCGGCTTCTGGTAAATTTCTCGTTTTCTCTCCCTTTTGGTATAAAATATTGTGTATGAAGATGCATTTTCTCTCTCAATGAAAGGCATTAAAAGGGTTGAGACCTGTTGCAAATTCATTTCACATAATTTTTCACCCATTGAACCTAAGATCATTTCTCATGCACCCTCCGGCTATTATTCAGTTTACGATTCCATTAAATGAATCACTTTGTCTCAAGTTGAGTACTTTTAAGTTGAAACTGATAATTGTAGATATGATTTGAATTCCTAACGATTTAACCATCTCCCTGGAACTTTTTTCTTTATATGTTCAACATTTGTCATTTCCTTTGAGAAGAGGTTATCATTTTCTTTCAGTTTGATTCGTTAATTGTTGTCAGAAAGTTTGCAGTCTTTTTCTTAATCTGAATTCATAATCATCCCTAGAGATGTGGATGCAAGTAATAATCTTCTAACAAGAAAATACAAATCTCACATTTTTCTTAGAATTGTAAAAATCTGCTCCATCAAAAATAACCCAACCCAACTCAACTTTATATAATTCATATTAATTGAAAAAAAAAAATCAATAACTTAGAGCTTGCCAAGGACAGAAATATGCAAAATTTAATATGTCAAAATTTTGATAAATTTAAAACTCGAAGTATTTGAGGCATGACCGGGCAAGCCAGTCGGGTCGGCCGTTTTTATTGTTTTGAGTAACATTGTTTGCTATGCTGTTTATCAGTCGTTTAGGAAATCTTGTTCTAAACTTTGGGCCTACCGAACTACTCGATTAACGCGCCATAATTGGTGTCTTGTGATTATAAATGTGGGATGATGTGATGCTTTCGGGGCCACCTATTTTGACTTGTAGGTACCAATAACCGAATTGCACTTGCTGGCGAAACCCCACTTTATATACCTTTGTCTCCATTCGGTTGCAAACAATTATGAATTTGTGAATTGGGATTGCAAAAGTGGCTAATCTTGTCCCCCGCCTTTGGCCCTGTTTCTCAAAAGTCTTGTAGCTGGAGAGAGCTTCCGCTTTTTTGTACTCGGGAGCAGTGCAATCCTAGGCTTGGAATTGGCCAAAACAGAAAAGTGAAAATGAGAGGAAAACATATGCGTGACTAAGCACTTCCTGACATTGCATTCAAGATAGGAATGAATTTCATTACACATTTGGATTATGGCTATGGAGCCTTGATGTTCTGACGACTTCTAACATTGTCATTGATGTGTTAAAACCTTTACGGCACTTCCAGGAAACGATGGCAGCAGGATGGCAGGGACTGGATTTACAAGCTTGGTTCTATTATTGGCTTCTTTCTTGTTCCATTAAGTCGCCTACATTCTTCGGAGCCATTTGGGGATTGAGTATCTACGAGTTCTGCATTCTCTTGCTGATGTATCTCATTTATTAGGGCTATGTGGGACTTTGTGTGAAACCCAGAGTAATAATATATGCTCGTTACTTCAAAGATTGCGTTGGTCATGGGAAGTAAAAATCTGCCTGACGCTAGCAGCACCACACACACAAAAAAATATATAAAAATAAAAAAATAAAAAAAAATCCAGTTTTAGAAATTGGGCTCACGGATTGGATTCAAATTGAAAGCATTTCGGAATCCGCATATATCCGCAAGAGAAAGCCGTTAAATGGACTTCAGGCCTGTATGGTTACTTTGTCTTGGCCCCTTAAATATGTATTATTACCATCATTCAATGTTTATTTGTATATTTATTATTAATTATAATTATATATTAAAAATTAAAAATATATAATTAATAATTATAATAAAATAAATTAAAGTATTTATATCTGAGACATATGGATTTAAGTTCATCCATATAAATTTACCGTAATTTTAATTATTCTGATCAAATAACTTCACATTTCATCTGTTATATTAAAAAAAAAAATGTTTCATATATCCGAAACAATTAAACTTATTTTTCTGATGAATAAAAAAAAAATAATTTTTAAGCTTCGCATTATATTTCTCTTCCATCATTTTTGATCGAATTTTTTATTTTTGTTCTTCTTATTTGGAAAAACGGATACATTCAAATTTGGGTGCGATTTTAGTAGAATACACCGAGAAGAAACAACCAATTTGAATGTATCCGTTTTCAATCCTAATATATTAATGTATTTTATAAATTTATATTTTTTTATATAATATCAATTTAACCAATTTAATTTTTCTTTAAATCGGTTCATTTTAAAAACCAATTAAATCTTTATTATCTAGTAGAAGAAGTTACTTGAAGAATCAGGCAAAACCTAGAGGAGCCGTGGAGGCGAAGTTGTACCACCGTGCGCTTCTCGTCTTCCCGGTTCGTAGTGATCTCATTCAATTTTCAACATTTAACGCGAAAAATGGATGCGGCGAAACTGAAAGAACTGAAGGTGGTTAGTCGAGCAGTGCAAGGCCAATCCTTCCATCCTCGACGATCCTTCCGCGATTACCTGCAGAGGTTTTTTTCTCTCATTTTCTCTTTCTTATTTTTCTTTTCTCGAAAACTCAAAAAAAATATATATATATATTTCAGTGTTGTTTTCTTGGATTTCGATAAGAAAACAGATTGTGTTTGAAGTTATTCGTCTATGTTGCACCATGTGCTTGGTTTTGATGCATGAGTACTTCTATAACACACATATTAAGGGCAATGTATTGTGTGGAGGGTCACAGTGGTCAAGGGAATATGTTGACAGGACCCTGAATTCATGGCTGCATTTAGTGATCCAGAAATCATGGCTGCTCTTCAAGATGGTAATCCCTTTTTTATTTTGGTTTCTTAGCTTCAAAATGAGCAGAGCTTTATCATTACTTAAAAATATTTTGCATTGTTGTCCTTTTCACTTTCACCTAGAATGATAGTTATTTTTTACAGTGTTCATGGTAAACAATATTAGAGGAATATTTATGCCCTAAAGTATGATTGTGGGATGTTAGGAACTAAATTTTCCCTTTTATGGGAATGGAATATTTTTGGAATCTCCAGAGTTGGATTTCCTCACCAGAAAAAGTATCTTAAATAGTCCTCTATGTTGGAATATGAGTGTATGACTTTTAAGAATGCTGCATCAAACCATATCTAAACTAGTTGAAATTTCTGATGCCTCCATACAAAATTTCCTACCAGATGAAATCTGTGATATGATCCTTATTGATTGCATTTAGTAAAATGTTTCATTGATGAAACACTACTCCTGTCACAGTAGGAGTATCATTTGGTCACTTCCACGCCCACCTTAGGTAGGTTGTAGGTCTATGAAGTCTTTTTTAAGAAAACATGGATTGTGATTTCGTGAGCTTATGATAGCTAAATGGAAAACCTTGCCGTGGTTCAATTTCACTTTTATAAACCCTTTTAGCCACTTTTTAGCAACAGACACTTTTATTTCCTAACTCTTCCAGTTGAACCTAAGCAGCTGATGATGTTTGTAGCCTGTTGGTTGCCTGATAAGACGGACATCCAGAGCAATCACTATCTGTTGGTGATTTTGAATTAATTCCATGTAGTAAAAATTTTAATTGCCCCTATACCTGCATAAAGAGAGGTGTATTCTTGTTTTTATGTACTCTTACTATACTGCTGATATGACCTTTTACACCCTCTGTGCTCTATCACTATCATGATACTTAGACTAGTGCTCAGTGTTCGATTGATACTCATGGTAGATTCCCCTTAGAATTCTGGTTTATGTGCGCATGCCTGATGATGGTTCTTATGCTATTGTATGACTTCTCAGTAATGAAGAACCCAGCCAGTCTTGCAAAGCATCAATCGAATCCCAAGGTTGCTCCTATAATCACAAAGATGATGAGCAAATTTGCCGGACCCCAGAAGTGAAGAGCTGTTGATGTTGTCACCATGCTTTGGAAGAATCCCTTGTACGTGCTCTGGTGTTAGTGGTCCACAAACCTTTCTGACCTTTTGGTGCTGGGCTGTCATGTTCAATGTTTCTTGATTCTGGAATTAAGGTTTTGTTTTAAATTTTGTCTAACAGATCAATCTCATAGCATGAAAACCAAAAAGTTCAACCTCTATTTTAATTCTTGACTAGTTTACTTAATGAGATTTAGTTTAATGGTACTCGTTTTCAGGATGAAGCTAATTAACCGAGAAAACGTATCTACCTCGACAAGAATCCTGATGTCGGTTTACAAGTACTCTACTCCTATTGGACTTTTTGGATCGAGTGACATAATCATTAACAGGGTTCATAAGTAAGCATATTATGTTTTATCGTGCACCCCAAGCCCAATAGTTCTAGCGGCCCAAACCCCAATTAGGTTCATCATCACCTTAGGCCTGGTGGCCCATGAGACATTTTCATTTTAGATCCATATTTTAGTGCAGTGAGATTTCGATTATAAAATCATTGGTCAAATGTTTTTCCGAGTATTCCAGTCTTTTCTTCTGTAGTTCGTTTATCTTCTAATACGAATGTGTGTAACTTTTGGCATTGACAAGGACAATACGCACAATAGGTGGGAGTTAAAACTTCCCTTTAGTATTGAGCTCACTCAATCGCTTTGCTTTCCCCTTTCCTTAAAGTGGAAGACATGTTTTGTGTCAAATTGAAGCGTTTATTATTATTATTATTATTATTATTATGATTTGTAACATTCTTCATTAATGGTTCAACCCTTTTTGTGAGATTAAAAGGTTCTACGGTGTATTGTATTGAGTGAATACATTATTTTCTTTCAACACTCCTACGGCTGTATATTTAAGTTCCTTCTTCAATGGGCTGACGAGGAAAAAATGACATCTGGCCCACTGGGAATAGCCCAACAGTGGCAAGCGCTTTTTGAGATGAGACACCAGTCAACGCGAGAATTCAGTTTGGGATATCATCGACCTCAATTTCTTAGCCGTCTATGATCATGGTTGGCCAAATATGAACCCCACCTTTACGATTGACCAGTTATTCATGTTATTATCAATGTAGATGATGAAGTTTCAATGCCACTGGCAAAAGTATGCATCTACATCTGCTTTAAATTTGGGGTAGACGGGTAGATGATGAAGTTTCAATGCCACTGGCAAAAGTATGCATCTACATCTGCTTTAAATCTGGGGTAGACGGGTCTTCCTCACCTTTATTCAACTCACAAAGTACATCTCCCTCCCATTTTCTATGTCCATCATAATTTTTTCATCATATGATCTTTGATTTGTCTTTCTAAGAAACAAAAAAAAGCTGAAAATAGCATGCCTATGCTTGTCCTCGAGGAAACTTCGTCCTCATATTATTATTCATTGAAAATACTACATGGACGCAGCTTTTTTTGTTCGGATAAAAAATTATCAGGCAGAATTTGATTATGATTATTTCTCTTTCTCCTCTCCAGTGCCCAGTTCTTTTAGGCACGGGGACCGAGGGTCCGAGTTCCTGTATCAACCCGTGCCAAGTTTTTTCTAATTTTTGCTTGGTATAGGAGCCTAGTGGAGGCGGGGCTAGATGAAATAGGAGAGTTGGGTTATTTATTTTTTTTAGTGGGCTAAGCAACACTCCCTCGCCCTCACGACAATGTCACATTGGTGACAAAATTTTGTACTTGTATTTTCTTTTTAAATTGTCATCCAAAGGCAAGGCTACAAAAGAAAACAAAATAACTTCATTTCAAATTTAAAACACTCTGAAATTTAAAATAGAAACATGCCTTTCCTTTTAAACGAAAATTTCATCCCAACACCTCCTGACGCAATGACATTTTATTTGCGTTTGAGCCACCCGTCTACCCGTAGACTTCTAGGGTAAATATGACATTATGGACTTAGGTTAATGTTCCCTGAATGACGCCTACATTACTCAAAACTTACGTAATGAGACAATGCAATGAATATCAAAAGGGACTCCACAACATAACAGTATTGTTATAGTCAAATTATTTGGGATTTTGTTGACACAACCTTTTGAGTTCCCATTTGGTGGTTCTTAAGTCGCTATAGTGTTGCCCGATGGTGTTTGAAGCATGATTATGCAATGTACCGTTTTGAGGCTCATCATCAACACAAGTGGAGCAACTTGAAGCCACATATCCCGCATCCCAATGGCTGGTTATAAATAATTAAGACAGCCAATATCGGTTAGCCCAGTTCATGGGATGTGGCAAAGTTTAATTCAGAAAGCAATAATATTTGCTACTCCAGAAAGAGAGGGGAAGGGAAAGCAAATTTGTCGAGCTTTGTCAAATTTGTCAAAATGGTAATAACTCTTTCAGTTGACATTGATGTCACAAACCTCTGTTGGACTCCACCACATAACATTGAGATGGCTAGAAAACTTTAACCTCATCAATTTTCTGTATTAATGTCTCCCTGTAAAGACAAATGGAGGTATAGTTACTTTGATGAAAATCCAGGTGCTTTGGTACAGATGAAAGGATTTTAGCTATTTATTGTTGTTAGAATCCTCTCGATTGTCTAGTGTTCTCTTGCTATCAATTTTTATTCTTCAATTTGTTTCTCCTTGGATATATGTGGGAAAAACGATGTGTATAAACAAGAAATACATTGAAGCAAATATCAAGTTGTCTGAACATGAACTTTCAACTGCTACGGCAGCGACAAAGCTCGACCGGACAGAATCAGTTGCACAAGCAACCTTACCCGCTCTTGTTAGGATGCCAAATTGATTCCAATCGGGTAAAAAAAAAAATAAAAAAGGCAATTATAAGGATATAATTAAGCAAGGTCAAATAACATTTGTCTGTAAATATCCTTTTTAGTCGGTAAATTTTTTAATTGACCCCGTTATTTTGTTCAGTGGGTGTAGGGTTCTTTGTCATATTACTGGGGTAAAGTTATAAAAGCTTAAGACTCGGACCATACATATAAAGTAATTTTATTTATTTATTTATTTACTTTTAAGTTCAGTGACGGCAATTGCCCATGCTGGACTATATATACATCTAACCATATTCGGGACTAAGTCTCTCTATGAAAGATTTTAAGGATGCAATCTCTTACTTCGGTACGGCGCATTCAGGATTTCGCTGATGTAGTGCTCCTAGCAAACGTTCCCGTCCCTTTCTTTCTTCAGGCATGTTTTGGAGCATCCCTTGTGTATAAATTTCAACAGTCGGCAATTAAAGGCAGAGGAAATAACAAACATCTAGACGTTGAATCTGAGTGATCAAGATTGGTCCGAACGTTCGCGGATCATTTGAGGAAATTTCCACACTGAAGAACTAAAGACACATGTTTAAGCATAGAGACACAAAGTCAGAGACAAGAAATCGAATTATATGTGAATATGCTTACATATCATACAATTTAATGAACGTCACAAGGTCAAGTTATTAAAATGAATTTTGACATGGAGAACTGTCGGTAAGACTAAGCGTGCAAGAGAGTAACAGAGGGCTATATAGGTTAGTCATCAAATTCTCTGGATGTCGTGTGATTTCTATGTGATGGTTAAAAAAAAAGATTCAAGGGTCATGTTCAGATCAAGATTTTCAGGTCTTCTACAAGACATCGAATTGGATTTGGGCTCATGTATAGAACAATCTACAAATTATTCCAGAAGTTCAATTTACGTGCCACAAGCACCGTGTCAAATGAAAATTAATTAAATAAAGAGTTTAATACGACACAGTTGAAGAAATAAGAATAAGATATTATTGAAATACAGTTGAATTGTGAGATATACGTATCAAGTGAAATTTCATTCTTGCGTTAATGAGTGTGTCTATTTACTGTATTACTCGCATGTTTTTCTAAGATAAATTAATTATGACTTAAACATTGGAAGTGCTGAGATAATTTCTTGTGGACAGCATCTGAAAATGTGCTTTAGATTGTATCTGCTTAGCAAGATCTCAAATCCAATGTGGACATGTGGTTTAAAGAAGAACAAACAAAGGAACGAGTATAAATACAACATATTATTCCTTGGAAATGTCAGTGGTTAATGATGATTGGACTTGAAAGGTAAGGAGTATTAAAGGGATAGAAGGAAATATATATATATATATATATATATATAGATAAGATGAGACACGCTCATTTAGTTTGAGTTGCTAATCTTGTCCAATAATAAAATCAGTGGATGAAATAACCATAGTTAGCTTAATGGGTGTTTATTTTAACTTTTAAGGGGGGCTGATTGCTTTTCAGTTTCAAACAGCATGGGCAAAGTGTTTGATAAATTTTTTTAAAGCCTGCTGTTTGCTGACAAGTCTCCTCAATAGTAGCTGATCCAAAAAATAGCTTTGAACTACTTTTTAGATAAAACAGTTGCTGATTGATAATATCTGTACTGAAATACCTGTATTAATGTTAGCTAAGCTCTACCTCTCTTTATATGACGTGCTGCCCCACTCTCGACGATTACGGAGAGAAAAAGTAAAAATCAGTTTATATGGTTTGTAACGCTAATAAGAGGGAGAGACAGAGAGAAGCTAGAAGAAAGAAAGAAAAAGAAATCAAGAAAAATTAGAGAAGAAGAGGTCTTCATTTCATGTGATTGAACACAACTGGTGTCTCAGAACCATTTATTTTTCTTAGCATCTGATTGCTTGCATGAAATTGACTAATTTTTCTTGAAACTGAAACAATACAAGAATGATGTGCAATGGGGTTTCCTTTGATAGGCACGAGTAATATAACATGCTCCTTCATTCACGACCACCTCCTGGACCCCTCCCCCCTCCAAAGTCTTTTCTTGCTGTGTCTAACATCTTTTTTTCTGGTTTGTTTTTTTGGGTACCATTGGAGGCTCAAAGCCAAAATGTCTCATATTTTTCTTTTTGTACTTGTACAAGACTGAATTTTTTCTGGGCGTCCTTTCATGTAAGTGATCGAATAAGATGTCTTCTCTTCCTATGTCTTAAGCATTTGCATATACATGACTGCACATACATCTAAACCTATGTTTATCTCTGTTCAAAAAAAAAAAAAAGAAAGACATATGCTTATTTGTCTCTCTCTCTCTCTCTGTTTTTTTTTTTGGTACATCACAAAAATGGCTTCTCCATATGTTTATCTTCTTTTTTCTCATATAATCATTTTATTATTTAAATAATACAAAAATATCAATTTAATTAAATATTATAATTTTATTTTATTTATTAACAATAATAATTGATAATTAATAATAACAATTTACAATAAAAATCAGAAATAATAATTAACATTTAGTAATAAGCAATAATAATAATAATAACAATAAACTAAAGAGATCTTTAGTAATTATTAATTAAAATAAATTTGAAATTGTGTGAGTTTTATGCATAATCTCAAGATAAAATAAAAGAATAAAATTTGAGATTTAGAATTATTGTACACCCTTTACTCTTAGCCATATAAACACTTGAGTTTGTATAGACATATACAGGTTCATCAAATAGCACAGCCTTTGTGCTTTGATGATTTTTTTCCATCTAAGGTTAAAACTCATATTTTGTGAAATATGAGTGAGATGAGATTTGAACACCCCAAAAATTCTGCTCTTTGCAACCAACGAAACTGAATGACGACTCTATTTGACAAAATAATTGAATTAAGGTGAGTCTCAAGTTCAAATCTATCATTGTTGAGCGCCAATATTTCCTCTTTTATTTTGTCCGTGGGGCTGAGATTCACCTGTTACATGAGAGCACATCAGTGAACATCCATTGAGAGGATTGTTTAGAACTTCAATTTTGAATACATCCCTTTTCTATTCAAAATAGTTGATTGAACTGCGATTTGAGGCGCCTTCATCACACATGGTGGAGGAAAGGGCTCTATCTCGTTAGAAGGAGTGAGCTGGCTTTTCGTATTACTATTGCGACATATGAATTCCTTGACTTGAATTGTACACACAGAATTCCTCTGTACGCACATGCCTACGTTTCGTAGGTTGCAATTAATCGTGTCTTCTGTCTTTTATGCTTTTATTTTAATTTCTATTTGTCGTGCTTTTTTAGGGTGGTTGTTTATAGATTAGCTCAAAAACCACTTTGCATGAGTGATTGTTGCTGCCAAAATATGATATATTCGATGAATAATAATAAACTTTGGTACAAAAAGGGAATTTTTTAAATAATTATTCAAGATATCCGTCCAGGCAGCTTTCATTTATGATGGATTGGGATAATGATTAAAAAAGTTCATACATAGAATCTTTATGTATTCTTTTTTTTTATATAACTTTTGATCATCATGTATTTCGTTATTAAGCTCTAATTTTTTCTTTTAAATTTTTGCACTAACTTGCATTTATAAAATAAAATAGAATAACGGTTAAAAAATGTATAGAATCTTTATATGTCTTTGCTGTTAAGTTCTTTTAAAAAAAAAAAAAATTTCTATCTGCTTTTTTCCCCAATTCTCTATACTTTTTCTCTCTACATTGTTTTTCCATCTTGCAACTGCCTTATGTATTTCATGTCTGAAAAAAAAAAGTGTGTCTCTATAATAAGTCCATTTTTTGATGTTGCGATCATGTGGTATAATGTATTATCTTCTCATACGGAGTCCCTCTCAATGGTCCCACTAGGATTAGATGACATACAATTTTCTTATGAAATAATCGTCATTCTTGGTCAATAACTTGGAAAAATAGTAAACGTTCATTTTAATTTAAAAAATTAGTCCAACACTCAAAGATGTCACAGTAGTAATTCCAGTTGCAAATTTGCCTGCAAGTATAATGTGAGGTTTCACGGGCTAGAATTCTTGTGCTCTCCGATTTCAGGGCAGAAAGCTATTGTTCATTCAACTCTAATCATCCTATACTCCATGAAATGCTAAGAGCCTGAAAAGGTTGATCCTGACGGCTGGTAGTGTGAGAATCATCAATTCAGAAAGACATGATTAATGGGTTTAATTTAACTTTCAGTCGTCTCACTCTCACAAACTCAATCAACAAGCTGATGACAGCATGATTCATACATTATCCGACTACCTATATTTTGTTGCATCTAAAGGATATACCAATTAGATAAAATACATTTCAACGGATTTTATCGATGAATCCAAGGGCTAGCAAACCTCGTTAATGCTCATTTATGACTTATCACTTCTAAGCCACACATAAACGACAAACGTAGTGATGAAGAAATGAGTGACGAAATGGTTGAGGATGCTTGCAATCAGGGAGTGAGATTGTGTAGGAAAATGGGAATTCCCCCCCCCCCTTTTTTTTTGGCTTTCCCATTTTTAATTATTTGGGTGCTTAATTGCCCCATGCTTTGGTCACCCATCATCTTTTACTTTCACTCATTTTCTACATCAGCAGTTCAGCACAGAGCAGAACAAGCCATATATTCTAGGTCCCGTGTCACTTTCACAAACCAATGGTGGAACCCGTAATCTCTCTCTCTCTCTCTCTTTCCATAAGTGTACTTATATTTATATATTTTCCGGGCACTCCATGATGGCATTATATAAAGGTGGGTGTTACAGGCAGTATTTGTGAGATTTCTTCTTCTTCTTCCTCTTCTTCTGTTTTTTTTTTTTAAATTTTCCATTAGCCACACTTGTATTAGTGTGGGTATGGGCAGACAACCTTGTTGTGACAAACTAGGGGTTAAGAAAGGGCCATGGACAACTGAAGAAGATAAGAAACTGATCAACTTCTTTCTCACCAATGGCCAGTGCTGTTGGAGAGCTGTCCCTAAGCTCGCCGGACTCCGGCGATGCGGCAAGAGTTGCCGGCTCCGATGGACTAACTATCTTCGCCCGGACTTGAAGAGAGGGCTCCTTACAGAAACGGAACAGCAATTGGTTATTGACCTTCATGCTCGTCTTGGCAACAGGTTGATCCTCTTTCTTCAAAGTCATTGATACATATGATGGATGATCATGCAATAAAAACATATATATGCTATTTTTTTCGTATGTTTTGTCAATGGTAAAAGCAGGTAATGCAATTTAAGTTTAAGCATTTGGCAATCAAACTCGCTATACCTGACCATATTCAAACCATCTCATTTGAAAGTAGGTCTGTGCATAATTAGGAGTAAAAGACACCAGATTCCCATATTGTGGGATCTGGGAAAAGTTAGATGCACATACCTTATTTATAATTTTAAGTGTGTTTCAGTTTTTTCTTTTTTCCCTCTAAGTACATCTGAGGGAACAAAAGACTCCATACATGACATAAGGTTCAATTAAGAGATTGCCAAATTCGAAAATGATACCGCCCCTTTCCAGAAAATGCTCTATCTGATTTTTTTTTTTTTGACTCATTATCTAGTTTAGAAATCAGCTTTCTAGAAGTGATATAGTATTCTTATCAAGCAGACTTAGCCATTTGCTCTGTTAAGTCCTATAGATTCCCCAAAACAATACCAAAATATTTCCTCTCGTGATTTTTAGCGTCGGTTTTTGATGTATTATTTTCACATTGTTATATGTAGATGGTCCAAAATAGCGGCAAGGTTGCCTGGAAGGACTGACAATGAGATAAAGAATCACTGGAATACTCACATCAAGAAAAAACTTCTTAAGATGGGAATTGATCCTGTGACACATGAACCCTTAAACAAAGAGGCCAAACCTGTTCAAGAAGTTGCATCTCAAGCTGATCTTTTAAAAGAAAACGGGAACGATCTGAGGCAAGAAAATGAAGGCACTGCTAGCTCTGAGGATAACTGGAGCTCACCAACTGAAAATTGTTCTACGGATGAATCGTCAGCTTTAATAGATAACATTTGCAGTGATGATACGTTACTGAATAGCCTGTGGATCGATGAGCCTCCTCTAGTTGATGCATCGTGGAACAATATTCCTCTTGCAGCAGAAAATACTAATAGCCAAATGGGTAATTCATCCTGGGAGGACAACTGTACCTGGTTATTGGATTGTCAAGATTTTGGCATTCATGATTTCGGGTTTGATTGTTTTGATGAAATCAAATTAAACACGTTCGGTGTGGAAGATCACAAGTGCTAGCAATGTTCATACTCTAATTTGTATGGTAGAGGAAAATTCTTGAGTCTAATATGAATACGTGACCAAAGTACCATGTGTATATGAATTTAAGTCCTTAATGTGTTTGAATTCTGTATGTTTTAGATCATGTATAGAAGGACAAGTCTTAATATAAGAATAAAAATACTCTATATTGACTTTGAGGTCAATCGTTCAAGTGGAAGGAACTGCCTCTTTATCAAAACAAAAATAAATTTACATCTGAGCTTTATTTAGACTCCACTTTATAGGAATTATTGTGAGTTGGTTCAAATAAACCTGGCTTTCTAAAGAGATTTCTCACCCACCCAGTCAAACAGTGGTACAAATCAAGCAGAAATCCTTAGAATGTGACATTACTTATTTGGTGTCTCACAAATTTGTATTCTTGTATGCAGGAGCTAGTGTGGTCTTCACAAAATGTTGTTAACATCTGTATTTACGCATCAAGAGAAGTAGAAAATGTTTTTTTTTTTTTTTTCTTCTGTAGTGAGTATGGAGAAAAAGTAAAGCAATAATTTCATTTCCTAATTGTGCTATCGGATATGGTCCCATGGAGTTGGGGATGGGAAAGACAGAGAGCGACAGAGGAGCTGCTGCAGACATTTTCTAAGATGATGGATTGTTTAAAGAGTGGAAAATGGCATAGTCGTCCTTATAGTTTAGTGGGTTCCATGTAGTTTATGCAGACGATAATGAAACTTGATACCTTGCCATCGTCGAGGGGATCCTTGGGAGGAAAAGGGATTTAAATAAGAGGGGACAAAAGGAATCTGATCAAGCTGTGCTCACTAATTTAATTGCACTTTAAACAGTAACCCCATCATGGCATATCTTAATTATTATTATTATTTTAATATATCCATTACCTTTGGCTCTTAGTCTAGTTGATCAATAAATTTCTAAAAAATGGGCACGTTTTCCATGTATAAGCACAACTTTCCTGCCGGCTCAAAGTCAGAAGTTATTTTATATGTGATCTCGGATGATGAGGTCAAGAATCAAGATCTTATGTAAGTAGCAATTGCAAGCAGTAGTAGAGAAGTTTGAGAGACCTTTACCTCATATTCTCTCGATCCTTGAGGTCACGGAGTTCGTCTTACGAAATGCAAGGTAACTTGGGTAAATTTTTAGAGTTTCATTGTAAACGGATACAAGTGGACACATATTCATATCACTTAATCATAATTATTCATTATGATATATAAAAAACATATCAATTACAATAAACAGTTATATATAATTTTATATTTATGTATTCATATTCACTCTTATTTATTTATTTATATCTCTTTAACTTTTTTTTTTCCGATTCTTTTATTTCAATGTGATGAGATCAGATGGAGTTGTGAATGCAGTCATTGAGCTACCCCAAATGAGTTTTCAAAACTCCAACTAGATTATAGGATGAATGTTAGGTTACCTTGTAAAAACACGCTATGTCAAAAATCATCCCTCTTTTGCAAAGGTGTGTCAATGGTGGTTGAAAGGGTGACAACAACAAATAATCTTGCCCATCAAAGAAACACTAAACTACCCATAGCTAACTCTCCTCCAATTCAAATGGACCGAAAAAAGAGTTACTTAACTACAAGTCCTATACTAGAAAAGATTACTAGCAAGTTGAACAATCATAAACTTAAATGCTTGCCTCAAAGTAAAACTTCTTTAGTCCATAAGCTGTTATCCTGCTAGATGAGATATAAAAGTTCTGCTGTCCTCAATCTCCAGTTTCATCATGAAACGTATACACTGATGTAAGTAAAGACTCGTGATTCAGTGACATTGGAATTATTTACCATTTAGTGTATTGAAAAACAAGGTAACGTTTGACAAGTGTTTTGGAAGTTATCAACAATTGATGCGATGAGATCTTCTTTCTTTATCTCCATTGAGACGGAGGGGGACAATGGTGTCTCAAAAGATATGTAATTGATTCTCAGTTTACAATATCTATCCGAAAATTATATCATTTTTCTGAAAGAAATGCATATATATTATGCCAATGTTTGACCTTGCTTCTATTTTGTAGTTATTTATGTTCAATATGGAATCAAGTAGAAAGTATTAGGGGCACATGCCCCCACTAAAATTCGAAATTTGGTTCTCTTTTATTGCTATTTTCTATGTTTGTTCCCACTAAAATTTTAATTTTGCCTCACACATTTTTTTTGTATTACTGAAAAAAATTCCTGGTTCTACTATTGGTTATATTACACCCACATAGGTAGCACCATCAACTCTATATTATGTTTTGTGCACAATCTTAGAGGCATTTTGGATCAATCCCATGAATTTTTGGCATATATAAACCATTTATCTTTTTTTAGACCGGTAGGATTTACTTGCAAATACATAAAGTTGATTGTAGTAATAAAATATACTAAATATTTCAAATATAATATTTACAGAAAATAAGAATTTAATTATAATTTATACTACTACAAAATTAAATGAAATTGTTAAAAAAATTTTAATTTTAGTAAAAATAATAAGATTAAATTAATTGTTAAACTAACAATGTAAAAAAATTTGAACAATCAAATTAAGTACTAAATCTACAAAATTTCACTCAAAAGGAAATGAATCATATTAGATTTTATAGGTTTACAATTTAAATGTTAATTTTTACTTTAATAACAAGTATTTTTTATCAAGTAATACCTATCATACCTAATCTATATATGATCATCTGTTAATTTTATGCAATTATATAAATTTATTCATATGTTTATCTTAAAATTTATATATTCATTTACTTAATAATATATAGTTGTATCTCATCTATCAATCTCAAGACAATCCAAAAATCAATTTTATGGTAATTAAATATAAAAATATCAATAAATTTCAAAATAGATAAATCAAATCATTACTCTTATTAAATAATTCAATCAATTTTAAGAGTTTGAATAACTCATAAAAGGCTAAGCAAGTTAACTTCAAAATAAATTATATCCCTTCACTCTAATTTAAGATTTTAACTATATATACCAAAAATTACAAACAAATAAGTATCTCACATCTCTAAAATTATATTAAAAGGAAAGAAAGAGATAAAAAAAATTCTTGTGGACGTTAATGTCTTTAATGATGGTACTAGAGCCGCTACCTTTGACTTGAGTTGTTCCTTCTTTTCATAATCATTTTCTTTCTTTTGATTCCAAAAATCTTTCCTTTCTTTGTCCTTTTAAGTCATTTGTCATTAAGATATTTATAGATCTCCCTTAAATTGACTAAACTATCCTCATAATATCTCAAAAAAATTACGTAACATTTAAAAAAAATATAACTAACTAGCATTAATTGCACCAAACCAGCATGGTTCAATCAATTTTGTAGTATTATGTATACAATATCCAATTAATTCACCAATTGGTTCATAAACCAACACTAGTTATCCTTCTAGTAACAAACTAGTCCTTTAACTAATTTTACAACCAATCCACACCTTCTTCTTTGTTTTAGACTTCACTTCACAATAGGTTCAATTCACTACTTGTATTACTTCATTGTTTTGATTCTTTACCTACAATACAAAAAAAAATTACAATTAAAGTAAAACTTACAAAAATTATCATAATTGCACAACATCAAGGTTAAAGTTTAATGTAAAATTTGTGCATTTATTGAATCTATCAAATTCCCTCATATTTGACTCATTATTTGTTCTCAAGTAATTGTAAACTATAAATTAGACATGCACAATATAACTTACATGAAAATTCACCTGAAATATAGTTAGCCCAAACTCTTAAATTAATATCTCATTAATATATAATAATATTAATCTAAAAGTTTTGTTTAATATGTCACTAGTTAATATCAATCAATAGCCTCTTTGTTCTTTACCCAACAACTAAATTATAATGGATGTGGTAGTAAAAAATTTTTAGTACTTAATGAAAATGCTTAATGAAAGTCATTCAATACACTAATAATACATAATTTATCTTCAAGTCTTATAAGAATAAGTTTTTCACCTCCCTTTATCAAGGCAAACATAACATAGGTAGGGATTAATAGAATTATGTTTTAGATAAATCAAAGGCTACAACAATATTCTTTTCTAAGCAAAAATTTGCTTTTTGACCTAAATGTTATCATTTATTATGATGGTATCTAATTACTACTTCACAAATCAGATACTAAAATACTTTGCATACTCATGATTTGAACAACCTTTTGACATGAAAATCAATATTTATGATACTAACCCCTGTTACTCGATCACTCTTTTTTCTTTTTTTCATTTTAGATCCTTTATATAACTCATATTATTGTAATGGTAATAGTCATATTTTGAAATTCCAATGGTTGTATTTAGGTTCCAATGTTTAATTTTTGTTTAATGCATTAAAGACATTTTGGTCGATTTATGTCAATAATAATAACATTTTTTCAATTATATCAATATTTTTTAACGAAAACTGAACAAAGGGTGGTTTTTGTCAACGGTATCAAACATCAGAATACAATGCAAATTGTTGCATTTAATAAATGAGGGTGCGGCCAGTTTACCGTGTACTAAACACAGAATTCTTTTTCATAAAAAAAAAAATTATATTTAACATATTATAGTACGAGTCATGTAACAATTCACCCTGTATTTTGAAAATGTAATAAAAAATATAATTTAACAAACTAACGGAAAGATTGAAATTACTAATATATTCCTTTTATTAACCCAAAATATAATATTCTACACTCTCCACTCAATCACTGCTCGCTCCCTTCTCTTCCTTGCTAGCAACCCACGGTTTATCCCAGCGTACAACAGATGTAGTGAGAAACTTGGAAAAAAGAATGTTCCTGATGTACACTTACTCTGTGTGAGATTGGGCTCACGTATCGATGATTGAAATGTTCGTCCCCGACCACAAGAAATCGTTCAACTTCCGCGAGTTGTCTGCACACTAAATGGAAATCATGTATCTCAAATGCAGTTCTTTAGTGCCAATGTTGTTATCTGCATATGCATACTGTGAGTATTGCGAGGATGCTGTGAGATTGTTCTGTGAAACAAGGAAATTGGTTTCCTTCCACTTATTTATTTATTTATATTTTCATCTTTGGAAAGAATCAGATTTACTGCATCCGTCTTGCTCTTCATAACAACACGGTGGATGAACCGAAATTCCTAATTTTTAGTGCCCATGTCAGCTCCAAGATCCTATGCACCCAAGTATATTGAGCAATACAAAAAACATGCAGTGATTTTCGGTAACATGACTGGATAGGTACAATGAGTTTTGAAGCCTCTCCCAAAGACCAAGTTTGTTTTTAATAAATTAAAGGGTGATTTAGTCCTTTTATGATATTTATAATAGTATTTTTTTTTTGTAATTTGCTATAAACATTTTAACAAAAAATGCTAATTGTTGCATAAAATGAATGTTAATATGTTTTCTTATTATATTTTAAGATAAAAAAATGTGAAACGTTATAGGGTTCAAATTAGAGTATATTAAATGTGAAATTGACCAAAAAAAAAAAAAAGGAGAAAGTTTGACAAATTACCAAATAAGTTGTTCCTTAAGTGTTTTAAATTAAAATCATGAGTTCTTGTTTATCCGTATGTTGAACCAACTAGAATATTTAGCATCACCCCTTCTCGTTGGGTATCTAATCACATATTTTCTATAAAATAAAGAGAACATTTATATTTTAAAGTTTAATAACTATAAATTGTTTTCGTTCGTCCGTATGGAATGCCCGGGAGGACCAATGACTACACTGATTATACTTCATTTTGATCACTCATGGAAACTTAGTAAGCATTACAAAGAACATACTTTTATAACAATTTAACCTGCACAGTCCAAAGGATTAAGAGAAGAGTAGTAGGAGTTAGTAGTTGAAATGCTGACCATAAAAAATAAGATAACCAAATTATTGGAGCCTCAGTTTCGCCAATATAAAAAGGCCCCATGGAATGCTGAAGGTATCGCACTTCTTTTTTAAAAAAAAAATATCTATTAGACTGTAAATTATGTAATTAGGGTAATTTTTTATGTTTATAGATTATATATTTATTTCTAAAATTAAAATCAAATACTTTTAAAATAAAAATCTAAATTTTCAATTAATGAAGTGTCATCACACTTCAAATCCACAAAAATCTACAGTATTTTTCCCTAATTTTGAGCGAAGCTAACCCTTCGTTCAAAACCCCAGCTCTCGTGAGCGGAATCTCCAAGTTTGTGCAAAATCTCCATTTTACCATTTTATTTAAACTTACTTCTACGTCCCTCTCCTATTTCTACCTTTAGTGTCAAATCTGTTCTATACCCTTTTTGCCTTCTGAAATCTCGAGGACAAGCTTTAACCTCTTACGCGGCTTAATATGACTGGGGCACTAATTGTGCAGCTTCTGTGTTGCTTCTCAAGTGAAGCTATATATATATATATAAAGCATTTCCATCTCCATGTCATAATTGACTTAGTCAACTTCTTATTTTACTCTCTCTATAATTTTATCTTCACATCTCTATTTTTAACCAAAGTAGTATATATGAGAAAAAAAATAGTTATATCAATTTTTTAGATTTGGGATACTACATAATAACTTAAAAAAAAAAAAAACAACTTACCTTATTCTCTTGAGTATTTATTTGTGAGAGTTCTTCTATAACTCTAAAGTAATAAGATTGCCCACTTGTTTGCTGATTATCAGATCAGCAATTACAACAATTGAGATAATTTTTATGTTAATATCCCAAATACATTTTTTCTGATCCAAAACAAACTGCTTTGAAAGTAATTCTTCTTATACTAGATCTTGTAAAGAAAGATGCAAGAGTAGTATTCTATGCTAATAAGAAGACGAGTGATCCGAGAGTTGTTTAGAGTCCGAAGTTGGTGTCTGTGGGGCATTTGATAGTGTTGAGAAACTATGTTTTTTTTTTAGTTATAATTAAACCAGCTGGTTAATTAGTTAATCATGTTTTGTAAGTTTAAATACTGTATTTTGGGATCGACCCATTTTTTTAATGAGATGTGAGGATTATCTTTACTCTTTCATGTTATAGTTTTGGTTATGTTTTTTAGCTTTAAATATCAAATCTGGGATCTGTGTTTATCTCTACTAATATCATGTTATATTTTTACTCCAAAAAAAAAAAAAAGAAGCTAAAAGAATTTTAACCTAAAAAGATAATCACATGATATACGGCCAGTCTGCTATGGGTAGCATGACCAGCAACACTTTGCCAGCCACGCAACGGTACAACCGATCCAAAGAATGTACTATCCTTGCTATTCTGAGAGCCACATAACTATCCTTGCTATTCTGAGAGCCACATAATATCTTCTAAACACACCAACATATCCAAGACCATGAAATTCATCGTGCTCAAGTTGTGTCAATTCGGAAAGAGCGACCAGCTACATGTATACGGCTTGAGGAATTTGGATCACAGAAATTGTTTGTCGTTCTCGAGTAGCAAGTTCCAATGGTCATCCCCTTAATATCCCTTCAACTTAAAAGAAAAAACGAAACAAAGCATGCCACAAATTATTAAAAATAAATATATAGAATATTAAACAAAATAATATGCTACAAAATATCACAAATAAATATATAAATTATTGAGCAAAAAATAGTTTACTGATCGAAATCACACCACCACCAAATAGATGTGCAAAGCTACGATCATCAGCCGGGGTCCTCGCCAAAACGACACAAGGACACAAAAGAAAGGAATCAACAATAGGATTATTCTGGAGAAAGTCTTGAGGTTGAGGGCTAGCCATGTTGGCTTGAGGATCAGCTTGAGCATCAGCCATGTTAGATGTATTCACTTGCTACACACGTGCATTCGTTTGATTGGAAGAAACCTCAGGGTAAGAATTTGGATTTTAGGGAGAAATTTGGGATTGTTTTGAAACTGATGACTCCTCTTGTTGCAATCCCCATGCCAAGGTTATCTAATCCAAAACTCTATGCGTAGGTTTTGTGCAGAGAGACAGCAAATGCAGGTCAGGTTTCGTGTAAAAATAATCAGTGAATTGAAAATGGGCTAGTTGTTGGTTGTGTTTTTCAATGACGAGAACCTAGGATTTAGAATTATGAATTTGAAATAGATATTGAGAATTGGGGATTGAAAGTAGGGTTGTTGTAAAAATAAAGAGATATAATTGATCGCTTCGAGGGGATCGACTTCCAGTAAATTAAATACTTTGAAAATCTTATTACTTAATTAAATTTTAACTCGTATTACAATTATATAAACTTGACAGATATAATCTAATTTTATTAAGGATATAATCTATTAATTAGAAAATAATAAAAAAATAATTAATAATAATAAAAAAAAATTATAACAGACACAACTCATGAGAATGTATTCATATTAATCATGAGATCGTATCATTCAAGAAATGAATAATTGATGGGTGGATCATGTTTTGGCGTTTTCACTTTTTTTTTTTTTTTTTAACGGTGTGTTTCATGTTTTGGTTAACTTGGTTTAGATTGTGGATGGGTGTGGATGTAAATCATAATATAATATTGAAATAATATATTTCAGAGTCATGATTTGCTGTCGTTGACATCTCTTCTATCAACTATATTACCAAATCCTTAAATGTTTCAGGCTCTTTTTTTACTAGTGCGGAGTTTTCTAATCTGAAAAGGCTTACACTTTTCCTGTGTTGGTGTTGGCACGAGGGAGAGAGTTGCTCTTATGGTTACGACTGCTGCGACTTTCACTCCTTTTCATAAATTTACCTAGCGAGATTGGACTCTGAGACTGTATACTCAACCAACAAACGATTCAAAATTCATCTTTGTATTCGACTAGATATAGATAATTAATTTCTCGCAACTTGTAATTAATTTTTTTGCTTAGCATCCAAAAACGTTGCCCGAGCATCTAAGAATGGTAAATCATATAGTGGGAACGTGGGTATGCGCCCCACGACTGCTAGATAAAAAATATATATATAAAAAAAAACATATGATACGATGAAAATTTGTTCTCAATTCAAAGCAATTCTGATTCAGCAAGGATCAAAACGATGGGTCAGATATATGTCTGACCTGTGCATTCTTGTCTGTAAATTATGTCCAGAGTCGATGATCAAGGAGAATTCTGTTGATCTTGAGATCATGCAGCGATTGTGGAACCAATTTGTACACGACACCGCTATAATTATTTTTTGATTTATTATGACAAAATAAATAGTTGAGATATATTGAGCCTCTTACGTTTCCTTCGATTTTTCCTTTTTTTTTTTTTTCTGGGGCGGTGTTAGGCCTTGATCGATCAACGGATTATAGGCCTCCCAATGAAGGAAAAAAAAAACAAAAGAAATCAATATCTCCATCTTCTTCTTTTCAATTATAGTTATGTCATTCGAGATGATAGCCTAACTGTTGATTTAGTTATATATATATATTAATTCTGAGTTAAATTTCTTAATTGTAATATTTTAAATAATAATTTATATTAAATAAAGATATTAAATTTTAAATCAAATAATATCAAAATTAACTATAAAAAATTTATTTGAATTTAATAATATTTAATTAATAAATTTTTTATTAAAAAATTAAATAATAAAGTAAATAAATAATTTTAATTTTAATTTATAAATATAATAATTAACATATTTATAAAATATTTTTTTTACAGAAAAAAAAAAAGTCCCTTTTGACATCCTACAAGTGGTCTGATGTGCTTGAGTATTAGTACTCCGGCAAATCCGTGACTTTGCATTTTATTATAAGGCCTATCTACATTAATGAAGGTGACGATATTTTCCGCACCTCAGATTCTTGATCGTGTTAAGCAGAGTCAGACCCGACCCCAAATATGGATCTTTAATTGTTTTCGCTTTTCCGCTGCGGAAGGAGAGCGTCTTATGGCCAGACTTTATCCTAACAATGTGCCCCACAACTGCTAGATCAAAAAACCGTATGACACGACGAAGGTTTGCACTCAATTCAGAGCAATTCTGACTCAGCTAGGATCAAAACGATCGAGCAGACATGCGTCTGACCGGTGCTTTCTTGTGGCTAAGTTACGTCCAGGGTCGATTAGGAGAATTTGTGGATCTTGAGATGATGCAGCGATTGTGGAACCAATTTTTTGTACACGTCGCCGCTATAGTTACATTTTGTTTTGTTATGACAAAATATATGGTTCAGATAGATTGAGCCTCTTCCGTTTCATTTGATTTTTTATTTCCTTTTGTTTGTTTTTTTTGGGGGGGGGGGTGGTCTTAGGCCTTGATAGATCAACGGATATATTCCATAGGCCAATTCATTAGCAAGAAGTAATCGCCAAAATGATGGACTTCAGCGTCCTCTCTAGCTTCTTGTCACGGTGGGATGCTATCTACAAGAGAGACGAATTTTCTGGAGATGTTCTTGTCATATCAATCGCAACATGTGTGGCGTTCTGGCTCTTGTGGAATGTCATGAAATCAAAGAAGGCACTTGCTTCGTTGCCGCCAGGTCCAGTCGGTTTGCCAATAGTTGGATATCTCCCATTTCTTGGGGAAGACCTCCATAAGAAATTCACGGAATTGGCTGAGGTTTATGGTCCTATCTACAAGCTTTGGCTAGGAAAAAAATTATGCGTAGTAGTCAACTCACCATCACTGGCCAAGGAAGTCGTTCGCGAGCAAGACACGACGTTTGCAAACCGCGATCCGTCCATTGCTGCCTGGATTTCGTCATACGGTGGAAACGACATAGCTTGGTCTGCCTATGGTCCGGACTGGAAAAGGATGCGAAAGGTATTTGTGAGCGAGATGCTGAGTAACGCAAGCCTTGATGCTTCTTATGCTCTGAGAAAGCAAGCCGTCAAATCGGCGATTAGGCATCTGCATACAAAGATTGGCAAGCCTGTAGACCTTGGTGAGTTGGCTTTTGCAACGAACGCCGATGCAATTATGAGCATTTTATGGGGGGCACGCTGGAAGGAGAGGAAGGTACTAAACTTGTGGCAGAGTTCAGGAAATCGGTAACGGAGCTTATGGTGCTAATGGGAAGACCAAATATTTCTGACTACTTTCCCCTGCTTGCAAGTTTGGACTTACAAGGCATAGAGAGGCAGACAAAGAAAACTGTGGCTCGTATTGACAAATTTCTCAATACAATTATAGAAAAAGGTTCCAATTTGCTTGAGGCCAATAACGTCGGGTCTAAAAAGAATGAACGGAAGAAAGAGTTCTTGCAGATTCTCTTGGAGCTTAAGGACCGTAAGGATGATTCAATGTCACTTACCGAAATCCAACTCAAGGGTATCCTCATGGTGAGTCTTCCACGCGTTGTTCAGGTTAATAATTATGGGAGCTTCTTGATCTTCCACAGTATTCATTTTCTTAAACGGTATATGAATTTTATTTAGGGTTACCCAAAATTAAGGGATACCCCCAAAAGGTCTTCCAGTCCAAAGCACCACGATCACTACAGGAACCTTGAAATAACCCCCATATGCATCAATGAGTCGAGTAAAAACCGGACCAGCATAACTCCCACAAAATCACTACCCAAGGCATCGCCAGCGCACAATCGGAAATAATCTTTGGCCAATTTATCTTACAAAATACAAGTATGTAAAAGCTTTTTAATTTAACTGTCTTTTTAAGAAACAAATAGTAGAAAATAAAATAAGATATTTATTATAATAAAAAGAAAATATTTAAGTAAACCTATCAAATGCCTGTTTCGTATGATTGGCTTTAAGTTTAGTTATTATGGACCACAGTGGAGCTGCGATGATGCTAATGATCGTTCTTGTTAGGACATTGTGATTGGTGGGACGGACACAACATCAACCACGGTAGAATGGGCTATGGCAGAGCTAATGCAACATCAAGAAATGATGGAAAAAGTCCATAGAGAGCTAGATGAAGTTGTGAGGTTGAATAACATGGCAGAAGAGTTTCATTTGCCCGAACTCCGTTACCTAAAAGCCGTCCTCAAGGAGACATTCCGTTTGCATCCTGCACTCCCATTATTGGTACCTCGTCGCCCAAGCAACTCATGCAAGCTGGGCGAATATACCATTCCAAGGGGTACTACAGTCTTCTTGAATGCTTATGCCATACATAGGAATCCTCAGCTTTGGGTACGGCCCTTGGAATTTCAACCTGAGAGGTTCCTCTGTGCGGAGTCCATCAAATTTGAATTATCGGGGAACAATTTTCAGTATCTCCCATTTGGATCAGGGAGACGTATCTGTGCAGGGATTCCCTTAGCAGAGAAGATGCTAATGCACCAACTTGCTTCATATCTGCATTCATTTGATTGGAAGCTGCCCGGTGACACAAAGCTGGAATTCTCTGAAAAGTCCGGGATTGTCGTGAAGAAAATGAAGCCTTTGCTTGCCATACCAACGCCTAGGCTTTTCAATTTAGATCTCTACTTCCAAGAATAAGGTTGTTTCTCGATATGCAATGGACTGGATCCCTAGTGAACAGGACGTATTCAAAAGTAAGTGTCGGCTCATGATATCCACATCAATGTAGTTTTTAACAAATAAGTGTCTGTTCATGATATCTAAATCAATGGAATAAGATTTGTATTGTGGGTTGATGTTTATAATTTTTTGATTTTGTGTCTGAATCCAGTGATTCAGATCTTATCCTTGTCCACGGGTCCCATGTCCTCCGAACACAAGGGCAGGGATAAGAAACTAGAAGCCAGATGACACTCGTCTTGCCATTCCCCGCGTTTGCGTTAATGAACAAAATAAACTTCCACACTTGAAAAACAGATGTTCGAGCTGTTGCCTGAAATTTCATGATTCGATCCTCGATATATACTCTCCCATAGGCAAGCTTTTTGAACTGGAAAGATGAATAAATTCAAAGGCCATCACGAATCATGTGCTAATATAGGTATCTACTGAGGTAAACGTAACTTGAACTCACCGTCGTGCGATCTCTAATCCCACAAAAGAGAATATGAAAGACCATGGGGAGGAATTTTGGCAACTTTAATCGATACATTTTCTAAATGTCGACAAAATTCTCCTCCATAGTTGACGTTGTTTTGTCGTTGGTTGGCATTATTTGCACCAAAAGGAAAGGTGGCTATAGGAGACATTTGTTTCGGTTTGGAGGACGAGAATATAAAATGCCTTTTCCGTGATAGCTCGCCAGCCTCGTCACATCCAAAAGAATGCACAATCAAAATGAAATCATTTCTAAAATCACGTATTTTTTTACCGTCCAAATGTTATAAGATGTGAACGCGATGGACCATAGTTGAGCTGCAATGACGGTATCTAATAATTTTTCCTTGTAGCACATGTGATTGGCGGGACGGACATAACATCGACCATGGTAGACGGGGCTATGGCAGAGCTAATGCAACATCGAGAAATGATGGAAAAAGTCTATCAAGAGCTAGATGAAGCTGTGGGGTTGAACAACTTGGCAGAGGAGTTTCATTTGCCAGAACTTCGTCACCTAGAAGCAGTCCTCAGGGAGACATTACATTTGCACCCTGCACTCCCATTCTTGGTGCCTCGTCGCCCAAGCATGGAGTAGTGCAGCGTTCTTGAATGCTTACGGCATGCATAGGGATCCTCATGCGAAGCAACGTTTAGTGAAAATAAGGTTAATATTCATTTAAATTTAAAAATACAAAACTTTTTAAAAATAGATACTAATAAAGTTTAACTTTTTATTAAAACTTTTTATTCGTTGAAATAGTGTTATCTTTTAATTTAAATATATTTATAATTAAAATTATTTAAGTAAAAAATTATATATAAATAAAAAAATACTTTATATATTAACTAAGAAAATATGTAAGTAAAAAATACATTTAAAAATAAAAACTGAGAATTCATAAAAAATTGTATAATTTTTAAATAATTCACATAATATATAGAGAGTGAAATTATACTTGGAAATTAAGTATTTTAGAATTTTCCTCTAAATTTCAAATGATCTTTTTAGTCTACAAAATTTTAGACTGCTTATTATAAGTCAGTCTCCTCTACTTTAAAAAACTTTGATCTTAAATTTAGGTTAAACTCTAGATAAAAAAAAAAAACTCATTATTAAAATAGAACGGATAAATATAACATTAAAAGCCTTTTAAATCTTTCATTTCTCAATTAGACAAATCACATATGTATTGTCATTAATTATATTCAAAACCTAACAAAAATTGTACTTTTTAAACTGCAACTTATTATAAGAACTAATGAAAAACTATTCTTTGCGAAAGAACACTATGACCATGTCACCTTCTTAAAATAAGTTGCGCCTTTAATGTTTGTCTGTAGCTCTCTTATACTTTTTATTGATAATTTTTAACTTTTGTTTCATCTCAGCTTGAATAGATTACACTCGTTCAACAAGATGCTCAATTGCAATGTCATGGCTTAGAATTTAAAAAAGTTTGACTCAATCCAAAGAATATCATGGACATTTAGTGTAAATAATAAAGAAAAAAAACTTCTCTATAGTATTGTGAACTACACTATTTAAGACAAACTTTGTCAATAATAACAAATACATAATTCATACTAAGTTAGGTACAAGGTATGTTTGAAATAAAATTAATAAACAAATCTTTCTAGATATTGTTTAGAATTACTGAATACATATAAAGTCCATTATTTTATGACTAAATTTTAACTATTTGATAAAAGTAATACTGTTAGCAAATTAGCCAATGTCTTTCTTCAACTATGGTCAATAATATTACTTATGGATAGTATCAATTATCTTGTCATGTCCAAGATGACCTGTAAAACTACCTTTATACAGATCACAAAAAATTTTTTTTCTCAATGAAGATCAAGGAATATAGCATTGATTTTAACGCATTAAATAACCATCATGAATATGGAAATCATCTACAAGTTGTCTTTGAACACACTTATCCTAAATTACTTCAAAGTCTTCATCATACTTATACAATTTGCGAAAAGATTTAAAACCTACAGTCTTTTTAGTCAATGTCATTAATAGTAATGCTCTCCTACTTAAGGCATTAGCAACCTTATTTTGTTAACTTGCCTTGTGAAATAATTTAAAAGGAAACATTTGTAGGAAAGTTAACCACTTTAGATACATATCACTACTAATTTGCTTTTGATTGTGGAGATACCTTAGAATCTAATGATTTGCATATAAAATGAATTCATGGTTTATTAAGTAATGTTCCCAATTCTTTAAAATTTTTACAACTGTATAAAATTTATTGTCATATGTCAACTACTTTTATTGAATCTCACTAAGTTTTTCACTGAAATATGTAATTGGCCTCACTCAATTTCTTACTAAAATATGCAACTGATCTCTTTTCTTGAAAAAGAACAACACTAACTTTAACTTCACTAGTATCACATTTAACTTCAAATAACTTATCAAAATTGGATATAACTAATATTAGAGCAACACATAATTTTTCCTTAATAAGAGCAAAATGTTGTTCTTCTTCAGCTTTCTATTAGAACATGTCTTTCTTGAGACACTTAGTAATAAATATCATAATGATACTAACATTGCTAATGAACTTTTGATAAAAGTTTGCTATGCCCTAAAAAATTTGCATTTCACTTATTGCTTTTGGAATAGGTCAATTTTGAATTGCCTGTGTTTTGTCCTCGTCAACTTCAATACCATTAAAACTGATCATGTACTCTAAAAAAAGTAACTTATCAATGATAAGACTACACTTCTTCAAAATCATATATAGTTTTCTTTTTTTTTTTTTCTTATAGTACCATTAAACTTTTTTCAAGCATAATCCTCTATTGATTGGTTATAAAATAAAATATCATAAAAGTATACGGTTACAAACTTGCTAATGAAAGCATTCGATACTTAGTTCATCAATCTCATAAAAGTGTTAAGGGCATTAGATAAGTCGAATGACATCACCAACCACTTGTAAAAATTGACTCAAGTTTTGAATATATTTTTCCACTTGTTTTATGTTTGATTTTGATTTAATGATAGTCACTTCGAAGACTAATTTCTAAAAACACCTTGGATCCATTTAATTGATACCACTTGACGCAATGTTTAGTAAAAATAAGACTAATACTCAATTAAACTTAAGAAAATAAAATTTATCAAAGGGAAAAATAAGGATAAAATTGATATCTTTATTGATAGTATTTATTTAGTAGAACAATTTAGTTATTTAACTTACACATTTTTATAACTAAAACAAATAAACTAATTAAAAAAAACTAACTAAATGCCAAAACACTTTCTAAACTAATTAGAAAAGTATCTAACTAAAAAAGAAAACTTTTAAAAATACAAAATAAGAATTTAAGAATAGTTGTATAATTCTTGAATAGTTTATATAGTCCTTAAATAGTACAATTATAATTATATTTGGAAACCAAACCTTTTTAAATTGTTTTGTAGACTCCTGATGGCATTTCTAATTTATAAAATTTTAAATTATCTAGTTTATATCATCAATTTTGGGTATCAACAAAGAAGGCAAGATGACTAAGTATTAAAAGGCCCTTTAGAACATGCACCATGGGTGGCTACATGACTACCAAAGGAGTTTATGTTCATAAAGACCCAACTATCTAGGTCAATCCATTGAAGTTTAAGCCCGAGAGGTTCTTAGACAATAAATTAGATTATAGTGGAAGTGACTTTAATTATCTCTCATTTAGGTATAGGAGGAGAATTTATATTAGGACAACTATGGTTGAAAGGATATTCAAGTATTCACTTGCTACACTCATGCATTCATTTGATTTGAAAACACCTCAAGGTAAGAATTTGGATTTTATAGAGAAATTTAGGATTGTTTTGAAATTGAAGACTCCTCTCATGTAATCCCAATGCCAAGATTATAAAATCTAAAACTCTATGCATAGGTTTTATGCTAAGAAGTGTAAAAATAATCAATGAATTCAAAAAAGGTTAATTGTTGGTTGTGTTTTTCAAGAAATAACTATTAATATGTGGATTATGTTTTGGCATTTTTTTCTTTTTTGATGGTGTGGTTCATATTTTGGTTAACTTGGTTAGATTCTAGATAGAGTATATGTAAATAATAATATAATATTGAAATAACATATTTCAAAGTCATGATTTGTTGTCATTGACATCTCTTTTATTAACTATATAACTGTATAGAAAAATATGAAGGGAAACCTATAAAGAATGATGTATTAGGTGGAATGTCTCTTTTTTACCAATTGCATCATTGTATAGTATATATAAATATAAGAAAACAAATTATGGTAACTAAGGAAATAATCTACTAAATTAATATTAAGAATATGCTAAATTTATACAAAAATACTCTACAAAATACTCTACAAATACTGTAAGACATAAGTTGAATATTTTAACACTTTCCCTTCAAGTTGGAGCATAGATGTTACTGATACCCAACATGCCAAGTAAATGTTGAAAGGGTACATTCTTAAGAAATTTTATGATTAAATAGATAACATAATCATATGATCGAATGTGAGAAGTGCACAAATCATTGTTAAGGAGGCAATCTCATACAAAGTGACAATTTATCTCAATATGCTTGGCACACTTGTGAAAGACAAAGTTAGCAATGATATGGATTGCTTCCTAATTATCATAATAAAGGGTCATGGGTACGGATAGAGTTACGTGCAAGTCAAGCAAGAGAGATCAAAACCACAACAATTCATTCATGGCATTAGCCATGACTCAGTATTTAACCTCAATTGAAGATTAAGAGACAATGTACTACTTCTTTACCTTCCAAAAGATAGGGATGTTCCCAAGGAAAACGACATATCCCGTAAAGAATCGTTATGTCATAGGGCAATTGGCCCAATCTAAACTGTAGGCTGATAGTTTCAAGTTGTTGGACAATGAAAGAATAATGCCTTATCTAGGAGATCCTTTTACATATTTAAAGACACAAATAGTCATATCTATGTGTAAGACCTAAAGACATTGCATGAATTGGCTAAGAACCTATATTGGATAGGTGATGTTTGGTCAAGTGATAGTCAGATAAAGTAATATGCCAACAAGCTAGTGGTACTAATTGGGATTTGCTATTAGTGTGCCTAATTTGGCATTCAAACCATATTTTGAGTCCATGAAAAAAGTGGTTAGTTAAGCCCTCAACAAGCCAACTTTCTTAAGCAAATTAAGTGCGTATTTTTGTTGGTTCAAAACCATGCCCTTTTTAATGTATATAATGAATTTGGTGTCATTCCCTATAATCACAACATTGTCGACATAAATAAGAATAATTGTGAAGGAATTTTTACATACATAAGTAAAAAGGAAATTGTCAACCACCAATTGCCAGAAACCAAGACCATGGAGACTATTTGAGAACTTTTAGTACCAATTCCATGATGTTTGTCAAAGCCAATACAATGATTTTCATAGCTGACATAATTTGTAATCGCTTGGCTTAGTGTAGCCTTAGGGCATTTTCATGTATACTTTGTTTATTAAGTCTTCATGAAAAAAGGCATTGTTAACATCTAACTAGTAGAGATGCCAATGTTAAGCAGTAGTCATTGATAGTAAGCACCTCAAAAAGGTAATTCTTACCACCGATGCAAGAGTATCATAATAGTCTATCCCTTCCACCTATGTCAAACCCTTGGCCACTAAACGCGTTCTAAAGTGCTTAATAGATCCATCAGGCTTGTACTTTACTTTATAAACTCATATTGAGTCAATAGTGTGGTTACCTTCTAGGAGGTCCTCAAGGGTTCAAGTGTGATTGAGTTTCAATGCATTAATTTCTTACTACATGATATGCTTCCACCTAGGACCCCACACAACTTGGAAATAATGTTTGGGTTCACTAAAAGAAAATATGGATGCAAGAAAAACTCAGTAAGTTAGTGTAAGGCGAGAATAATCTAAATAGTGGGATAAAAACTGACCTTACTTGAATTTACCATTAGTATGGGACAAAAGATGGTAGTAAAGTATACTCAAACCTTGCTAGTTTGTGGAATATGTTTTGGACTATTTTAGGGTTGGTGGTGACATTGTTTCTATAGAGTTTAATGTTAAGCTATTATTAGTGGAAAGATTTTGTGGGCAAAAGACCTCTATGGTATCGAGGCTAGCATTAGTGGTTGGTCTAGCTCAGTCATGACTTGGTGGACTCATGTAAGAGGGTTAGATGTCTCAATCTTTAATATGTAGGCTACTCTCAATAGGTGGGTTAGTATGAGATATGTGAAAGTATGCAATGTGATGCAATGCGGTATTCACCATAAGGTGGAGATGTATCTAATGCAAAAGGAAATATTTTCTCATAGAACACATCTTTTGAGACAAACATTGTTCTCTTTTTTAAGTCAAACACCTTATATCCTTTCTTACCATATGGATACCCAAGGAAAACACAACAATATGCTTTTATAGTAAAGTTACCTCCCGACTTGTCATAATTATGAGTATAGCAAAAAGGTCCAAAAGTTCTTAATTTCTTGTAGTTAGGTAATTTATTGAAAATAACCTCATAAGGCTCTTGATGTTTCTAAAAATAGGTGTGGGCATAAGATTTATAAGATATACAGTAATTAAAACACACTTTCCCCAAAAATGTAAGTTTAAGCTAGCCTAGAATTGTAGGGTCTAAGCTAATTCTAAAATGTGTTGGTGTCTACCGCCATTTTGTTGGGTTGTACTAGTGCAACCGGTTTGATAATCAATGCTATGTATGGTTAAAAACTGGTCTATGGTGTAAAAATTCAGTATCATTATCATTTATTATCGCCGTAACCTTGGCTTGAAATTGTGTCTCCACTAGTCGGTGAAATTGGGGACAACTTCGTAGCTTGGAAACACTCCATAGAGATGGCATTGTTTGCAAAGGGCAAAGCGGCGTTCATCATTGGAAAATTGTTGCCTCCATGAAGTGTCTCCAAGCGATGAAGTTATCCCTTACAAACAGATTGGGGTTAAAAACGAGAATATGCCTTGTATTTCAAATTACCTTTTTGCCCTTCCCCTGTTCCTATATAAATAGGCATAATAGGGTTATGAGAAGAGGAGTTGAGAGCAAGAGACAGAGAGAGATTTGAGAGGAGCCACACCCTTTGTAGCCTGTAACACACTTTCTCTACTAATAAGAATATTCCCTCTCTCCTTCCCGTGGATGTAGGTCACATAGACTGAACCACGTAAAATTCTGGTGTTACTTTTTTCTTCAATTTACCATTTGCCATAACAAATTGGTATCAGAGCCGTAAGAAAGAAAAAAAAAATTTTCACTCTCCGGCAACCCACCCAACCGCAGGAGATCCGGAACATCGACTGTAGACACACAGATTCAGAGGGGCTGAGGAAGCAGTGCTCATCCGCGTGTTTATTCTTTGTTTTTATTTTCTCTTCTTTGAAAACAGAATCTGGTTTTTGATTGATTGTCCGATCGAGTGTTATTGAAGTTCGTTTCTCGTCAATTTGATTTGGGCGCAAGACAGATAACTGGTAAATTTCAATTGCTTCCCATTGTTGGAGTGGACGTCGGGTTGAGCAGTAGCAGGATTACTGCACGGCTTCTGCTAGATCGTTTGGTGTTGAAACGGAGCAGATCCGACGGAAGAAAGGAACAGATCGGGTTCCAACGGGTCAGAGGCACGGTAGATCGGCGAGCTGCATAACAGATCTGACGGAAAACGGCGTGGTGCAGATGATTTGGAGTTGAAACGGAGCAGATCGAGTTGAAACGGAGCAGATCCGACGGAAAAAGGAGCAAATCGGGTTCCAACGGGTCGGAGATACTGTAGATCGGCAATCTGCACAGTAGATTAACGGGAGGCAAACGGCGTCAGCACTGTAGACACGGCGTCAGAACTATTTTAACGCATCTGAAATTAAGAAGTTTGATGGAAACACCAATTTTACACTGTGGCAAGTTAGAATGATGGCAATTCTGACGCGAGAAGGTACAAAAAGGGCCTTACATGGCAAGGAGAAGAAACCAGAGTCAATGTCTGATGCAGATTGGGATGACATGGATGAAAGAGCTCTATCCTCAATTCAACTCAGTTTGGGAAATGAAGTTTTGAGAGAAATCCTCGGTGAAAGAACATCAGCTGGTGCGTGGCTAAAATTGGAAAGTTTGTACATGACAAAATCTTTGACTAACAGACTCAGATTAAAGCAACGCCTTTATACTCTTCGTATGTCAGAAGGTACTTCTTTGAAATCACATATTGGAGAGTTTAGTTCGATTGTTACTGATTTGAGTAAAATTGATGTTCATATTGACGATGAGGATCAAGCTTTATTGCTATTGTGTTCTTTGCCTCCTTCATACAAGCATTTTAGAGATACTATGATCTATAGTAGGGAAGATATTTCCCTTGAGAATGTCAAGACTAATTTGCAGGCTAAGGAGAAAATTGATAGTAGTTTGACATTTTCTGAGACATCAGATCAGAGTGTTGGTTTGATTATTGATCGAGGAAGATCAAAGGAGAGAAGTCGAAATTCAGGAAAATCAAGATCGAAATCAAGGCACAAGAATTTGACTTGCAATTATTGCAAGAAGAAAGGGCACATCAAGTCTGATTGTTACAAGTTGAAAAACAAGCAGAAAGTAAACGACAGTAATCAGAAGAATCATCATCCACCAGAAGAAGCTCATGTTGCAGCAAATGAGAGTGATGATATGCTTTGTGTCACTCAAGGCCAAAGCAAATTTCAAGATACCTGGATCATGGACACGGGAGCCTCGCAACATATGACTCCTAATAGAGAATGGTTTACCACTTACAAGCCAATCAATGGTGGTGTTCTATTAGGTAATGATCACGTATGTAAGGTTGCTGGGATTGGTACAGTGCAGATTAAGATGCATGACGGTGTCATTAGGACCTTGTCTGAGGTCAAACACATTCCAGATTTGACGAAGAATCTTATTTCTTTGGGCACTCTTGAGAAGAAGGGCTGCAAGATTAGGTGTGAAGGTGGAGTTCTGAAGGTTTCTAGAGGTGCTCTTGTATTGATGAAGGCTGCCAGAATTGACACATTGTATTTCTTGCATGGTTCGACAGTCACAGACTCAACTGCAGTTTCCACTTCAGTTTCAGATTCAGATGTGACGAAGTTGTGGCACATGTGGCTGGGACACATGAGTGAAAGAGGTATGGCTGCCTTGAGTAAGAGAGGTCTTTTGTCTGGTCAGAACACTGGAAAATTAGAATTTTGTGAGCATTGTGTTTTTGGGAAGCAGAAGAGGTTGAGTTTCAGTACAGCCATCCATAAAACAAAGGGAACATTGGACTACATCCATTCAGATCTTTGGGGTCCTTCTCAGGTTCTCCCTAAAGGTATGGGTGCTGCTTATATGCTTACTTTCATTGATGATTTTTCTCGTAAAGTTTGGGTTTATTTCTTGAAACATAAAAGTCAAGTGTTTGGAACCTTCAAGCAATGGAAAATTTTACTTGAAAAACAGACTGGGAAGCAGATTAAGAGGCTGAGAACAGATAATGACCTTGAATTTTGCAATAAAGAATTTAATGAGTTTTGCAAAATTGAAGGCATTGTACGACACCGCACAGTTGTAAAAACTCCACAGCAGAATGGAGTTGCAGAACGCATGAACAGGACTTTGATAGAGAAAGCTAGATGTCTGTTATCCAATGTAGGTTTGGGCAAGGAGTTTTGGGCAGAAGCTGTTAATACAGCTTGTTGGTTGGTAAATCGATCTCCTTGTACTTCCATTGAGTGTAAGACACCTGAAGAGGTGTGGTTAGGCAAACCTGCAGATTATTCTGATTTGAAGATATTTGGCTGTCCTGCTTATGCTCATGTTAATGAAGGAAAGCTTGAACCGAGGGCTAAGAAATGCATTTTTCTTGGCTATGCTTCTGGTGTGAAAGGTTATAGGTTGTCGTGTCCAGACCCTAAGTCTCCAAAATTCCTCATCAGCAGAGATGTGACATTTGATGAATCTGCTATGTTGCATCCAAAAGAGGAAGTCTTAAGGCCAAACGATGAAGATAGTGGGAGTTCCACACAACAGGTGGAGTTTGAAAGTGATATTCCTTCTAAGTCAGGTCAACAGATTCAGGTTGACACTTCAGAAACAGTCGACGATACTCAAAATACTCAACAGGTACAGCCGTACAGTATCGCCAAAGATAGACCCAGAAGGACTATCAAGCCACCAGCCAGGTTTTCATACTCAGATTTTGCTTATTGTTTGGCAGTAGCAGAAGAGGTGGAGTATAATGAACCTAGAAACTACTCAGAGGCTGTCACTTGTGCCGAATCTTCCCAGTGGAGTATTGCTATGACTGAGGAAATTGAGTCCCTGCATAAGAATCAAACTTGGGACTTAGTGAAACTTCCAGCTGACATGTTAACGAAACCAGTTTTAACTAGTAAGTTCAAACATTGCTTGGACTTGATTGGTGTTCGTTTTGATTGACTAGCTCTAAGGAGCTATTTGGAGGAGAGATAGAAAGATTTTATTTTGTTGTGTGTTTAGAAAATATAATGCAAGGTGGAGATTTGTTGGAATATGCCTTGTATTCGAAATTACCTTTTTGCCCTTCCCCTGTTCCTATATAAATAGGCATAATAGGGTTATGAGAAGAGGAGTTGAGAGCAAGAGACAGAGAGAGATTTGAGAGGAGTCACACCCTTTGTAGCCTGTAACACACTTTCTCTACTAATAAGAATATTCCCTCTCTCCTTCCCGTGGATGTAGGTCACATAGACTGAACCACGTAAAATTCTGGTGTTACTTTTTTCTTCGATTTACCATTTGCCATAACAAAAACGAGACCAGGGTGGTTCGAAGGGTGTAGAACATATGGGTCTAGTATAGATTGGAGCTGACTGCTTCCACTGCTAGTCCCTCTTCCTCCCTAAGATTCAGAAGATTCTGCATTCTTCAACATTTTTTTTCTCTGCTAGCCCTCCTTCCCTTACCAGGTCACACAGTCTCAGCCTTGGGCCGCTCATCGATCTCCTGGCCACGTACTTATGCCAATCGGTGGCCTATCCTTGGTTGTCGGTATCCTGCTGTCAACGCCGCCATGTCCCTGTGTCGGTCAGTGGCCTGTCATTGGTCATCGGCACCCTGCTGTCGACGCCAATGTCCAGATTGCGCAATCTGGATAAAATGGTTCTTTTTTATCATTTGAATCACTGTACACTATATATATATATATTATAATAATTAAAAAAATAATCTATTAAATTAATATTAAGAATTCATTAAATTTATATAAAAATTTATTGAACTTATACAAAAATATTCAATAAATATTATAAAATATACGTCAAATATTTTAATATACCATATCGTCAATTGTTTCAGGCTCTTCATTACTAGTGCGGAGTTTTCTAATCCGAAAAGGCTTAAACTTTTCCTGCGTTGGTGTTGGCACGAGGGAGAGAGTTGCCCTTATGGTTGCGACTTTCACTCGTTAGATAAATTTAACCAACGAGATTTGACTCTGAGATTGTATACTCAACCAACAAACGATTCAAGATTCATCTTTGTATTCCATTAGATACAGATAATCAATTTCTCGCAACTTGTAATCAATTTTTTTGCTCCGCATTCAAAAACGTTGCCCAAATATATAATAATGGCAAATCATATGGTGGGAACTTAGGTATGCGCCCCACAACTGCTAGATAAAAATTTAAAAAAAAAAAAAAAAAACATATGATACGATGAAAATTTGTTCTCAATTCAAAGCAGTTCTGATTCCGCAAGGATCAAATCGATGGGTCAGATACACGTCGGACCTGTCCTTTCTTGTCTGTAAATTATGTCCAGTGAATTTAAATAAATAAATAAAGAAAAAAACGTCAATGTCTCTATCTTCTTCCTTTTCAATTATTGACAAGCGTATAGCCTTAATGATAGAATTTTGTTATGATATGTTTGGCTATAAGATGGTCCTTCCGCGGAGGAACAACGAAATCAATTAAAAATTTATATTTTGGGATCCGACATTGCACTACACGGGTCGGGTCGGAGTCTACTAAACGCGATCAAGAGTCCGAGGTGCGGAACATATCGTCACTTTCATTAATGTACATAGCCTTATAATAAAATACTCGAGCACACGAGACCACTTGCGGGAAGTGAAAGGGCACTTTTCTTTTATCAAAAAAAAAAATTTTTTTTAAAGAAAATTAAATACTTTAATTATTATATTTATAAATTAAAGTTGAGATTATTTATTAATTTTATTATTTAATTTTTTATAAAAATTTATTATCTAAATATTATTCAAGTCAAATAAATTTTTATATATTTAATTTTATAATTAATAAATTCAAAATTTAGTATCATGCATCTAATATATATTTTTATTTTATATTTAATGATAATAATTAAAAATAAATAAATTTAAACTTATAAAAATATATATTTATATATCAAATAAATAATCAAACTATCATCTCCAAATTATAAGAAGCCACTTAAACAAACAAGCCGGCTTACAAGGGATGGGCAAGTAACACTAAATCTATACTAACAGAAATATACGAAAAAATTAGAGAAATTCGACATATTGGGCGCAAGGGCATTCGTTGAGTGATTCAGGACCCTTATCCAATAGACTTATGAAAATTCTATAGGTCCAATGCTTAATTTCTTTGCAATTGTGTGGCTGCGAGTGACCATTGCGTCATTCTGCACGTAATTTGGTCCCACATAGATGCCAATCTACACTTTTTGTGGGAGCGGTATCCCAATTCATTAGCAAGAAGTAATCACCAAAATGATGGACTTCAGCGTCCTCTCGAGCTTCTGGTCACAGTGGCATGCTATCTACAAGAGAGACGAATTTTCTGGAGATATTCTTGCCATATCAATCGCTACATGTGTGGCGTCCTGGCTCTTGTGGAATGTCATGAAATCAAAGAAGGCACTTGCTTCGTTGCCGCCAGGTCCAGTAGGTTTGCCAATAGTTGGATATGTCCCATTTCTTGGGGAAGACCTCCATAAGAAATTCACGGAATTGGCTGAGGTTTATGGTCCTATCTACAAGCTTTGGCTAGGAAAAAAATTATGCGTAGTAGTCAACTCACCATCACTGGCCAAGGAAGTCGTTCGCGAGCAAGACACGACGTTTGCAGACCGCGATCCGCCCATTGCTGCCTGGATTTCGTCATCCGGTGGAAACGACATAGCTTGGTCTGCCTATGGTCCGGACTGGAAAAGGATGCGAAAGGTATTTGTGAGCGAGATGCTCAGTAACGCAAGCCTTGATGCTTCTTATGCTCTGAGAAAGCAAGCCGTTAAAACGGCGATTAGGCATCTGCATACAATGATTGGCAAGCCTGTAGACCTCGGTGAGTTGGCTTTCGCAACGAACGCCAATGCAATTATGAGCATTTTATGGGGTGGCACGCTGGAAGGAGAGGAAGGTACTAAACTTGTGGCAGAGTTCAGGAAATCGGTAACGGAGCTCATGGTGCTAGCGGGAAGACCAAATATTTCTGACTACTTTCCCCTGCTTGCAAGTTTGGACTTGCAAGGCATAGAGAGGCAGACAAAGAAAGTTGTGGCTCGTATGAACAAATTTTTCAATACAATGTTAGAAAAAGGTTCAAATTTGATTGAGGTCGATAGCGTCGAGTCTAAAAAGAATGAGCGGAAGAAAGACTTCCTGCAGATTCTCTTGGAGCTTAAGGACCGTAAGGATGATTCAATGTCACTTACCGAAATCCAACTCAAGGGTATCCTCATGGTGAGTCTTCCACGCGTTGTCTAGGTTAATAATTATGGGAACTTCTTGATCTTCCTCAATTTTCATTTTTTTAAACGGTACATGAATTTTATTTATGGGCACCCAAAATTAAGGGATACCCCCAGAAGGTCTTCCAGTCCAAAGCACCACGATCACTACAAGAACCTTGAAATTACCCCCATATGCATCAATGAGTCAAGTAAAAACCAGACCAGCATTACTCCCACAAAATCACTACCCAAAGCATCGCCAGCGCAAAATCAGAAATAATCTTTCGCCAATTTATCTTACAAAATACAAGTATGTAAAAACTTTGTAATTTGTCTTTTTAAGAAACAAATTGTAGAAAATAAAATAAGATATTTTTTATAATAAAAAGAAAATAATTAAGTAAACATATCAACTACATGTTTCGTATGATTGGCTTTAAGTTTAGTTATTATGGACTACAGTGGAGCTGCGATGATGCTACTGATCGTTCTTGATAGGACATTGGGATTGGTGGGATGGACACAACATCAACCACGGTAGAATGGGCTATGGCAGAGCTAATGCAACATCAAGAAATGATGGAAAAAGTCCATAGAGAGCTAGATGAAGTTGTGGGGTTGAATAACATGGTAGAAGAGTTTCATTTGCCCGAACTCCGTTACCTACAAGCCGTCATCAAGGAGACATTTCGTTTGCATCCTGCACTCCCATTATTGTTACCTCGTCGCCCAAGCAACTCATGCAAGCTGGGCGAATATACCATTCCAAGGGGAACTACAGTCTTCTTGAATGCTTATGCCATACATAGGAATCCTCAGCTTTGGGTACGGCCCTTGGAATTTCAACCTGAGAGATTTCTCTGTGCGGAGTCCATCAAATTTGAATTATCAGGGAACAATTTTCAGTATCTCCCCTTTGGATCCGGGAGACGTGTCTGTGCAGGGATTCCCTTAGCAGAGAAGATGCTAATGTACCAACTTGCTTCATACCTGCAATCATTTGATTGGAAGCTGCCCGGTGACACAAAGCTGGAATTCTCTGAAAAGTCCGGGATTGTCGTCAAGAAAATGAAGCCTTTGCTTGCCATACCAACCCCTAGGCTTTCCAATTTAGATCTCTACTTCCAAGAATAAGGTTGTTTCTCGATATGCATTGGACTGTATTCCTAGTGAACAGGATGTATTCAAAAGTAAGTGTCGGCTCATGATATCCACTTCAATGTAGTTTTTAACAAATAAGTGTCTGTTCATGATATCTAAATCAATGGAATAAGATTTGTATTGTGGGTTGATGTTTATAATTTTTTGATTTTGTGTCTGAATCCAGTGATTCAGATCTTATCCTTGTCCACGGGTCCCATGTCCTCCGAACACAAGGGCAGGGATAAGAAACTAGAAGCCAGATGACACTCGTCTTGCCATTCCCCGCGTTTGCGTTAATGAACAAAATAAACTTCCACACTTGAAAAACAGATGTTCGAGCTGTTGCCTGAAATTTCATGATTCGATCCTCGATATATACTCTCCCATAGGCAAGCTTTTTGAACTGGAAAGATGAATAAATTCAAAGGCCATCACGAATCATGTGCTAATATAGGTATCTACTGAGGTAAACGTAACTTGAACTCACCGTCGTGCGATCTCTAATCCCACAAAAGAGAATATGAAAGACCATGGGGAGGAATTTTGGCAACTTTAATCGATACATTTTCTAAATGTCGACAAAATTCTCCTCCATAGTTGACGTTGTTTTGTCGTTGGTTGGCATTACTTGCACCAAAAGGAAATGTGGCTATAGTAGACATTTGTTTCGGTTTGGAGGACGAGAAGATAAAATGATGGAAAAAGTCTATCAAGAGCTAGATGAAGCTGTGGGGTTGAACAACTTGGCAGAGGAGTTTCATTTGCCAGAACTTCGTCACCTAGAAGCAGTCCTCAGGGAGACATTACATTTGCACCCTGCACTGCCATTCTTGGTGCCTCGTCGCCCAAGCATGGAGTAGTGCAGCGTTCTTGAATGCTTACGGCATGCATAGGGATCCTCATGCGAAGCAACGTTTAGTGAAAATAACGTTAATGTTCATTTAAATTTAAAAATACAAAACTTTTTAAAAAATAGATACTAATAAAGTTTAACTTTTTATTAAAACTTTTTATTCGTTGAAATAGTGTTATCTTTTAATTTAAATATATTTATAATTAAAATTATTTAAGTAAAAAAATTATATATAAATAAAAAATACTTTATATATTAACTAAGAAAAATATGTAAGTAAAAAATACATTTAAAAATAAAAACTGAGAATTCATAAAAAATTGTATAATTTTTAAATAATTCACAAAATATAGAGAGAGTGAAATTATACTTGGAAATTAAGTATTTTAGAATTTTCCTCTAGATTTCAAATGATCTTTTTAGTCTACAAAATTTTAGACTGCTTATTATACGTCAGTCTCCTCTACTTTAAAAAACTTTGATCTTAAATTTAGGTTAAACTCTAGATAAAAAAAAAAACTCATTATTAAAATAGAACGGATAAATATAACATTAAAAGCCTTTTAAATCTTTCATTTCTCAATTAGACAAATCACATATGTATTGTCATTAATTATATTCAAAACCTAACAAAAATTGTACTTTTTAAACTGCAACTTATTATAAGAACTAATGAAAAACTATTCTTTGCGAAAGAACACTATGACCATGTCACCTTCTTAAAATAAGTTGCGCCTTTAATGTTTGTCTGTAGCTCTCTTATACTTTTTATTGATAATTTTTAACTTTTGTTTCATCTCAGCTTGAATAGATTACACTCGTTCAACAAGATGCTCAATTGCAATGCCATGGCTTAGAATTTAAAAAAGTTTGACTCAATCCAAAGAATATCATGGACATTTAGTGTAAATAATAAAGAAAAAAAACTTTTCTATAGTATTGTGAACTACACTATTTAAGACAAACTTTGTCAATAATAACAAATACATAATTCATACTAAGTTAGGTACAAGGTATGTTTGAAATAAAATTAATAAACAAATCTTTCTAGATATTGTTTAGAACTACTGAATACATATAAAGTCCATTATTTTATGACTAAATTTTAACTATTTGATAAAAGTAATACTGTTAGCAAATTAGCCAATGTCTTTCTTCAACTATGGTCAATAATATTACTTATGGATAGTATCAATTATCTTGTCATGTCCAAGATGACCTGTAAAACTACCTTTATACAGATCACAAAAAAAATTTTTTCTCAATGAAGATCAAGGAATATAGCATTGATTTTAACGCATTAAATAACCATCATGAATATGGAAATCATCTACAAGTTGTCTTTGAACACACTTATCCTAAATTACTTCAAAGTCTTCATCATACTTATACAATTTGCGAAAAGATTTAAAACCTACAGTCTTATTAGTCAATGTCATTAATAGTAATGCTCTCCTACTTAAGGCATTAGCAACCTTATTTTGTTAACTTGCCTTGTGAAATAATTTAAAAGGAAACTTTTATAGGAAAGTTAACCACTTTAAATACATATCACTACTAATTTGCTTTTAATTGTGGAGATATCTTAGAGTCTAATGATCTGTATATAAAACGAATTCACAAGTAATATTTCTAATACTTTAAAATTTTTACAACTGTATAAAATTTATTGTCATATGTCAACCATTTTTATTGAATCTCACTAAGTTTTTCATTGAAATATGTAACTGGCCTCATTGAGTTTCTTACTAAAATATGCAACTGGTCTCTTTTCTTGAAAAAGAACAACAGTAACTTTAACTTCACTAGTATCACATTTAACTTCAAATAACTTATCAAAATTAGGTAGAACTAATATTAGAGCAACACATAATTGTTCCTTAATAAGAGCAAAATTTTGTTCTTCTTCAGCTCTCTATTAGAACATGTCTTTCTTGAGACATTGAGTAATAGATGTCATAATGACACTGAAATTGCTAATGAACTTTTGATAAAAGTTTGCTATACCTTGAAAAATTTGCATTTCACTTATTGCTCTTGGAATAGGCTAATTTTGAATTGCCCGTGTTTTGTCCTTGTCAACTTGAATACCATTGAAATTGATTATGTACTCTAAAAAAAGTAACTTATCAGTGATGAAACTACACTTCTTCAAAATCATATATAGTTTTCTTTTTTTTTTTTTTCTTGTAACACCATTAAACTTTTTTCAAGTATAATCCTCTATTGATTGGTTATAAAATAAAATATCATAAAAGTATACGGTTACAAACTTGCTAATGAAAGCATTCGGTACTCAGTTCATCAATCTCATAAAAGTGTTAAGGGCATTAGATAAGTTGAATGACATCACCAACCACTTATAAAAATTGACTCAAGTTTTGAATATATTTTTGCACTTATTTTATGTTTGATTTTGATTTAATGATAGTCATTTCAAAGATTAATTTTTAAAAACACCTTGGATCCATTTAATTGATACCACTTGATGCAATGTTTAGTAAAAATAAGACTAATACTCGATTAAACTTAAGAAAATAAAATTTATCAAAGAGAAAAATAGGGATAAAATTGATATCTTTGTTGAAAGTATTTATTTAGTAGGACAATTTAGTTATTTAACTTACACATTTTTATAAATAAAACAAATGAACTAATTAAAAAAAAACTAACTAAATGAGAAAACATTTTCTAAACTAATTAGAAAAGTATCTAACTAAAAAAGAAAACTTTTAAAAATACAAAATAAGAATTTATGAATAGTTGTATAATTCTTGAATAGTTCATATAGTGCTTAAATAGTATAATTATAATTATATTTGGAAACCAAACCTTTTAAAATTGTTTTCTAGACTCCTGATGGTATTTCCAATTTATAAAATTTTAAATTATCTAGTATACATCATCAATTTTGGGTATATACAAAGAAGGCAAGATGACTAAGTATTAAGAGGCCCTTTAAAACATGCACCATGGGTGGCTACATAACTACCAAGGGAGTTTGTGTTCATAAAGACCCAACTATCTGGGTCAATCCATTAAAGTTTAAACTCGAAAGGTTCTTGGACAGTAAATTAGATTATAGTGGAAATGACTTTAATTATCTCTCATTTAGGTATGGGAGGAGAATTTATATTAGGACAACTATGGTTGAAAGGATGTTCAAGTATTCACTTGCTACACTCATGCATTCATTTGATTTGAAAACACCTCAAGGTAAGAATTTGGATTTTATAGAGAAATTTGGGATTGTTTTGAAATTGAAAACTCCTCTCATGTAATCCCAATGCCAAGATTATAAAATCTAAAACTCTATGCATAGGTTTTATGCTGAGAAGTGTAAAAATAATCAGTGAATTTACAAAAGGCTAATTATTGGTTGTGTTTTTCAAGAAATAATTATTAATATGTGGATTATGTTTTGACTTTTTTTTTTTAATGGCATGGTTCATGTTTTGGTTAACTTTGTTAGATTGTGGATAAAGTATATGTAAATAATAATATAATGTTAAAGTAACATATTTCAAAGTCATGATTTGTTGTCATTGACATCTCTTCTATTAACTATATTACTATATAGAAAAATATAGAGGGAAACCTATAGAGAACGATGTATTAGGTGAAATGTTTTTTTTTTTTTACCAATTGCATCATTGTATAGTATATATAAATATAAGAAAACAAATTATGGTAACTAAGGAAATAATCTACTAAATTAATATTAAGAATATGCTAAATTTATACAAAAATACTCTGCAAATACTATAAGACATAAGTTGAATATTTTAACACTCTTCCTTCAAGTTGGAGCATAGATGTCACTGATACCCAACATGCCAAGTAAATGTTGAAAGGGTACATTCTTAAGAAATTTTATGATTAAATCGACAACATAATCATATGAGCAAACGTGATAAGTGCACAAATCATTGTTGAGGAGGCAATCTCATACAAAGTGACAATTTATCTCAATATGCTTGGCACACTTATGAAAGACAAAGTTAGCATTGATATGGATTGCTTCCTAATTATCATAATAAAGAGTCATGGGTACGGATAAAGTTACATGCAAGTCAAGCAAGAAAGATCAAAACCACAACAATTCATTCATGGCATTAGCCATGACTCAGTATTTAACCTCAGTTGAAGATTAAGAGACAATGTACTACTTCTTCACCTTCTAAAAGATAGGGATGTTCCCAAGGAAAATGACATATCCCGTAGAGGATCGTTATGTCGTAGGGCAATTGGCCCAATCTAAATCACTATAGGCTGATAGTTTAAGGTTGTTGAACGATGAAAGAATAATGCCTTATCTAGGAGATCCTTTTACATATTTAAAGACAGAAATAGCCATATCTATATGTAGGACCTAAAGACATTGCATGAATTGGCTAAGAACCTATATTAGATAGGTGATGTCTGATTGAGTGATTATCAAATAAAATAATATGCCAACAAGCTAGTGGTATTAACTAGGATTTGCTATTAGTGTGTCTAATTTGGCATTCAAACCATATTTTGAGTCCATGAAAAAGGTGGTTGGTTGAGCCCTCAACAAGCCAACTTCCTTAAGCAAATTGAGTGCATATTTTTGTTGGTTCAAAACCATGCCCTTTTTAATGCATATAATGAATTTGGTGTCATTCCTTATAATCACAACATTGTCGACATAAATAAGAATAATTGTGAAGGAATTTTTACATACATAAGTAAAAAGGAAATTGTCAACCACCAATTGCTAGAAACCAAGACCATGGAGACTATCTGAGAACTTTTAGTACCAATTCCATGATGTTTGTCAAAGCCAATACAATGATTTTCATAACTGACATAATCTGTAATTGCTTGGCTTGGTGTAGCCTTGGGGGATTTTCATGTATATTTTGTCTATTAAGTCTTGATGAAAAAAGGCATTGTTAACATCTAACTAGTAGAGATCCCAATGTCAAGCAATAGCCATTGATAGTAGGCACCTCAAAAAGGTAATTCTTACCACCGATGCAAGAGTATCATAATAGTCTATCCCTTCCACCTATGTCAAACCCTTAGCCACTAAACGCGTTCTAAAGTGCTTAATGAAGACATCAAGTTTGTACTTTACTTTATAAACTTATATTGAGTCAATAGCGTGGTTACCTTCTGAGAGGTCCTCAAGGGTTCAAGTGTGATTGAGTTTCGATGCATTAATTTCTTAGTACATGATATGCTTCCACCTAGGATCCTACACAACTTGGAAATAATGTTTAGGTTCACTAAGAGAAAATATGGATGCAAGAAAAGCTCAATGAGTTGGTGTAATGCGAGAATAATTTAAATAGTGGAATAAAAACTGACCTTACTTGAATTCACCATTGGTATGGGACCAAAGATGGTAGTAAAGTATACTCAAAGCTTGCCAGTTTGTGAAATATGTTTTGGACCTGTTTTAGGGTTGGTGGTGACATTGTTTCTATAGAGTTTAGTGTTAAGCTATTATTAGTAGAAAGATTTGGTGGGCAAAAGACCTTTATGGTATCGAGGCTAACATTGGTGGTTGGTCTAGCTCAGTCATGACTTGGTGGACTCATGTAAGTGGGTTAGATGTGTTAATATTTAATATGTAGGCTACTCTCAATAGTTAGGTTAGTATGAGATATGTTAAAGCATGCAGTACGGTGTTCATCATAAAGTGGAGATGTTATATCTAATGCAAAAAAAAATATTTTCTCATAGAACGCATCTTTTGAGACAAACATCTTTCTCTTTTTTATGTCAAACACATTATACCCTTTCTTACTAGATGAATACCCAAGGAAAACACAACAATATGCTCTTATGGTAAATTTATCTCATGACTTGTCATAATTATGAGTATAGCAAAAGGATCTAAAAACTCTAAATTTCTCGTAATTAGGTAATTTATTGAAAATGACTTCATAAGGGCTCTTATTTCTAAGAATAGGTGTGGGCATAAGATTTATAAGATATACAGTAATTAAAACACACTTTCCCTAAAAATGTAAGGGTAAGCTAGCCTAGAATTGTAGGGTCTAAGCTAATTCTAAAATGTGTCGGTGTCTACCCCCATTTTGTTGGGTTGTAATAGTGCAACTGGTTTGATAATCAATGTTATGTGTGGTTAAAAACTGGTCTATGGTGTAAAAATTCAGTATCATTATCATTTATTATCGCCTTAACCTTGGCTTGAAATTGTGTCTGCACTAGTCGGGGAAACTGGGGACAACTTCGTAGCTTGGAAACACTCCATAGAGATGACATTGTTTGCAAAGGGCAAAGCGGCGTTCATCAATGGAAAATTGTTGCCTCCATGAAGTGTCTCCAAGCGATGAAGTTATCCCTTACAAACAGATTGGGGTTAAAAACGAGACCAGGGTGGTCCGAAGGGTGTAGAACATATGGGTCTAGTTTAGATTGGAGCTGACTGCTTCCACTGCTAGTCCCTCCTCCTTCCTCCCTAAGATTCAGAAGATTCTGCATTCTTCAACATTTTTCTTCTCAGCTAGCCCTCCTTCCCTTACCAGGTCACACAGTCTTAGCCTTGGGCCGCTCATCAATCTGCCATTTTTTTTTTCTTTTACTATTGGTGGAAAAGGAGGTTTTTTTTTAACTACTGGTGGGAGAGGAGGTACATGACAGACGATCACAAGTGTTGGTGGTGTTGTTGTTGGACTAGAACATGCTTTGAGACCATATAGAAAAATACGAATAGAAAAATATAGAAAACGATGTGTTGGATAAAATGTTTCTTTTTTATCATTTGTATCACTGTACACTATATATATATATAATTATTATAACAATTAAAAAATAATCTATTAAATTAATATTCACAAGTCATTAAATATATATAAAAATTTATTGAATTTATACAAAAATATTCAATAAATATTATAAAATATACGTCAAATATTTTAATATATGACTTTCACTCGTTTGATAAAATTAACCAACGAGATTTGACTTTGAGATTGTATACTCAACCAACAAACGATTCAAGATTCATCTTTGTATTCGACTAGATATAGATAATCAATTTCTCGCAACTTGTAATCAATTTTTTTGCTCCGCATTCAAAAACGTTGCCCAAATAATAAGAACGGCAAATCATACGGTGGGAACTTAGGTATGCGCCCCACAACTGCTAGATAAAAAAACAAAAAATAAAAAACCATATGATACGATGAAATTCAAAGCAATTCTGATTCAGCGAGGGTCAAATCGATGGGTCAGATACACGTCGGACCTGTCCTTTCTTGTCTGTAAATTCTGTCCAGAGTCGATGATCAAGGAGAATCGGTGCACGTTGACACCATGCAGCGATTGCGGAACCAATTTGTAAACGCCACCGCTATAATTATTTTTTGTTTTATTATAGCAAAATATGTGGTTGAGATGTATTAAGCCTCTTCTGTTTCCTTCGATTTCCTCCTTTGGATGGTGTGGTCCCTGACCGATCAGCGGATTATGAATACGAGTTAGTGTTAGGGCCTCCCAGTGAATTTAAATAAATAAATAAATAAAGAAAAAAACGTCAATGTCTCTATCTCCTTCCTTTTCAATTATTGACAAGCGTATAGCCTTAATGATAGAATTTTGTTATGATATGTTTGGCTATAAGACGGTCCTTTCGCGGAGGAAAAATGAAATCAATTAAAGATTTATATTTTGGGAACCGACATTACCCAACACGGGTCGGGTCGGGTCGGGTCGGAGTCTACTAAACGCTAATCCAGAATCCGAGGTGTGGAAAATATCGTCACTTTCATTAATGTACATCGCCTTATAATAAAATACAAAGTCACGGATTGCCCGGGAGTACTAGCAGTACTCGAGCACGTGAGACTACCTGCAGGAAGTGAAAGGGCAATTTTTTTTTTATCAAAAAATTAAATATTTTAATTATTATATTTGTAGATTAAAATTAAGATTATTTATTAATTTTATCTTTTAATTTTTATTATCTAAATATTATATGAATCAAATAAATTTTATATATTTAATTTTTATATTAATAAATTTAAATTTTAGTATTACACGTTTAATATATATTTTTATTTTATATTTAATAATAATAATAATAATAATAATAATATTCAAATTCAAACCTATAAAAAAATATATATATATATATACCAAATTAACAATCAAACTATCATCTCTAAATTATAAAAAGTGACTTAAACAAACAAGCCAACATACAAGGGACAGGCAAGTAACACTAAATCTATACTAACAGAAATATACGAAAAAAATGAAAGGAGTTTGACATATTGCCCGCAAGGGCATTTCGTTGAGTGGTTCAGGACCCTTATCCAACAGACTAATGAAAATTCTATAGGTCCAATGCTTAATTTCTTTGCAGTTGTGTGGCTGCGAGTGACCATTGTGTCATTCTGCACGTAATTTGGTCCCACATAGATACCAATCAAGGAAAAATGTCTCCTACACCCACGTTTTTTTCTCTTGCAAATAATGCCAACTTAAAAAAAAACGACAAAAAATTAAGGAGAATTTTTTGAACTTTTGAGAAAGCCTATAAGTTAATTTTGCGAAATTTTTCGTATACACTGTTGTCGGATTACACTTTTTGTTTAAGCGGTATCCCATTTGTGTCTAAGAAGTCGCATTTAAATATCACTACCTTGTATATATATATATAGGCCAATTCATTAGCAAGAAGTAATCGCCAAAATGATGGACTTCAGCGTCCTCTCTAGCTTCTTGTCACGGTGGGATGCTATCTACAAGAGAGACGAATTTTCTGGAGATGTTCTTGTCATATCAATCGCAACATGTGTGGCGTTCTGGCTCTTGTGGAATGTCATGAAATCAAAGAAGGCACTTGCTTCGTTGCCGCCAGGTCCAGTCGGTTTGCCAATAGTTGGATATCTCCCATTTCTTGGGGAAGACCTCCATAAGAAATTCACGGAATTGGCTGAGGTTTATGGTCCTATCTACAAGCTTTGGCTAGGAAAAAAATTATGCGTAGTAGTCAACTCACCATCACTGGCCAAGGAAGTCGTTCGCGACCAAGACACGACGTTTGCAAACCGCGATCCGCCCATTGCTGCCTGGATTTCGTCATACGGTGGAAACGACATAGCTTGGTCTGCCTATGGTCCGGACTGGAAAAGGATGCGAAAGGTATTTGTGAGCGAGATGCTCAGTAACGCAAGCCTTGCTGCTTCTTCTGCTCTGAGAAAGAAAGCCGTTAAAACGGCGATTAGGCATCTGCATACAAAGATTGGCAAGCCTGTAGACCTTGGTGAGCTGGCTTTCGCAACGAACGCCAATGCAATTATGAGCATTTTATGGGGGGCCACGCTGGAAGGAGAGGAAGGTACTAAACTTGTGGCAGAGTTCAGGAAATCGGTAATGGAGCTCGTGGTGCTAATGGGAAGACCAAATATTTCTGACTACTTTCCGCTGCTTGCAAGGTTGGACTTACAAGGCATAGAGGGGCAGACAAAGAAAATTGTGGCTCGTGTTGACAAATTTCTCAATACAATTATAGAAAAAGGTTCAAATTTGATTGAGGTCAACAGCGTCGGGTTTAAAAAGAATGAACGGAAGAAAGACTTCCTGCAGATTCTCTTGGAGCTCAAGGACCGTAAGGATGATTCAATGTCACTTACCGAAGTCCAACTCAAGGGCATCCTCTTGGTGAGTCTTCCACGCGTTGTTTAGGTTACTAATTATGGGAACTTCTTGATCTTTAACAATATTCAACTTTTTTGTTTAACGGCTGATGAATAGTTGACTGATTATGGCAACTTCTTGATCTTTAACGATATTCAACTTTTTGGTTTAACGGCTGATGAATTTTATTCATGGGTATCCAAAATTAAGGGATACCCCAAAATGTCCCCTACACCAAATCACCACAGTCACTACAAGAACCTTGAAAATACACCGTATGCATCAACGAGTCAAGTAAAACCCTGATCAGCATAACCAGCACAAAATCACTACCCAAAACATTACTAGCGCAATTTAAAAAATAATCTTTTATAATATTTATATTACAAAATGTAGGTATAAAAGAACCTTTAAAAAAGACAAATATTAAATGATAAAATAGAATATTTATTGTACTCACAAAGAAATAATTAGATAAAAATATCAATTACGATATTTCGTATAATTAACTTTAGGTTTAGTTCTCATGAACCACAGTAGAGTTGCAATGATGCTATCTAATGATATCGTTCTTTATAGGACATTGTGGCTGGTGGGACGGAAACAACATCAACCATGGTAGAATGGGCTATGGCAGAGCTAATGCAACATCAAGAAATGATGGAAAGGGTCCATCAAGAGCTAGATGAAGTTGTGGGGTTGAATAACATGGTAGAAGAATTTCATTTGCCCGGACTCCGTTACCTACAAGCCGTCATCAAGGAGACATTTCGTTTGCATCCTGCACTCCCATTATTGGTACCTCGTCGCCCAAGCAACTCAAGCAAGCTGGGCGAATATACCATTCCAAGGGGTACTACAGTCTTCGTGAATGTTTATGCCATACATAGGAATCCTCTGCTTTGGGTACGGCCCTTGGAATTTCAACCTGAGAGGTTCCTCTGTGCGGAGTCCATCAAATTTGAATTATCGGGGAACAATTTTCAGTATCTCCCGTTTGGATCCGGGAGACGTGTCTGTGCAGGGATTCCCTTAGCAGAGAAGATGCTAATGCACCAACTTGCTTCATATCTGCATTCATTTGATTGGAAGCTGCCCGGTGACACAAAGCTGGAATTCTCTGAAAAGTCCGGGATTGTCGTCAAGAAAATGAAGCCTTTGCTTGCCATACCAACGCCTAGGCTTTTCAATTTAGATCTCTACTTCCAAGATTAAGGTTGTTTCTGGATATGCATTGGATTGGATTCCTAGTGAACAGGACGTATTAAAAAATAAGTGTCGGTTCATGATATCCACATCAATGTAGTTTTTAACAAATAAGTGTCTGTTCATGATGTCTAAATCAATGGAATAAGATTTGTATTGTGGGTTGAAGTTTATAATTTTTTGATTTTTGTGTCTGAATCCAACGATTCAGATCTTATCCTTGTCCACGGATCCCACGTCCTCCGAACACAAGGACTGGGATAAGAAACTAGAAGCCAGATGACACTCGTTTTGCCATTCCCCCCGTTTGCGTTGATGAACAAAATAAACTTCCACACTTGAAAAACAAAAGTTCGAGCTGTTGCCTGAAATTTCATGATTCGATCCTGGATATCTTACTCTCCCGTAGGCAAGCTCTTTGAACTGGAAAGATGAATAAAGTCAAAGTCCATCACGAATCATGTGCTAATATAGGTATTTACTGAGGTAAACGTAACTTGAACTCAACGTCATGCGATCTCTAATCCCACAAAAGAGAATATGAAAGACCATCGGGAGGAATTTTGGCAACTTTAATCGATACATTTTCTAAATGTCGACAAAATTCTCCTCCATAGTTGACTGTTGTTTTGTCGTTGGTCGGCATTATTTGCCCCAAAAGGAAATGTGACTACAGGAGATACTTGTTTCGGTTTGGAGGAGAATATAAAATGCCTTTTCCGTGGTAGCTCACTAGCCTCGTCACATCCAAATGAATGCACAATCAAAATGAAATCAAATTTGTACCCGACGCCGCTATAATTATTTTTCGTCTTATTATGACAAAATATATGGTTGAGATGGGATTAAGCCTCTTCCGTTTCCTTCGATTTCCTTCTTTGGATGGAGTGGTCCCTGATCGATCAACGGATTATGAATTCGAGTTAGGCCTCCCGGTGAACTGAAAAAAAAAAGAAAAAAAACAAAGAAAAAAACCTCAATTTCTCTATCTTCTTCCTCTTCAATTATTGACAAGCGTACCGTCTATGGATAATTTATTCGTTTCTAAATGGCATGATTTGGATCAATAATTTTGGTCTTTTGTGCAAGCTATAAGATGGTCCTTTCGCGGAGGAAAAACGAAATCAATTAAAGATTTATTTTTTGGGATCCGACATTGCACAACACGGGTCAGGTCGGAGTCTACTAAACGCTAATCCAGAGTCCGAGGTGCGGAACATATCGTCACTTTCATTAATGTACATAGCCTTATAACAAAATACTCGAGCACACGAGACCACTTGCGGGAAGTGAAAGGGCACTTTTCTTTTATCAAAAAAATTTTAAAACAAAAAAAGAAAATTAAATATTTTAATTATTATATTTATAAATTAAAGTTGAGATTATTTATTAATTTTATTATTTAATTTTTTATATAAAAAAATTTATTATCTAAATATTATTCAAGTCAAATAAATTTTTTATATATTTAATTTTAATATTAATAAATTCGAATTTTAGTATCATACATTTAATATGTATTTTTATTTTATATTTAATGATGATAATTAAAAATAAATAAATTTAAACTTATAAAAATATATATTTATATATCAAATAAATAATCGAACTATCATCTCCAAATTATGAAAAGCCACTTAAACAAACAAGCCAGCTTACAAGGGATGGGCAAGTAACACTAAATCTATACTAACAGAAATATACGAAAAAATTAGAGAAATTCGACATATTGGGCGCAAGGGCATTTGGTGACTGGTTCAGGACCCTTATCCAATAGACTTACGAAAATTCCATAGGTCCAATGCTTAATTTCTTTGCAATTGTGTGGCTGCGAGTGACCATTGCGTCATTCTGCACGTAATGTCTCCTACACTTTTTGTGTGAGCGGTATCCCAATTCATTAACAAGCAGTAATCACCAAAATGGACTTCAGCGTCCTCTCGAGCTTCTGGTCACAGTGGCATGCTATCTACAAGAGAGACGAATTTTCAGGAGATGTTCTTGCCATATCAATCGCAACATGTGTGGCGCTCTGGCTCTTGTGGAATGTCATGAAATCAAAGAAGGCACTTGCTTCGTTGCCGCCAGGCCCAGTCGGTTTGCCAATAGTTGGATATCTCCCATTTCTTGGGGAAGACCTCCATAAGCAATTCACGGAATTGGCTGAGGTTTATGGTCCTATCTACAAGCTTTGGCTAGGAAAAAAATTATGCGTAGTAGTCAATTCACCATCACTGGCCAAGGAAGTCGTTCGCGAGCAAGACACGACGTTTGCAGACCGCGATCCGCCCATTGCTGCCTGGATTTCGTCATCCGGTGGAAACGACATAGCTTGGTCTGCCTATGGTCCGGACTGGAAAAGGATGCGAAAGGTATTTGTGAGTGAAATGCTTAGTAACGCAAGCCTTGATGCTTCTTATGCTCTGAGAAAGCAAGCCATCAAAACGGCGATTAGGCATCTGCATACAAAGATTGGCAAGCCTGTAGACCTTGGTGAGTTGGCTTTTGCAACGAACGCCGATGCAATTATGAGCATTTTATGGGGTGGCACGCTGGAAGGAGAGGAAGGTACTAAACTTGTGGCAGAGTTCAGGAAATCGGTAACGGAGCTCATGGTGCTAATGGGAAGACCAAATATTTCTGACTACTTTCCCCTGCTTGCAAGTTTGGACTTGCAAGGCATAGAGAGGCAGACAAAGAAAGTTGTGGCTCGTATGAACAAATTTCTCAATACAATGTTAGAAAAAGGTTCAAATTTGATTGAGGTCGATAGCGTCGAGTCTAAAAAGAATGCGCGGAAGAAAGACTTCCTGCAGATTCTCTTGGAGCTTAAGGACCGTAAGGATGATTCAATGTCACTTACCGAAATCCAACTCAAGGGTATCCTCATGGTGAGTCTTCCACGCGTTGTTTAGGTTAATAATTATGGGAACTTCTTGATCTTCCTCAATATTCATTTTTTTAAACAGTACATGAATTTTATTTATGGGCACCCAAAATTAAGGGATACCCCCAGAAGGTCTTCCAGTCCAAAGCACCACGATCACTACAAGAACCTTGAAATTACCCCCATATGCATCAATGAGTCAAGTAAAAACCGGACCAGCATTACTCCCACAAAATCACTACCCAAAGCATCGCCAGCGCAAAATCGGAAATAATCTTTCGCCAATCTATCTTACAAAATACAAGTATGTAAAAACTTTTTAATTTGTCTTTTTAAGAAACAAATAGTAGAAAATAAAATAAGATATTTTTTATAATAAAAAGAAAATAATTAAGTAAATATATCAAATACATGTTTCGTATGATTGGCTTTAAGTTTTGTTATTATGGACCACAGTGGAGCTGCGATGATGCTAACGATCGTTCTTGATAGGACATTGTGATTGGTGGGACGGACACAACATCAACCATGGTAGAATGGGCTATGGCAGAGCTAATGCAACATCAAGAAATGTTGGAAAAAGTCCATAGAGAGCTAGATGAAGTTGTGGGGTTGAATAACATGGTAGAAGAGTTTCATTTACCCGAACTCCGTTACCTACAAGCCGTCATCAAGGAGACATTTCGTTTGCATCCTGCACTCCCATTATTGGTACCTCGTCGCCCAAGCAACTCATGCAAGCTGGGCGAATATACCATTCCAAGGGGTACTACAGTCTTCTTGAATGCTTATGCCATACATAGGAATCCTCAGCTTTGGGTACGGCCCTTGGAATTTCAACCTGGGAGATTTCTCTGTGCGGAGTCCATCAAATTTGAATTATCGGGGAACAATTTTCAGTATCTCCCATTTGGATCCGGGAGACGTGTCTGTGCAGGGATTCCCTTAGCAGAGAAGATGCTAATGTACCAAATTGCTTCATACCTGCAATCATTTGATTGGAAGCTGCCCGGTGACACAAAGCTGGAATTCTCTGAAAAGTCCGGGATTGTCGTCAAGAAAATGAAGCCTTTGCTTGCCATACCAACGCCTAGGCTTTCCAATTTAGATCTCTACTTCCAAGATTAAGGTTGTTTCTTGATATGCATTGGATTGTAATCTTATTGAACAGGGGGTATTCAAAAATAAGTGTGTTAATGATATCTATATCAATGGAATAAAATTTATAGATTCAGTTGAAGTTTATCATCATGATATCTATAAATGATATGATAATGACATGCTTCAGAAATTCAATGCATGCTTAACGACCTTACCATCACTAGGTTGAAATGTTCTCCTTGAATAGTAATGTGTGCTTAAAAATAAGAATAATAATTCTTCAAAGTAAGATAGAAATATTTACCTACTGAGTGTAGGGACGCAAGATCATAAAAAATATTTTTTTAACACCAATTGTATACATGCGAATAGGAGATTTTATTCTTACCAAGTGGTCATGATTCGAATCTTCACTGGAGCGTTTAGTGGAACTAAACATACGTATGACCCTACATGGCAGCCTATCTCATTGTGTAATATGAATTTAGCATAATCCTCCTTCATAGAGTAGGAGTCGTTACAGGATATATTTGCTTGCACATGGGTTTGTGAGGCAATTCTTCTGTTGGTTCAGATTGCCTATGAATAGAAATATTTCCTTAAGAACAAAAAGATGATAATACAACCACAACCACAACCACAGCTCATTATTTATTTGTCGGTAATAGCAACCGGCCCATTATGATTGGCGATAAATAAATTAATCACCACATTTTTCGAGTTATTATTAGCATATATCCACATTGATCAAAGTCAAAGTCTGATATTTCGCATGCAAATCCTAAAAAGCGAGGCCTACAATATGATGTTCTTCAAGCATCAGCAGCCGGCTTGCAAACAGGCAAGTCTTTCTCAACATTGGGTGGCACCCGAAGAATGGGGTTGCTCTCAAAGAAATTGACTGGCTTCAAATCAAAGCTCGATGACACAGTGGGCATGATAGGGAAATCCTCTTGGCATGGAATGTGATGGAATCCTAACGTGTACCACAACACAATGTCCTTATTCTCAATCGGTCGATTCCTGCAAATAATATGTGTGAGAAATGAAACATAATTATATAAATCATGACATTAGATATATAAACACAGTTAATTTGATATGTCTCAGATAAAAGTTTATATTGCAATGTTATAAATATTATATTCATATTTATATTTTTAATTTTTAATTAAATTACATATTAAAAAATTAAAATTATGTAACGATTATCAAAATATAACATGTGAATATATATTTAAAATACATCAAATTAACCGTCTGCATATAATTTTACCCATAAATAACCAAGATTGTAATCACTTAAGAATCCAATCAAATCAATGTTTTCAAGACACCACAAAAATTCAATGCATGAATCTTAGTTAGGACTGATAAATGATATGATAATGTCATGCTTCAGAAATTCAACGCATGCTCAACGACTTTACCATCACTTGGTTGAAACGTTCTCCTTGAGTAGTAACGTGTGGTGAAGAATATGAATAATAATTCTTCAAACTAGATAGAAATATTCACCTGTCGGACCACACTGCAAGAGTGTCCTCACCCTGACTTTGGTAAACAAATAGCCCACCAGCCCACTGCTCGCTCTGGTTATACGGTGTGACCCATATTTGATTATTTGTAAACGCACCACGTTTTTGTGGAGGGTCGTCATGATCCAGCAAGCTAGCAGCTGTGCCAGCAGGAACCACCTTGTACCCGACCGGGTTCCCCAGCCGGGTCTTTTTATTCGGGTTGATAACATGGAATTCGGACGGGTCATAAAGTTTAAGACGAATTTGTGCATCCTTCTCCGTCTTGGCCACATTTCTCACTGCTTTTAAGTAGCTTCTTCTTGGGGATTCTCCCGGTGACGTCATTTGCTTTTTTATGTCCACTTTTACGAAGGAATTATCAAAGCCATCAATGTCCATGTCAAGATAAAATGTGACATAGTGGTCATGGATAACGCCAATAATGTTTTCTGATAGTAAGGTTCCGTAGAGGTTTTTCTGGCCTGGCACTTGGTCCATGTTCGCGTAAGAAGTGCCTTTCACCATCAAAATGCCACTAAGTCCAACCTGTGAGCCCAAATGTCAAGACCAGCTGTGTAGCAGACTTAGAAAAGTCCAAATGCAAAATCCATGATAATTCATATAAAATTAATAGTTTGTTTGAATCTACAAGTAAAATTCAATTTAATTTTAATTCAATCAATTTTTTATATAATATTAAAATTTTCAATGTACAAGAATTTAATTGAATTCTTACACTACAAACTCATGTAATAAGATTAGTATTTCTCATCAAAATAAGTAAAAATTGGATAAAATTTAGTTCAATTTATTTAACTACTTAAAAAATAAAAATAAAAAATCAATTAATTTTTTATTTAATAATTTACATTAAATAAGAGATTAAATTTAAATTTTAATTATTAAATTAATTAAATTAAATCATATACTTAAAATTGAATTGAATTCTATCAAAAATTGATTGCAAAAAAGCTCTATTATTTTCTTTGCTTAAAATTGAATTGAATTCTATCAAAAATTGATTGCAAACAAGCTCTATATTTTCTTTCAAACCTGGGCAAAATTAGAGCAGATTGGGATACTTCATCCGCCCATGACATTGCTATCAAGATGTTTTATTCCAAAAGAACAGATTCATATATATATATATATATATATATAGAGGGAGAGAGAGAGAGAGAGAGAGAGAGAGAGAGAGATTTAGATGAGATGGTGGGAACTAACCTTAATCTTGATTAGTCCATCTGTATGGAACTCCCAATCAACGATGTAATCATAGTTGGCAACTGACGCTGCCATTCTAACCACAAGCGTCACCTTTGGCCTTACCTCTCTGATCTGCCACAACAGACAACAACCGGAAATTGACAGCTCTACGTCATTTTAAAGAGGTAGCCATAAAAAAATCATAAATGACTAATATATTTTCTTTTAAAAAAAATAAGAAACTCTTAAAATATAAAATGTATGATTTTCTTATGACTATTCTCTTATTCCCAATTAAGCGAACCTTTACACATATTACATGACGTAATAGATACTGTACGATAGCCACCACCTCCGCAATTTTGTCATTGTAAGTGAAATTCTAATCACAAGAAAAGCTTCTATTGTCTACATGCATACCCGTTGGGCCAGGACCACCTTTCTAAATATCTTAGATATTGTTGAAATTCAATCTCGATTAAACTCGTCCATGTATAACAAAGGTTTGAATATTTATCAAAAATAATAATAATAAAACAGTTACAATCAACCTCTGGGTAAATTTGATAAATTTTTAATTTTAATAAAGATTAAAATCTTAACACTAACAAATAAAAATATAAATTTATAATTAATCTTTTTTACTTGTATTTAATATATATAAGACATAAGATGATAATATAAAATATATTTATTTCATTTTATTGTATATATTAGTCTATTTATTCTATGATGTCAATTTTTCATATACCAAATACACCTTATCTTGCAAAATTGTGGCTTAGCTAATCTTTAGAGGTATGATTCAATAATTGACAAAATTTACCAAGTACCAAATCACAGCAAAGTTCTCGGATTCGGAGCTTCTTACCTCCATGCCCGTAATTGGACTCTCAGTGTGCCGCCACCCAATATCACCGGCATAACTCTCGAATACACAAATCATGTTTGATCGGACATACGGAGTTCCATCGCCGGCGGCGAACACACCGTCCATATAATAAGCATTACGGGGACAATCATTAAGCGGGTCGAGTGGCATGGCCTGCAACCCGAACCCATATTCGCCCGCATCCATATACGTCTTAAAATACCACGCATCGGTCGGGTCCATATAAGGGACAAATAATTCAGAAGTAAACCCCTTATACATAACATTCCTAATCTCACCACTATCCGGGTCCCGGACCCTGGCCCGAGAAATTATCAAACCAGCTCTCGGGTCGGGTTTGAGGTGAAATTCCCAGTTTGCCCATTTCACGAAGTGCTCATCTTCTACGGTAAAGCTCGGCCCTTTCGGTTGCTCGAGGGAGATGGGGTTGACCATTCTCATATCGTTGTACTTCAGAGCAGAATAGCGGTAGTCCGTGTTGTCGGCCTTCGGTAACGGTATGTTCCTGCCCTGATCGGATATCTCCACCACGTCTTTGGAGTCAATATCAATCAGCACGGTCAACCCTTCTATTGGTCTCATGTAGAAGTTTGCAGTGTCCTTCATGGAGTAGCACTGTACCTTAATCAATCTCCTGTTCTCCTCTTTCTTACCAAACCAACCCAGAGAGATTGGCAAGCACGCCAGGTCCTTGAGATCGACCCCGCGCTCGATGATCGTACGGTTAAAATCAGCGTTGGACAGTGGGGCCCATGGTGTCGACGTCATGTCCTCGATGGTCATGACTGGGTAACCGGAGATGGGGTTTACTTCCTGTACGGCCACGTCGCCGGTGCTTATGTCCACTGTTAAGACGTGCGTTTGGCCTTTCACGCGCGCCACCACGGCGGCCTTTCTCGGGAACAAGGGGTCGCCTTTTCGCCATTTCTGGACGAGCGATTTCTCGGGCTCCTCGAGTACGACGGAGTGAAGGGCAAAAGGCGATGACTTGAAAAGTTCGTGTGATCTCAGGATGCCACGGACCTTGTTGAACTCCTGCACTGTTAGAGGGTCCAGAGGATGGTGAGGCGCGTCCGACTCATGGCGGCGGCCGGCGGTGGGGCTGGGGCCGTTTTTGAGGAACTGGAAGCTGTTCTTAGAGGTGCACCGCGGGGAGTTGGCGGCGCAGTGGAAGAGGTCAGGGATAGCTGGTGGTGGCACGGAGGGCAGATGAACCCAGGTGAAAAGTAACAAGACAACCGCTGCGCTCACGGATATAAGGAGGAATCGGAGGAAGTTTCTTGATTCCATGGCCGCCGCTTACTATGTACAGTCCAGGTCGAGTCGTGTAGGGACATTTTATAATTTCATTGTTAACCTCCAAGTAAAATTATAAAATGATGATGTAATTTTTATTGAGATTGTATAATTTTATTATCTTTATATTTTTGTTTTGACAAGAAATCTCTTTTTAAGTATATCCGGATGTTGTTACCAAACAGCAACTCTTCGCTTGAAACAGAAAATATCTTGTTTACGTACGAAATTGGAGTAGAAAATATATTGGTTTACATATGAAATTGGAATTTGATACTGCCTAATTCGCACAATATAAAATTTGATTAGACCAATGACTGGTGGTACTCTTTTTATTAATTATTAGATTCACCGAATATTCTACTTGTTAATTCTGATCGATAAGGATCGGTACCTTCCTGCAATAATTTCTTCCGTTTGTAATATCCTTTTTCTGAAAAGGAATACCATCATGGGGTCGAGTAGTTGCAAGCGACGGTCACAAGTATGCATATTGGGGGTAGCAACCTGTCACACTTTTATGCTATATTACCTTGTTTTAATTTTGGGTTGATGCAAAAAGACATTCAGTCTGACAAGTTTGCCCCCAAGGCCAGCACTGGGTTCAATTACAATTTTGGGCCCATATTTAAAGGATAAAATTTTTAATGGTTATCGATCGATGCACAGTTTGGTAATAGTTAGAAAAAGAATGTTAATTTTTAAACTCAAGTTTGAGCTATGTTGCAGTTCCACCAAACGTAACCATTGGATTTTTGTAGACACTAACTCTTTGCGCTTAACTCAAAGTGTAGGTTTGCTAATCGCAATAAAAACCCTAAAACACACCCTTAATATATAGATTATTGTGATTCTCCCTCGAACAACTTATAAAAAAAAAAAAACACAAAGAAAACAAGCAATCTTGAAATGTATCACTCCTCGTGCTTTGTCACAAATGTCGAAGGGACACTCACTGCGTGTTCAGACACGGACCCAGATAAGAAGTTGGGTTATCGAATCAGTGATTCAATTAATATGTTAATAGTTAATTCAATTGAGTTAATACTTAAAACAATTTTTGGTACCATTTAAATATTATTTGAAAATTGACATTAATCTAATCCTATGCGCATTATATATCTTTAATTTTTCACTTCCCTCCCTTGTCATCTTTGAGTAAGTATCAAAAGAATCCGGCTAAAATTAAAAATTTGTTGCCTTTTTAAAGATATTATAGGTATTAATATTATATACTAAAAATAAAATATTTAAGGATATCAAAGTTCTTAATTTAAAATTTTTGAAAAAATATTTTTATGTATATTAATGAGATAGAAATAGAAAAAAAATCAAGAAAAAAGTCAAACGGCATATATAAATCTAGTTAGTATCAAATAAAACAATATATCAGTATAATTTGGATGCTATAAATTAATTAGTTGGTATATTTAATGTGAATTAAATTTTAGACCGATGGTTGGATATTAATTCAACAAATATGTAAATGAGATTAAATTTGAGATGTTAATTAATGTAATTGATACATTGTTAATTTTGAAACAGAACATGTAACAAATAATTAGGAGAAGAACAAAAGTCTAATGGTAATTTTGCAAGTTACACAATTTTAATTAGAAGTAAAATTTTAGTCCGATTTAATGGAGTCAACGAGTCGTTTAGATCACAAAAAAATCTGACCGAATCAACCGAGTTTTTCCGGTTCAAATATCCAATTAGTTTTTCTTTAACAAATTTGCACTAATGAATTTATCGTAACTTCGGTGCAAAACAACCGTGTAATAATTATCTTACTAAAAACTCAAGCGCTCAATGAATCGGGCACAGCACTTTATGGTTGGCAAAATCACATAAAATAATCACTGGCCGCAAGTTTCATCAAAAGCAACCATAATTCGATTGTTACTTCCTTTACGGTTCTTTATTTCCTTATTGTTAGTGACGTGACAGAAGTGGATATTGGAGAGGAAGTCCACTAAGTACCACTTAAACTGCTTTTATGGGATCAAAATGCAGCTCTTGAGCTATAAAATTAAAAAGAGAACCGAGAAAAGGTGCCAAAGGAGACATCTTGAGCTAAAGATATTCCGATTGCTACCTCGTTACTAGTAAGTGGATGATTTATATATATATATATATATATATATATATGGTTTAGCTAGGGCGTGCTAGATGCTGAGTGGACTGAGATACTCGAATCTTGTGACACATTAGATCCTGGATTTGTTGGTTTAAAGTAAACTTTGTAACAGAGATACCCAAGTGGGAATTGGAATCCATAGTTATTAAATCCGGCCAATAAATTGACCTAGATAAAAGGTTGGATTACTAAATCATTAATTTAGTTAATAAATTAATAATTAATTCGATCAGATTAATATTTAAAGTAATTTTTTAACATCATCAAATATTATCTAATAACTGACATTAATCTAATCATATACATATAACATGCCTCTAACTTTTCACTTCCCCCTCTTGCTAGCTTCGAGTAAGCAATGAAAAGGTTTAATCAAATTTTTAAATTTGTTGTTTTTTTAGAGATATTCTGGACATTAATAACACATACTAAAAATATTAAATTTATTAATTTAGAAATTTGAGACTATTATTTTCATATATATTAATGAGATAATATAAGAAAATTTAAGAGAGTCAAATGATATACACAAAATTATTTAATATCAATTGAAATCATATTAATAAATTTGAATGTTATAAATTAATTAACTGATATATTTAATGTAAATTGAATATATTAGTTTAATAAATATGTAAATGATTAAATGTAGAGTATTAATTAATGTAATTAATACATACGTAACAATTAATTAAAAAAAACAGAAGTTTTATCGTAACTTTGTAAGTTAAAGTATTTTAATTAAAAATAAATTTAGCCTAGTTTGATTGAGTCAAAGAATCGTTTGAGTGGAGAAAAATTCGACCGAATGAACTGGGTTTTTTTTGTTTTTCTTTTATTCATATGTCCAATGTAACAAGCTTGGTCCGGTCGAATGGCCAGTTCACCTGGCTACCGGTCAGACCGACCAATCCGACCGAATTTGATAACACTGATGGAATCCCATTAACTGGCAGGCACTTGCAATCTTCATCATAATTTACTGGCTCCAACCAAGAGGTGGAGACAAAGATTGATGTCAACGTGCATCGTGGTCTGGTCGATTCCCAATATCTCCGCCAAGATTCCAGCAACCAAAGATTCGGATGTACTCAGTTACTCTGCAGCGAAAACCATAATTGTAAAAATGGACTGACTGTGGAGCAGTAAACTAATAATTCAAAATTTGAATTTATTCTATCTTTTTATCTAACTAAATAAGAAAGTAATCACACAAAAAAAATAAAAAAATCAATCCAATGAACCTAAACAATCAGACACGACGTTGGTCAAGATCCAACTCTAGTTTAGAAACTATGGTAAAAGCCATTTCACGACCATCATTTGCCGACTAATTCGATCCCTTCTAGCATTGTTGGAATTTCTGTCCAAGCTGGATAGAGGGTTTTTTTTTTTTTTCCAATTTCTTCAACATCAATATAGGGTGAAAAAGAGCTAATTAAGATTTCAAAATATTATTTAGATTTAGGATTCAAACCTTACTCCCTTAAAAAGAAAAGGGATTTCAAAATATTGGGGGTCTAGATTACTATAGTAGGATATAGAGATAGGCATACTGAGATATGTTTTTTTAATTAATTTAATGTCTATGAAAGTTAATTATTTGTTTATGTGAATTTCACCTACCAACTTTTATTAGTGATTTGTTAATTTTATTTGTAATTATTATAAATCACATCAAATTTATTAATAAAAAAGTTTCTATAAAAGCTTTAGAAGTGTATGCTAAAAAAATTTTTTAAAAAATAGAAAAATAAAATCTTAGAAGTATAGCGTTATTTAATGCAAAAGCTTACCGAAAAGCAGAAGGTAAAATAATGCATCCTCTTTTAAAAACCCTTCTGGACTAAATTGATGTATATGCAAATTATTAAATAAAAGTGATATACATAATATTGAACGACGTCCAAGCCAGTTAGCATACCAAATCATAATTGGATTTCTATGCAGCCACGCCATAGTCTCAATCTACTTAGCAATTAAACTCCTCTTATATTGAAGTTAACATAATTCAATCATTGTATTAGGTTAAGAATTCAAAACCCACTCCTTTAACCGGCGGTTAGTGGCAGATCTACATTTTATAGCCCCATTAACAGAGTAAATTAAGATTTGAAATCTATTGTTTTGGCTTCACACACACACAAGTACAGTAAAAGTCATTTCACAGGTGTGCAGTGGCCAAGAATGTCAAACTTCCTGACAGGTTGTGGTAGCCCACTTAGTCCCATTTAATCTACCAAAAAAATATTTTTTTTAAAAAAAAAAAATCCACTGAGCCATTGAGGGTGATCCTACCTTAACAACTTGGAAATTGGAATTACCCTGGCATCTGAAACTCATCAAATTAATGAACTGCAATACTCTATTATTATTTTTTCCGTACTTGCAATTCGAGAGTGATTTATAACATTATTTCTCTTTAAGTGCATGAAAAAGAACTCCTTCTGTATCATACTTTAAGACCATCGAGGGCCCCAGCATGACAAGAGTTTCATATCCTTACTTCATATAACTTGTGGCTAATTTTAATCCAAGGTGCTCACCTCCCCGGAAAATATTGACTGAGATTATAGCAGGTGACAATCGATCAAACTGGGGCAGTCGACCGGCAGACGGGTAGGTCTTTCTCAAACATGGGTGCACACCTAAGAATTGGATTTCTTTCGAAGAAATTGACAGGCTTTAGTTCAAAACTTGATGACACCATTGGCATTATAGGGAAATCTTCCTGGCAGGGTATGTGATGGAACCCCAGCGTGTACCACAGCACAATATCTCTATTTTCAATACCACGGTTCCTGTTGTCATGAAAATAATTAATCCATGCTCAATTTTGTATGAGGGCATATGCTTTTAGTTGAATATGCTGTAAATCTCCCAGTCTCAATATAGATAACGCTTTTGAATGACGAAATTAGCCCAAATGGGACTCGGTTGCAATACTCTCAAACAGCGCCGATACGTGGATGCGATGCACATCCCAGACACGGAGTATATTCAAATTGTAGTCTCATTATTAATAATAAAAATATGCACCTGACACTCATTATAATGCAATATATGAACTTGCGTCTATGAGTGGTGCATATTGTGGTCTAAAAATTCATCAAATTGATCGCGTTTATATAATTTTACCTACTTTTAAGAGAGTGGGGGTTCGGAATCTATACCTGGCAGACCACACAGCCAGCGTGTCATCTCCCTTGCTTTGATACGTAAGAAGTCCACCAGCCCATTGTTCACTCCGATTGTATTGAGTCACCCATATCTGGCATACAGAATATTCATCAGTGAGCAACAATATATTTGATAAGTGACATGCTTGAATTATACTTCTTTAATCCATCAAGATTGCAGCTACACCTTTATGTGGGAGGAAAAGCACCTGATTGTTTGTGAAAGTAGCTCTTAATTGCGGCGGATCAAGATGATCAAGCAAGCTAGCCGCATTCCCTCCAGGAACAACCTTGTACCCCGTCGGATTTCCCAGCCTAGACCGTCTTGAAGGGTTAATCATGTGAAATTCTGAAGGGTCATAGAGTTTAAGCTTGATACGTGCATCATCCTCTGTTTTTGCTGTGCGACGACGTACTTTTAAGTAGCTTTTTCTCGGTGATTCGCCTGGTAAAGTATCTTCCTTGACTAGATTAACGTTAACAAATGTGTTGTTAGTGTCATCGATGTCCATGTCAAGATGGAACGTGACGAAATGGTCATGGACGACACCTATAACATTTTCGGAGACTAAGGGGCCAATCGTTTCTTCTATGTTTGGTATTTGGTAGACATTTTCGTGAGGAGTCCCATCCACCATTAGCATCCCCGAAAGTGAGACCTACAGGGCAACATATATGGAGTTAATTTCTATAAACAGAACGATTAATTAGCACAGAACAGATAATTCCATGCATGGAATTTACCTTGATACTAATCAGACCATCAGTCTGAAATTCCCAATCAAATATGTAATCATAATTCCCCACTGTCGTTGCCATTCGAGCCACTAGCGTCACCTTTGGTCTCGATTCTCTTATCTGTTCCAAAATTAAAGTCAAATACATTTTTACTTTTTCTTTTTTTGTAAGTGCGACATGAACAGAATTTGAAGAATCTAGGATTTACATGAAAATGTAAAAAAAACTATTTAATGGCAGTTTAACTCAATAATCTCTCGGATAGAAATTTTGATATTATATTAAAAAATTATTTCATTAAAAAAATTTAAATTATTAAGTGATATTTAAAAATAAATTATATATTAAATTCAAATAATAAACTAGGTGATTTATTAGTGTTTAGTGTAAACGGATTCATTGACATTTCGACATAAGTGCAAGCCATTAAGTTTTCTATTAATGCAATACAGGAGGGCAATTCTTGAGTTTTCTGCTACTGCAGTGTCACATGATCTAAGCCTAAGTTAGCTTGCAACTATACTAAAGTATTTAATGTACATCATCTTCAACAATAATCCACAATATGGCATATGTTTTTTGTTTTTTTTGGGTATATAATCGCACAGTTGCATATTAATTCTTCATTTATGAATTGTGAAATGCCATTTATAGTGGAAATGACAAAAATGACATAATGCCTTAATGCAAATGTTGGGAATTGATATTTAGAAGCATGTTTTAGATTTATACACTTAAAATTGTTGACTTAGTAAAGGCAATGGTTTTGGCCTATGGAAAGCTAAAATCTACGTATAAATAACAATTCCTACAAATGTATTTACCTTAGAAGCATTGACGAGCATGTCTGAATGCCGCCAACTGCTATCTCCGGCATACCGTTCGAATAGGCAAATCATGTTGGGCTGAAGAAGGGGCTTGCCATCGGACGACACGAAAGTTCCATCCATATAGTAAGAGTGTCTAGGACAGTCATTAAGTGGCACTAGTGGCAGTGCTGAAGGCCCCAGACCGAACTCACCAGCGTCCATATATGACTTAAAGTACCAGTTCTCGTCAGGGCCCATGTAAGGCACAAAGAACTCTGAAGCAAACCCTTTGTACATGACACTCCTAAGCGTCCCAGTCTCCGAGTCCTTGACCATGGCTTTTGAAATCACCATGCCGGCTCGTTGGTCTGCCTTGAGGTGGAAAACCCAATTAGCCCATTTCACCATGTGCCCATCTTCGACAATGAAGCTGGGCCCTTTGGGTTGCTCCAAGGAGATTGGGTTTATTGGCTCCATCTCCGCTTGCTTGTGTTGGGCTTTGTACTGGTACTCAGTATCGGTCGCTCTGGGAATCGGAATTCTACGGCCCGTGTCAATAAACTTCACAACCTCCTTCCTGTCCAGGTCCACGGTTAGAGTGAGCCCAGAAATGGGCCTCATATAGAAATTCGACGTGCCCTGGTGCAAAAAGCATTGGACCTTTATGATCCTCCTGCCTTCCTCTTCAGGCCCAAACCAGCCTGGTGAGGGCGAGAGGCAGGAGAGATCCGATAGGGAAACCCCTCTTGCAGTGGCCGACTTATTCAACTCCTCACAGGACAGTGCAACCCGCACAGCCCCCAAAATATCGTCCATCGTTAGCGTCGGATACCCGGAGGCTGGGTTAATTACATGGGCCGTGACCAGGCACAAACTCAAGTCCACAACAAGCACATGAGACTGACCATTCAGTAGCCCAATCACTTGGGCTTTCCTGGCAGGAAGTGAGTCACCTTTTCTCCAAGCCCAGACTTGGTACTTGTCGGGTTCGTCGAGTGACAACGAGTGAATTGCTGGGAAAGAAGACAGAAACGGCTGGTACGATGATAGAACTGTCCGAACTTTGTTAATTTCTTGCACGGTTAACGGGTCTAGTGGATGGTGAGGCGTGTCGGTCAAGTGGTCTTCGGTTTTGGGGATTTGGGTGTCTAAAATTGGACCTGGCTTGGCAGGAATCCGGTTCTTGGATGTGCACCATGGCGTGGAATTGGAGCAATCAAAGAAACGTTGTTCCCGTAGAGGGTACCAAGAACAAGCCAAAAGAAGTAGAGCTGTGCAAAAAATAAAGGCAAAACGAAGGTATGTTGTAGCAGTTTGCATGATCTCTCGTCCAAGGAAATGGTTCTCTCTAAAAGTGCAGAAGAGCAGTCGAGCAAGAGGCCAATGAGAGCCCAGCAGAGACTTGAATTTGACAATCGCTTTGTGGTTGATCCAAGGAGACGTGTCTGTCGATCCATTCATTCACTCTGCGGTTGATATTTGACAATCCCCGAGACAAGTCATTGTGGGGCTTAATGTCTCGCCGATCGTCCAGAGTAGGATTCTTTTTTTCTTTTTATCATTCAAATGAAAAAATAGATGTAATATTTAATAAATTTATAAGATGAAAAAAATAAATTCTAAAAATATTTACACTTTTTATTATCAATTAAAAATATACAAATATATGTAACTAACGTTCATCATAATGCACCATGACATGACACTTTTTATGGTCCAAGCAGTTGTCTGTCTGGTCATCTTTTGCCAGCAAAACCAATGGAGCCTATAGCCTGCGCGCATCACAGTCATTGTTGCTTATTTGTAAGATAGATGTCCTGCCAAAATTACTACTTAATGGCTCCAAATTTGTGCAATTACTAATCCCACGATCTCGAATCTCCGTAATCACAAGTCAAAAAATGAAAATAAATAAAATTTGCATTGTAATCTGAAATAAATTATTAGTTTTATTAATCAACATGGGATAAAAATATGGACATAGTTAACCAAAAAAAAAAAAAACTCCACCAAATTATGTAATAAAACATTTAATTACACCTCAACAGCTCATGCTTTGGGCGCAATTTGAAGATGAGAAAAGAAATTGGTAACAACTAGAGAAGAATTTCCTACTTGAAAAGGCTTTTTCTTGGAAAGAAAATGGCTCGAGAAAGAGAATTAGTCAAAAAAAAAAAAAGAAAAAGAAAAAACCTTTGAAGTTTCATGCATTAATCCAAACCGATATAGAGTTGACCAAAGATCATTCTGCAAACTCTCAAAAATCAATGAAAAAAAAGGCAAAAATCAAGGGGTGGGCCAAACAGAACCAAGGTCACGAATATTTTTGTGGGTTTAATTATGTTGACACAAAATTTTGATTAGACAGAAAAAAAAAATATTATATATAATATTATTTTATATTATACAAATACTATTTTGTATAATAAAAAAATTGTACACAAATATTTACTATAATATTATAGAACCTCTTTATATTATATAAATTATAACTTATTTTGTATAAATTATTTAACATGTAATATAATTTTTTTTCTAATTGAGTTTGTATCCAAGAAAACTTTTTCATTCTTTGATATGTTTAGTTCCAAAAAGGGGCTCTTTGGAAAATTAAATTGGATAAAAAAAAAACTAAAATCATTCAAAAATTAAAAGTTTAAAGCCCAATGGCCATTCCCTTTGTATATTTCCACAAGATGAAAACTTGGGAAATTTTCGAAAACTTTCCCATTTCTTCACCACACCACCGCGCCTGAAAAGACGCCTCGGATTTTAACACAAAAACCCACTTCACAACCTCCAAAGGCCCCTCCTCCTCCCCCTCCTCCAACGCCGCTGCCGCCGCCGCCGCCGCGGCGCCACGGTATTATCGAAAACCTCTTAAATATTTTCTATAATGTCCTCACTCCTTGAGGCCACGCCGCCATCCACGACAGGCAAGTTCAAGCCGGAGAAAACGGCAACGTACTTCTACACCCACCAACGCACCCTCCGCTTCCACTCCTCTCCTTCCAAATTCACCCTCTACTGCTTGTTCTTCATCGCCGTCGTTCTCTTCTTTTACCGCCTCACCCCTCTCTCCCGCTCCGCCCCGCTGACGCCGGCCGCCGGCACTGACGGCGGTCCTGATTGGCAGAAGAGAGTTCTTAAATCAGCGAAATCCAAGTCCCCCGGTGGCATTACAGTTCTAGTCACCGGCGCCGCCGGCTTCGTCGGAACCCACGTCTCCGTCGCACTGAAACGCCGTGGCGACGGCGTTCTGGGTCTTGACAATTTCAATCATTACTACGACCCCGGCCTCAAACGAGCCCGGCAAAAGGTACTGGAGCGACGTGGGATCATGATCGTTGAAGGAGATATCAACGACACAGCTTTACTAAAGAAGCTTTTCGATACAATTTTCATCACTCATGTAATGCACTTGGCAGCACAAGCTGGGGTTCGTTACGCAATGCAGAATCCGAAATCGTATGTTCATAGCAATATTGCCGGATTTGTCAATCTGCTTGAGGTCTGCAAGTGGGCAAACCCGCAGCCAATCATTGTGTGGGCGTCTTCGAGTTCAGTTTATGGGCTGAATTCGAAAGTACCCTTTTCGGAAAAGGACAGGACTGATCATCCAGCCAGTCTTTACGCCGCGACAAAGAAGGCAGGAGAGGCAATCGCCCATAGTTACAGTCATATCTACGGTTTATCCATTACTGGGTTGCGGTTTTTCACTGTATATGGCCCGTGGGGGCGACCTGATATGGCGTATTACTCATTTACTGATGATATTTTGAGAGGAAAGTCGATTGGCGTATTTAAAACAGCTAATGGAAAGAGCGTGGCCAGAGATTTCACTTACATTGATGACATTGTTAAGGGTTGCTTAGCGGCATTGGACACAGCAAAGAAGAGTACAGGAAGTGGAGGAAAAAAGAAGGGGGCTGCGCAGTTGAGGATGTACAATTTAGGCAATACTTCACCCGTACCGGTCACTGAACTTGTGAGCATGTTGGAGAAGGCTTTGAAGAGGAAAGCCAAGAAGAAGGTGCTGCCATTGCCGAGAAATGGGGATGTGGAATTTACGCATGCTAATATTAGTTTGGCGCAGAGGGAGCTTGGCTACAAGCCTACGACCGATTTGGAGAATGGTATCAAGAAGTTTGTGAGATGGTATATTAGATTTAAAAACGAAAAGAATCGACAATGACATACAAGTGTCAATAAGTCTGATTGATATTATAAATCTTTGTTCATTTTGGTATGACACAAAGGTGAAATATTTATCTTGCAATGTGTTGGGTTTGCTGATTGACTGGCATGGTTCTGCGCAAGGCACAGAAATGTATATATCTACCTTATCCGCCACAACCTGTTTTAATTCCTTTTTCTATGTTGTTAGCCAATTTATTGGCTTTCACTGAAAGGAATTTCAATACTCTAGTTTTCATTGGGATCAATGTTTCGGTTTCCATGTTTTTGATGTGCAAGATAGGGAAGACTTTGGACCTAGTAGTGCTTCCTGTGCATTTTTGCCTCACATTTATGCATGTTACCTTGAACCAAATTGTCCAGAATAATCTGAGGTGGATGAGTGTGCTACATGATTTTCTGTTAGATGGATTCCTCGAGTTTTTCTTTTTTTTTTTAATCTTGGCAGGCGAACATGCTATGTGATATAACTACGTCTTTTATGGTTGGCCTTCTCGTTGGTATAATGTTAATCTAGATGATTAAAAATTTTAAGTTCCAGTCATCCATTCACAGGTCATTTTTTTCTGATAACTGTTTGATAATGTCTTGAGGAAAGCAACTGGTGTGTTAACTTATGGCTCCGGGTAGTTTTATGGTTTGGGACTCGGGTTAATCATTCTTCGTTGTTCTCTCACGGGTTTGGTTTTGCATTCTCAATGCTATTGTCTATAATCCCACTTGAAATCCAAGTCTGTATGAGACTCCCACTTTGTCAATTAGGCGTATGACAGCAACAAAGGTAGTACAATGCGGAAACTCTTGATTGTATCTTGATGGTGTAAGGTATTGCAACTAGTGGCAAGTATGCCATTCTTTATTTGAAATGCTGTCAGATAGTCCAGAACTTGGGGTTGTGAAGAACAGTTTACTCTGTTTAAGGCTTTTGGAAATTCTGCAATCAAAGTTCTGACTCCCTTCACTGATACCATTCAGTGAATTGTTATCTTTTTCTCATTGATTCTTCTTTGGCGTGCTGGTTAACAGAGCTTAAAATAAAGTGGAAATCTAGTAGTTGGTGAGAGAGATTATCGGTAGTGTCCATTTACTCTTCTTCGGCAGGAATATTCGCCTTCGTTTATCGGGTAGCGCCAACCTAATGCAACTATGAATGGTCACCTATCCAAATTGTTGTTTCTCCTTGTGAGACGCATTGCAATGGCAGGCCATTGTTTTTCCCGGGAATCTCATCGGGTGTACAGCAACCTGGAAAACAGACTTCCGTCCATTACCATTTGAATTGTCTGTTGTAATTCCAAACAAAGAACTTCGCATTAACGTCCAATGAGGAGAATTACGTTCGGACAATTTATCTTCGTTTTGATTTCTTTGCATCGTAGGCATCTCAGTTATCTCAATTACCATAATCCTGTATCTACACGAGTTCTACAGTGCCCCCCTCTTTCTTTCTTTCTTGTCGGCAGCAGGTTGTCTTGTCGCCTCATGAACTAATGCCTTTTTTAAAACAAACCGAATACGCTGAAATTAATTTTTTAGAAAAACTATGTTTTTTTTTTAGTTTTTTAAACACTTCTACGTTATGTTTTCCAACATAGCACTAAAGGTATAGTCTAATATTCAATGGTCGTCTAATTTTCTATTTTTTGTTATTATATGTTATAAAATCCGATGGATGAAAGGTTGATAAACAGTTCCCATTATTCCATAACATGTGAATCGTCCGGCGAATGAACAATCTGCACAATGAGATACCTGCTGTTTATTTTTTAAATCCAAACAAAGCGTTATAGTTGCGTAAATAACCATAATATGATTGTAAATAATAAAATAATAATAAAAGTGCGAGTTCGGGTCGGGCACACAACCAACGACAACGAGGTGACGTTGACGATCTGGTGAAGCGTGTGGCCGTCAGTTGACCGTTAAGAGCAATCAACGAGCGTTATTTCCTCCCGTCAATCCCCTCCTTAACGCCGCCAACACAGAAACAACAAAAAAAACTAAACAAAAATAAATAAAAGAAAATTAAAAAAAAGGAGAATTAAAAAAACGGTCATCAAATCGTGCAAAAAAAAAAAAAAAAGGGGGAAAAAGAAATAGAAGGTGGGGGCATTTGAGGTTTGGAGACAGAGAGAGAGGCAACGTTGGATCGATCGTTGTAATCAATACGATGTTTCTGTCTATGTGATGTGTTGAGAGAGAGAGAGAAAGAGAGAGAGAGAGAGAGAGAGAGAGCGCGCTGGAAATTTTGAGCAATGAAAGGGGTCTTCTCGGCACCCGGTGATTACATTCACTTCAAGTCTCAAGTTCCCCTCCACAAGATCCCTGTATGTTCTTTCGCATTTTTCTCAAAATATTCTTTCTTTTCTTCTGATTTCAATGTTTGTAACATGAAAATTCAATCATGGGTTTATTCGTTTCCTTCACTTCCCTGTTGGGTAGTGTTTAGTTTAGCCAAAAGTCTCCTTTTTCTCAGTTAATTCTTTGTGTTGTGTGATAAAATTCCAGTCTTTTGATGTAATTACTATAGTTACAGGGTATGCTTTTGTTTTAGTTATTAGGTCCCGTTCAAGTCAACGACAAAAGTTGTTGTTGATGAAGATTTTTTGTATCTTTGTTCTTAACTGCTATAGTTGATTTTAATTTTTCAGCCTGGAAAAAATTCAAATCTCTCTGTTGAAGTTTTAAAATCTATATGGTTAAAGTATTTACTCCTTAACTTCATTCTGATGGGTTTCTTGGTTATTGGGTATGTCATTTTGATTGGAAGCTTGATTTTGATGTGATATTTTATGTGACTGAGTTCTATATGGACATATTGAATCGAATCCTTAGCTTCATTATCGACCAGTTCGGATGTTATACTTGTGTGATCTTCTGCTGTTCCTATGCAGACTCGTTTTGGTTTCCCTTTGTTGTGTAATTAGATCAGACTTACCATTGCCACTCTTGTTTACCTTTCTCCTAGAATGGAATAAAGGCTTTTTGGTTTTCTTTCTCATTTGGAGGCTATTCTGTTTTAAGAATATTTTCTTGATGATATCTTCTTGCTTCTTTTTTCTGGTTGTTTTTCATAGATTGGTACAAAGCAGTGGCGATATTATGATTTTGGCCCAAAGGCAGTTGCTCCACTTATCTGTCTTCCTGGAATAGCTGGGACTGCAGATGTATACTATAAACAGATCATGTCATTGTCCATGAAGGTAAATTTTGGATGTTTTACCATATAAGCAGTTGGACAAGTTTTTCAGGATATCCTGCTTCCTCTAAGGGAATCTTTCTCGGGATTCTATTTTTATGTTCACAATGTACTATTAAGATCTGTAGACATTGCATTTGACCTCAATTACTGGATTTTAATACATCTACTATATATACATGTGGTTTGCTATTGTAGCTAACAATCTAAAACTAATATCATTTCTCTGCCAACTGGATTCTGGTTGATTGGTTGCAATCATTATTCCCTGTTTTAGGTTCTGTAAACATACCGCTTGTGGTGGATTGTATTTATAGTATTAAGATTTTGAATTTTGCAGGGTTATCGGGTGATATCTGTTGATATTCCACGTGTATGGAATCATCAAGAGTGGATCCAAGCATTTGAAAAGTTTTTGGATGTCATTGACGTTCATCATGTAAGGGCCTTGATTTGCACATTCACTCATTTCTCGCTTTGCATCATCATCATCTTAGACTTTTGATAACAAGTTGTAGCATACTAAATGCATGTTCATCTTGATTTACCTTTTAGTCAACTTCTTGTTTCTACTTTTCCTTCACACCCTCTGTTCTGTTGCACGTGGCCAAATCCCCATGGCATCTCAAGCAGTTAAGGAAGCCAACATGTACAACAGCTGGCATATTTCCTTTTTTTTTTTTTTTTTCATTCCTTTGATGGTCAATTAGCCTATTTAAGTATTTTGGCAGTACATCATGGGTTTTAAAACCTGTTGGGGGACTGGCTCTGAATGCACAAATATTGCAACCTTACTACATACTATAGCAATAAACTATGACATAGCATGTGTGTACTGTCACTAAGTTGAAAATCATATGAAGCTTGTAAGTTCAGATACAAAATAACTTTGTGTAGGGAGAAGTAGATGAATAATGAGGTATCATTTTATGATGCTTAAATTTGTCTTTAGCAAACCATAGTAAGTTGGAAGCCAATGGCACTTATATTTCTCCCTACAGTCCTCCAGGCTTTGAATGTGATGCATGTAGTTTACTAGTTATACTGCTGGTTAATGGAAAGATTTAACATGAAAAAATAACTATCATAAGAACTAAGAAGCATGGAATATCATTATCTCTATCATTATTCACTTACTATTGTTTTAGGGTAAACACTGAAAACAACAATGTGCTGATCACTTGTGTTCACAATGCGTCAACGAATGGGCTTTGGGTGACCTCTGGATTATCAATTTTTGTCTTTCTCGGGAAAATTAGTAATTGAGTGCACACATTACCTGTGGATTCTATAATAACTGACTGCTGATAGAGCCTATCACAGAAGAATAGGGTTGTAATCCTTCTCATTCAGGTTCATTTACAAATCCATGACAGTAACTGTGGTTACTCATTTTGTGTTTGCTTGTTTGAAAATTTATTCCATCATTTTTTTTACCTCTTTCAGTTGGCACTAGTGGTTAAGACTCTGAATACATGTTGAGTACACTGATTGCTATATGTCTAACAGGTGCACCTTTATGGCACATCTCTTGGAGGCTTCCTAGCACAACTTTTTGCACAGCATCGTCCAAGGCGAGTGAGATCACTGATACTATCAAATACATTTTTGGACACACGAAGTTTTGCAGCTGCCATGCCCTGGGCTCCTGTGTATGTGGTTGTCATAAAGCTTATTTTATTGTCTTTCTATGTCTCCAGTGGAATAAAAGCTATTGGTGTAGTGTCGCTAATTGATATATTCATCAGCTTCATGGAATAAGTAGGCATCAAATATATGGTGATTTTGAGTAGTTAAAACAATCTTTCCAAACATCAAACTGTCTGCCATACGCCTTTGATCATGTACAACAAATGACCAACATTGTCTTTGAGGTATGATCTGGTTAACAAGTAGGGGCATGTAACTGGGAAATCATTAGAAGACAATGATGTTATTTGTTTATGGAGTTTCTTCTACCAAATAAATATGTTATCGCAGACTACGAAATTTCAATCAGATGCTTGTGTTTGTCTTTTTTTTTTTTTTTTACAGGTTTCTTGGTTAGGTGCTTGAGAAATTAACTTGCCCAATTGATGTATTGCCTTTTGCAGTGTTAGTTGGACCCCTTCTTTTTTACTAAAGAGATATGTTTTAACTGGAATTCGCGATGGTCCTCATGAACCCTTTATTGCAGATTCAGTGGACTTTGTTGTTTCCCAGGTAGAGTGCTTAAAGGCTGTCTCACATTTCTTTGGGCATGTTTAATATTCCCATAATCTAGCATGAATACAAGATAACTGCCAGCTATGTCCCATTCAATGAGAGTTTGTCTAAATGCTTATGAAAGCCAACATTGTTAATCAGAATAGTTGTGCAGAGTTGTCAATGTGAATATTGATTGGGGATGAAGGTGGGGAAAGAAACAAAGAAATTGAAAAAGGGAAATTTCCTGATATAGCGTGGAAGTGATTGGCTTAAAAACAAAAATCTTGTATTTGGTGCTCTGAGTTTCATTATCTTCCTTTTACTTGTATATGGGCGCTTATTGAATGATTCAATTTGTAGAATGTTTCTTCTTTCTTTTCCTTTGTTTCTCTTAGACCTTATGGTGTAGTACCTTTGTCCAACTATTTCATTTGTACTTTAATTTTCCACCTTCTGATAACAATGATAAATTTGTGGCTTCTGATTTTGAATTCAGGTTGAGACATTATCAAGGGATGACTTGGCAGCAAGGTTGACTTTGAACGTTGATGCTGCTTCAGTTGGATCTCTTCTGCTTTCAGATTCATTTGTCACTATAATGGATGTAAGTTATATGGTGCTTGATTCATTTTGTACATTCTGTGTGTTTCCACTGGTAAGGTGCTTCTAAAGTTCAGGCCTGTTTAGTGTTCCATCACATGAATTATCATCTAGGTCCTACTTGGGAATAAGTCAGTCCTATTTTTCTGGAGAGAATGGATTAATTATCCAACCGAACATTCATATTTTTAACTCCCTAATCAATTTGAAAGGTTTTGCTTCATAGAATGCATGCTTAAAATAATAATAACATTAAAATGTAACGTTCCATTGTAAGGGGAAGCAACAGAACCTTGATTCTTCAATGTAGTCTATATTCTATCCTCTAGACAACCTACTTTAGGCTCATTTACAATGAGAATACCTGTTCTATGAGATGGTCAATATCAAAACTTAATAATCAGCATCTTTCCAACATTCTCTTACTGCTTTTCAGTGTCATATACACTATGTGGAGGAAGTAAAATTAGATCATTTTGTGAAATACTTTACTTGAGCTATCAAGAGGAAAGTTAATGTTGGCATAAATTTTCAACTTTAAATTTGAAGAACCTTGAATTGTGAGAGATTGTCATATATACCTATATATGGGCATTTCACTCCTTTTTTTATTCCTCTTTTCTTTTTGAGTCTTGAAATTCTCAGCATTTCTTTGAACTGAACAAGCACATAGAAGTGTCTCTTAACTACTTTATTGGTTCTTTTGATTTGCCTACTTCTCACTCCTCAAAGACAAATGACTATTGTGCAATTCCCCAACAACTGAAAGATCAATTGAGTGAAAGATATCCTGAAGCAAGACGAGCTTACTTAAAGAGTGGAGGTGACTTCCCATTCCTTTCCCGTCCAGATGAGGTCAACTTGCATCTTCAGGTTGGCAGAATGTCAATGATTCATAAAATCCAAGTATTTTGGTTCTTGCTTGGCAGTAAGTTGTCTGTATTAATATCCATGTAATTACAGTTACATCTACGCCGAGTTGGTGTAGAAGCTCGACCAGACTTGGTCCGGGGCATCCCAAAGGATGGTACTGGGGGAAGTCATAGTGAAAAGAAAGATGGAAACGATGATCCAGATGATCAATCCAAAGATGATGAAGGAAGCTCTGAGGCCCCATCTGGGGAAAATAAGTTACATCCACCTCCGAAAAGTACAGCCTCCCACAGTTTAGACGAACAACCTGTAACCAGTGCCAAAGCCTGCCTTGGTGGAGAGGTAGGAACAGAGGGTCCGTATGTATTGTTGAAGAAACCACATTACGTAGATGCAGAGATCATTTTGCTATTTATGAGGGAAATTCTCATTCGTTATTTTCTTCAACATTGTTGGGAGTCATTGTACATTGCCACAAGTTTTCAAAAACTCGAGGCAATTGGTGTAAAATAGGAGCAGGATGTGTACTTTTACAGCAACTACTCCCAATATCCTTGTTCAGCAATTTCTGATGTTTTTGCAAGGAATTTTTTTTTTCCTTTGTTATGCTTGAATCATTGTACCATTCTCTTTCCAAATTGTCACATAATGCAAAATGGTTGATTGAATTCTATGCTTCCTACTATCAGTATGAATCTCTACCGTAAGACATCGATGTTGCTAGTTACCTTTATTGTAATTTTGTTAAATTCTGTGATTTCTCTCTCCAAAGCACACAAGGTTAATCCCCACATTCTGTTCTTGGAATTTGGAACGGTAGCAGAACTAGTGTTCTTTTACAACGATCATTTTCTTGATTTGCTTGGTTCTTGGCCCCGCGATGTTGTTATTCTGTGAGCTCTATAGTTGTTGGCCGTGATTTTGATTGGCATGGCGTGTGGAATTTGGAATGGTAGCAGAACCAGTGTTCTTTTACAACAATCATTTTCTTGATTTGCTTGGTTCTTGTCGCCGCAATGTTGTTATTTGTTGTGCTCTATAATTGTTAGTCATGATTTTGGGTGGCATGGCGATTTGGGGTGCTAGGTGTGGAAGTTGGACTCTTAGAGCTAGACAGGGAGGGGAGGGTAGCCGCGGTGGAGAGATTTCAGGGGTTGAAGAGTTCGAGGAAGAGGAGAGAAAATGAGTTAAGGAAACTTTGGCACCACTTGCTTGGAGATTTCTTCAAGCTTTATAAGATAGACCGTGAGTTTTCCAGAGATACAAGCAGATAGCTCAGCTGAATATTCAAAGAATTAAGCTTCAAGATAAGAAGATGATCCAATTGGGTATTTAGATGAATCGAGCTTCGTGATTTAAAAAAGTGGACGCATGCTCTTGTTTCGACATCTTTTATTTATGTTGCGAGAGGACCTCTGTCCCTTCTTGAAAATAACAGAAGCACTCAGACCATCAACGGTTCTGCGGTTTGTAATTGATACTTGCAAGGTCTGTTTTTGATTTGTTATGACCCAAAGCAAGAAGAGACGTGGCTTTTATGCTTTTGGGTGGACTCTGTTAAGCGGGATCTGAGAATTAAAGTAAGTTCAATCGTTAGTTGAGGTTCAGAAATTTGTGCTAGAAAGATTGCTTGTTCGTATTGCTCTGAACTTGTGACAAAACCTAAGAAATCGTTCTACAACTGCAGATGGATTACACAGCCAACCTGTGCAAGATCAGGGGTCCCTACAGCCGGCCCCTTTGATTGAGGTCTAGTCTTTCTGTACAAGCAAAATGAGAAAACTACATCGAAGGAAGACGGTGTTAAGGTTGTTATGTCAATAAGGTTTATTCCTTTTTGATGTGGCTGCCGCTGCTGCAGGACATTTATTTTTTCCCATATCGGAAAATGTATGCTGACAGAAAAGACTTCCTCATGGTTGTACTCCAGAAATTTATACCTCAGAACAGAAGCTCTACACCACCAAGCTAACTGCACAATCCAACTGAAATGCTTTGCTCACGGCACTAACTACACATAAAATACCATTTTCAACGAAAAAACAAACTTGCCCATCATCATTCTTGCCTAACGTATAAAATTGAAAGGGGGTATAACTTAAGGCCATAAAATCTATCCTGTTATCCCAGTTTGGGGAAGACATTCAATCTGGAAAGAGGATACCGTAAAAACATAAAAAGCACCTAACCTTACAGAGAGCTTGCAAAGCTAGCTTGATGACAAGCCTCTCTCAATGGAAGATATGTTAGCTAGCAAGCCAACGTTCTCAGCACCAGTCTGTTCACTTCTATCCCCGAAAAAAAATTAAAAAAAAAACTGGTCTAATAACAAAAGGACAGAATGCCAATATTTCCTCCATTTTACATAGCATGGCTATATTGATTTGAGCATAAGTGAAAGAAGTTGATCATGATGAGTGTAAACAACCAGCAATTTATAAAAGCCATATAAAACTTTCCTCTTCATTGACAATAGACAACAACTCACCTTCATTTTATATGAAATTTTCACTATAAGGAAAAAGCCATCTTCACCAGATTCATTCATGTTATATAACAAATCAAAGATTTAGGATGCAATGCACAAGATTCAGTATAAATCCATGTGTCTAAATCTTACAGCAAATTATCTTAGCAGATATACTAACAACCTTAGTTGATTAGTCCTGCTTGACATCAATTCACGAAGGAAAGGAAATCAGCACCGCCACTTAGTTCACACCACATTTCATGAACCCATGAAAGCATGTGGTGCACTGAAAACAACCTTCAACCCTGAGACTGACTATGCAAATTGCAAAGAGAGACACAAAAGCAAATCTTGGTAATTGATGGGTTGAGAGATTAGAATCATAATATGAAACCTAGCCAGAATTGAAACATGAAAAACTTGAATTGATTTGGTCCAGCCAGTAGCAACCTGGAAGCAAGAACCCAATTTTCCATGGTACAAAACATACCCAGCTTTTGATAAGTCTCTTAATGAGAAAACAGATTACTATGATGAGCCCTCACATAATATATCAGACAAAATATTATTGTCAAACAGAGTGTTACCTCAGTTTCTGAATTTAAGCAATGGTCAGGTAAAAACCATTCTTCCATCTCCAGGATTAGCATAGCCTAACAGAAACATCACCCTAAAATGTTTCTCTGGAGATTCGTAACCAAATTAAAATCGAAAAGCCAAAACAAGGGGCTTTACCTATCATCAAGTTGCAACCATCTAATTGACAATCTGATTCCCCAGTACAACAAAGAGCTCTAACATTGCAACTTTAGAAGGAAATTTAAGAATATATCAGACCCAACAAAAAAATTACAAAATTCAACAAAAGCATTAATACCAGAACACATTTTCTTACATAAGCCACAACTTAATCAAAACAGTTCAATGCATTAGCCACGAATTAGCATTAACTAAGCAGTTTGAATGGAAACAGCATTGCCAACCATTAAATCAAAACCCAAACACGCCCTTCCCAAAAACTAAAAGGGAAAAAAATGAGCACAACAAATAAAAAAAAGAGATAAAAACACATTGAAATTGGAATTTGTAGCCCATCTTGCTTTCTCACTTGGCCACCATCCTAGCAATAAAATCCTCGTAGCGGATCTTACCATCCGACCCGACATCCACTTCCCGGATCCACTCATCGAATTCGGACGGCTCCAGCTTCTCACCAATACTAGTCAAAATGTGGCGGAGATCCGACACGGAGACGTACCCGGTGGAATCCTTGTCGAGAACCTTGAAAGCGTCGCGGAGCTGGCGATCGAATGGCTCGGGCTTCATGTGCTTGGCCATGAGATCGAGGAATCGGGGGAAATCGAACGGAGCGGTCAGGTTCTCCTCGGCGATTATGGACTTGAGCTGGGCCTGGGTCGGGTTGCCACCGAGAGAACGCATTAGGATCCCTAGTTCGGACGGCGCGATCTTGCCGTCGCCGTCGGTGTCGAAGAGCGTGAACGCCTCCTTCATTGAAGATACCTGGTCGTCGCTCAGATCCTTGCCCATCCTTTCTTTCGGGTTCGGGTCTCGGATTCGGATTCGAATTCGTTCCCAACGATCTCTTGGAGAAAATGGTGGAGCTTCTCTTTTTCTGTGCGTGTGTGTGTGTGTGTGAATTCGAAAACGGAAATTTGGATTTGTTCCAATGAGCATAACGGCGTCGTTTTTGGGGAGTCGGTTACAATCGAAGCGACAGCGTTTTTGGAGACGAAATAAATGGGTCAATTTGGGGCCATTGCATAACGTTATGGACTATGCGACAGGCCCAGCCCAGCCCATGATAACCTAATTCACTGGCCCACACTATGTAGTTTGGATAATAAATAAATAAAATCTTGAGATTCAGATCTATGACGTACCGATTATAACAGAAGAACCTTATCATGAATAATAGAATAGACAAGACTCAAAAAAGGGTAGATAAAAGTTTATGTATGGTGTCTATTTGAGTGGAGGAAAATTTTAAATTTGAAAAAAGTGAATGACTTTTTGAAAGTGGACAAAAAAAAAATGTGGATCTTTTACTGATATTTAGCCTAGTGGAAAGCCAAAGGTGAAATCAAATCCAAAAATGCAATCAATGATAAAGGAGAAAGGATGGCAACAATGCAGAGAATAACAATGAGTTAAAAGGCAGAAAGACAAAAAAAAAAGTTCTCATGATCATGAAGAAAATTTCAAAACCAAAGACGGGGCATTGGACAGGTCTTGAACTCCCACCAAATTTTCAAAGAGTTCATACTAGAAAGAAATTGAAAACTTGGAATAACCATCGAACTTCAAGGTCTTAGGTCCACCTTGACCGGATCAAAATCAAACAGTACCAGATTTTCTTAACACGTACATGTAGATAATGTGGTCCCTTTTGTCAATAAATGTTGCTGCTGCATTTGAAAAAATTGCAGTCCCCCCCCCCTCTCTTTCTCCATTCAAGTCGAGAATGGTGGGGAGATTTCCCGGGGGGGGGGGCGGAAAAAAGGTATCGTTATCATATTTCAATTAGTTGTAAAAGGTAAACAAACTTCAATTCAAAAGTAAAGTCAGTGTATGAGGCAACTCACTTCCTTTGTCGTCATGCCATCGACACTCTTCGGCTTCTAAGGCCACGGAATTGGCTTACATGACAATATCGTCAACTTAATATGTAACTGTGCGTATGATATTTTTAGTACAATTTGTTGCGATATATTTGTTAGAACCTTTTGTTTCCTTATTTCAGTTTTAGTAATTATGTTATCTTTTTCTTGCTTTTCGGTGTCCCTTCTAACAAAGCAAAATGATTGTGTCGTGAGATTACTTACCTATATTTGGCACAATTCAAGGAGCTTAGGTAATTAAAAAAAGAAAAAATCCGGTAAGTTCAAAATCTAATCCTAAAAAATAAGATTCTTTGATCATCAAAAACCATTCTTTAACCTTTTCAATCGCTACCCAATTCTTTTCTTTTCTTTTTTTCTTTTTTTTTTTTTCCACCTATGGACTAGAAGAGGGATGATGGCAGGCAGATGGGTTGGTGTTAAAGCATTGAAAAAGAAAAGGAACGTAGACTAAGCACGGCTCCCCTGTTGAAATTGAAAGCAATACTAAGGATGTTATTGGTAGATTCGTGTCAAATGATGATCAACTAATTTTGTAATCCAATTGCTTGGCCCCACTTGCATATTCTTGATTTATCTTTTGGGACCAATTCTTGTTGTCTATATTCAGGCCAAATAAAAAATAAAAAAACTTTCGTTTTCCCTTAGCATCTTCTGATTGAGCTGCATCTAGCCATTTAAGGAAAAAAAAAAAAGCCCATTTTTCCTTGTTTCATTAGTGAGCATTTGAAGCGGAAGATAATACAGTGGAGGATATAAAACACAATCCATGCATGCATTTCTTTCGTCCATTCCATTCGTGCATTTTGCTTGTAAATGAAACTTGAATGCATTTTTCAAATTGGCGTGCTTTTTTATTTTTATTTTTATTTTTATTTTGCTTTTGAATATAATAGAAATATAATTTCAAACAACCAAACTCAAAAGCTCCAAGTTACATTAAATTAAACTAAGAGACTTGTCTGTTGTCTCACAAAAGTTAAATGGAATCCGATGTCGGTCAATTGTGATATTTTTTTCCTTCTTTCTTTGAAGTTGGATGTATGTGCTCTAAAATTACAAAATAGCTGGAACGGGGGTCCAAGTTTAGCAGCAGGTACCTGCTCCCACTCCCGGTGAAGTACTTTAGCAGCTTGTTCATATAAGTAAATATTTTATAATCCCCTACCGAACAAGAAACATTTTTAACTAACTAGTGCAATCATCCCACCGATGATCCGACTTGCTTGAGTAAGACTATATTGCACATTGAATTATCCCCGGCGACCAGCCCACAAATAAGGCCTTCCTCAACGTGTTGTGTGCAAGTGTTTAGAGAGAGAGAGAGAGAGAGAGAGAGTAACTTTGGTCCCTGAAGTTACCAATCTCGTCCATTTTACCGACCCCTCTTGCTAGCAAAGACGAATTGTAACGATTTTGTCAGAGAAATAAACGCCGGTTCCTTGAATCACCAGTCTTCAATCATAGAAACGGGCCATAAACATGTCCGGTTACCTGAGGAATCAAATGATACGAAGCCACCCGAGGTGGAATTCTAATAATAAATTTCCTTATAATAACTACATGTTCCGCTAGAGTTGGAATATCTTCACAATAAATTTCCCTCTTGTATAGGGCAGAATGGTGACGATACTATGTATTGTGAGATTGGTGTTTTGTGTTGCCGATGTGTTGGTGGTATAAAGGACATCGAGTGAAGGCATCAATGTTAGACGGCGATTCTTACTTCAAACGAAGTTGAATTTTATTTTGATAAAAAAAGAAAAAAAGAAAAAAAAGATACCAATTGTTCCAATCCACCGTACCTCCTTACATAGGTAGCAGCCCAATGGACACGGCTACAACAATCATTTGTCGACCTATATTCACTCTGACCGATCTATCCATCTTAAATCTATCAGCCTTTCCAAATGTGAGCGTGTCAGCCACCAAAAAGTACTCGTTACATTTTCAAACAAGCAATAAATGTATCTCTCTTGCTTTCCTTGGATCTCTGTCCTCCACCCTGTTCTCAGTCTGTTCCCCCTTGATTTTCACTGTGCCTTGCAGAGAATCACTTCCGAGAGAATATAGGAAACGAAACAAGATCGTCTCTTTTTGTGTGTAACTAATAAGATTATTATAAAGCACATGTAAATCCAGAAGTCAGGGCAGAGGTAACATTAAAAAAAAAAAAAGAGAAAAAAGGACCATATGAGCTGGGTAACTCACATGGGTTTCTCTCATTTTCTTGCCTCACTCTCTCTCTTTTATTAGCTTGATTTTCAAACTTGAGAAAGAAGAAGAAGCGTGTACTGTAACATTTTTGGCAAAGGAACAATTTAAAGATCTGTTTTTTATCATGGGTTCCCATTACTTCTGCCTCTCTCTCGCTCTGTTGATTGCACTGTTAACTCTGCAACATAGTAGCGGAAACACTGAACTAAGAGCTTTAATCGAGCTCAAATCTGCTTTAGACCCAACCAACACGTTCTTGAATTCATGGACAAGCAACGGTGACCCGTGCAGTGGCTCATTCGAGGGAGTTGCCTGCAATGAGCACCGAAAAGTGGCCAATATTTCGCTGCAAGGAAAGGGTCTCTCTGGTAGCTTATCGCCTGCAGTTGCTCAGCTTAAATGCTTGTCTGGCCTGTACCTGCATTACAATTCGTTGTCCGGAGAGATACCAAAAGAGATAGCAAATTTGACAGAGTTAACTGACCTTTATCTCAACGTGAACAATCTTTCTGGGGCCATTCCTCCTGAGATCGGTGGCATGGCTAGTCTTCAAGGTTAGTCTACTTTTCCTTGATTTAAATGATGGACCAGAGATGTTATTCAGATTGTGTGTGTAGTAGCCTGAATTGGATCCCATAGCATTTGTGTTTGGTGCTGAGAAACACAAAGCAAAGAGAAAATCATATTACATATGAAGAACAGATTTAAGAATTTAACAGAATTCAAATCCGGCTTTATCTTCTAGTTTGCATAGAAGTGAAGTGGAAAATAAAGGATTCAAATTTGTTTGAATTCACCATCTGGTATTAGAGTAGCTGGACTTTTAATTCTAGCAACCAGGTTCAAATTCTGGCAAGGACGGACAAAGAACTTTGTTTGGATTCTAGAGTGAATAACTTGAGAAGTTCGACATCAATGCAATATGGCATCACCATTGTTGCTTTTCTTATTTGCAATCTTATGTACCTGCCTGTAACTGGAAATTTCTGGGGTTTGCAGTGTTAGAGTTGTGTTGTAACCAGTTGACAGGAAGTATGCCAACACAGATGGGGTTTTTGAAGAAGCTAAGCGTTATTGCATTACAATACAACAGACTGACTGGTCAAATTCCTACCAGCTTAGGGAACTTGGGGATGTTGAGAAGGCTAGATCTGGGTTTTAATCGCTTGTCTGGTACAATTCCTTTAACAATATCTAAGATTCCAAAGCTGGAATTGTTAGACGTCCGAAACAATTCTCTTTCTGGAGTTGTCCCATCTGGTAAGTCTGTTCATCCATCCCTTTGATTCTAATTGGAACATTTTGCCTTCGAGGAATTTTTCTTTCTTACTTTATGTTGATTGTTTATATTGAAATAAACTGATTTTGGTATTTTTATTCATGAAAAAATGAAGCTTTCAAGAAACTAGAGGAAGAATTTCAGTGTGAGAACAACCAAGATTTATGTGGAGTTGGGTTTTCCACATTAAGAGCTTGCACTGTCTTTGATAATGCGAATGTCAACCAAGTTGACCCCCCTGGGGGACAGATCCTTGACAATTCTGCTCCAACTGACATTCCTGATTCTAGAATTCTCAATCCACATTGCAATCAGACTCATTGTTCGAATGCATCAAAACTCCCACAGATTGCCATTATTGCAGGTGTTATTATAGTGACCATCACATTCATAGCTGTTGGATTTCTAGGCGTTTTCCACTATCGGCGGCAGAAACAAAAGATTAGAAATGTATCAGAGTCTTCTGTTGGCCGGCTAAGCACTGACCATCCTAATGAATTTGGCAGGGCTGGTGCCTCTCCACTTGTCACTCTTGAGTATTCTAATGGGTGGAACCCCTTAGGTGATGGTGAAATTGGCAGTGGATTTCAGGATGAACATCTACGTAACTTCAGGTTCAACCTGGAAGAAATTGAGTCTGCTACCCACTGTTTTTCAGAGGCTAATTTATTAGGAAAGAGCAGCTTCTCATCTGTTTACAAAGGAATCTTGAGAGATAATTCTCTGGTAGCTGTTAGGATCATTAGTTTGACAAGCTGTAAATCTGAGGAAGCTGAGTTTGTGAAGGGTTTAAAGTTGCTGACATCTCTCAGGCATGATAACCTTGAAAGGCTACGAGGCTTTTGTTGCTCCAGGGGCCGGGGCGAATGCCTTCTTGTTTATGATTTTGCTTCTAAGGGAAACCTATCGAAATACCTTGATGTTGAAGGAGGAAGCAAAGAGGAACTGGACTGGCTTACAAGGATTTCCATTATTACCGGCATCGCAAAAGGTCAGTTTCACTCCATTATTGCTTTCCATAACTTCGATTTGATTGACTTTCTTCCTGTAGTCTAAGAAGCAGACCAGATTGCAGGCCGTTTCCCATCAGCCACATCTTTTATTTGATAGTGAAGTGTTGATTTCTAATCTTTGGCATCTCTAAACCAGGTATTGGATATTTGCATAGCAGTGAAGCCAACAAGCCTGTGATAATTCATCGTAACATCTCGATTGAGAAGATACTCCTTGACCAGCAATTCAACCCATTGATTGCAGACTCTGGCCTGTCTAGGCTGCTGGCTGATGACATTGTCTTCTCAACTCTCAAAATCAGTGCTGCCATGGGATACTTAGCTCCAGAATATGTAACAACAGGCCGTTTTACCGAGAAGAGTGACATATATGCATTTGGGGTGATTATCCTCCAAATTCTTTCCGGAAAACAGATGCTTTCCAACTCAATCAGCTCGGCAGCTGCTTCTTGCAGATATGAAGAGTTCATTGACGTAAGTCTCGAAGGAAACTTCTCAGAACCTGAGGCAGCCAAGCTGGCAAAACTTGCAGTCTCTTGCACACATGAGCTTCCCGAGGAGAGACCAACTATTGAGGTTGTGATTCAAGAGCTGAATGGAAGTGAAACTGCTATTTATTGATAGCACAGTTGTTTGCTCCAACATCCAGAAACCATCGACTTTAGGCGAAAGGGGATGGGAATCCACCGAGGCTTGTAATTGCTGCACAGAATAGAACCTAATTGCCACTGCCCGTGCACTTAACTTGACGGGCTATTGCTTGCAGAAATGGCAAGAGACTGATGATCTCCTGTAAAACTGGTTGTGGTTGACTGAAGGATCATTTTGGCATTAACAATTCCCACGATTTGTTCTCGATAATTGTAGCCTCAAACTTCAACGACCCCTTGTATAAATCAAAACCTACGTAGGAGACTTCTATTTAGTATTATTTGTGAATTTCAAGTTAAAATAGGACAGTTTAATTATTATACTAACGTTAAATTAAAGAGCATTTTGTATTCCATTTCATTGTTTAAGATCCTAATACGGAGTTTATTATGGAACATACTACCGTATAAGAAGATTTTATTTTGAGTTATATCATAGTGAGCTTGACCTTGGGATTAAGAAATCTTGAAATTTTATAGTTGGACTTGAGAATTTGGTTTAATTGGCTAAGTACTTATTAGGCTGATATTATTCAGGAAAGGAGAATAGAGTAATTCAAACTCGAATATAAAGTCAAAATTTTTCAATAAAAGTATTCCGACAAGTTATCCTATCAGTATTAGATTGAAATAAGACCTTGAAAATTAATTAGGGCTCACAGCTATGGATTTATTGGGCTGAGGTTCGGCCACAATTGATGGATCTTGGGTTTGGCAGCTGTGTCAAGTCACCGGGGCAATCCATTTGGTTATATTTCACTGTGTCACACAACCACCCAAGCGTTGGTACTCTCCGGTAAAAATTCCATCCGCGGCGCAGTAGCCTCAAATACCCGTGCAGTATCGTGTAAGGTAATGTATTTGCGTCCCTAACTTACCAAAGAACTAGTTTAGTTTTATTAGTATAAACATTTGTTTCAATCCCATAGCTAATTGTCTTTCTGGCTTAAGATCAATTTCAATTTTCGAAACCAAACAAATTTACCCTTCAAGGATCAAAACCATGGAAAAGCCTCAGGACCCCATATTCACATTTATTTTCTCTGGTTCGAGAAAAATTAATGGGAAAAGAACTAAATGTTCGTTCTTCAAGTCCAATCCATGGAAACAGTGACGAGGCCTTTGACTTTTCTCCTTTTCTTAGTAGCCCTATCCCTTTGATCATTGACCAAGCAAACGATCATGTGGGGCACTGCTGGTCGGCGGATACAAGTCTATATTGCGTCATACCAACAATCCGTTAAATTGATGAGTACCCATTTGGATGCATTAACTAGAACTTTCCGGGTGAAACAACCCCACCACATACGTTGTTTTGTGCTTTAGCCAAAGAACCCAAGTTGGTTTGTAACTATCAATGACTCGTTGTTAAGATATTATTTTCAATCTTTTAAAATTGATGCATTACATGAGATAGACAGAGATAAAATTAAATTATTCTTACAGTTCATAATTATAATTTGATCACATCGAAACTTACTCATGCAATTTGCACCAAGTTACTCAGATGATTATAGTAAATTACGATACGTACCAAGCAAGTTAATCAAATTACATTAAGCTTTTTAAGCAAACATATTGACAATTCACAACATTAATAGTTCAACCATTAAGAAAAAAAAAAAAAACAGATTCTGAAAATTGAAGTCGAGTAGCGACTTTACACGTTAGTGCAAAATTTAGTGAGGAGAGATAGATATTTTATGCTTGGAACGCACAACATGATCCAGCAGAGGTCGTCAAGGTGACGACCATGGGCATAGACTGCAACAAAATGGCTAACGAAGAAGTCAAGGCACCTCATGGTGATGAAATATGCTTGCCCATTTTCGTTCTCTGTCCGTCGACTTGACACTTTTTCAAAAAAAAAGCAAAACATGGAAATTGCCAAATGGGTTTTTCTATATATAAATAAATAGATATTAATTTCTTTCTGAAGTCAAAATATTTTTCTTAATGACGAAGAATTCTCTCAAATAAATTTAATAATTATTAACATCGTACCCTACGGTTGGACTTGAAACATTAAGTACACCTAAGCAAATTCAAACCCTGGAATCAGGCAATTAATCAACACCATGTTAAGTCTGTTTCTAACGCTATAACAATGTGGTGATGAAGTCAAAATATTTTGGGTGTGGACATATTGGTCGCGGCCGGAGAAAAACGTTCCACTCAGGCTCCGTTTGTTTTGTTTAAAAAAAAAAAAAGTATATATCTATATATATATATTATTTTTTAAAAAAATATTAATATTTATTTAAAAAAATCAACCGAAAATATTTTTTAAGTTAATAAAAAATTCATTCATTTTTTTTATAAAATTTCTTAAAAAAAATAAAACATTTTTTAAAACTAACAATAAAAAGCAAATTTTAAAAAATTAATAATAAAAAACAGTCCTTCTTTAACAAACAAAAACAATCTCAATTATCATTCGACGACTGCCTTGCAAATTTGCATCGATCAAGTAACCATGCGACGGAACGATGCCCCCCACGTCAGCACAAGACTCGGTCCGTTCGTTAAAGGTAGGCACTCAGGCCGACCAATCAGCGTGCTTTGAAAAGTGCTGACGTGATACACACAGTGCGGGGATAGACGGTTGAGATGTCTCCTGAGGGTTGTTAGGATGCGCCGCCCTCATAATTTGACCTACCCCTCTTTCTAGTCTCCTCCGGTGTTTTTAATTTTAATTATCGTGTAATTCAAAAAAATAATTTCATAATTAACAATTTTAAAAATTAATTTTGAGAAAAAATAAAACCAATGTGAATTAAAATAATTAATTTTATTTAATAATTTATAATTTAATAAATAAAAAATTATTTTAGGCAATATTTTCTTGAATTTTACTGTATAAATATAAAAAATTTGACGTGCATTGTTTATTATAACTTTCTTTTTAATCTTCTTCGTATGTTGTGCAGTATAAAATTTAACTTGTTTGATGCAATTCAAGCAAGTGATCAAATTAATTACCACTAGCCCGAGGATCTTAGTTTTAAAATTCCAACCATAACTCCTCTAATTCCAAATTCTAAATTAAAAGGCCATTAATAATCATTAATTTGTTCTAATGCAACATTTTAAAAACAGTTGCGGAAGTATTGACATGACGTGTGAGTTGCATATATATATTGAATTTTACTGAATTTTATAATGTGAATTTTACTGAATAAAAAAATTCTTTTTTTATCTTAAAAATTTTAATTTTTCCTTAAAAATCAGTAGGTGTATAAGTAAATTAATAAAATGTATAATTAAATTAAAAAAATTACGTAAATAGATGTATTTTAATATTTTTATAATTCATTGTAAAAAATCTCGTGCTTGTTGCAGATTTTGATATTTAGTTGTAAATCTATTAATTTTGAGAAAAAAAAAACTGAAATTTTAATAACAATATATATATATAGATAGATAGATAGATTCAGTGAAACTGACGTCTTGAATGCTTTGTGGTTGAATTTTCTAAACACGAAGCCAAGTTCTTATCTTCTTGCAACAATAAATTAACTGATGACTTCCATTACCAAGTTAAGATATACTCGCTTCTTTATACCGATGATCTTGGCCCCACTGGAGAGGTTTTTGGATTTGAACAACCTGATTAGTGTAGTTAAGACGACTTTCCAAGCCCTCCACCAACTAAATAGAAAGTTGAAGAAAGAAGCTAAGCATGACCATGCTCTTATTACTTGGAAAATTAAAAGGTAGTACGGAATCAACGAACCCTAAAAAAACCTCAAAAAAGAACCCCCCCCACCAAAAAAAATAAAGACTACACAAAAATTCAGAGGAGAAAAATCCTGATACATGAGTGTCTCGCATGATAAAATATGAAAAAGTATTAAATGTACACAAAATTATCTTAATTTTAGAAAGAGTGTCATTAGCAGCAGACGGTTTTCTGCGCACAGCAGAAGCTATTAAACGAATAAACAAAACCGATTGATTGATACATCAAATAAATATATAAACAAAACCCAACCGACAGTTCGCAGTTGCATCCTTGGGTTTTATGCCTTGTTCATGCACGTGAGGGAAGGCTACCTCTCCCTTCTAATTTCATTATTCTTGTGGGGTTAGCTTAATCGTTTTTATTTATCTATTTTGCTTTTATTTTAATTGTTGTAAGGGGACGGGAGCCTTTAGATTGCTCAGATAATTACAATAATCAGAAGTAAAGCAGATTACTAAAATATATATGTATATATAATTTTTGTGGATGCATCTTCATATAGAGGATTGATAAAAAGCAATCGGTGCCCATAATTAACATGTTATTTTACAAATTAATTCATAATACATGTTTCTCAATTAAATTTAAAATTAACATTTTGTTGTTATTAGTATACTATGGCATATCTGTGTATATTATTTGTGAACGTGGATATTTTTAGAAAAATACTGGCTGAAATTAAATTTTTTGTAAGGTTATATCTAGAAACCAGCCACGTATGTGCTGCTGTAACCAGACTGACTGCATCATAACGTCACAAATTACCATAATGTCGACGCTCCAACAAAAACCACTTGCTCTTCCTCTGTGTGTGTGCGTGTGTGTATATATATATTAACTTAGCCATAGAGCGAAGCACTACTTCTTCAAGACTTGCAAGAAGGAGAAGCCGAGGAAGACAAAGATCTTTAATTGATCAACCATTTGGAAGAAGAAATGAAGCTTGTTTGGTCACCTGAAACAGCAATAAAGGCCTACATCGACACGGTCAAAGCGGTAAGGAATCAAAATGAACTCGATGACCCTTTTCATTCTCGGATCAAAGTTGCCAATTTGAGATTGTTTCTGTATTGTTTGGATGATGATCTTCTGCTTTGATCTTGTTTTCAGTGCGAGCCTTTTCAGGAATCCGGCGTAGCTGAGCTGGTTTCGGCCATGGCTGCAGGATGGAACACCAAGGTTATTGTAGAGACGTGGTCTGGAGGTGGGGTTATTGCCACGAGCATTGGACTGGACATTGCTAGCCGGCACACGGGTGGAAGGCACGTCTGCATAGTCCCTGACGAACAATCAAGGTCAGAATATGCAAGAGCCATGGAAGAGGCTGCAGGGGTGACGCCAGGAGTGATCGTTGGAAAACCGGAAGAGGTGATGCCTCATCTGACGGGGATAGATTTCTTGGTGGTGGACTCACGGCGGAGGGAGTTTGGGAGAGTATTCATGCTAGCAAAACTGAGCTGCCGGGGTGCGGTCTTGGTTTGCAAGAATGCTACCTTAAGGAGTGCTTCAAATTTTAGATGGTCAAGCGTTCTTGATGATGGATTGCGCCGCCTCGTGCGCTCGGTGTTTCTCCCGGTCGGGAAGGGGCTAGATATTGCGCATGCAGCAACCAGTGGATGCGGTTCAAGTTCAATCGAGGGCAGAAGGCGGTGGATCAGATATGTTGACAGACAATCAGGAGATGTGCACATTATCCGATGTGACTCCATAACAAGTGATTGATCCATAAAATTTTTTCAGAGAAAGCGATCGCTTTGTAGGCCTCGTAGCTTTGAAGTCGGCGACTTGGTCGTCCTTGCCCACTACCAGGCCCCCCTTCCTCTCTCTCTCTCTCTATAACCAGTCAATGAAACTTGTTTTTCCTGACGGAGTTCTGTATAGGATTTTCAGTTTTTGTAGAGGATTTTCTCGCCTCAAAAATGCAGTAAGGAGGCTAATTAATTATCCTCATTATTTTTCTCCGTGTAGAGGAGATCATTTCCAGTTTTTCTTTTTTTTTTTCCTCCTTGGAACCATTGTAATTGCTGATAAATGTAACACAAGAATTTTTTTCATTAGCATAAATGCTTACAGTAATATCCGACAATAGTTCACCACCTAGCCAATTGTTCATTTGACGATTCACAATGGTCTCAATGTCACGTAGCAGATACACCTGATACTAAGTGAATTGAGAGGGGCATTGTTAAAAAAAAGGGCCCAAATATTGTTGTGTGATTCTCTTCCCAGGAAGGATGGTTTGATGGAACTCTTCTTTGAACTTTGCATTGTGAATACTTTGGTGGCAAAGCCAACAGGAACAAAATTTACATCCAAGCTGTAATATATAATGAGAGCCTTGTCTGATAGAGTAACTGCTGCCTGCCATCCTACACAGAACATAAGCAGGAGGAGCTAAAATAAATTGTCAACAGAAAAAAGGAACAGACTCTAACAAACGCAGATGGCAGGAGGACAAATTACAAATCGCCTTAGGACTGAAAGTTTGAATAAAAGGAAGCCTGGTCCCAAGTCCAACTTTCCCTACTTCTTACAGAAGCCTTCTTGTCTGATAGAGAGACTTTTTCTCTTTTAAGTCCTTTCTTCTCTCCTATAGTAGCCCTTTAAAATTGTACAAACTAAAATTAGATGTGAATTCAAATCCATCGTAATAAATCCTGACCCAAGTTAGCGTATGAATAATAGAACTGCTCAGAAAAATCCAGATATGGATGGCCACTGACTGTTCAAACTGAAATATGCAAGAGGGCAGCAACAAGAGCCAAAATGTAATCGTGAATGGAAATCCACAGACAGTTGACACTTACAACTTGGCAATTTTCTTCTTTTGCTCTTCTGAAGGAGGTGCTGGGACATAAGAAGCAGCATATATGATAGCCTATCATCCCATCAATCAGAAGCACAATAAGAACCAAAATTAAGAAAGGTACAAAAACATAATGCTGGGAACAATTAACAGCATGCCAGATAGCACAGATCACTTCCATATAATCTGAAATGCAGCGTCAAATAATCTTTGGTACCTGCAGCTTTGCTGAAGCATCTTCGATGTTACTCCTAAGGAAACATGAGAACAATAGACTACTTTAGTCATTAATAAGCAAAAGTAAGGCATAACAGAAGAAAGAGAGAACATAACTTTTGTTTTCTAGTGCTTGTTGAAGAAATCATGATTTCACAATCCTTGTTGATTCAATTCTTTTCCTGGTCATACAAAGAAAAAACCATGAGGGAGAATAGCACCTAGTCTCTGGTCCTTTGCACCTAAGAAACAATTAAAAAAGATATTTGTGATTTTAAATTCCTCATACGTGCCCATACTTTGTCATGGGGATGAAATTTTTGTCAATCTATGTTTTTTCCATACTATTGCTCCTTATCAACCAATATAGATTGTGAAATCAAATTCTGCTTCTGTCCTGACACAATAAAATTGCATATAACTTGTGTTTTCAACATCTGAAAAGTAGATTCCTCAACATCTGGTAAGTAGATTCAACAAACCATTTGCATAATCCTCTCTCTGATCCTGTCAATAAGCCAATGTGCAGTGTGTATATTGAAGCAAATGTCCACCTTGGTATTCATTGTAAATCAAGTCATGAAAGAAGAAACAAAAGCACCCAGAAAAAGTTGCCCCAGGGCAGGGAGGTGGAGTTCCCATGATGGAAGTTAAGTGGACAAACCTTTGCTCACATTCTGACCTCCCGGTCCACCTCTTCTAGCAAAACTCACGGTGACATGTTCTGCATGCACAAAGAGAGAAAAAAAAAAAAAAAGAACCAATACATGCAATAAAACTAACTCACTTAGAATGTGGAATGCTGAGCAAAGTGGACTCATATCCTAACATAGGAAACACTACCTGTATCTAACTAGGACTGGTATTACCACAACACTAATAAAACAATAATACATTTCAACAATAATTGAAGGAACTTTGTCCACACCAAGAGAGAAAAGACCCATGTGAAAGCTATAAAATCAGCATCAGGTGAACATAGAATCCAAGGGAGTGGTGTTTGGGCACTACAATCTAATCAGGCAACACTGCTCAATAACAGGATCTTTAATAGTGATCCCGAATGAGGTGTTCAACTGAGCCCCTGGAAGCATGTTTCTTTTAGCTGTCTACAGAATTCTAATACAAGGGCCACAAATAGATTAATAAACTGTTTTCTTAGCAAGGAAACTACATTTAATGGGCATCTCGGAGAAAACAAAGTTCTGACTAGTGACAGAACGTCAATGACATATGTTCTCACTTAAAGGTGTAACTTCTCGGGGCTAGCATGAAAACAGGCTATTACTAAAAGATTGAAATTTAAATCAGTTATGGATCAAAGAATTGAAATTTCATATGATAGGCACTTAAACAATCCGGCTAACCCAGGACAGTAGTGTCACTCTGAAAGATGAGAACACAGTGGAAACTTAGAAGGAAGAGACTACTAGAACGAATCAAAGGACCAATAGACCAAAGAACATTAGCAAACAAGAATCAAAATGGAGAGTACATTAAATTGCTACAGATGAATGGTTCTTCGAACTGAAGCCAAAAAGATGAAGTTCCTGCATAGACAATAACAATGGCAGAAACAAAAGCAAATATCTCCCACCTAATACAAGAAAAAAAAAAAAAAGGGTCCCATGGCAGTCTGTCTATTTGCAAGAAGACAGTAATCTGCAGCAATTCCAATCAGGACCAAGTGGCAATATAAAGCTGATTTTCATCCATTCTCCACAACCAAAATCATCCTTGGTAGCAATGAATTAGAGCAGTTTAAATCCCATTTTCTACTCTTCCATTTATAGTTATTTCACCGTTGGTTTGCTAATAAAACGGAAATTGATTAATGCAAATGGGCAAAAGATCCAAAAGAAAACTTCCATTTTATGAAATGGGGTTGTAAGAAGTACCGAGAGTGACCTTAGGAAGCGGCTCATTCCCAGCAACGGTGGCTCGCTCCACAGCCTCTTGGAGGAGCTGCTGAACTTGCGAGCCGATACCTTGTTGTCATCAGGGGCCGCGGGGGCGCACTTCACGGTAGTGAAGCTGATTTCACGGCGTGTGTACTGAATGGCGGTCCCACAAAGGTTTGACAACGTTGCACGGACAGGGGATAACGAGGTCGTGGAAAACAGGCGATGTTGGATGTGGGGTTTTTTTTTTTTTTTATTTCTAATTCGGCTCTGATTATAGCTTAAGCCTGTAACCTTTGGCTTAAACACTATTTGAGTACTAATAAATTATACTTCCTTGGTTGTTTGAAGTGGTTCTAACGAGTCAATTTTTTTCTTCCCTTCCCGGTTAACTGAAATTTAAATCTGATAGATTGGTCCAAATCAATTTTAGGATTTTTTCGACACAGGGTAAAAGCCATTGACATAACAATATATCATTGATTCTTATTGTTGATTGTAATCACAGATTATAAATAAGGAATCAACCGATATTGTCATAAGACACTTCTGTCGTGATCTGTGTAACGAAATATAATTGATATATATATATATATATATTTTTTTTTTTTGAGTCATTGGTTGGTTTAATTGGTTTAGAGGTTAAATTGATTGAACCGGAGAGGAACAGCCGTAACCACAGGCCAAAAACTTGAGGCCCAAGAGGAACAAATACTATTTTCTTTTTGAACAAAAAAGAACCAATATTAGACTTAACAGTTTCCCTTTTTTCCGTAGAAAATCTTCTATAGCAATTTAACTAGATCGAATTTATTATTTCTTTAAGGCTTGGATAAATATGATTGCTCCCTTTTCCTTTGCCTTTTCACAAATTTCCTCGCCTACAAATTTGTTTGACTCTAAAAAATGTCTTTCACCATCATATCTAATGTCATCTGGATCCAACCAAAAAATAGAATTGATGGCTGAACTCAGTTGCATGTCAATATGAATCCAAATAAAAGCTTAAAAAGAGTAAATTTTTAAGTACTTGATTAGAGGTAACAAGATCGGAACCCCCCCTCAACCTCTTTTTGGCCGTGACAAATCTCAAATCCTATTCTCTGAAATTTTTTGAGTTCCCCAAATGTCCACCCTGTCGATAGAGACACAGGAAACAGACATCAACAACAAATGCTCTAAAAATCCTACCACCACCACAAGGGAACTTGGCCGTAAAGGAAAAGCCGGCAGTAGAAATAAATGGCAGTTGGCCGCGGGTCCACGTTGACAGTATACAATCATGTATAGAGTTCGCAACAATTTCCGTGGTTGAATTATTAAGAATACGTAGTACATTACATCCACAGATTACAGGTTTTGTCCAACAAACGAGTTTCTCCCATCTTTTTCAAATATCATTAGTCAAGACTGCTAAAGTGAGCAGTGCAGAACAAACAGTAAAGGAGATGCTCCAGCTATCCCATTTTAGTCTCTTGCTATCCAGCGAGAATGACTGCCCCTGTCTCTCACATCTGACGAGCCCCTCATCCTCCCCGAGTTTTGTGAGCGAGAAGGTCCAGCTCTGTCTGTAGTATTAGGAGCGAGCCTCCCCGTGGGATATGGATCTTCTGTGGATGGAAGTGCCCAACCTCCCTGGCCTGGACGAGCACTCTGTGCACTGCTACCAGCCCCTATAACCAAGGATAGCACAAGCAAAGCACAATCAGCAACCAGCAGGCAAAGATGGAATAGACAACTCATTCTCAATAGATGAAAGATCATAGCATTCTGCAAAAAGTAAGAAAAGAGAATAGCATTTACCATCCCGCATGAAAACCTATTATCTCATTCCACAAGTACAAAATGCACAGGTTACTTGTTGAAATAGGACCTCAATAAGACAAAAAAAATAGGAAAACAAGCCTTACCCAAGTTGTCGCGGCCAGTAAGAGTTCCATTCCAGCCAGGTAGATGCTGTCTGACATTCCCCTTCCAAGCCTTTTCAAAACTAGGAAGCTCATCTAGTAAAAACAAAATAAATTTAGTTTGACTCATGAAGACAGACAACTATAGAGAATGACCTAAGGGCATTAATGCAGAATGACCAGATACCTTCTTGAAGATTATGCAAAGTCTGCATGGTCTCCACTTTACCATCCGAACTAAGCTTTCTTGCAACGCTATGGCCCTAAAAGAGCAGTTATAATTTGAGATAAATTTTGTATCTCACAAATGGAAACATTAAATCCAAGGTGGGTGAATTAAAATGGATATAATAATATAAATGAACGACCTTATCCTGAAGCCCCCTAGATAGCCTGTGAGTTGCTTGCTGTGTAGCAGTATCAGCTTCTTTGCTTTCTTCAATTGTCACCTATACCCAAAAAGGCTACATAAGGACTGGGACAAAGGCAGGGTAATAGTCTAAAACATGAACAAACATGACTCACTCCATCACTGCCAGTTCTCCTCATCTTCGATGACGTGTAGTAAGCGCCATTAGCACCACCATAAGTGACACTGGAGCTCTGGAAAGAGAAGCTGCGAGCATGGGGCTGTGACCCCATGGCATTGAAACCACTGCGCTCAGTTCCATATTGCAAATGATTGCTCTTTCTAGCTGCAACACAGATGAAAAACACGAAAAATTTCTGAATTTAAAAACTCACAAGCAATAACAGTCCATGCCTTAAAACACGAGATATAAGGTAATCTACCTTCAGTTTCATCAGGTTCCTCGACATTCGGCTGCTTGCTTGACCTCCCGTGCTTTCTAGGGTTGTCTCTTTTCTCCTCATTACCCTCCTTAACATCATCATCATCGGAGTCTAGCTCCTCAATGATAGGTCCCCTTGATCTTTTGGGCACTGGTGGTGCCTCAGCTTCAATGTATGCAGGAGGTTGCATCATGTTAGCAAAGGGACTCCCACCGGGTCCAAAGAACCCCGACTCGAACATACCTCCTCCAAACGGACGCGTGAAGAAAGGATCATCAAATGGATTTCTTCCCCCAAAAAAATTAGACAGCAAACTCCTCTGACCCCCAAAGGAACCAAATCCTCCAAAACCAGCAAAAGGGTCACCAAAATCAGAAAAAGGATCCCTGCCGCCTCCTCTTCCTTGCATTTTAAACAAGACTACCAACTCCCCTGAGAAAATCAACCAATCCCAAATGAAAAATTTAAAAGATAAAAAATAAAGAATCACGATCGATTACAATCATATGTCATCAATACAAAGCCAACACGCCGCCGCCGCATATTCCCACAGCAATTAAAAAGCAGAGATCCACCAAAAAACCAAAAAAAATTAACATCAAGCAACATCGGACCACATAGAACCTCGATAAAATCACCTAAAAATCCACAATCAACAAAACCATGAACAGAAAACAAAAAGAAAGAGAAACATCTAGAATCGGTATCATAATCACCATCTGATGTATCTTCAATCATATATATATATATATATAGAGAGAGAGAGAGAGAGAGAGAGAGAGAGTACCTTGGAAACGACTGAAAATAAATCGCAGAGAAAAATGGAAAACCCTAAACGCAGAATGAATGAAAGAATAATGGTCCTCGGAGAGGTCGTAGAGAAAGAGAGGAAGGGCGATATTGAAGGAAACGAAAGAGATCGAGTGGAAGGTTCTAGCGCCCGACGTGTCGAGATCGGATGGGAAGAATCAGACGCGGAGACAGCTCATCACCGTCCGATTCGATCTTTTTTTTTTTTTCTTTTTTTTGCATTTTTAGCTATTAAAGATTTAAGAATGAAGAACGGGTCCCTTTGTAATTTTACATAAAAGTACCTGCAAATCCAACCGAGTTTTTTTTTTTTTTTTCCTTTCTTTCTTTCTTTCTTTTTTCTGAACCCCAATTTACTAAAAACAATATTGATACAGCTATGATTTCAAAATAATAATGATAATAAAAAAACAAAAAATGTGTCGAGAGATAAATAATGCATGAAAATACATTTCCAATGTATTTATAAATTTAATAATGCTTTTAGACCATTGCAAATTAACTTCTTTTTTTTTTCTTCTAAGTTGAATACAATTTATAGAAAAAAAACAGGGTATATTTGATAAATCTCAATCTTAAAAATATTAGTTATATAAACACTAGAAATTGAGGTAATATTTTTGCTTGTACATATCTAGATTTAATCCTAATTATTAGAATTAAAAATTTATGAGATAGTATATGTTAAAAAAAATAAATATATTTTAAAAATTTTATATTTTATATTAAAAATAAAAAATATTGTTATATTTATTTATAAGATAATATTTATTTTATATTTTATAAGAATTAAAAATTTAAAAAAAATCTCACACATAAAAAAATAATTTAAAATTTAGACATAATACAAAAAATCCGGTGCGACTTAAACAATATGCCACCTTTACTCAGACAGATCAGTGCTATTTTCTCTATTTTACAACAGTACAATCATATTATAATCTTTTAAGTGGTTGTCATGCTACTTTCACTATTCCCCGGAGGGCACTTGTTGACATCAGTGAAGTTGGACTGACCTCCTTCTGTGATCTGGTTTGTTTAATCCCCTTCTCTATGCATTGACAATTTCAATGGTTATGTTTAAACCCCCCGAGTCTGAAAGATTTTTCAATGGTTATGTTTAACACACTTTGCTTTTGAATCAGGTTTATGCGGATGTAAATATCAAGGCAAGAGATGCTGTGATTGTCCTGGTTAGTCTGCTTGAGCAAGTTACAAGTTTCTTGTACGAATTTACTTGTATGATGAAACTTTTTTGAACAATGGTCAAATGAGTATTGAAATTAGAACTTTTCGGCTGCTTTTAGATGACGGAGTTCTTGATTAGTAGGTACAAAGGCATAGCTATTTCTGTGGAATCCATAAAATCAATCTCATACAAAGCCATTAGATTTCCTTCATGGTTGGATATATTGTGTTGAATTACTAGGAATACTGAAGAAGCTTAACATTTTATCTACAAATGAAGAATTGTTTCATGCTGCACCAGGATGTCATGGTGAATGATACATGTTTTTCTGTGTTTAGAAAGTGCAGCACGAGTTATTGGTCATCTATGCAAACCAACTTCTTGAAAAAGGAACATTCAGGATGTCGTGCATTGCTCAGAAATGACAAAGTATGCCGTGTTGCTTGTCTTTTGATTAATGTTCTGTGGCCATTTTGCAAGTTATGACGGAGGATCATTTGTCTTTGTTGTTCCTATGTTGGTTGGATGATCTTTCTAGGATGCATAGACTCTGTCATAAGATAACCAAAGGTTTGGAACTTGTTTCTACCATATTCAAGCAGGTTAGTTGGCTTTCCGCATTCTTCCTCTATGCCATTTTTCTGGCAAAGGTCTTTATATTTGTCTAGGTTTCTGACTTTCTCTTCTGACAGCATATTACTGCTGACGGAACAGTTTTGGGGCAACATGCGGAAGAGGCTGCAAGCAACCAGGTTCATTCATGTGATTCTGTTTCTTCTCGTAGCCTATGGAGTAAGGTGAAACTTGGCATTGTTGTTTCATTGTGCCACACCGTTAGCGGTTTCGGTCTTCTAAAAACTTAACACAACATGATAACTGAGTTATGTGCATTGTTTTTGTAAGTTTGGCTCAAGTTAGCATTGTAGTTAACTAGCAAGTGAATCATGACTCTTGCAGTGATAAGAACTTATATAATTCCTTTGAATTTTACTTGTGGACTATGCAAAAATACACGTGGTCTGCAGAGTGCAAGTGGTGGCGCACAAGAACAGGTAAACCTCTGGGCTTTTGTGTTTTAAATATCCAGGAATAACAGGGAAGGGCCAACAGTGACTCCGTCAGGTCTTCGGGTTCTTATTAGAAGGGATAATGGAGCTGTCATACGCTGTTTCGCAAGGTTTTTAATGTTGATATTATGAGTCTGAAAATTTATCCAATCACTTTGCTTAAGAGAACCTGTCTTTTCTTCCCCTCATCCCCATATCTGCCCAGTGGTTCAATAGGCTTTGAAAGAGGAATTTGAGATATTCTGTAACAAAGCAGTTGTTGGAAGTTCGAGTGCAGAACTGCTGGCAACATTCTGTGACAAATCTGTTGAAGATGGAGGGCATGGTGAGTTGATCTTATTTTCAGGTGAAGTTTATACTTGTATGCAACTCTGTTGTAATTGTATTCTTGCTGGCAATTCTGTTTTCTTGCAGGTCACAGTTGTGACACTCTCAAGAGAAATCAAACTAACTTCGATAAACATCTTGAAAACCACCCAAATGCACATCCTGGAATTGATATGTCAGTAACTGTACTTACAATGGATTCTGGCCAAGCTATAAATCCAATGATCTAAGCCTGCCTGCCGAAATGGTAAACATTATTTTTGGTATTCTTTATTGGTGAAAATCCTTCATTGTACAAAATTTGAGATAATCCTTCAAAGGAATTCTACAACCGAAAAAGTAGCCATAGAAAACTCACTTGGATTTACTCACTAGGTTCCTGTCTGGTTAATGGCAAGTTTGAGCAGAAGACCATTGAACTGATTGTGTCAACTTTATCTGGTATTTATAAAAATCTATGTCAGGTATTTCCCGAGAATCAAAGTTTGAAGAGGCAATATTCCATTAATATGTTGATTTTTCCATGCCAACAGGCTGCAATCTTGCTGCCTTTTAATACTTCGAATAAATTAAGTTACTTGGAGATCATGATTCAGACAAACCTGAGCCATGATGACTTGATCAGATTGCTTCATTCTTTGTCATGTGCCAAATATAAGGTCCTTACCAAGGAACCTAACACAAAGACTCTTTCCCAAACAGATGACTTTGAGTTCAACCACAAGTTCACTGTCAGAATGAGGAGGATCAAGGTCAGAGATTGAAATTATATCTTCAATTTTTAGATTATATTCACATTGCTGAACATTTTCAATTATCTCCAAACTGTATTACTTGGATTATTTGACAAAAAAAATTTACCTTTTTTTCATTTTCTAGATCCATCTTCCACCAGTTTCTCTTCCACCAGTTGATGAAAGAAAGAAGGTTATTGAATATGTCAACAAAGACAGGGCGATACACTATTGATGCTGCTATTGTTCGCATCATGAAGAGTAGGAAAATGTTGGATCATCAAAATTTAGTCTCAATATGTGGGGAGCAGTTGAGTCGCATGTTCAGGGTGTGATTTACGCATTTTCTCTTTATATTAATTACATACATGTTTTGGAAGAAGGCCGTCACAACTGTGACAATTTCCGGAGTTTTCACTTCTTGAGTTGACCAGCCACATGATTATGATTACTAGCTACAGCAATGAAAGGTAGCTTAATGCTGACTGCAAGGCTTAAGATTGTAACCATAGAGAGTTTGCCATATTTTATTGGTGGTTGATTGTTTTAAGCTTATTGTTTAACTCTCATACGGTTTAAAGAAACAAAAAACAAACGAAGATTCAATAACTGTGCTTTGGAATTTGCAGCCTGACGTTAAAGCCATCAAGAAGCGGATCCAAGACTTGATCGCCCGAGACTATTTGGAGCGGGACAAGAAAGAATCAAAAACTTCTAGGTATATGGCTTTGTTTGACTGACTCACTGATGTTAAAAGGGCAGCCGCCATTATTGGGCCTTCATTCATTCGGATTAGGAAACAGCTTGTCGTAAAAGGAGCAGAGCACACGGTTAGTAGATTTTGGATCACAAATTGCTGCAAATAGCCTTGGCTGCAATTTCTTTTTCGGAGATTAAAAAAAGCTGCATACAGGTTAAAAAAAAAAAAAAAAAACAAATTTTTGGTGTGAGTATCGTCAACTATGGTTGCTGAAGAAAGAAAGTTAAATAGGAATGTTCAATTTCTAATCGCTTGCTCGGACGTGCCCCTTACATCTTATTACTGCTTCATTATTTTCCGACTTTAGATGAAAAAGAATTGCACTTTTTTTTCACATGCCACGCATGTCTAATTATACTGCCCTTGAAGCATGTCACAGCACTGGAAAAAGAAGATTGTGCAATGCGGGGGGGGGGGGTGGGGAGATTACAGGATCTTGATAGTTAATGTAGGTTGCCTTGATGCGTGACGCACGTAAGGAGACAACACTATCTTGAATGCAGACTATCTTAATGCGAGACATTCGTGAAGAGATAACACTATCTTGATTATTAATATACAATAAATAATCATAATATGGCAATGCGACATTTTTGTGCACTACTTCCAATGTAACATGTCTACTTTTATAAATGGGAGTTCGAGATCAAAGGAAGCCGATTGACCAAAAAAAAAAAAAAAAGTTCCAAATGACATCCACTCATCGTGGAATTGAGCTTCTATATTGTCTCCGAGACTCAAGTCAGAGTAGCACAGAGACAAAGCACATATTAAAAAACCTAGAAACCAAGAAAAATCGCTCAAAAGATTTCTCATGGACGTGTGGTTAGAGGCATGCCCAATGCTTTCAGGTTTCACGACTCCATCGCTGCATGGTTTTGTCTGGACTTTATATTGGACCTCTCGGAGTCTTTATTTTATCTGGGCGGTGCGGTGTGCTCCGTTGAAGAGGACAAGTGGGGGGCAACTGCATGTGAATCTTGACCCTGATATCTTGTATACATAATTGTAATATTATGTAGTGTTCTTTTTTGTTTCTTTTTCTTTAACCTTTTACTAATAAATTTTACAAACAATTTACGCAAATGCCTTTTATTTATTTTCAAATCATGTCAAGCGTAATAAAATAACAAAACTCTCGCCGTTATAATAATTTTTGAAATTTTATAAATATTGGTAAGATTTGCTTTAATTAATAGTATTTTTGGGTTATATGGAACATGTATGTGCATGGAATCTCCACAAGGGTCTGCGGCTGGGATCTGCAACTAGCACAGATGCTGCAGCATGGACCACTTTCTAAGATGACTCTTTCAGCCTCATTGTCTCATTTATGATCTTCACATGGAAAAAGTCCCTCTCTCTCTCTCTCTCTCTCTCCCACTGCCAGTCTCCACAGACATGACTTGGGTCGGTGCCAAGTGTGTGGCTTTAGATGCAGGATACTAGAAGCTACATTAATTTTTTCTTTAAATGATGCGATATAGTGTAAAATCAATTACATATTATATTAGGCTGTGGAGTTTATACTTTATATATAACACAAAAGACTATTGAATCAAATCACATTCAGTATAAAAGTCTTAATAAAAATATGGATAATACTTATTAGGTACAGCATTAATTAATTGATACAATTAGACATAATTAATAAGATAATGTAAATAAAATAATATAAAAAGTGAGTTAATGGAAAAAAAAGATAAAAATTTTATTTTAATTTAATTTATTTTATGAATGGTTTTAACTGCATCCATCACTCCTCTTTTCCTACAGTTATGTTTGCTTCCTAAAAAAATATTGAGATCAATTATATACATCAGTTGAGTAAATGCGAGTAGTTGGAGACTTGGAATGTAGTATGAATTACAGCGTGTGACAAGTTCTGGGCGTGCAATCTCCTCAATTCTCGATGGTGACGGACGGATGTTCACTCTTCTAGGTGATCCATTCTCTAATTTCTGTTTTTCTTGTTTTGGGTAGGTCGTTACCATTCTTTATTTTCTCAACGACTTTAAACCATATTTTGCTTTCTTCCATGTTATGTACTACAATTAGTAACGCATTAGTCACTGATGCTTTTTCCGTGACAAATGACACAATGGATGTTAGTCATATATCATCTTCTGTAAATTATAAAGCTGTTTAGTAATTCTAACCACTATTTTCTGTTAGGACAAGATGAAACAATCATGATGGAATTTAGTACATTTACAGAATAATCTTGGCGTATTGCCATGCATTTTTTTGTTTTTCTCTGCAAATGTTTATAGCACTGGGAAGTGGGAAAGTATGCTCTCGTATGTCCTCTTGTTTGACCATCTGTGACATAAAACAAGAGTGAGCCTCCAAGATGATTGCCGAAAGACATTAAAAACTGCTGATCCGGGTCTGTGAAAGGTACCTGTAGATTGGCCTACATTTGCCCTCACTGCACGTCCTTTTTCTTTTTCTTTTGATTTGTTACTGTGATCGTGGGGTGGACTATGAACCCACTTAGATCGTGACAAAGTGTTACAAGAATTTCATTACAAAAACACAGAAAAATTAATATAATTTAATTGTAATTATTAATTATTATATATAAAAAATATGTCTAACTAAAATTCACAATTTATAAAGTCGAGTCTATATATTTATTTATTCATATCCCCCTATTTTATCACGTAGAAGTGTGAATGAGTGAATGCATTGCTTCGCTTTCTCCTCTCCCACATTTTTCATTCATTAATTTTATTTATAGACATCTAAGAATTAATGGGCTTTTTTTTAATGGATAAAGTTATTAAAATTTAGGCTTGACAAATAACGGGTTCTGATATTATAATGGCTTTAAGACCTTGCAATCCTTCCGGTAGAGTTAAATGCCTAGAAAGTCCATCATACTAGAATTTGAAGTAAGCGACATTTACTGAAATTAGAAGCTCGATGCTGGCACTTAATAACATATAATTATGTACACGCTGCAATTTTCTAAATTTTTTAGATTTTAATTTCTTTTTAAATCTCTTAAATTTTGGTGTTGGATGCCACCCTTTATGTTAATCACATCGACTTCAAGGAAGTTAGAGGCTGGAGTTGAAATAATCAAGTTGGATTGGTTACTATTGATCGAATTCGAATTCGTAAAAATATATAAAATTAAAAAAAAAAAACTAAATTAGTAATTAAATTATTAGACGATGCAATACAATTTCCTTGTCATTATTTCCCGAAGAAAGGGCACTGACGCTTGACGGGAAATAAATGTCTGGCTTGTGATTCATCCTCCATGATTACAAGACGACGAATATATGGCCCAAGAAAACGAAAAGAGACTGAAATGGTCAATCCAAATAGTAAGGACCCCAAAGATGATGTCATAATCTTAGGATTTTCTAAAACCCCAAAACCTAAATGAGGAACATTAAGGTTCTTTCTCTTTGCATTGTTGAAGACAAACAACACCCAGAAAGCTAAAATGGATCTTATGGGTTCAAAGGACACGAAACAAATAACGATACAAGAAAAATCCAATCTCGGGCCAACGTCCACAGTGTTAACGTGATTATAATTATAATTATTTATTTGGGTTTTATTAAAGATACATGGAAAATAAAAATGATTTAAATACAAATTTTTGTTATTCAATTCTAACTATTAATTATTATATACTCAAAAAATATATAATTTATAATTAATATTTATAAATTTTTATTTTCAATTGTATCTATTTCTTATATTTTTGTAACATTTTTGTATTTGTTACATTATCTTCTTATATATGACAACAAATAGTATTACATAATACTGTCATGGTCATTGATACAACATATATGATTATTTGATTTATAATTAGAACTCATAACAGAGATCACAAATATCCAATCAACTATTATAATAATATCATTTCCACTTGTATTTGCCCAATGTCAAGATGATGCACGTTTTCAAGTGATGAAGTAGTTCTTACTTATCCCGTGCCATTCACATGTTGTGAAAATTGAAGAGTTAAAAATTTGCACTTCAACCTGTTTCCTAAAACTTTGTTATTGAGACCAATCAAATTAAATTTAGCTGTTTATCAACATTGAATGACTGTATGCAAGCAGAGGTATATGATCTAACAACTATAGATGGCATTTGCATGTATACTTTAGTACTCTTTTTTTTTTTTTTTTAAAGAATTAAAAAAACCCAAAATATAAGGAAGCGTCTTCGCTTTGCATTTTTGGAAAGAGAACACCCAGAAAAAATGAGAGGGGATTTGAGCTAGAAAACAAGCTTATGGCTCCATCTTCAACTTCTCCTTCTTCATCTAATTCCCTTTCTCCTCCTTTTGCACCTCCACTACTTTTTCGTTGTCGTCATCATCATCATCGACCTCATACTTTCACTCCTGTAAGTAGAAAACATTTGTTAATTAATTTCCCAAGAAACAAACACAAGGACGCTCTTTCAAAATTTTTTTTTTTCCCTTGTAATTCATTTCTTTGGTTAGCTAATATTCTTTTGGTTCATTTTCTGGGTGGCGGCTGCAGATTCAAGAATGTGAAACAGAAGATGAATGCAGTGAAGGCTCCTGTCCACCTAAAGCAACACCAGCTAGTAGTTTTTTTAAGGAAAAAACGAAGACACTACCAAAGCACCACTGCCCAACGCCTCTGCATGATAAGAGAGGCAAGGCCGCCACCAACGCCAATAAGCGGCACGATCCGAGCAAGGATGACGGTTCAATCTTGTGCAACAAGTGCAGGCCGCAACCCAGAGAGAAAATCTCTGTGTTTCCTTTAGATAACAATGGCTTAAGCAAGCTTTCATCTTCCATTCCAAGTCCTAATGCCATCGTCAGGTCCATCTTCTCTTCATTGACAAGAAAGAGTCCAAAACCTACCACGGCGACAGAGGAACAATGGAAGATTGCCGTTTCTGAGCTATCCCTCAAACTGAGTCAGGCGACGAGAAAGAGAGACGAGTCACTACTTGAGGCTTCGAGGCTCAAGTACTCAAAGGCGGACCTTGAAAGAAGGCTTAGGAAGCTTGAAGTTTATTGCCATAACTTGAGGTCTGGACTTGAAGAATGTAGCAGTAATTCACCTTATCAAACTGGGAAAGTGATAATAGAGCAATTCATGGTGTTGGTATGTGAATCCAGGTCTTGTGTTCGGCTCTTAGGTAGGGCACTTACCAATCAACCAAGGCATTTGGGAGGCAGAGTTTCTGAGAGATTAGCCATGCTTCTGCAGCCTTATGATGTAAAGATTTCAATGTCCAAGAACCCAACAAGTTTTCTCTTTTACCTCGAGGCCTTGTTGAACAAGGCTTTCTATGAAGACTTTGAATCTGTTGGGTTTCAAAAGTGTTCAACAAATCCTATATTGAATTCAATTGATAGGCGTGAAGCCAATTACGCTTCTTTTAATGTTCTCAAAGAGTTGACATGGGAAGAGGTGTTAAACAAAGGAACAAGGCATTTCAGTGAAGAGTTCAGCAAGTTCTGTGATAGGAAAATGAATGATATTGTGGCTATGTTGGGATGGAACATAACCTGGGCCGAGCCCTTGTTGCAGGCGTTCTTTGGCGCGTCCAAAAGTGTGTGGCTTGTTCACCTTTTGGCCAATTCAGTGCGCCCTGGCTTGACCATCTTTAGGGTCGATAAAGGGGCGAGGTTTGATTCTGTTTACATGGAGGACGTGGGTGGAGATAGGGCCAGGAAGTTGGTCCCAACCATGGTTCGGATCATGGTCACACCTGGATTCTATGTCTATGGCAACGTGGTCAAGTCCAAGGTTCTTTGCAGGTACTCTAATAATAGTGTCAGTAATGAGTCTAATGAGACAAGGATTTAGCCCCATGATCCTTAGGATTTTGTTTCATCCAGTCCTGTAATGTTGTGACTAGTTTGTAAAATCTTGGCTTTTGTTGTCCATGAAATTGTATTTTGTTTATCTGTACGACTGGGGATCATTGGATGAAATCAGGAAAATTGGCATTTTATGGTCATCTTTGTTTTGTTCTATGTTCGGTCAATTTTGATTGTGGAATTTAACCCCATTTGTTCTTGAATCTCGAAGATTGGATTCTCTTTTATTAAAACCCAGATAGAAATTTTCAATGGATCCTCAGTTACAACTCTGTGGATGGAATAATGGAAGAAAGAGAAAAAAAGATCGACCAGTTTGGATGCTTCTCTCTTGACTCATTGTTCTGGTTCTGTTTACAATTTACAATCTCGATTGTGTGTTTTTTTCCCTTCTTGTGTAAGCAAGCCATTTTCTTTGTGGAATGGACAACGTCAACTTATGATTATAAACGAACCTCTAACAATTAACGGCTATGCAATGAAATTCTAATTTTTAAGGAGTCAAAAATTTACTTAATGTTTAGAAATTATACGTAATGTATCTTATTGAATCTATAAATGTTTTCATGTCTTCTTGACTGTGGAGTTCCAAAAACGAAGTAACCCATTAATAATGAGAACTTTTGAAAGAAACTTGTGGAAGTTGAATCGTATAGATGCCTATAGCCGTTCGGTGATCCTTTTATTTTTACATTGTGCAGTTATGGCCATTGGTGATCGTCTACACCAATTCAGGGCATCATTTGTTAATTCCAATGATGACTTCAAAGAAAGCATTCCTGGGTGAATTGATTAAAGAACTCCCAATTGTGTGTGCAACGACTGTTTATTAGTCCTTCCTTTCCCTTTTTAAAGGTGTATTAATATTAAAGCCTGCAATGGGCATATTTTTTTATATTTATTAACAATATAATATTATCTAAATAAAAATTTAAGTAGATATAAAAGTAGTAGACTTTAATCAATAAAAAAAAGAGTTAAAACCAAAGACAAAGATGGTTGTGGCCCCCTGTAGTTTGATTTTATTTTTTTTTTAAGCTAGTTCCACTGTTCACACGTTGCAAATACACCAAGATGTCCAAGCAACGTGCAAGTTGTAGAAGATTGCGACTCTTCAGAATCCAATTTGCAAGAGCCACCATTCACACGTTGCAAATACACCAAGATGTCCAAGCAACGTGCAAGTTGTAGATTGCGACTCTTCAGAATCCAATTTGCAAGAGCCGCTTATAGCTGACATAGCCCCACAAAATATAGAGCAAGACAGATGCCTCTGAGTTGACTCTGTATTCCATACGGCTAAAACCATTGGCGAAGAAGCAGATTAAAGAACAGGTGGAAAGAAAGAAATGAAAAACATAATCACCTCCTGTGTATCTTCTGAGAACAATATCAATAAATGCTGGATACCAATTCTTGTTCCTTTTATGTTAAAAAAAAAAGAGGGAAATTTTTTTCATTATTAAAATACTAAAAAAGTTACAAATTACTTATTGAATTAATATCATATGCTACAAATAATAAAGATTTAATAAAAAAATCCTAAAATCAAATAATAGTGCTACTTACGCAATTTTTATTCAAAAAAAAAAATCAAGAGGATACGTTGACGGGGAATTGTTCGGAACACAAGAAACTGTCTTGGGACCATAGTCTTTTGGAGTTTCGTATTCACCCGGGCCATCTTTTCTTCTATTTATTTGTCTATATTTTTCTAATTTTTTTCTTTTTAATCTATTAAAAAATTTATTTGATTGTAAATTATATAATAAAAATAATTTTTTTATTTTAAAAAATCTCATATTTTTAAAAAATTAAAATTAAAAATTTAAATTTTCCTCTAACTTTTTTTTTCCCCATAAAGTCCTATAACTTTTGGTTCTTCTGTACACATGCTAATATTATATCCCATTTAAATGTGTGGACCTAGGGGCCTGGGGTGTTGGGCACTTGTGCTGTAGGCCTAGAGCTACAAGAATAGAGGTCCACATGGGCTGGAGGGGCACACATTCTTGTAGGTTAACATCGGCTTTGAGTTTGGCTGATCTTGGGTCAGCATTAATCGGTTGGGTATATCATGGGGGGGGGGGAGGGCCGCCAATCAGCACTTGGGACAAATGAGAATTGTTAGGAAACAGGAGAGAAATTGTCCCCAAAGTTGTGGAAAAACATTCGGCTAGCACTTACAATGATTGTTCTCCCCTCAGTTTGTGAACTAGAAGATGCCATTTTGGTTGTCTAGGCCATTTTTCTAATTAAATTTTGATGACGGTTTAGGGGGAAGGGGGGTCAGGTTGACAATGCCATTTTGATAATACAGGCCATTTTTTCTCGTTTCTAAATTGTAAAATTAAGAAAAATCAAAAGGAAGTTTCCATTGAATAGTCTTCTTTACTTTGTTGTTCTTTGAACCCTCTTATGAAGCGGTTTATATGCCTAGACCTTCCTTAACTTTTTCTTAAAAATAATAAAACTTTCAAGTTTATTTTTTATTTTTTAGATTATCGTTTTATTTTTTAATTTTTATTCAAACAAAATCCTACCAATACATATATTAAAATGACATAACACTTGACCATTTCTTAAAAAATGAAATAAAATAAAATAAAAAGTCTAAACCGGAACGCGAAATCGCGTCTTGCCGGTTCAACAGTCAAAAAGAATGACCCTCTCTCTCTCTCTCATCTATCTCGATATAAGCATTTCAAACTGTTTCCTCCTTCCTATTATTATTGTATTGTTGGTTTCTCTCTTAATTACCGGAAGGTTGAGCAAAAATAAATAAATAAAATAAATTTGTTCAACTTTCGATCGCTAAACGATCTCTCTGCGGTTGTTGTTCGCCGGATCCAAAGTAGCACAGCGGCAGAGCAGAAACGGAAATCGTCGGCGCTTTTAAATACTAGCCGGAGAAATGTCGTTCTCGGACTCCGACTCCTCGTCCTACGGCGGTGACTACCTGAGTTTTGGGCAAATCACTCGTGAACGTCAGTTCAATCTCCTAATCTTTCAGTTCTTTTTCCTTTTTTTTCTCTTTTGGAGTTAAAAAGCAACTGGATATGCCTATTGTGCTGGTAATTTCAACTAAAAATTATTTTGCTGTGCACATTTGTGAGTAACTTTCTTTTTCATTTATGCATTCAAAAGAACTCTGTTAGCCTAGTGATCTTGCGTGTTCAGTTCTGGAATTTATGTAAATTTTGCGGTATTTTCGGGTATTTAATTGGTGATCAATGGAATTTTATTATTTGAACCGGGGTGCCCATCTGTTTTTAGCGCACGCTCTGAATGATCTTTTATGCTGCTCAAGTTTTCAGTTAGTTTCAGAATGTGTAAATGTGGATATTGCTGAGAACCAGGCTTTGGTGGTTGCCAAATTGAACAGTGTTCCTAGTATCGTGATTGTGCTGTTGCCAGAACTCTTAATTTGCGTGGGACCAGCTTGTTGTGAAATTGTTGCTTCTTGTTTTATTTTCCTCTTGTAGTAATTGTGGGCACGTTGACGTGTTGTGAAGGTTATCTTGTTAGAACAAACGGCATGGTCAATTCAATATGGGAAAGCCATATTCTGTGTGTGTGTGTGCACATAGAGTGTGTGCATACCTTGTTGATGCCGTTAAGGTGATGATGGTATAAATATGGTTAAAATGATGAACAGCTGGGATGCGTTCAGGTTGTTCTGACATGAAATTGCTCAAGCAAGAAAGTTTATTTGTGTTAACTGACCATTTCATATGATATTGTGCTTACAAAGCTAAACTGCACTATTAAGTCAAGTTTAGAATACCTACTTATAGCAGGAGTTAATTTAATGAATTGAGAATTGCTCACCGTGGCAGCTTAGTGCTGGAGGTGTGTGCAGGAGAGCCACTTAAGGATTTTTTCTATCTGGTACAATGTTTTTGTTTAAATCTATCAGAACTTGAAGTTAACAGAGGGAAAAATGAACAGGATTTCAGGCATGTTTGATCTTTAAAGTTAAGTGTCTGCTCATTTGTTTAGTAACATAAGGAACTAGATGTGGCCAAGGATGAGGTGCTTATTAGTTTCTGGGTTGCTGATCAATCCTTGTTCTATCATCTTCAGGCTTATTGCATGAAATGCTTCGATCAGCCAGAACAGGGGACTCAAAATCAACTTGGAAGGTACTTTACATTGTTGCTTTCATTGAGTTTTCTCGTTGCCAATATTGCTAACATTATGGTTGGTTAAACTCTGTTGTTTATTCTCACATAGGTGAATACTGATCTAGTCCTAGTGTTTTTAGTTGGATGATAACCTTTTGTTTAGCAATATCTTGTTTCCTATTGTGTTCATCTTAATATGCCTGCTCAGGAATATCATGCGTGCAATTGTGTAGGTACTCATAATGGACAAACTTACTGTGAAGATCATGTCTCACTCATGCAAGATGGCTGATATCACACAAGAAGGAGTTTCATGTAAGAATGGAAACTGAAACCTCCAAAAATTGAACAATAATTTTCTGTGTGTTTGCACTTGCATTTGGAAAACAAACATTGTTCCACATTGTTTTTTTTTTTCCTTTTAGGTGCAAAATCTTTTGTGGAACCTGTAATTTTGTTCTTCCTCCATCTAGAAATCAAAGTTGACACTATGTTAATAATTTTATATGTAAATTTTAGAGAAAATCATTGCTCTATATTTGTTCTTATATGTTTAACAATAGTGGATCTCCCTTCATAATGTCAATCCTCAGTTAATTTGAGTTCAATCCATCAAGTCTTCTCAAATGTCTGGGGGCAACCTTACCTATTTCTTCATTCACCTGATGATATTTGTTATCCCCTATTTCTGCTTCTGGCTACAACAGTAGATTTTAATTGTCCTAACTTGCACTACATGGTTCTCAGGGAGGTGTTATACTGTTTGTTTGGTGAGGCATCCTATAGGGACAAGAGAATTTCTGTGATTCAAACAGTCCTATTATATTCTTCACCCAGCTTTAGTGTTTGATATTAATATATAATAATAATGTGACATGTAAATGTAAATGGTTCAAAATAGTATAGACATTTCCAGACAACGGTCTAATATCAAGGGTCTCTCTAATTATTGCCATAATCTACATTTTTGCAATGATATGCTCCATCATCACTTATGCTTGTTTAAATAACTCTCCCTTTCTGCCCTTGCCCTATCACCTCCTGAATGTCGGCAATGGTTGGTCCAGGTTTGAAATCTGGACCAGGTAATTTCTGTAATACTACAGCAGTACATCTGGCTGAAGGCTACTGCTGTCATATTATCATTTAACTAGGCAATAGGAAAGTTTATCAAGTTGCATTACATCCAAGACTTTGTAGTTTTGCAGTAGTGCAAAATCTGCTTTGTGTTGCATGTTCTAAGACCAAATTGATCTTTTCCTTGTGAAATTCACCATTTTCATTTTTTGTTTCCTGCAGTGGTAGAAGATATATACAGACGAAGGCAGCCATTGCCCTTGATGGATGCTATATACTTTATCCAACCAACTAAAGAAAAGTAAATGTTCTTCTTTGATTGTCTGTCCATATTGATTGTCTTGTTGGTCCACTTTTGTGTCCATGGTCCTTTCTTATTCTAATCAGTAAGCTGCCTATTCTGTTGGCTTTTCACTTGCAAAGAAGGAGAATATGAAGCTATACTCATTGTTCTGTTGTTGTGTAAGAGTTAGATTAAGCTATTTTGAGTTTTAGAGGTCTAGCACATGATTAACTGTTTTTCTTGTAATCTTCACGCCAAAAAATAATCTTGTTTCCTTCTATGGACCAGCCAAACTCTTCTAAAAAAAGGGCATCACACTGTGGGAAACTCAACTCTACTGAAACATACTACTTTTATTCTCAAATGGGTCCTTCTTCTCTATTTCCTTGTATGGATGAATCTTAACACTGCCCTTTCTTCCCCTCTTGTGGTTTTTTTCTTTTGCAGTGTTGTCATGTTCTTGTCAGACATGTCTGGAAAATCACCCTTATACAAGAAGTATGTGCAGACATCTCATTTATAATCTGTTACACACTTATAAGACTTTGGGTTTCAACTTTGTAAGGTCCCGATTTACCAATTCTCTCTAACTGGTGCTCTTTCCTCTGCACCTGAAGGGCATTTGTTTTCTTCAGTTCACCTATTTCAAGAGAATTGGTTACTCATATCAAGAAAGATGCAGCAATATTAACTCGCATAGGTGCATTGAGAGAGGTGCACTCCTCTTTCCTTTGGAATTTATAACTCTAGGGATAGAAAATGTTCTGAAGCAATTTATTTGCCAGATTGCTTACACCTTCTCATTTCATTTGAAGACAAGTCTTCAATAGTAAGTGATTTTTTTTTTTCCCTCATTTGGGTGAAGTATGCAGATGAATTTGGAGTATTTTTCCATAGACAGCCAGGTATGCAACACTAATCCAGTCAATTGGTCCGATATCTTATGCTTTACATAGACCATCATCATTTTTGTAATTGTTATTGCAGTTATTGAATGATTGCAATAGGCAGTGTATACAGATTGTACACCATACTTTTTCTATCATCACTTCTGACTGCTGTAGAATTGCAGCAGTTTTATGAAGTTTTGAATCGGCTAAACCTGGGTTAACTGCACATTTAAATGAGCACAATGGCTACTGAATTTCTGAAGATTGCTTATAGGACTCAAACACTGGATTAGGTTGCTTATTTTAGTCAATTCTTTCTAACCCAACTTTTCTTCACACAGGGTTTTGTCACTGATAATGAGAGAGCTTTAGAGGAACTTTTTGCTGATGAGGAGGATAGTCGAAAAGGTGATGCATGTCTGAGTGTGATGGCTACACGCCTTGCCACAGTTTTTGCATCACTAAGGGTATTTACAGTGACTTCAAATGGTGGTTTACACTTGTTTATATATTATCATTAAAGCATTCTTGTGCTCTAATCTTCAGGAATTTCCTTATGTGCGCTATCGTGCTGCAAAGTCTCTTGATGTATCCACAATGACAACTTTTCGTGATCTGATTCCCACAAAGCTTGCTGCCAGAGTTTGGGACCGTCTAACACAATATAAACAAAAGATTGAACACTTTCCTCAGACAGAAACATGTGACCTGATCATACTTGATAGATCTGTCGACCAGGTCTTTTTTTATGCAATTATTGCTGAGAAGCTTCTTGTTATGTGCTTACTGCATAACATGATGAGGTTAGCAGTCTTGTTGTTGACATATCCATTTGTTCATCTAGATTGCGCCAATCATACACGAGTGGACGTATGATGCCATGTGCCATGATCTGCTTAACATGGAGGGAAACAAATATGTCCATGAGGTAAGTTTTGCCATTTATGCTTCTAAAGTACTCTTGGATTTGATGATTTATGGCTGGATTTGTTTTGAGGATTGCATTTCAAGGAATTGCATTGTTTAGGTTCCCAGTAAAGCAGGCAGTCAACCGGAAAAAAAAGAGGTCCTCTTGGAGGAACACGATCCAGTCTGGCTTGAGCTTCGCCATGTGCATATAGCTGATGTAAGTATTTGCTTGTATCTTTTTTTATGCCTTCACATACACCAGGTACAAATTAATTTTTGGATCCCTTGTCAGGCAAGTGAAAGATTGCATGAGAAGATGACCAACTTCGTATCAAAAAATAAAGCTGCACAACTCCAGCATGGTTCAAGGTCAGTATGTATTGATGCATATGCATTCTAAATATTGATCACAATTGATTCACTCTGGAGTATACCAAATCTGTTTTCTGTTTTGTAACCTGGAAATGAGGGGGAAAGGATCTGTAGGATGGGCATGTATGATGTGTTGAGCCATTATCATGAGATTGTTGCTACAATATGGCAGCAGTTGAGCAGCTCATGCTTATTGGTTCTGTTTCCTTTCTTATTTTGTTTTACTTTAGCTTTACCGTTGTGGCGTGAGTTGACCACAAGGTAGTTTTAATAGGTCATGGTTAGGTTAATAGCTCTATATATTCAGATTTAAGATGCATGGTCTCTGAAGCTGGTCATTGTTGCTGAAGCTGAATTATATAGAAGAAGGGTTGAATGAATGACTCCTGCCTTTCAGAAATCCATATGAAGTTCATGAAGGATTGAGATTTCAAAACACCCCTTAGTTTTAAATCTCTGCTTTCCGATTTGTATTTCTGTCCTTCAGTCTTCAGTTTTCTCTGCATCATTGTTTTTTCTCATTTGAAGCTAATCATATTAAACTATTATTTGGTCTCTTATTATATGTCTCACCTTGAAGTCACCTTTGTTGTAGAGATGGAGAACTTTCTACACGGGACTTGCAAAAGATGGTTCAAGCATTGCCACAATACAGTGAACAAATTGACAAGCTCTCCCTTCATGTAGAGGTTGGTATATTGCTTCTTCCAGCAAAGTGCTTTTTGTGTTATAAAATCAATTTTTGACATATGCTGGAAACTTTTTGTCCAAAAATATACTGGCAACTGGCTTCCAACCCAAGGACAGAAAAAAGACAAAATAACTTCTAATGTTTTTCCATTTTCAATCCAAAAAGGAAATCTTTTCTCATTTGTTGACCTGTAAAGAAGCTACAAACGGTTTAATTTGGCCATAGAAGGAATTTGAGTATTTATGAAATCACCTTGAAGGAGGCTTCACATTCAAAGTCTACATTAATGATGAGTCTTGGACAGATAATGTGCAATTGTGTCTTTTTGAACTGCCTTACCCTGTGTCATTATGGGCCTTTCTGTGATCCACTAATGCCTTACATGCGATGAAGATGGACTCTATTTGGATAGTTCATGTTGTTAAGTGAACCTTACTGGCCTAACCTCAATTATGCTGAGGCATGCTCATAGTTTGCATTCAATTGATGGCCAAGAGGTTTTTAATCGCACCATAATCTAAGCATAGAATAACGTCATGGCATTAATTTATCCCTGGTGTTGTTATGTTATTTTTTTCTCCTCTGGACCTATGGAATGAAATAGTCATTGCATTTTGTAAAGAAATGAATTTTTGATGTCAAAGATTTGTTATTATTGCAGATTGCAGGAAAAATTAACAGAATCATCAGGGAGGTTGGGCTACAAGAACTTGGACAACTGGAGCAGGACCTAGTGTTTGGAGATGCAGGAATGAAGGATGTGATCAAGTTTTTGACTTCAAAAGAGGTACAAATTTATGCTGATTTGAATGGAAATTTGAAAGATTTTCAGCTTACTTATGAAAGAGAATATTGCTTTCATGCAGGATGCAACTCGTGAAAATAAGTTGCGTTTGATGATGGTTCTTGCAGCCATTTATCCTGAGAAATTTGAGAGTGAAAAAGGTCTAAATCTGATGAAGGTGGGCATCCATTTTGTTTTTTTCCTTCTCGCTGTTTCTTGTGTCTGCTCAGTATTGATAATTGCATTGTTTGTTCATCATGTCTTTCTAGAGCTGCTGCTTTTGCTACTATGCTTGTAACAATGATCTCTGTACTTTGTGTTTTCCTTTCAGTTAGCAAAATTACCAGATGATGATATGAAAGCTGTGCATAATATGAGGTTGCTTGGGTTGTCCTCAGATACCAAAAAAAGTTCAAACAGAGCTTTTTCTCTGAAGTTTGACATTCATAAGGTAAACATACCAGTTGGCTGAGTATCACTTTTGATTGATGATTTCTAACCAAGTATTCACTGTTCTCCTGCCCGTTTGACTGCCAGAAGAAGCGTGCAGCTAGGAAAGATCGGACTGGTGAAGAAACAATGTGGCGATTATCACGCTTTTATCCCATAATAGAGGTACATTTATATTTGGATTCTAATTTTTTTCATTTTTTTGGATAACTTCATGTATGTTTACGTCTATGTCTCGGAATTGTCATCACGTGTGACTTAGTTCTTTGATGTAATTGTGGGACAATAATTTTTGCATTGGAGTAGGTCTTGTTCCTATGTTTTGGGCCAAAAAGTCTTTTATCACCTTTTCTGGTGCTTTTATATTACATTTTTATGTTTTGGGATATATGTGGATTTTTTCTCTTTCTTAAACCTTGGTTAATGAATCATCAACTAATCAGTTTAAGGGATTGATGATTTGAACTTCTTCTCTCAAGAAAGATTAAAGTTAGATGCATTTTTTTATTATTTTTATTTTAATTTTTTAACTTTTTGCAAACTGAATAGTTAAGGACAGGTTATCATGTAGTCCCATTTGACACACATTGTGTCCTTTCAAAAATTTTACTGAGATGTATGGAAAGAAGAACAAAGTTCTGAAATCTAGTAAGTTTTCAGGAACTTGTAGAGAAGCTCAGCAAAGGGGAACTATCCAAGGATGAGTATCCATGTATGAATGATCCGAGTGCAACTTTCCATGGGACATTCCAGTCTGCATTAGTAAATCAAGCTCTGGTCCCTCATTCAATGAGATCAAGACGAACGCCAACCTGGGCTCGACCCCGTGTCTCTGAAGATGGGTATTCAAGGTATTGTCGTGCCCTCGTCTGCTTATCAAGCACTTCCTATTCTCTGTACATTTAGTTTGCAAAGCCCTGGTTGCGGCAGCTGTCAAATCTTTAAGTTGCATAAACCATGATAAAACAATGCTCAATTAACTAAAATGAGGGCTGGACAAAATTGGTGTCGATGCTTCTCATTTGTTGACGTATACTTCACAGGTAAGATATTTTCTGAACAAGACAGATGGTTGCTTGTAAGACCTGAAGATAATTCCAAGAAAGTGTCATTTCATATATCATCTGCATATTGCTAAGAAGTTTTCACGAGCTAAGAATGGCATAGCTATCTGCACCACTGGCTGTAATTTTACTTCTCTTCTGGTCCTTTACAGTGATTCAGTGCTTAGACATGCATCTAGTGATTTCAAGAAGATGGGCCGACGTATTTTTGTATTCATTGTAGGGGGAGCCACTAGATCTGAGGTATGAACCCTAACCACAAGTTTTTTGCACTTTTCATCCCTTAGGAATTTTAATTACAATTTTGCTTTCCCTCTCCCTCTCTCTCATCCCCCTCTGTCTCATCCCCTCTCATGTCAAATTCTTAGCTAAGGGTTTGCCACAAGCTCAGCAGTAAGCTGCAGAGAGAAATAGTTCTAGGCTCATCGAGTCTTGATGATCCTCCACAATTTATTACGGTAACTATTGTTCTCTAAAGTTTCCATTTATATTTTTCCCTTGTCGCTCGAGTGCCTAGTGATATTTTCTTAATCTTGAATTGCAGAAAATAAAATTGTTGACAGCGAATGAGCTTTCATTGGACGATTTGCAGATATAGAGTTTGCAATTAGGTTTTTGATCCCATTTGTATTGATAGATCCACTCGATTGTATATCCATTTTTTATCATCCAATGTAAAAATATCTACTCCTTGATATATATATATATATATATATATATATATATATAGATGCTCGTTATGTCATGTACAAGCAATCGTGCTGCCTGGTCCAGGTGCTGTAGCTTATGGGCTTTGTATTGTAATAGATATTCTGGAGCTGACGTGGAATTCACGATGTGTATAATGGTAATTGACAGGGAAGAATGAAATGAATTTGAAATTAAAAGAGAAGAATTTTAACACCTCACATTTTGTGCTCGTTCGTATGTTGATGGGTTTCAAACCGATGGACCGCCGAAATTGAACACTAGCCATATTTGCAGCTGTTCAAGCTGATAAAACCGTCCATTGGACGCTGAATTTGGTACGAGTTCTACTATAGTTTGTGATGAATAAAGGGGAAAACAGGTTAAACAGTGCTCCTCACATTCAGGTAATAGTAGAATAATTTTGTCGTTACATTAAGATCAAAACATTAAGATAAGTATCTCTAGTTTATGTTAACGTGTTTTCTACCGAGTAAGTACCGGGAGAAATTAACATTAATTTTATAAAATTGCTTGGACGCATCCATAGAGCAAGCACTATCTGCAGGGCTCCTTTGCCTTTCTACTTAGGTTACCTTCTGCTTTTCTCTTCCTAATGTCACCCACAAGCCTCTTCACATAGGCGATGTAGCCATCAACATCAAACTTCCTTTTGCAGCCTGCATAGTTCATATAACGTATTTTCCCAAAAATCAGTCGCTCTTTCCATCCCTGCAATGGCAGCCGAAGAGGACCTAATGAAGCGGTACCATTGATGACCGAACAAATTAAGGATCAAGTGAACTACCATTTTGCTTGCCCCGTCTATGGACACATACAAGATAAGACAACCCAGACGAGTGGAGGCAGCTTAATCGAGTGAAAACAAGTCTTAATTATTCTATTACAATTGCGTGTGGGCACACACAAACACTGAGAGAGAGAAAGAGAGAGAGAGACATGCAAACCTGATCATGAATGCCACATATTGACCACATGCAACCAACATAACCACTTGGATCCCTTCCATCTATTTCATACTACAGTAGAGTTTTAGGTTAATAAACTAGCTTGGAGAGGCAATAGTAATAAACTTATGGAAGCATGATGGAATTACCTTGTCGTTGAGATATATAGATATTGAAAGGGCTTCTTCGGGTCCTTTTGTCCACTCAAGAATCTTTTTGGCCCAGTACATCCTGCATATAGTTTTTTGTAACTTCTTAAAAGGAGATGAAAAGGATAGACTTATTTAGTTTACAGAATAAAGAAGTACAAGTTTACAGAATAAAGAAGTACATAAGAGGAACAAGACAATGAACACTATCAAATTTAAACTCAAAATTATAATAAAGATCTGCCCAAGTTCACATCATTAACCGAATCATGGAAGTACTTGCACCCAAATCTCTGGAGCCCAAGGCCATTACTGTAGTACTTTTACACATGCTTGGAGATACCCGTAGACCAAATGGCAATTCAAATTCCAATGAATTCACATCATTGTTTTGTATTAGTATGCTCTCCTGGATTTCTAGTGTGCGTGTGTGTGTGTGTGTTAATGTTTGTTAGTTGATTCATTTCTTTGACTGGTTGACTTGAATCCAATGCATTATCCTGCCAGTATAGCATTGCTGCCAGGATGGTGGAACAGACGAATATAACAATGTGAAAATGTTGGGGCATGCAAGAGAAAGGAACCCAATCAAGAAGCTACTTGCCGCATGAAACCATGCATCTTCCCGTGGTGAACCATCTCCAGCTGAGAAGCATTCCAAAGCTGAAAGTTAATTACATGAGTATCAGAAACTTAAAAACAAGCAGAAATATTTAAAGAAATTGTAATCAAGCCTTTATTCACTAAAGTGTTATCCTCAAATATCCTGGAGGAGTCAGCAATGCAAAAGGTGCAATTTAGTCAAGCTTATATATGCAATTATGGAAATTTTCCGATACACTAAGTCAAAAGGTAAGCTTACAGGATCAGCTGTTTGTGCCTTCTCTAATTGATCCATCCTACAGGTTGAATGATCATTTGAAGTATTAAAAACATCACCAAGTTGCAAGAAAGGAAACTTAATGAAATGAAAGAGCAAATCTAATTGCACTCACGAATAAACATGCTCTCGCTTGTCAGAAGCATGGTCCAGCAAAGTCTTGCGTGCCCATTCCCATGCCCCCTGTAATGAATCATAATGGGGCTGGTAGAAGCAAAAATTATCTGCAAGTTCCCTGCGCGTGATCAACTCCTCCAAAAATGCATCAACTGACTTGAGAGTAACAGGTAGATCCAGAAACATCCAGCCATAAGTCATAGAACAGACCCACAAACGAAACCGAGAGATGAATATCAAATTCAAATGGCTACTTGTTAGGGTTGACAACTCACATATCACATATGCATTGCAAACTGAAATTTGATATCATATGAAGCCTATCATCATTCAGCCATTGCTCAAAGAAATAAAAGCTGAACCATAAATCCAAAATTTGACCACAAACCTGAGGACTAAGATTCCGAACTTTACGTGCCTCCAGGGCACACCGCTGTGCAGATATCATCCCAAAATGAAGATATGGAGATAGACCAGAAAGTCCTTTAGGTTTCAATGGGTTGTTCCTATCTGTGGAATAGTTCTTTAACCTCTTAGTCAAGAATCCATCTTTATTGCCCATCAGTACTTCCATCGCAGCATCTTCTCCTGGTTCACACCAATCAATTTCAGGAACTTCAGCACCTTTCCTAGGCAAACAAAATCACAAATTCAAAAAACGTATATAATCAAAGCTCAAACACAACTCTACAAAATTGGACAGGTTTCTAACCTCAAAACTTCGTCAATGAGACAATCCCAATCAATCAACTGATTTGTAGCAGCAACCCATTTTCTACTTGGTGGCCGTAACTTAAAAAAATCAATGAGGTACTCGGGCAAGCTTTTATTTATCTTACCTCTTATACTCCTAGCACTATACTCCAACTTATCTGATGCCACCCAAATGGGTACTACATTATGGGCATCAACTTCATGAATAGTCACTGAATCACTCACTTTCTGGCAAATTTCATCTTTACATTTACGAATCTGTCTAAGAGGCGAGAAATCAGTAACTAAAAGCGAAGCCCCACATTCTCTTAAAAGCTTTGGTATAGTCTCTTCAGCTTCTCCCTGTACAAAAAAAAAAAAAAAAAACCATGAAATTAAATAGCAAATAAATTTCACAACAATGTGTAAATAAACCATTTCCCCACTTAAAGATCCAAACATTCCATTGTTTCTCTCAAATTTTCCCAGCACCCAAACCAAAAAAAGAGAGAGAGAGAGAGACTTGAAACAAAAAGCAAATAAATTTCACAACAATGTGTAAATAAACCATTTTCCCTCTTAAAGATCCAATCTTTCCATTGTCTCTCTCAAAATTTTCCCAACAAAAAGCAAATCTTTCCATTATAATTATTAACCTGGAACAGAAAGAACGGAATTTCAAGGGTCCTCTCAATTTCTCCCTGAAGTTGACGCAAACCCTTTAACATGAACCCCAATTGCCTGGCTTTAGCCCCCAAGAACTGGTCAAACAAGTTGAAGGCCACGGCCACTGGTACGTTTTTCTTGTCAGCCTGATCAACGGCGTGGATTAAAGCCCAGTTGTCCTTCAGCCGTTGATCTCTGAACATCCAGTATACTACGGGACCCACTAGATTGTTGGATCCTTCTTTAAGTATCCTGATCCGGCCCGGATGTATGGAGCAGTGCTGGGTGGCAGCCATGGACGAGAAGGGGCCGATAATAAGCCGTCGGTGCTTGCTAAAGTGTGCAGGGGGCTTGGGAAAGTGGATGATAACGTGTGCCAGGCTGCGCAGGTTAAGCCAGGCCTGAGACTGAGATGGAAATTGAGGGATCTGATTGCTAAATGAGACGAAGGGGACAAACCTAAAATAAAAAACTTTGAAAGAAGGAGGGAAATCAAGAAACAGTTGAGTTGTGGTTTTGAAAGGACAGACGTGGACCGCCCAAATCTTGACACGTGTACAAGTCAAGCACCTCCCTCGGTGGCAAAATGCCAGTCCAGAAAATAGATAATGCCTTTCGGATTCTGGTAAATTAAATGCAACGAATTGATGGGTTGATATCAGAATTTGAACTAAGAGTCTAGTTGTTCTATTTTCAGACCACACGGCTGGTGGCTAGTTTGAGTCTTTGTCTTTCTTCTAAGTCCGTCCGTCAAGCCTGCATAAAATCAGTCCAATCTGGTATAATCTGTGTTTTTGTATTGTACGGGTTGGAATTGGATTCAGGCCTTAATAATATCCAGTCTGTTCTTTGGGACAGCCCAAAAGAATGATACCATTCTGTTCTGACGGCAGGCGCTTACACGGCCCAACAGGCGTTGCTTACTTCACTCATGACTTTTGATTCGGATCCTGCTCCCAAAGGCCTACCTTGAGGCCCCTTCCTCCCCGCTATCCTTGTAGCTCCGCGGCTGGCGCGCCGGGATTGGCATCCCTGTAAGTCCCCTGCAAATCCTATGCATCGCTTGAGTCAACCTTCCCCCAGTCAAACGGTACGGCTCCATCAAATGTCTATTATCATTCGTTGTTGCTTGTCGTATTTACTCCTAAACTAACACCTCTTTTACGATTAGTAATAAATTTCGAGTAAATTTTGTATTATTAACACGAACCCTTATTATAACTTTTAATTATTTTATAAAATATACTCATGAAATTTCGAATTCGTAACTCTCTCTCCACTCCACACAATCATAAATTTCGAACTTAGCACGATCATATATCATTAGTTGCTGCTTATTGTAGTTACTCCTGTGATATGAAGGATTGGGTTGGCGAGATTTTATATAGCAAATCCACTTAGACAACTGCCTGAGCTTGTAATTCTATATTGGTTTTGCTTCATTATTTGTGTGGGCATTCCCATTGGCCTAAACAAGCATGTGTGGAGTGACCCTTCGGGGGTTGAAACTCATTCCATTAACAAGTAGTTTTTTTTTTTCTACAATTAATTAATGTTGGTGAAAAACAAATACGACTAGGTCATATATATATATATATATATATATATATATATATATATATTTATTTATTTTTTTTTAACATATCAATTGGGAAAAGAGCGCGTGGGGGTAGGAATGTGTGGTTGATAATAAAATCCACGCGCATCCGTACGGAAATTGACCAATGGGAACTCACAAAACCTCTGACCAGTTAGCATTGCACGGAAGTTGACCACGTGACAATTCGAATATTCCATTTTCTAGGTTGAGCATTTTGTTTCTTTTTTTCCGTACAGTCCACGTTGTCGGGACATATTTTAAAAATAAAAATATTTTAAATATGTCATATAATTATTTCATCTATTATATATTTTAGGGAAAACGACTGTACCAAAAAAGTTTCATACACTATATAATATATCTGCAACAAAAAATGATTTGATTGACTTGTTATGTACAACATTTATTTTAACATTAGCATTGCCAGTTGTTAACAGTTTAACTTTCATCAAGATAAAATTATAAATATTATTTATCGAATAGTATTTATAACATTTATTGAACACTACTTGCCCTATTTGATATTTATAGAAATGATTAATGGTCCCAGGCGGTTTTTATTATAATATTTTTTGTTATGTTTACGGGGCACGATGTAAAAGGCCATGATTGTGACCCGCACCTGGACGTCTCAAGTCCATATTTGTATTATTACATGTATTTAACCGTGGTCCCCCTTCTCAAGAAAAAAATAAAATAAAATAAAAATGATGGTCCCCGGTTGCAATTAAAAAGCTTACTGCTCTTCACTTTACACCTTTTTTTTTTTTTGGGTACGATCCTGTACATGAAGACCAGAATCAAGCCAATAAACGTAATTCTGGTTGGTAGTTGTTGGGGTCTCGAAGTAATTAAATTCCCATAAGAAACTTGAATAATTAGTATCACCCCGTTTTGATTATATCATATCACCTAGGTTCAGATATCGTACTGAGTAATTATTTTTAGGTTGAATATATATATATATATATTGTTATTGATTGAAAATTGGATTGTAAAAATGTAGGCTTATATCATATAAGAGTTTTCACACATACTAAAATTCTTTAAAATATTAACTATATCTCCATAGTACTACAATAGTTTTCAGCATTTAATAAAAAATAATGTTAATTGATTAATATAATTAATAACATATTTGATATTTGCACGTCTCAATTTTAGCATTGATTTTCCTTTTTTTTTAATTTCTCCAATGAAAAAGGTTTTTAATTAATCAACATGAACCACTTAAACTAAATCTCAAGTTATAATCCAATGATTTTTCGACACACATGATTTTGGCCATCATGATCATTATAATAATCGAGGCAAGGATTAAAATTAATCACTCATCAGCTCTGTAGCTTTCAAAAATTCTTCAAAAGCCATAAGGGTAACTCGGTTAAATTTGTGGTCTCATGTGTGCTTCTTCTTCTGACCCATTTAATCAAACTACCTTCTGCTATTTGTCCCATCCCATGCCGTTGAAACGTAACATGACCATTTTGCTTCGAAATGAAAAATGACTTAAAGTATCTTTTCTTTGTCGACATAATGCAAATCACTTCTTCTTCTTCTTTTTTTCGTTTCTTCTCACAAAGAAGGTCGTAAGAGGAACGGCGTTATTAAAATTTAAAGACAGAAAAAAAAAATTCAACAAGAGTGTCTTAACTAATTTTTCTAAAAATACGAAACCAAGTATATTTTCTCTTGTTGACATAATACAAGCCACTTTGACTCTGAGAAACTACTTCGTAAGAAAATTTTGGAAATGATTCGAAAGTACCATCTTGGTGTCGTTCACAACGACCACTTATGTTAAGAAGATGAAGAAATTAAAAAGAAAGGAAAATTTTTAGATATTTTTCGTGAAAATTCCTTACAGGTTGAATCATAAGACTAGACTTAGTTTTAAAGTATAAAATAAAATGAAAACATCAAATGTTTGAGTTATAAGAAGGCAAAAATGTGTTAAATATTTCAATGTACCTCGGATTTCTATACTTAAAGTATAGAAGTCAGAAAATATTGTTGTTGCCTCTTATTTATAGTAATTGAGGTTCATGTCCTGGTATCACGAACAAAAAAGAAATGTAACAATATAATAATGCTTAATTATTTAAGAATTCAACACTGTCCCATATTTAGGAACATGTATAAATTTTATGAACGGAGATATCCCATTTTCATATTATGCCACAATTCTATGCAAATTTTCAGATCACTTTACTCTTTCTTTTTTTTTTTTAAAAAAAAAAAAACCCACTAGGATGACAATTTCTTCACATAACAGATTTTAATGTTTAATGTACCATAGGCCTATTTAATGATGTCAATTTCCAGGCATTGTAACTTATTTCAGTGCAGCTATATTACATATATCCAATACAATGAATTTTTTTGAGTTTCTTTGTAGTTTTGAATTAGGTAGAGAATATTTGAGGCTTCCTTGTAATATTTTGGTAGCTATGTACCTTTCTTTATTCTCACATGTATGCCATCACCACTTCGTATTTTATTGTGGAATCTATGTCTAATTCATCATTTTACTTTATTTCACAAGAGAATCAATTAATGGATTTTTTTTTTTTTTAACCTGAAGCTCCGAGATCTGAGGATGCTTTTGGTGTAGAAATTGACAATATCATAGAATAATGAAAAAAAAAAAGGACACTTTTAGTTGTATTTGCATGTCTGCAGAAAACACATGCACATTGCAATAGTTTAGGACCACAACGTTCGAAAGGATCTTATTTTACACAATGTTGTTAAAAAGGACATATAAACAAAACCCAAGTTAGGGTTTGGTGAAGAAACATAAAGAGTGAAGACTTTTTGGCAGCATTAAAAATCAGACAAATAATTCTCTTAGCATAGAACAGTGAAACTAAAGTAGGGCGTATCTTTCTTTCCAAAAAGGAAAGTATTTACTATGCTACTTTGCTGGTAAAAAAACCATGAAAACTGACCAATTTTGATAGGGGAATAATATCACAAGTGGTCCTTGAATCATTATACCGATCATAAATAAAATCTCAGTATGAAATGATTCCATTTCATTAGGGTTTATGGAAAGAGGATGACTTACCCCTCGTTATGCAGTCAATGGCCTATTAGGGAGGGCCTTCATCAATGGACCAAAAATAAATTTACTCCACATTCACCATTGGCTTGATGGCAATGCATTGATCATGTTTCCTAAGGTGAGGAGTCCCAGGGCTGGTAGCAGAAACAGTAACAATTATACAAACCCTATATATATATGAGCTCAAATATGTCAATTGTGAAATGGACTTGGAATCAAGAGGAAAAGTTGAGATTATTGTACTTGGGTTAATCCAACTACCATCACTATGAACGTGTGAGTCATTGTAGTGGTATTATTTGATGTTCTTGACATTTCACCAAAATGGAGAGGCATGAAATAAAATTAGCTAGGCAACATCATGATATGGAGCAATAATATCTTGCACATCACATACATATTATTGGCTAAAAGAGAATAACTTTACACGTCTCTGTCTGTCTCTCTCTCTCTCTCTCTCTCTATCTCTCTCTACTTTTTTCCACAATGGCCAATTTCATTGATAACATGGTGGAATTATTGGATAAATTTTCACCACAATATTTTTTTAACCCAGAAAAAGACCATCTAGAAACAACAATAATAAGTGACTCTAAATGGTTAGGGGGCAAAGAAAGAAGAAAAGTTTGTACAATGAGTAGCATTAAGAGAGGCAGATTCTCATTCTTGTATAAAGAGATGGTGTCGTCCTATACTAATCATTATACTTCCTTTATCTTTAACCAGAAAAAAAAAAAAAAAGTGGAGTAAAGCAATACCAAACCATACCAGTGAAAAGCTAGAGAGAGAGAGAGAGAGTAGTGGGTGAGCAGTCAGCATTAATACCCCTTGCCGACAAGAATGAGTCTCACCACTTAATGAGTAATTAGAAGACCTCAAAGCCAGTAAAGTGGTAAAATAATACAATACTGAATTCGCTCTGCTTTTCTACTCTCTTCACTCACCTAAAAGTGAAAACCCACTTGATTTTTCGCCTTTTCAGTGTTTTTTTTTTTATTTTTTTATTTTTTTAATGTGGGTGGGTAGATCTTTGGTGTGTGTGTGTGTGTGAGAGAGAGAGAGAGAGAGCTCAAAAGTTTTTTAAACTTATTTGAAAGATTTGTATGATAGGTGAACATGTGACACAGTAAACAGGGTCTTCATTGGAAAGCTTAGACTTTGTTGCCATGAAAAGATGCAAAGTGAGAGAGTGATGGCATTCTATAAATAGAAGAGTACTGCTAGAAAAAAAGTTGGTTTATGAGCAGCCACGGTCTTGCTATTATTTTAACGTTTTTGCCTTGAATAGAAGCATCAAGCAAGGACCCCAACGAATTCAAAATTTTCTTTGATTTCTTTTTCCTCTCTTTGGTTCTAAACCATGAAATTCCTCCCACTTTATCCTGATGAGTAAGCTTCTGAGGTCATGCCTTGAATGGGGCATGCAAACAATTGCAATATAAGTCTCTTTAGTCTTTCACCCATGCCACTGTCACAGTGATGTTGTAGAAGTGTACATTTATGGTAGTTTTCTTTGGTACATCAGAAGATACTTGTTTTTTTTTTTGGTACTTTGGAGTTTGGACAGTGCAATTTCAATGCAACCTCGACAGTTGAACCATGCCATACTAGTCAGTAGTCACACTCAATCTTTCAATCTTTTAGCCTCTCCTCTTCATTTTCATAAACCATGGTGCATAGAATTTATGCGGTTTCAATAATTGGTCCAATATTAATTACCGACTAGAATTAACGGGGTTCACGATAAGCGCATTAAATTGTACATCTTTCTTTTTTGGTTAGTTAACTTCGACTCGAATCCAAACGCGAGATGTTATTGGCATTCATTATTATTGAGTTAGAACTTATTGGCGTTTCGTTTTCTTTTACCAAATAAGAATACGTAAAACCTATTATTTTTGGTGGATATACATAAATAATATGTGGGGTAAGTAAATAAAAATTATAAATTCAAGAAAAATGGTCAGCTGCAACATGAAACCAATAACATTAGTCGGAGTTTGCCGTAGAGAATAGCTCTGTCTAAGCATCCTTTTTGGTGCTCCATCCCGACAGTCTTCCTTTGTTTTGGCCTTTGGGGTCCTTTTAAAACAACCTTCTCGCAATTATGGGAGGTGGCATTGCCCCAATTACCCTGCATGAAAGCCACAAGCTTTACAATGTCTAAAGGAGAAGTTATCCCAAATATGATTTGATGAGAAAAACCCTGATCTCTCTCTCTCTCTCTCTCTCTCTCTCTCTCTCTCGGACAACAAAGTTTGGAAAAGGACTTCCACTTATTTCATGGTGGGTCTCCACCTTCCCAGAGATAAAATCCAGGAGGTGTAGATTGAGATAAAAACAATTACCAAGTGCTTCTACAGCTAGAAAGGTTACTCTCAGGTACCCTCTCCCTTGTATGTGTGTTGGCCCGTGCAGCTGCCTAGATATCTCATATATATTGTGGTCAAATTTTCAAGTCCAATGCTTCTTGGATCCTTCTGGGGAACTTCCAGCTTTAATCATGTTTCCTTTATATAGACTAACCACAAAAGTAGTCATCTTACGGTGGCTGCTCTGGTTGAGCTATATCTTTGTCCAATGCATCTGCCACTAAAACAGACTAGTCTAACAGTGATTATCAAGATCCAAATCCGAATTCTGAACTGGTGGGAGAATTATTATACTAGTCAATGAGACAAACATTTTCTACAAGAGATTTTCTAATTTGATTCTTCTTTTAAGGTTAAAGCAATACTAAATGTAAGGAAAGAAAAATAAAGTGAAACCTGATTAAAAAAAGTTGAAGTGGGAGATACTTACATGAGAAATAAAAGGAGTGTTTACTGTACTTAGAAAAATATAAAATAAAAAGTAAGTAAATATAACAAATCCCATATGAGATATAGAAATATCAGCAGATCCCACCTAATTCTCTTGTCAATCTATTATTATTTTAGGTTTATTATTCAACTTGACCAGTTAGATAAATATACTTTTAAGCATGGTAGGTAAGTCACTCGCACAGGCAGGAATTCTGAGAAGTTTTGGAACAGCAAAAGATGCATCCATCATAAGGTTCATCAAAGAATCATTCTCTACTGTTAGAACTACTCTTTGAGTTAGAACAATGAAAGTAATCTCACACTTGTCGTGCCACAAAAAAAAAAAAAAAAAAAACTGCAGATCATGCTTGTTGTTCAAGGTACTGTAAGTTCATCAAGTAAGAAATCTCGGGATTCACGTGGCAATGGAACTCAATAACAAGGGGCAAAACTGCTTGCTTGTCACCTTCAAAAGTTCAGCTGGATTATAAGAGGAAATTAACAGAATGTGCAACACCCTTTTAAGGCAGAAAGCCAATTGCTTGGACAGCGAGCTCTGCAGCAATGCTCGTAGTGAAGATTATACCAGAGACATTTGCAGAGAAAAGCAACCTATTGGATTAAATGTTCAAGCAATGTTAGGAATGGAGTCATTGGATAATGCTGAGAAGATGAATTACTCCTAAATCTATGATGTTAGTCTAAATCAAGCTCACGTGAACAATCTTATCTGTGCTGAAGATGACAGTTGCACATTATGTTTGGGGGATGGCATTCCATTGCTCTTGCTAAGAACTGAAACAAAAAATTGAACGGAGTTACAATCTAATAAATAGAAAGAAAAGCAAGGTAACAATTCCCTTCCCGAATACTGGCTGTCATTTATCCAAATTACTTGAGGAACAAAAATTTTACACCATCCTTCCTGATCTAGGATACATGTCATACAACGATTACTATCTTTACAAACAAGAAGATCATCCTTCTGCAAACTCAAAAACTCTTTAAAAATGATTGTAGGAAGAAAGCCAGGCAATTGCTCGAATTATGAGGCCATCCATCGCTCGACCACAAAAACGGAATACCCTTATCATTTTGCCTTTTCCTCCTACCTGATTGCTCTCAAAATCTTTTCCAGAGCAAGTGAAATACAAAAATAAATTGAAACTGGAAAGAATTCAATAAATCCTACAAATTTAAAACCTGGGAGGAGTGGGAAAAAAATGTTACACTGAGGATGTATCAACTAGAACTTCATTTAGCACATCATCCTCACCATTTGCCAATGCCAAAAGCTCTGCATCCTTATCTTCATCGCTTGAAAAGTCCCTCCTCTCAAGCTTGGAATGAGCTGCAATGAAAATCAATTTCTGTGCCTTGTCCATTGCTGCCCTTGAGTGCCAGCGGGCATACACCCACCTCAACAAAGACCAATTGCATTTGAAACCACACGAAGTAGCATGAAGGAAAATAAGCCTAACTGCAACTTTCCCTAATGACTTAAAGTCAGTGAGGTACGTCTCCCATACGAGCCTACTACTCTGGGGGTTCGCAATTCTCATCTTTCCTGTAATGGGATCTCTCTCCCTCATCTGAACAGCTCTTGCATACACGGGATCAAGCCCTTCTGTTCTCCACTTCATAAGTTCCATTAACGCAATATGAGCCTCCTCCCTAGAGACAAGCCGGGTAATTAGCTTGTTGACATCCTTTTCCTGCTCTGGCGTCAGGTATTTGAAAGGAGGAAGGTATTTGCCACTAGTATCTCTAAGCAGATAAAGTGGATCAAGTATGTATGCAGCAGCCCAAGCAGGATGATAATTTTTCTTGAACCGTCTTTCAATCAGATTCTCCATGGCTCCTTCTGCAATGCGGAATTTGGAACACCAATCCTTGACTTTTGTTCGTAGTTCCTCCCACAATTGCAGGCATTGCCCAACTAATGGCCTCTCTGCCTCAATATCTTGAGCCATCTCCCTTATCAATTTCACCAAAGAGTGAACTGCCTCCAAGTCATTCCAAAATCCAACATCTCCAATCGTCTCTGCAACTTCTCTTGCAACCACATCCTCCATGGAAACTATCTTATATGATTCATCGAGCAAAACCAATTGCAATGCTCTTGCTGAGTTCAGTATATCCTCTAGCATTATATACACATGTCTGAAATCCATCTTCTCATGCTCGTGCAAGGGCACTCTTAATAATTTTGCCTGCCCATACTCCTGCAACTGAAACTTATGGAAACTATTTCGAATTGGAGTCTTATTATTGAAAAAAGTTGCGAGCTTGAAGCAATTTTCACTAACAGTCTTGAACAAAGCAAGCTCCTTGCTGAAGTCCTTAATCAAGCTTGTGAACCCTTGAAATTGACAAGAAAGATTAACCATCCAGTGGTTCTCATTCTCCAAATTCCTCAATGCCTTGCACTTGAACCTGTCTGCAACTATCCCTACACACTGCTGCACAAGATTCCCACAAATGCCAGTTATAGTCTCCAACAAAACATCCTCTGCATACTTAGATGGCACCGAACCACTAACAAACACAGCTCTCCGGTACAGACTAGTCCCATTAGGCAAATTCACAGTCAAATTGACCAAATTTACGTCGTTAAAACCGCTATGACTTTTCACCTTCCACCCATCAGACGAAATCTGGAAAAACATAGCATCTCTAATCCTTGCCTCTGACTCTGCCTTAGCTTCCTCGTACTTAACATCCAAACTCTCGCCAGCAAAAACTCTTTTAGAAACTGCAGGCAGGCCAACTTGATGCAAGAACGCCTTGAATTTAGGATGTTCGATGCTGGAAAACGAGACAGACCCACAAGACTCATAAATCCAATCAGCTAAGTAATCAAACGCACAATCAATCTGGGTCTTGCTCAAAGCCGGTCCAGGCGATGTTTTAGGACTTTTCAACTTCTTTACACTGTCTTCCAACATAGCTAAAGCACCCAAGTCCTCTTTCCCACCTGAAAGCATCAAATGCGGCTGTTGGGGCAGCATGGCTACCTCGCCGGAGTACCTCGATGGATCCACAATAGTGATTGGACTTATTTGGTACGAAGTGCCAGAAGCAGCCATGGCAACAGCCGTCACAGGGTGGTACGTGGAGGCAGAAATTCCCGAACTTGCACCGGCAGAACGCTTTCGGTTGCTGTGCACTAAAGTGTTGGCGGTGTTGGCTGCTGCTGAAGGAGAAGCCGCCGCCACCACCAAGGCCGCGTTGGAGGACGGGGAGATGGAGGAAATGGGTTTTGGCATCGAGTTGAAATTCGGGCAAGTCCCGCGTTTGAGATGCTCGGAGGCGGTGCGTGACGGGTTCGAGGCGGAGAACACGGCGTCGCACAAGGAGCACCGGAGCTTCACCGCCTTGGGAAGCCCCGTCTCGGTGTTGTGAACAAGAATGGGCTCCAGGTGAGCCCAGTACCACGCCCCTTTACCCTTTATAGCTTTGGTTCTCACCATTACAAGACCTTCATAGCGCTTGTGTATGGCTTTGGCGGTGAGATCGTCTGAGGAGGCGGCGGCTGACTCCACCGGAGCCGTACTGGTATTAGTGGTTGTGGCCATTGTAGCCAACGAAGTTAAAAGTTCAGTTCTTTTACGGTAAAAAACGATTCTTGGAGGGTTTCAGAGAAAAAGGGTTTAAGACATATATAATATCTACTGTGCATGAAACGGCGGCCCTTTCAGTTGCATTCAGCTGGGAAACGCCTCCTGCGGTGGTAACCGGATTTTGATCTCCCGGCGGTCATCCATGCCGGAGACGCCGGCGATCCAGTTTATAAGTTACTCTTTAAAGGGGCCGTGGCTTTGGTTAAATTTCACTGATGGTTTCGTTTAACTGCTTTGAGAGGAAATGTCAGAGGGAGAGAGAGAGAGAGAGAGAGAACTAAAGGAGTGCGAGAGCGACTTCCACGCGCTCTCACGCTCATATTGCGTGCGCGTGGGAAACAATGTTGAGTCCAGTTGATGGAAACTGCTAAAAATGAGTAACACCACCGTCCGACGTACGAAAACACTGACAGACATTGGCTTTCACTTCCTGGTTATCGGGGGATGAAAATCACGCGCCGTTGAAAGAGGTTCTTTGTTTTGGTATCCCTTCCATGTCGCTCTTTGCTTTGATTTTCTACTTCACTTCCTTTTTGCTGTTGCTGGGCTCTTGTCGTGGGGCTTGTAGGGCAAGGCAGGGACCTTCTTGTCTGTTTCCTTTTTTAAGATTTTTTTTTTAATATATTTAATTTAATTATGTTATTATGATTATTAAATAAATGTTTTTTTTTTCCAAGATCTTCTCTCACTAGTATATTTTCTTGGTCGTTTCTTTTTGTGAGTTCCTATTCATGTGTTTTTATTCAAGGTGGGGTACTGGTCATGAATGGGCAATTTAGGGAATCAATGGATTTCACTAGTTACTGCAAGGCAGTATTGACCAAGTCAACCACTGGTACTGTTTGGAAAAAGATTCACCATTCGGCATATGAATTGAGTTTTTCTTTTTAAATACTTGTGTATATTTATTTATTTACTTGTGTGTGTCTCTGTGTGTGTGTGACATATTTCTGTTTTGGATATAGCAGTAGCAGGCCTGCTAAATATTAAGTAGAGGAATACTAGGAAAAACATAAGTATATCCCCCACTTAACAGGACAACGTATATGGTGTTCCTCACTTTCTGTTGCACTGGTTTATTTATCTAGAATAAAGAATAATTGGGCATGATCTAAGCCATGGCCTAATAGCACTTGTAGCTGGTGAAGAAAGGGGAAATAAAGTAATTATTGAATTTTAGAGGCAACGATACAAAAAAATAGAAAAGTAAGTTGGCTGCTCATATGTCAACTGAACTTAATGTCAAATATGAGGGAGAAAAAAATTAAGTAAAAATCAGTTTAGAAAATTTTAAGTAGAATCTAAGTAATCAAAAATAAAATCGGGTATTTGTTACTGAAGTGTGGGTGACTAAAGCTATGTATTGAGAGAGTGTAGAAATGAGCTTGAAATGAATTTAAAAGTAAGAGATATAGGTTTCATTTTTAAGGAGAAAACAAAATTCAAAATGCAAATCAAAGCTTTTGATTGTGAGTCATCGTGATGGATGCTCCCATTGTGACATTATAAGAGAGTTACTCCGGTGGTTTAACAATACCGTTTACTCCATCTCAAATATATATATATATAACAACTGTTTACTCGGTTTAATATTCTAGAATATAACAGCACTTTCTTATTAAAATGCATGCCTCAACTCTTCTCGGAGAAAAGAAAAAAAAAACAGAGAGAGAGATGCATGCCTTGACTAAAACATCCTTTTCATGGCATTTCCTAAGACTTTTTCTAAACTTAAAATGAATTAATAATAGAAAAAAAAAATTTTATTGATTTGCTGCAGAAATAATTTATCATAATATGGGATTTTCTTTTTAAGTACTTATGTTTCTTATGGCATATTTCTGTTTTGGATGTAGCAATAGCAGGCCGGGTAAACCTTAAGCAGAAGTATATTAAGAAAAAAATAAATTGATACCCCCACTTAACAGGTCAATGTATATAGTGGTCTTCACTTTCTGTTGCGCTGGTTTGTTCATCTAAAATAAAGAATAATTGGGCATTTTCTAATCCATTACCTAATACCTCTTGTTGTGGGGAAAAATGAAAGAAAAAAAAAAATTTTGGAGGCGACAATAGTCAAGCAAGTTAGCTGTCAGTGAGCAAGTCTCCAAAAACGTTGTCGGGAGAAACTCTTACAGATTTCTTATATTGTGACATTCATGTTATTATGATGGACGATCTTATTGTGACATTAGAGCGATTCGATTGTAAGAAGTTATAACCTAATATTTATTCGGTTTGAGGTTTTAGAACATACAAACACTGTCTTGTTAGGATGCGTTCCTTAACTAAAACATCCTTATCATGGCATTTCCTGAGACTGTTTCTACACTGAAAATAACATTAGACAATTTTTTGTACCGATTTGCTGCAAAAATGATTTATCATAACTGGACAATTGGGACAATGAGAAGCAACATGAAAATGAAACCAAGAATCTGTCTGGGGATACTAAGAAAGCAAACGTCCCAAAAGGATTTTAAACAAAAAAATGGGTGCTGCTTCGAAAGCAACGAGCCAAAATCAAACTGATGATTGTCCATATCTCATTGAACACATTTGTAACTGAGTTATACTAATTATAGACTGTTTAATGTCATGAAGCTCATATGGTTGTGATAGTATGGACAAATTGTGTGATTATGATCTCCCCAAATGGATGCAGGCTATTTCTTTATTTTGATTTCCTTTTTGTTTTAATTCATGGGACCATTAGGTTATAGATCAGACTCTCATCAAGCATCTAGGTTTTATACCCTAAAATTCATTATGGCCCTACTAGAAATGTGAGGAAAAAGTTTCATAAGGTAGATAGATTCTTTTCTAATTCAAAACTGAAATGAATGATTTTGATATTTAATTATTAAAAATTATTCAACATATGTAACTTCTTCTATAAAATGATTTTAAAAAAAAATTTAACACACAAATAAATCATTCAAACAAATTTTACAAAAATATGTGACATTAAACGAATTTTAATTTTAGCAAATCATAATATTAGTGGTTTCGCGTAGTGTTAGTATACTTAATTTGCGTATTTGTTTTCTTTTGGTTAGTTTGTCATGTTTGTTACTGAGAACAATAATGCTCTACTTAACAATTCGCATTCCGCGTTAATCCAAATTAACCATTTTTAGTATTAATAGTGTGTTTCTTCAAAATGTCTTGGTAAATGAGTATTGGATATGTTCGTTTTTCTTTGTCTTATTAATTAAAAAAATAAAAAAATAAAAACCTCTATCTTCATACTTGCTGGAGGCTTCTTGTGTTTTTTTTTTTTTTTTTTTGTCCTCGAAAGTACAGGAGGCTTCTTGTCGAACGAATGGAGGCCAGTAACTAAAGCATTAAATGGGATTAGTGGTCAATATTAATGTCATGTTAGTCAAATGTCTAATGAGTCAACAACCATAAGTAACAACTGTCACCCACCTTCCAATGCAAGCATTTTGGATGCACAAACCATGGGTAAGTAAGGACATTTTGGCATCTATTATTTGAACCATGGGCGAGCATTGTTTGAAGCATAGTTGGGCATCAAGGGGCTCGAGTTTGGTCCAAATTAGGCTTACTGACAAATAATATTATGGTGATTATGTACCTAGAAGTTCCTTATGCATGCTCACAAAGGAAAAATTTTTAAATTCTCGGCCCCATTGGTTGGGCCACACCTTCTTCTTCTATCAGAAAATGAGATATTATTTGAAGATGGAAATGGGATCTTTGGCTTTTGACCCTTCCTGTTCTGTGTATTTCCAGCCGAGCTTCATCTTTACGCTTATGTTCCACTCTTCTCCTCATCCACACAAGATATAAAAGTTGTTATTTTGCAATGTCCTTCCTTTTTCTCCCTTCCAATTAAGGACCTATCTAAATGCACACATATCAGGCAACGAACCAAGTCATGCCTTTGTTTTTCTTTTTTGAGATGAAAGTGAAATCTCATTCAACTTAGTAAACGACACACATCACGTTGAATAAGAGAGGATACTATTGGGATACCATCCCTATGTCAAATATCCTCTCCATTACAAGTGAAAGCAAATTTTGCTAGAGAGTAGGCAACATCATTCCTTTGCCTACTTATATGCTTAATAACAAAAGATGTAAAAACCAGCAACGATTTCTTTAATGTCTGCAACAAGTTGGCCAGCGATGGAGTCAAGCCGGTGGTGTGGAGCGGAAATGGCCTGGACGGACCGCTGCCAAGCAATCTGATTCCACACGAATGTTTGGTAAAGACAATGCTACAGCCTTCTGATAGCCAAGAGTTCAAGAATTTCAGGAGAAGAACACCCAGGAAAACTCTCGATATAAATAAAAATTGATTCAGCGTTGCTGTCACGAAAAATAAATCCTAGGCCTCCTTTGTCTTCACTGTTCGCCGCATCAGCATGGATCAGGATTTGGTTCTCAACACAGGTGGCTGCCAATTCACGGGATCTTGCACCGCACTAGGGGGAGGAGACGTTGTTTGACGCCGGAAGTCCCAATAAAGAAAGAGCTAAGGCCATCTGTATAACCTCCATGGACCCCAGAAGCTTACCTTGCATCACCTTTAAGTTCCTTGCTTTCCAAATGGACCAAGCAACCATTGCCACCAACTCCGTAGCCTCGTTCACACCCTTGACCGAGATTGATGCAAACCAATCCCGAAAGGTAGTCTCCCCACATTGCACGTACGTGTAGTCCCAAAGGGCAGACGAACCATATGTTTGAGGCACGCGGAGAAGACACCGGGACAGTTGAAAATGGAAACCTTTGCTAGACCACATAAAGGGCGAACAGGGTCCACTGACTCACAATCGCCGTTGAGCTATATTATTGCATCATGCAGTTAAGAAGCCTTTTGCACGCCCGCCTAACCGGGATGTGTATATGCCAAATGGTGCTCCATAATGCAGTGCCAAAAGAAGAATCATTTACAGCTGAACTTGAACGAGACGCTGCCAAGGCGGCCATAGATTGAGCTAAGCTTGTAGGCACTACGAACGTATATTTGCCACTTCGAGATAACAACATAGATACACGTTGACAGCCCCAAAACAATTTTCGAGTCGAAAAATTAAATAAAAAAAAAAAAAAAGTAGAAAGCCCCAGGACGGCTTGTGAATGGATCTCACAAATTGTGATTCTCCATCCATGAATATTGGAAAACCATTCAAATTTGTTTTTTTCTTTTTGTGTTTTTTTGTTTATCGAATGGATTGGAAACTAATTAAGGCGTCATTGAACTTTATAGCTTATGCTTCATGTGGGCATCAACGGCGTGTCTCAGATGACTTTTCAGGCTGGGATTCAGAAATGTCATGGAATGAGTAATGTTTCCACTATCAATATCCCCGTGTGAACAAAAAATTATTCAAAATGGAGCTTTCCCTGGGCATGGATGATGCCTAGGGGTTTTTTCCACGTGCGAGATTAGTATCGGTGATGTAAGATTCCCCAATCATGTCAAATTAAAAGAAGCCAATTGGGTCAATGAAGCAATAACGGGAAGTTTCGGTAGCAATTTCTGCCTCCACTTTCTGAAAGTTGGGAAAAGCAAAATTGGCCCCAAGGGTAGGGCCCTGAAAATACATTCAAATCCAAAGCTGAGACTTTTGTTTTTGCCAGAAGAAAAAAAAAAAACTGCTGGAAACCGGCTCTCTCCAACAGTTAATTTATAAATTTCATGTAACAAAAAATTAAAATTTTATGTCTTGTATCTTTGTGTGTGTGTGTGTGTGTGCGTGTGTGTGACATTCTGAAAAATTAAAAAAAAAAGGAAGAAGAAGGAAACTGCTGGCTAGATCAAAGCACGTGATTGCTGGACCCAAAGATTAGTTAAGAAATGGATTTAGTGTTTCTACTTGCTGGTGCGGAGCACTTAAATTTAACTTGATTGGACGATCAATGACGTCGATTTGATCTGATTTGTCTCTACCAGCTAGAAGATGTGATGTTTTACTTATCAGTTCATCAACTTACTGGGCTTTTAGAGTTCCCATCCAAGAAGCTATGGAACAATTTGCAGTAATTGTCGAACTGTGAGTTGTACTGTGTCCAAAACCCAATGAATAGTATGGACTTTGAAAGGGCCTTAAATTGACAAGGCCCTACAGCCAATACAGAACCTCACGGCATGATTTTCCCTCGAAGTGAAAGGGCCAGTCAGAGGAACACCAAAAGAGAAGGAGAAAGAAAATCTAGAAGAAGATTGCGCCCACCGTGGGGCTCGAACCCACGACCACAAGGTTAAGAGCCTTGCGCTCTACCGACTGAGCTAGACGGGCTTCTCGGTATTACGCTGTTCATTATTTTTGGAATCCTATATTTTCATGTCGAGTGGGACTATTTGCCGAAATCCAACAGTTCTGAATCCGGACAATATAGAAAGCCAACAGCTAGATAAAAACACAGTTAATAATCTCAACCTGACATGCTAACAACTTATACTTAAACAGGACGATACATATAAGCTTCCCATCAAAGGCTCCCAGGAGATGTAGTCGAAGCATGTTTTTCTGAAGAAGAGTTCTGCAACCCCCCCAGCATCCTAGTCAGATTTCATATCTTTCAACGCTGAGATTCCATTCTTTTGACCACCACTTTTTGATCCCTCCTTCAACTAAATTATACGAGAAGAAGTAATTTTAGCCACGAAAAGCAGGGAGCATTTTTATATTGCCTAATCAGAGCATTTGAATGACATCAAGCCAAACTATGATCTTCTATATGTTTAACAACATAGATGCAAGATGCCAAGTTCGCTCAAAGTGAAAGAGAAAATGTTACGGGTTTTACCTCAGCAAGGGCCTTCTTCTGGTACCGATAGCCCTAATCAAAGACAATTAGACCGAAGAAAAATCAATCAATCAGATGCAATTTTATAAAAAAAAATAAATAAAAGCTACATAATATTGGATGGAGTAAGAGTACACTTACCTTGTCCGTACCATAAATGTAATCACAGTAGGTGAACACTGAAGCAAAGTTGCTTTGGCTTTGTCCCCCGACATAATGGTGGTAATCATGGTATTCTGCACCGCCATAAAATGGGATGTATTTTGTGGGAGTCCATGGGAAGTCGTAGCTGCGTAGCCAGAAATATGTTATGACTTGTGACCTCCTCTACAACTGCTAAAGTTGAGAACTTTGGTACAGAAAAATAGAAGTTAAGCTAAAAAGGAAGCTGCAGCGCCATCTGCGGAATACGTCTTAAGAGAATATCAGCACAACGCTACGGATTCAAACTTCAAGTTAACGACGTGTAACAGTTGCGTGCCATGATAAAATCTTGGTGAGGTTATTACTTGCAGCATTCGTGTTTCAGGGATCCACAGAGACTCTTAGGCTATTGCAAATGGCCAAAGAGCTACAAACTCAAGGCTCAGAAGTAGACAACTGTTAATAGCTCATCCTTCTTGTGCATAAGAGAAACTAAATAACAAAGCATCAGATTTCCCCTTTTCCTAATTAGTGGGGTCAATAATTGGCTAAAGGAAAGAAACAAAAGTAGGTCAATTAACTTGCATAAACTCATCATGCCATCCATCCATGTACAAATGCAAGTTGCTGAACTTCAAATGATTAGGCTCGGGGAAAAGTAATTTATAGTGTAATAGAAAGCTGTTGCTTGCAATTTGCAGTTCCTTATCCCTTCTATTATATCACAGCCAAGTTGCAAAGATTGTCAACTCGCTAATCTCGAAATCAACAGTAACATTGTCACAATTCGCAAGTAACAAGATGCCAACCAATATTAAGGAAAGAAAGAGCAAATAAAAGCAAAAAGATGTTAAATTGACCCTAGCCTCATCAATAAAAGTTGGGCCACTACTGAAGATACTTGAGAACTCAATAATAAAAGAGACAGGCAACAAAGGAGTCTTAAGGCCAGCCACAGTCTGTAAGAATCAACAAAAGCACAAAAAAGAGCTTGCAGAAAATAAGAAAAGAGTAGCATGCATACCCGCTGTGTGTCTCGAGTGACTCGATGAGCCGCAAAGCGATCCACAACCAAAATGTGATCATGTGGCCAGGAACCATTGCTGGCCCCAAGAGAGTTGGGATTCCGAGGATCAAGGTTTCGGCCCAATGGGAATACGGGGCAGCAAAACCAATAGGAGCAGTGTATTCATGATGCACACGATGAATCTTTTCATATGCCCATTTGTTATGCAGCAATCTATGGAACCAGTAATGGGTGTAGTCTTCCACTATGAAATAAACCAGCAACTGAAGAAAAATTTCCCACCCTGAAGGCAATGGTAAACTTGTTCGGATCCCAATCATCTGTTTATTTAAAAATAGACACAGAATATTAGGTGTCTACAATCTCTTGAAAGAAGTTAGAATACTGACGTTGATAAGTCAGAAAATGGTTAGATTGGAGGCATAAAAATCCAGACATACATTCAAAATCATCAACTTAGAGAAACAAACTCATATGTGATTACCCAAAAAAGAACTCTACATTAACAATTCAGCAAACATTCCCAAGAAAAACGAGTCTTCTTAGTACAAGAAATTCCCAGGCTGTAGCGTTTAAAAAAAAAAAAAAAAGATTTGCGCCACCCACCCTTGTTCAGAGAAAGGCCGTGACTTCTAGGCCAGACTAGAGTAACCATCTCCATCCATATCAGAATTCAATTTAAAACTTCAAAACCAATGACACTTATCAGAAACTGAAGTAAATTAACCAACACAAAGCAAAAAGTACAATTAATTGCCAAACATAACCCACAGATGAGTCGGAGTTTAAAATTTAAACCCTGGAAACCAAAGCCGCACAAATCCCAGAAAAGAGAAAATCATCATCATGAAAATCACCTAAGTTGCTGAAATCCGAATAAACAAAAAACGAAAATAGAAAGTTTCTACCTTTATAGAAGGGAATGAGGCCAATTGGAAAGGCGCCACAAGAAAGAAAAACATTCTCACACCATCATTGTAACACCTAAGCATGTCCGAACCGGACAGCTTGACTTTGGGCTGAATCTTGTACTTCTCGAACCCGGGAAACTGCAAGTGTTCGACGAAAACAAGGGGCAGAGGCGCGATAGAGAAAATCGAGAACAAGAACAGAATGATGTGGCAGTAGAGGTAGTAGTCCGACTTCTCTGCCGAGTAACGCAACCAAAGTCTCTCGGAGAACGTCAGGTTCCTGCCCATCGCAGCCGTCGCGTCCTCGATAGTGTTGTACGGCAGCATTGGCGATCGAAAGAGTTGGCGATGGAGAGGGAATGGCCGAGGAGAGGAGGGAAGGCCTTTGGAACGGGGGTGGAGTTGGTTAAAATATGCGGGAAGATTTAAACAATCCAACGGAAACGAGTTTTACTCGGACCTGGAGCTTTAAATACAAAAATCAAACCGTCCCACCTAACCATTAGCTCCGCTTGGGTGGGGTCGAGGTGGGTCAAAGGTGATTTAGGAAGTGGACAGGGTTGCGTTTAAATTTACATTCAGATTCTTCTTTTTCAGAAGTGAAGCATTATTAAGTATGTTTAAGTTTTGTAAATCAACTCGATGTTAAACTACGAGATAAAAAAAAATTAAAAATTTCATGTATAATTTAGCTAAAATAATAAAATAGATAGGTGAGGTATATAAAATTATGTGTTACGCTTAAAAAAAAAAGTAAATAATATAGTAAATGCTTTTTTAAGCTACAAAGCATGAAAATTATTAATCAGATAGGCAATTACAAACGCTTTTGTTATCTTGATAGTTAAAACTTACATTTTTATGAATTTTTAAGGAAAATTTAGATTGGAATCTCAATCTTTTTAACAGCTTTTCTAGAAATTTGATGAAATCGAGGTTCATTTTACAAACTATTCATTGTGCCATTTTTATGTTATTTTATTTTATCTTTTTAAATTAGGAGTTCGCTTGCAATGAGCTACTTAACAACTCTTATTCTTCTAATAAATTTTATCGTATAATTCTCTTTCAATATTTCAACTTGAAATTTTCAAAATAAATATGTAGAAATAACTCAGGCACTGATAGCTATCCTACAAAATGGCAATTGCGAGAATAAATTGTTAGGCGCACGTATGTCAATTGCCCAACGTTGAAGGGGTTTGTCAAGCGTGTGTGTAATTGTCACATTTAAGATTTCTTCCGGCGAAGTACAGGTTAATTGAACGTCAATTAAAGTTGTGAGGCCCATTAGCATACCGTTTTGATATTTTAAAATACGGCAATATGCGAGGTTATTTGAAAAAGAAGAAGTGAGGATTGCTTTATTTATTTATTTATTTATTTTTTTCTAGTTAGAATAGATGAAGGAAATTTATTTATTGACGAATTATAAAATTTAAACTTTGGATTTTATTTCAAATTTTAAATTTAATAACTAGTTGGTTTATTTAATTTTTTTAAAAGAATAGTATTGCAATTTTTAGATTCAAAATTACCTATTTTTCTTATTAGTTTAAAAAATATATTTTTTTGGGGTACACAAATAAGTATATTTCTTTAAAATATAAATCATGTTAAAATGTCTGCAATTTCGGATGTGAGGAATATAGTGCTTAACCAAAATTAAACAAGTGTAGAGAATTGTATAAGGTTTGAAACTTTTCTTTTCTTTTCTTTTTTTTTTTTTTTTGGGTGGTGTTGAGGAAAGGATTACATCCAAATGAAATACTATCATTTTTTTAAAATTATTTTTTTTGATAATAAGAAATCCCTTTCAAGAAAAAGATTGTTGCGATTCTTCGCTCAAAACGTAAAATGCATATAAGGAGAAGCAATGGCTGTAGGGGGCATGGTTATCTCCCATTTTATAGCCGATGCTCAATGTTTTCCTTTATTTATTGTTAATTTCTTATTTCGTTTGACTTTTGAAAACGTTTGTCATATTTAAAAAGGAGGAGCAACTTGATAGAATATTAAATTGGAAAACTTTGTTCCTCATTTTCATTTTCCCTCCTGACCAACCCTAATTGTCATGGTGTCATGCGAGGTGAGGTCTATACAGTAGGAAAGCCATTAATGCAATTTTATAAAGCAACTTAAATATGCCGAACGGCCTTGATGGACAATGTTAAATGTAACCCTTTGTTCTCGTTCTATTTGGCTACACGTATCTCCTCTCTTCACTCTTCTCAAATAGTTTTTGTTTAAATGAAATAATAATAAAAAAAAAACTCCAATTTCTTCCTTTCCACTTTATTTGACATGGGGGACGATTTTATTGTTCAATTGGATTTTACCACTAAAAAACTTTTTTTTTTTTTTTGTTGGTTGGTCGGCTGATGTTAAAGTTTAAACTTTGGTCACTGAATTTAAGAAATTTTTTTCTTTTTTGTCAATTGGAAGGTCTACACAATAAGATAGTTGTCTGCTTATCCCCATTCATGATTTTTTTTATTTTTAAATTAGAACTCGAGCTAATAAAAATAAAAACTTAGTTTTTTAATCACGGAAAGTCTTTCTCGAGAAAAAAATTAAAGATGCTTTTGAATGATGCGAATAACTTCTGAGGGTCTCTTGCGGCCGACACTCATTTTCACACAAATGGCCCCATGAGGAAAAGACCGCCTAAACAGTCAGTCTATGAATCTTATGTTAACAAAAAAATAAAAAAAAAAGGTTTAAATCTTGTATTAAGGAAAAAAAATAAAGGTTTGAATCTTATTTTTTTATTTTTTTTATTATATATACATATAAGTTATACAATCCTTTACTTTGGTCATTAAAAAAAATTAGAAAAAAAGAAAAGGCTTCTGCCATTTGTCTACAAGAAACAAAATTCAACGCTTTGGTTTGTCTCTACCCGGACATGGCCAGGAAGAAAAGAAACCAAAACCATTAAGACACAAGCGTTCAGATATTTTGTTTATCTTCAAGCTTCTCTGTTCAATAAAGTTCGTTTCTTATTTCTTCTCTCGCTTACCAATTTGTTCAAGTTGTTATATGATTGCCAGTTTAGTTGTGTGTTTTTTGCCACTGAATCACAAAATTCCGTGGCATCCTATTCAGTATTGCCTTGTAGTGATAGAATTAAAGCAATTCTTTTTCGCGAGTTTAGATGTCTCTGATCAGCTGGCCAGATGACTATTCTGAATTACAATATCGTTTGGAGAAGAAGTGTCCTTAATGCACTAAACGCTAAAATGTCATCTTCCTTTTCTTGTTTCTCCTTTTTGATTGAAGGATCAACATGGGCAATCGTCAATCTGGTGTCTTATTGTTGTTAAGCCCTTGCAGGGCAAGGAAATGGATTCTTTGTTGCTTGTCAATTTGGCTTGCAGCAAAAGGTTTGAATCCTCATGTTTTATTGATGTAGGGATGGGTGCACCTAGACATAGTGAGGAAGCTAAAATGTGCTGGTTGATTAGGACCTTCACAAGTAGACCTAAATGGCTCAGACAAGCAGCAACATATTCCAATATTTTCAACATAGCAATTGGGATGCAATATGGTTTCCTGGAATTCGATTCTATCTGGTACTAGATGTCTGGGAATTGTGCTCCTTGGAATGCAATTATGAGTTGGTATGTAGATTGTGGGAATATAGAATTGGCACAAAGTTTTTTGTTTTTTTTTTCAAAACCTCCAAATAAAATTGTCTCCTACATTACGATAATTGCCAGGTACTCGAAACATGGGGATGTCGAGTCTGCTTGGAAACTGTTCAATCTGATATTTAAGAAGGGTTTCCTCAGAGCAGATATCCAGCCAGATAAGGTGATTTTGATGTCAGCTTGTCGTAATTGGGAGACTTGAGATATATGGATCATGGATTTAGTAATTTATAAACAATCTAGGAACTGAGATTGACGACCGTTTACTGCTTTAATTGACCTGAATGCAAAGCGTGGGAACTCCATCCAGCAAAGACAAAAGCATTACATTGATACGATCCAACGACACCCTGAGATTTTCAACAATATTTCCCTTTCTATTACCATTATCATCTTCTTGGCATCATCCAACAGAGACATGAATGTTGCGAGAAGAGTAATAGCTGATTGTGTGAGGCTCCAACTTAAAGCAATGCTAAGCTTCACTCTCTCCAAATTCAACATTGTTATGTATCGTGCAGCCCAGCAGCATAGCACCCCAAAATTTCCTTTACATATTCCATCTTGAATACGTACCACTGGTTTTCTTTCATTTGTACCACCAGTCCATGGCTGATCTCCTCATGCTGATCTTTTGTCGAGCTGCTGGAATGGCAATTGCCCAGAATGGTAAACAACGTTTGGTCAAATACTATATTGGCAGCCTATTTGCAGCTATAACGGTTATCATTCTATTTTTTACTGCTTCAGATAAAGCCTTCTCCAGGATGTTAGATGCCTAGTCTAAAGTCAATTAAACTGCATAGAAAACCTCCTACCAAATTTATGCGTTGCTTTTTGCAGCAAAATGAATTCTATATATCTCTGGACAATGTTTCTCAGCCGGCTTGGTGTTGTGTGGATTGGAAGATTAGTACATGTGTTTTGTTGAAACGGCAGTTTCCGGTTTCTTGCAAGCAATTGCATTAACAACCAACTTATCACAAAAATATTGCATCAAACAAGCCGCTGATTTTTTATGAACCTTTCTTGCACACAACAACTAGCTTAGTTTATCTGTGAAGGAACTGAACATTCTGAACCAAAAAGCATTTATCTAAACTATCTCCATTTTAATTGTTATTGGTCACACTTCATGCTCACTCTCTCTTGGGACAGACGGATAGGGTGTTGCCCAGTTAACATCAATGCCTAGTATTGCTATATATGGTAGACTGGTAAGTAGGAATGGCTTGCACAACTCCATAAAAAGCCTATTTCGGTCCGTCAAGACTTCTAGCTACTAGCCCTGGCATTGAAGATTAGTTAGACGTCAGAGCTAGATTCCCAATCCAATTTTGAACTAAATAAATGAACCCGAGTGGCAACTTGTCAATTTAAAAAATTAATGCTTAAATCGGGTTTGGAAATGCATCAACCTCGGGCAAGGTTTAATCCAGGAAGGAGACGACTCAACCAGGCTAGTAAAGATTGAAAATGTTACATGAACACACAAGTATTTTAATGTAAATCAGATACAAGTTCATAAAAGTATCATATTGCATTATTAAGATTATTAAATATATATTTATAATTATCTTAAAAATGATTATAATTAATAATAAAAATTCCAAATATACAATAAGTCGTTATGATAATGTTTGTGATGTATAAACAAGACTTGCGCTCATACAATGAAGACCCAGAACATTACGAGGAGATGAGATGAGTAGATGGGCAACGCCCTCGGAGAAAGACAAATTATACTTTCAGAATGTTTACATTCCATCAAGAAGATAGGTCCCATTCGATGAATTGCATTAAGTTCTTTGTGGTACGACTCCCAAAACTCGGGTTCACTGAAGTAAAATGTAAAACGAAATGCTCGTATACTACAATTAATATTATCCTATTCAAAGTTTGAAGAGAGATGCAAGTTTAAAGTGGATCGGCAGGTACGGGAATTAATAATTTTTTTAATGTTAAGTTGACTTAACAGCTTGTTGGAAATTAAAAGACAAAAAATTTCATGCAAAAAATTACTGAAAAATATAAATACTTAAACCCAAATGGTCTAAGATTTCATGGTTGAACAACTAACCTCTGTAGCACCGAGATTAACGTAGATCAGAGTAAAATTACATAAAAAAAAAATAACTCATTTCTTACAACTCAATTATCTTAATACGTGAAACCAACTAATAGAGGCCCTCTCCTTGCTTCCTTGGATTATAACTCAACCAATTTGAGCAAGTTGGTTTCTGGTGTGTTTTGCAATTACATGTCAACGAGCTTTTGAAATAATTAAGAGGTCAATTACTAGATTACACATGGTGACATAAAATAATTTTATTGCCTGGTCATGTAGATTACTTAAAAATTCATTTAGATGTTAGAGATATGCAAATCTCTAACATATATTTTTGTATTATTTTAATTCATTTATTTTAAATATCTTTAAAAAATTAAAATTCAATCTAATTATTTGGAAAATTTAATTTTCATTTATTTTAGAGTAATATATTATTTTGAAATAATTTAATTATATGTCGGTCTATATTATTAAAATTTGATTATTAATTATAATTAATTTATTATTTATATAAAAATATATTGCATGTAATTATTAATTAATATTCGATAATAGATGCTGGCGTTTCGAATCTTTTCTGCATCCATATAATTTTTCTTTTTGTTCATTCTCAAAGAAAGAAATTCAAATACGACAAGAAAACAGTAAAAACAGAAAGACAGAAACTCATTGTCTACGCAAAGTCCCAAAAGTCCAAACTACCTTTCCAACTTCCCTCTTCTCCGCAGCCCATTTCTCGGACAAAACTCCGAGGGAAGCAACAGCCTTTGGTTCTTCAATATCCTAAATAGACAAACTCATCCAATACAAATAATTAAAAAAAGTAGCAGCTACATATAAATATGTCGGAGAGGAATCTTCGGCGGAGAGTTCCGGCCGCCGGCGGAGGACGGAGGAACAGGCCCCCACATGCAGATCCGTCTCCTGGGCGCACCACCACCGCGCCACGGAGGCTGCCACGGCGGTGGGGAAAGCAACTTAATTACTTCCCCAAGCCTATAAGGATCTTGAACCGATGCTTGTCGGAGCCGAAGCTGCGGAGTGGTGGTGGTGGTGTTCGCGGCGAAGGCGAAGATCGTCAGCGGCGGAGGAGTTTGTGGTGTGAGAGTGAGAGCGAAGGTGGGGTTTTGTATAGGCCTCATACTTGTACCGACGTCTTATTTGCTTCTCCTTCTTTGCTGGCCTTCTCTCCTCGGAGCCAGAGTTTCGAGGTATATAAATATTATTATATTTATATATTGTGAATTTTCTAATTAAGATATTTGGGCATTGTTCATTGATTTGTGGGTAAGATTTTATTTTATTTATTTTTTATTTGATTGAAGATACAACATTTTTGATATGATCAATAAAGTGACCTCAGGACTTTTTTTAAATTGTTTTTTTTTTCCCTAAAATTTAACCTTTTCCATTATTGCATTGTGCTTGAACGTTAAGCTGAATTGTGTGCTAAATTTGGTTTTGTAAGGGATACAATAAAGACGCAAAGGTGGTAGTGAATGTAACAGTTGAAGGGAGTCCAGGACCAGTCAAGGCTATGGTTAAATTAGGTTCGAGTGTGGAGGACACAATTAAGATTGTTGTGGAGAAGTACGGTGAAGAAGGCCGAACCCCAAAGCTTGACAGCGTTGCGGCGGCTTCCTATGAATTGCACCACTCCTATTTCAGCCTTCAATGTTAGTGAATACGTGGATTGTTTGCATCTAACTCTCAATTGGGTTTCTACTGAATTTGGTATATAAATATGTTGGTACTTTGTCCCCAGTCATTTAGTCACACCTGGAAGGTTACATTCATTCACGTATGGTTGGTTGATTTCATGTCAATTGTTGGTTTAAGTTCCAAAATTTTGGGAAATGAGTTGACCACATGAATCTTGTCTATTTATTGCATGTGCTAATGCTAAGTTTGTTGAACTCCCCAATTCTCCACAAGGGTCTGTTTTTGCCATGTTTCTTTTTCGATGCCATAACTGGAAGTTGGTATTTAAAGTCAGTGTCTTGCTTCTGTTAAGTTGGTATATTTTACCTTTTATGTAGCTTGGCATTTTTGTAAGTTCTTGCCATTGCAGCTACTAATGATCTGTTTTTGGGTGTTAACAGGTTTAGATAATTCCGAATTAATAGGGGATATTGGCAGCAGAAGCTTCTATCTCAGAAGAAATAGCAGTGGTCACAGTGGTAATGGAGCTTCAAATTCTTTCAGCTCAGGAACTGTGCCGGTGAAGGCAAACCACCCACTACCGCCAGTTCCGGTCCCCCCATTCTTGCTTCCGAGTTTCATTGCCCGTAAGCTTGGAAAAGTTGCGAGAAGAATGCGCTTGATCTGGAAGGTCTTTGTTTGCTGGCAATAGCAAATAACATATACTGACACTTTTAGAGTACATTATTTTGCAGTACTCTAACGCCAATCACGGTCACCATCTTTCATTCTTCTTATCTTCGAGTTTTTGTATCCTTTTTTCTCTACGAATCCTATAAATGTACAGAGTCAATTTATACTTTAAATTTGTAGTACAAATTGATGCCACTTTTGGAATATCATTGATTCAAGGGCATCATGTTTATCACCAAATATACAATATTAAATTTTATATTTATTAATATTAAATTTAAATATAAAAAATATATTTAAATTTAATAATATTTAAATAATAAATATTTTTATTAAAAATTAAAAAAAATATTAATATACAACTTATCTCAATTTATAAATATAATAATTAATATACTACAAAATATTTTTTTCAACAAAAAAAAAAAAAGAAGTGTAGCATATTTGCTAGTCATCCTGTTTTTATCATATATACATCAATAAAAGTCTCAAAATAGCTTTTAGAGGAGATCGGTTAGGATTACCCCTTTAATTTTTATTATTTCGGTCGGAACTCCAAAAAATGTAAAATGAAGTCTTGTAAAATTGAGAAAGCAAAGTACACTGTGCACGATATCTACCAGTAGAATTATCTAAATTTTTAGTTTTATGTTTAGGATTTAAATGATAATTTTTACTAACAAAAAATTGGGAAAGTATGAATGATATAGGATTAGGCCCATACTACACGGTAGACCAACCAACCTGCTAAACTCGTTGAAATAGCACACTTCATAGGTAGAATATGGCCACTTTAATTCTGGACAACCCAATATCATTCCATCTTACCACCACCCTCTGGGCTTTTGCTTTTTGTCGATCACATGGTAACCGTCCTTTAACCTTTATCGCATGCATTTCTTCCTTCTCATGTTCGGCAGTTTGAGCTTGAAACGTCTAATCTAGAAATTCAGACTGTCGTGTAAGCATCACTCCATTCCTTAAAATAATTGGTTGAATAAGAACTTACCCCGTCTGAAAAATGAGCTGAAAAAAAGAAAAAGAAAAAGAAAAAGGTATTAGGTCTACATGAATAGAACTAGTCCATCTTCCATCATCATTGTTTTTGATAAAATGGTAATCAGAGACTAATTTTGAGTATACCAGATAAATATTGAACTGAAAATTCCGAGCACACCTAATTTTAAGTAGAATGAAATGTTTAATTTAGTTATAGGCTCAAAAAGTGAAATTGTTTTTCTTTTTTTTCATTTTTTGATTTATGACGCTGGAGACACAGACCGTATCCATCTGTTGATATTTTCCTTTACAGAAACATATATATATGCGAAACAGCTAAAGAAATATATGGGATGATTAAGTTGATTTAGTTAATAAAGTTTGTCCGACCTTTACCAAAGCGTGAATTTAGTACCATATGTTGTATGCAGTTGCATTCTTTGTAAATCTCACAATATCATTATGACTAATCTGATATAATCAAATCATAATATATTCGCTTAAGAAAAAAAAAATTCTGTGTCTCTATAACTTTTTGGTGTTCTTAAACCATAAATTAAGCTAATTAAAGCTAACTGGTAACGAATGCATGCTGATTGTGACATAAGGGGAGCCCTAGATGTGACATATATAATATATATATATATATTTCTTAATTGTTTATGACATGGAGAGTATTCTCCAAACTTGACACTTTCTGCGAAGTTTCCTTTCAAAAATTCAAACAAAACCGAAAGACTTAAAAAAAAATAAAACATGAACTAAACGAACCCACTTGGTTTTCCGCAAACACAATATAAATTTTCTCTCGGTTCAAATCATAAAACAAAGGCATCGTTCTCATCAGCTGAAAGTCGATATGACTTCTCAATGTACAACCAGCTTCCGCCACGTCCCGCTCTGTGCCACCTCCCACAGGGCGTTGCAGGCATCCCCGCCAGAGAGGCAGCAGCCCCAGCTCCCCCGCTGGCCAGCTGGGCCTATATCGATTCCCGGAAAGCTGACGTCAGCTAGGGAGAATGGTGGTGGGCTGACGACGACCTTGCAAATGAAGCTGACGAAGTTGTTGATGAACGTGAATATAGATAGAAGTCTGGGGCCGGTGAAGGTGGTTATGTCGCCGGAGAGTGCAGTGACGGAGTTGGTAAAGGCGGCGATTGGTATTTACGTGAAGGAGAAGAGAAGACCTCTTCTGAAGGAGACTGATCCTGATCGTTTTGAGCTTCACTACTCCCAGTTCAGCTTGGACTGTAAGTTGACCTCCCATTTATCGCCATTTTGCTTATTCATTTCCTTTTCTTTTAAATAAAATTGCACCCCATTTAAGAAAAAAAAAAATTGCCGTCACTTAATGTTTCTTCTAAAAAAATTTGGTAGTGTGACTAACTAATGCAGGTTTAGTTGGTTAATTAATTAGCAAATTAGCATGCAACATATATTTTGCATACTCTCTCTCTCTCTCTCTCTCTCTCTCTCTCTCTCTCTCTCTATATATATATATATATATATATATATATTGTCAAATGGATGCAATATATTATATTCTTCCAAGTGCCAAAGTATCAAGAAAAGTGATGGTTTGGCGATGGAGTAAATATGTATGCAAATGACAGAAAGCTCCCACGAGCACAGTGAATTAGACGTGTCCTATGCAGGTTCACATGTTTTACCATCATCGTAGTTGATAATAGTAATTACAAATCGGATTGTTTAATATGAACTCGCAAAGCGCCTCAAGTTTACCATTCACAAAGAATAAAGCTCAACAAATAGATGAATTGAGATGCGAAGTTGCGATCCAAGAGACCGTATATATGACAACTGAATGCATTAAAACGTGCCAAGTGTTATGTACCTCGTTGGCATCATTATAGGCTTCATTTTAAGGGAAAAGAAAGCCCCATCAACTCGGCAACAAAGTGTCGAAACAGCCCAAATGTCTCGTGCAGATGTTGTTTTCTCTAAGTAGTTGCCAAGGCTTTTGGGCCCGAAATCCATCCAGATTCTTCTTGTACGTTTTTATACGTAAGTTTCGAAGAACATATGCCCAGTGTTGTCAGACTGGTGCAGGTTTGAGGCCGGACGAGAAGTTAAAAAACTTGGGGTCCAGGAGCTTCTTTTTGTGCACAAAGGCTTCAGCTTCAGTCAGCTCGTCGCCTTCTTGCCCGGAGGGAGCAAAGTCGTGGTCAGCCAAGACTCCTTTTCAACTGCTAAAGTTAATGGACTTCTTGCTATAACTCCTTTCCATTCGTTCTCCCGGTGCATTAGAAGCCTGTGTCTTTATTATGTATTAGAAAATCTTGCTGTTTCTTCTGTTCCGTTAATACATGGTAATAACATTCTTGTTCCCGTACTTCTAATACAACCTGTCTGCCGCTCTTGCAACCAAGATCAAATATAGCAATAACACACTGTAAGCTGTTTTTCTTGAGGAAAAACAATGCTAACTTGTTAATTTAAAAGTCATTAATAATAACTAAAAGGAAAAAAAGTCAGAACTTATATCGATGCCTTTTCGTTGGCAGGTTGCCCAACATCCAAAAATTAATGGCTCAACTTCGAAGGATATATCATTGCAACTTCATAGTTTATATCATACTGCTCTTCGGCCTGTATTGGACTTCATTTTTTTTTTTTTCACTTTTTTTAAAAAAAAAAAGAAAAGAAAAAGGGAAAAGAAAACTGATTCCAAAGGGAAAAGAATAAATCGGACCAAAAATACAAAATTTCATAATATTTATCGAAATTCATAAAACATTTTTCTTTGCTTTCTTTTTTTCCACCCTTTAGATAAAATAAGCTCTCTTGACAGAAACTCTCTCCTCCTCTAATAAAGGATAAAGGAAATTCTGGAGCATCTTTGAAAATTAACGTACTTTCGAGCTTAAGATCCTTTTATAATATTTTGGTGTGGGATTTAATGTTTGAAAATCTTCGTTTAGTCTAAAACCCGCTGGATATATATTCTACCCGTAAATCTCTCGAAGAGAAATAATTAATACGCATCTAAAGCATTCGATGGTAATTTAAAACCGTCAATACTCCTCGTATAATTTCACGACTTTCACACATTTAATTATTAATTAAATTATTGTTTTAAAAATTATTAATTAAACTATCATTTTAAATAATAAATAATAATTTATTTCTTTTTTTCAAAAAAGAATGGAATTGCATATCTAACAGAGCAGGTATCAGAATCGGGACTTCATCAGAGTGCGTATCTAGAGGAAACATATGAGTCTCACCGGAGCCGCCACGCGCCTTCTCGCCTTGTCGCCTTCGCCAGTCGAAGGCACCATCTGAACCGCCGGCCGCCGATCGTCCTGTCTCTGGCCTTCGCGCGCTCAAAAGCCGTAGATCTGCAAATACCCGAAGGCCGAGCCGCCACTGCTCCAAAGAGCACGCGCCGTGTCCGTTCACCGGTGCCGCAAGAGACCACCGTTTTCCAACCCTGCGGCTGCCGACCCACATATCCCAGCCAAGAAGCGCGGGAATATGCCGGAAAGTCGTCGGAAAAGCCATCTCCTCTCCCTCGTCGTTGCCGCCACCCACCGTCCGGTTCCGCAACGCCTATGGAAAAGGGTTAGAAATAAATTTGAGTGGGTCGGCCTTGTTCATTGAAATTCGGCTGTGTCTTTGAAAACGAAGGAGAGGGCAGCGATAGAAAAAACAAAAAGAAAAGGGGCCAAGATGAAAATGTCAGGTGACAGACGGGAAAATGAAAGAGATGTAATAAAATTTATTGAATCTAATAATTATGAAAATGGCCCAAAAAAAATGAATAGATTGATCTAATTTACATGAGTCTGTAGTAAAACAGTTAATAATTGTTAAGTATAGGTATTCCGTATTTGAAATAATATTTGCAAAAAATGAAACAAAGCTCAAAAAATGAATTAAAAAAAGGCATTCAAATGTCAATATAGCCATCTTTAATTTTTCAAATATTCGATTTTCCCATAAAAATTAGAAAAATAAAAGTATGCTAAAAGTGAAGGATAGTGTGATTTCTTTTTTTTTTTGTCACCTTAAAATATTTCCATAGTCAATAACAAAGTTAACAATCAAGAAATAAATCAACAAAATATTAATATAAAAACTGCCAAATAAAAAAAGAAGCATATTGTTATTGCTTACTAATTAAGCTTTCTTTTGTTAAAAATAATATTATTTTAAAATACACTAATTATCATATTTATAAATTAATATCAGTAAATATATGTTATCTTTGTCACTTTATAACACCCACAATTCAAAAACTATTAAATAGAGCTCGTTATTCTAGATTTTAAAATTAATTAATTTAAAATTTAATCCTGTATTTATAAGTAATTTTTATTTTATATTTGGGGGTAAGATACAAAAAGGAAATACAGCGACAACCTTATAGTAAGAGAGAATTAGGACAACGAAATGCAAAATCGAGGCTAGTGAGAGATGCTATCGTGCGCAACCTCCTGAAGCCCCGAAGCAAAAGCAACCCCTGAAAGGGTGAAAGCGAAAACGCCGGCGAGCGAGAGAAGGTAGAGGGTGGGCTTGGGGTAAAGGAGTATGGGAGATCTCTTTGTATGGCTCATATCATTCTTCTTCCTCATAGCCCTCCTAGTCATCATCGTCTTCCAGGTCAACTCTCTCTCTCTCTCGTCGTTTTCCTCTCCTTTTTCATGCTTAACCATGTAATGGGTCTGGCTTCTGTATAAAGACTAGAGCTTTTGGGGCTTTTTGAAGGTTTGGTGGTTCTGGGTGCTTGTTTTTACAGTTTGCTGACCCTTTTTGATTCTAATTTAGCCGAAAGTTTGCTATTTTAAGGATGTCTTTGTTTTTCTGATTGTGAATTGTTTTTCTTCCAGTTCAACTCTCAACTCTCTCTTTTGTCTTTTTCTCTCTCTTTCCGTGTTCAACCATGTAATGGGTGTTTGGGTTCCGTAAAACCTGAATGAATTGCCTGGGTTTTTTGGGGTTTTTTTTTTCTTTAATGTTCGGTGGTTCTGGGTGTTGTTTTGGGGGTTTGCTGATTCTTTTTTGGCTTCTAAATTAACCGAAAGTTTGTTACTTTAGGAATGGTTTTGTTTATCTGATTGTAAATTAGATACTTTTGGTGTTCCCACCCCCCCCCCGGTTTAGAAGTTGATTTGTAGTTTTCTTTCATGGGGTTGGCTTGTGATTAGTACCTTGACTGTGAGGCAACCATCATCGCAAGATACTGTGTGAAGAAAGAAAGTCATGACTGCTGCTTGCGGAAGAATCAAATTTCCAAAATTTTTTGGAACTTAGAAGCTCTTTCTTTTTTCTTTTCTTATTTTTTTTCCTGGAAAAGTTATCTTTGGTCTTTTAACAAATCTGCAACTGTGTTTTGGAGTCTTAACTTTCTTTTTCCTGACACATAAATCTTTGCAAAAGAGTAATTTTGAAAATTGTCTTTCTTGCTCAAAGGGCTTGCCGGAGCTTTGCTCTTCTGTATCAGCTTGAAAGTGATGGTATTTGCTTGGTTAGATGGTCCATGCCGTACCCTCATTTGGCCCTTTTTTTTTTGAACTACCTATCTGGCCAAATTGGAGAACATAAACAAATTGCATGTTTACTTGTTTATTGTCTCAGTGGTTCTTACTGGTTTTGTTCTATAATCATAGCTATCATGGCCAAAAGGTGAAGGAAAATTTATAGCAACTTTTGTAAAAGATACATTTTGTTGCCTTAAGGGATGTTAGAATTTGACTGAAGCATTAGTACACTCCATGGATGGTGTTACGCCCTTTTCTTATCATTATCAGCTTGTTTTACAATGTTCTGTAAGGGTTGTGAGATTGGTCTTGCTTGATTCAATACTCCTACTTGTTACATGGTTTGGATGTTTAGGCATGAACATTTACCATTCAACATGGTAACTGCCATTGTCGATCACAATTCACAATAAACTTTTGCTTTAGACTTGCAATAGATAATTGAAGGAAACAATTTGCCTGTAGATGATTTCTGGAATCAAACAAAAGGGGTACATGCAAGGACTAGCTTTAAGTTTGCTTATTGTGTAGGATGCTTCATGCATTGCGTGGCATTGAGACATGAGTTTTAATGATGTAAGTAATTCAGTTTGTGTAGCTCCCTACTGTTCCTTATTTTCTTGGTATGTCTTTTCTGCCAGAAACATCTAAAAAATTAAACTTTTATGCTATATGCTCTGGCTACTTCTAATCATACTTGATTATCCATTGAGGCTCTCAAATCTTATGTTATTGCTTCTTGGATGGTGACATTCATAAATATTCTTGCATTTATGGATATTTATGAACTGATGGACATTTATGTAAGATGGAAAGAGTACCAAGTTATCGCAATATCCATGGATGTTTTTCCACCATTGCTTTAGGTCGCTTGACAAAGAATTGAAGACTTTGAGATGTCTCTCAACGCCAGAAATTATGTTGCATATTATAATGCACGGAATTAACAAATCAAAATATTGGTTACAGCTTATGTGCTTGGCTGACCTGGAATTCGATTACATCAATCCTTATGACTCCTCATCTCGGATAAACAAAGTGATACTACCAGAGTATATTACAGAAGGAGCTTTGGGCTTGTTTTATCTCCTAACCGGGCACTGGTGTATGTCATTGTTGTGTGCTCCGTATCTTTACTACAATGTGAGACTGTAAGTTTTCTCTGTTCACTTTGGCTCTAATTTTGGCTACATCTATTCTCAAACGGTTGCTCATCTCTGAGGCATGGCGGTCTATCATGGAAATTCAATCTTCACTACATGAAGGACAACTATTTCAGAGAAATCCCATGTGAATAATATACCTTTGACCAATTGTGGCTGAATATGGTCCACTACAGCTTTCGATTGATCGATTATTTTTTTTGGGTGTGGGAACAAAAGGTGTACTCATGATCTTGAAATCATTCATATGAAGTACTTAAGAGTCATTTCATTTTTCCCATTTTAAATATTTTGGGCATGAAATTAGTAGGATGAATGTTTTAAGTTTTCAAATTAGCCCTTTTGTGCAATAATGCTAGAGAAATTGGAGACATGACTAAATAGTATTGGTAAGTGCAAAATGGCTTCATGCAACAGGTAGTTTTTGCAGGTGTTTTGATGCTATGCAACCTTGCTTGGTGAGATTTGGTGTTTCTATGATTTTGTCATTAAATCTATCGCATATGATACATCCAACTTCATCATTTCTTTGATTAGTTACACACGAAGGCAGCATCTGATAGATGTCACTGAGATATTCAACCAACTTCATTGGGAAAAAAAGCAGCGGCTTTTCAAACTCTTTTATCTCATCATTCTCCTCTTTCTGGCTATATTTTGGTATGTTAACAAAGCTGCTACCTTTGAGAATCCTCGTTTTCATTAGTGGAAATCCATAAGTGAGATTGCTCTATTCCTATTATGTTATAGGATGATATTGACAGCACTGGAAGACCATGACTACGAATGATGGATGCGATTGCGGTTGTGGTGAATTGCTGCCTTGTTTTAGTGGTTGGCAAAACGAGGGGTTTGTTGTAATCGATACAAAACACTTAAAAGTTCCAGGATTGTAATATCGATTCATTTCTCTGATTGTAAGATCGATGCATTTCTCCTTTAATTTAGTGTACTGTAGTTCTTAAAGGGGTGATAGGCCTTTGGCTCACAGCAAGTGTTTTCTAGGCAGTTCGTAGAATTGATATTTAGATGCGCATTCTTTCTGACAAAATTTTGTTTAAGATTGACTGTCCTTCTCTTCACTTTCTTTCATTTATGTCCTGATTTTTATCATTTTGTTCGAAGGTAATAATTAGAACGATGAAGAGATGTCTCGGCAAGGAATTAGATGCACTTACTCTTGCGAGACATGCTTGAACTCTGTTTTGTCAATCGTCCAAAAATTAGTAGGGCTTAATAAAACTTTCAAAAATTATAATTTATCTCAAAAGGGGCTTTTTAAAGGTTATATATAACTTAGTAATCACTCGAGGTAGTATTTTATACTCGGTGATTTCGCGTATTTTATTTTTTACGTTAAGTTCAGATTTAACTATTTATGTTATAGTTTATCTTAATAAAATGTAAGTTTAAATATTTAAATACGTACAATAATAGAATTTAAAATTTATTAATACTAAATATATGAATAAAAAATTTATTCAGATTAATAAAATTAAAATAATGAATTCTTTTTTTCAAGGAAAATTGAACGAAAACAATACTAAGTAATTCTCCGCATGCAATCTACTCAAAGTATGCACTTTTTGTGTTTTTTTCTCTGTCCGTATAAAAATATTAAGAAAAGAAAGGTTACGTAACCAAATTGTTCGTGGAGGGACAAGTCCAATGAGCTAGAAGAGTCCATACAATATTTACGTTTCTCCGAGTCATTAAACAACCAAAAACATTGTCATACACGAGTATGAACATGTTAGGGCAGATGATGCGAACACCAAAGCAAACATGACTAGCATAAGTAATCACAACATTTCTGCTGTTCGCCCATGCAATTGATTGCCTCTAATGGTGCACATAACATCTGTGAAGCACAGAAAAATAAAAAGGCAGAAAAAGAAAACCAGTTGGACAGACATCAGAAAATCCGCTACATAGTCTGAGAACTAGTGACGACATTGATTTATAATATATGCGCGCTTCGGGAAAGAGGTAGCCTATACTTTCACAGCCCCTTTAGCCATATTGACGTTTGTCCCTCAACCATTCTTCCCTCCATCCCTTGACAACCTTAGCAATGAAGTCCTCAATTCTTGTCTCCAAGTCATCGTCGGATTCTTCGTTTTCCCATTCAATCTTGTCGTCGCGGCCATTATCATCATCATAGCAGTCTACGTATTCATCATTGTCTTCATCGCTATCCCTGTCCACGACACCATCACACGCATCTTCATGTTCTCCATGACCTTCATCTGCGAATGGTCTGTAATTTCCGGGAATGAATACCAAGATGAAGGCGTTGAACAACGAAAACAAAAGGAGAGATGGCGAAAACTTTAAGACGAGAGTAGCAGCTAATGAGAGAACCAAGAAAGCAAGTAATGGTCTCCCAGAAACGTTCATGTCCAACAATACAAAATGTCACCTTTTGAGTGTCCTCTCAATAATCTCTCGAAATGGGGTTTTGTATTGAAAGTATTGTGGAGTATATTATTAAGTGTGATAAAAAACATACGCTAAGAAATCAAGTAATTCACTTTGTCAAGTAATGTAGGCCAAAGATATATGTATATATCCTGGAATTTCTATTACGTTTCTTTATTTACTGCTTTACGCTAGTTGAACCGTGTCCCGTGGTACGGTAACGTAGGTGGAACAGGTCCATTTTTGGCTAACTCGCAAGCATGTGAAGATTGCCAATCAAGCTATCTTTGGCTTGATCTTCATAGGTACCTAGTGCATCCCCTTAACTACAATGGTCAATCGTCTCTACTAACAGGTTCAGGTGGCCACGTTCCCTAATGTTATTTATTGTTCTTCTTTAGTGGGTCCTTTTCTTGGAGTCCGACTAATTTGCCAGATCAATTTGTGAACTTCCTCGAATGTGTGAGACGGAGACGTGGCCAGAGGAGGATACATGTGCTCGTCAGCATGCTCACATTTTTACTCTGACACACTTTCTAATTTCTTCTCCTTTTTCTATTTTTAAAATTCTCTTCTTCCTTTTGGAAGGGTGGGGGTCCTTAGAGACAATGCAAAGGAATGGTTGGAAACGAGAAAAACACAAGGCGAAAATAGAATTGTAGTCCATCGCCCATAAGAGAGGCAACATTACGTGTAAAAATACTATACCAAATATTCTACATGACAACAGAAACAGGGAGCCTAAGCTAATCAGCTAAATCAACGAGTGGTACTGATCAATAGTCCATTAAGTTTACAGACAAAGCAATATGAAGGTGAGATTCGATAAGCTGGAGAGGGAATCGTCATTTTAATCGCGTGAACAATCCTCTTCTAATGCTCCAATGAGATAAAAAAAAAAAAAAAACCCCTCCAGATCAGCTGGCCGGCAACGATACATTGATGTCAGTTGGGTTACTCCTCGAATCCGAAGGAAAAGATGACCATCCATCAGCACGGTAGGAGGACGAGAGATTGAATTTTGGATCAGGAGCGGAAATAGGAATGGCAGCAGTTGGTGTGACAGTTAATATGGTCTCATGTTTTTGTTTCTTTGTCTTCTGTTCATGTTGGTTTCCCGCCAGAAAACTGCCTACAACAACCTGATCAAATTTGATTAAATGCGAGGAAGTCAGAATTAGTGTTGCGTGTGCAAAGATATGTCCGGACTAATGCAGGGGATATTTCTGGGGGGGGGGAGGGGGATGCAGGATAAAGTAGATGGGAGGAAAATTGAAAAGCCAAACCTGCACGGGACTTGCAGCTACTAGCAGACCAGCAACACCACCGCCCACAACACGTCCATCTGGACTTGCCAATGAAATGCTCATCCCACCAGATCTGCTCCTTGCTCCTCCACTCTCAGTTGGCATAAATGAACCAGATAAAGAAAGTATCTCAAATCGACCCTGGAAGAACATTCAATTTGCACTTGTGACATAACAGGGAGGCAAATTTACTAGGGGTAACTATATGCAGGAAATATATCGGGTGCTTGGGATGAGACAACCAGACTTATAAGCCCTGTGAGTTATTGAGGGTCTAAACACCCCATCAATAGGGAAAAGGCAAAAATAGAAGGCAAATGAAATGGATAAAAAAAAAAACAAATTGCAACATGATCAAAACACGCCTACAGTAGTCTCCAACTTCTGAACTTTTAAATGCTCAAAGTCCGTGTTCATTTAAATACATTGAACACACAATAGGCAGCAGGTTTTAATTCCACGGCCATTAGAAGAAAAGTCACATAAATCAGGAAGGAACCACTAGACATGTTCAGGTCCCAAAGGGAAATGCATTATGATCCATGTTCCATATAATCAGCTATCATGCTCCTGATTTAATTTGACAATCACTGATCCTTGCTGCCTTATCATGTTTATAGAAGTCCACCTTAAAGTAAAGCCACCTGATCAGTTGAAAAAAGAATGAAGCTGTCACTCTAACAATACATTCCATGTCTTTGAAGTTTAAATAGAAATATGTTGTTTATAGATACTTATCTTGAAAAAGAATGAAGCATGATGGATTTGAAATATGTACTCGGAACATACAGTTGCCATAAAATCTATCGGAGCCATGTATTAAGAGACAAGATGCTTCCTTAATAAGTAAGGGAAAAAGACATTTAGTAAAGAAAGGGTATGTTTTTATCACCTCATATGTTAGTGTACCTCCAGAAGAATCAGGTTGATGAAGGGTCACACTTGAAATTACACCATTTGCAGAGAGAATGCATATAGCTCGAGGCCCTTGTTGAGAAAAAGATATGATCTTCATCGTAACATCCTATGTGGAAAAAAATGTAGAAGTTTAGAAGTATGTTAGATCAACTACTCAGGAAACATAGAATTCAATATTGGAAATTCTAGAATAAAACTGACTATTGCAGCCAGTCCTAAAGGCACTCTTCATTTCTAGACTCCAGAGATAACACAACATAATTCTTGGATATAGCACAAAGAGAAATTCCTTTTCTCCCTCCTCACCTATATTGCAGGCAAAATGGTTATTAAATTTTCTTTTAGTTGTGAATCTATCTGAAATGGGATAGTATACTTTTTGATAAAGACTGAAAGACATGGAACAAACCCCTAGAGAATATCCAGATTTTTCCAACAAATTTATTTAGCATGCAGTTAATACTATCATTGCATTTAGCCAAGCATATATGACATGACATAAGCACCTTCAAAGTTGTTACAAGACAAGAGAAACAAGAAATCACTGATACCTCGCCAGCATTAACAGTGATAATGTGGGGGGTAAAATTGGCACCAACAGAGCATGCAACCCATTCACCTACAAAGGAAATTTCTGTCAAGATCAGTCACCGTGGGGTGGAAGTCCTTACTCTGAAATAAATTTTAATCCATACAATATAAAACAGCATAAAAGCACCGCAATGGAAACTAGATAATAATTTAATATAAATAGGAGAATTTGTAAATGGTTTCTCTTGGATGCTAGGTGTCTTTGTATGGAGTGAAGATTGAAGAACAGGAGAAATTGGGATTCTTTCATTACAGTTCAAAAGACAAAATGGCTACTAAATAGCACTGTTCTCAAGCATAAAAGGAAGGTAGGCATTTGTCATAAATTGAAATCTTGTAGCTAGAGGTATTCTGCATTGAGCGCACATCTTGTTTCCAGCCTCTTTCTAGCTTAGAATTCTGTATTGAACTCCTTCAAGCTTCATGATTATGGTGTAGACTAATTTCAATCATAAATAACAGCAGCAAATAAATGGTGCAACTAAGTTGTGTCTGAGCCACTAGATTGTACATGGATGGCAATTCAATTTCTTGCATAAGAGTGCACAACATTCCAACAGGGTTAGGAGGTTAGATCATGTGCAGGCTCAGGCTTCCAAAGACAGACGTCCTACAGAGTTGAAACTCATGGGTTCCCCTATCTCGGATAATAAAATGGCCAGATAAAATAAGCAAGAAGTAGAAAGAACATATAAAAAGAGCAAATTTTCTGCCATTTTCCCCAAGTTGTAAGCAATTCCTGAAAAAAGTTGAACGAATGCATTTGCTTAATTCCAATCCAAATCACACTTTGAATAGGTCAGAAGAATATAAGAAATATTGCTAAGGACACATATAAAATGATAGCCTATACAGGTTGGGCATGCACATCTATATATACATGATCTATATGGTATCAATAGAAACCCACATGATACCATGTTCTTTTCTGAAATATTTGCCAAAAATAAGTTACTGAGAGATGTAGAAGATCTTTCTTTCAATTCTGTATTTAAAGCAAAATATTTTCCTTCACAAGGTAGACCAAATAGCTCAACCTAACAAAGGCCGTTGGCTATATAATAAGTCAGACTAGATATAACATGTTAAGAGGTTTGCCAGTTACGGAGCTAAGACTCTTCACTTTCATCCAGTCCGTAAAACATACAAGTCAAAGCACAATAGATCCTTTTGTTCACCCATCAAGACGACCCACTTGTTAAAAGCTCTTAGAGACACAAAACCCGGAAACAGTATAACAGACACCGGTAATAAAACACAGAAAACAGAAACCGGCTTCTTCATTTTCAAGAAAGTAACAGGTTGTTAAAAATCCCCATCTATTCGCTTCTCTTAACCATGACATGGCAGAACTAACCAAACACAAGTAAAGGGGTAGGATATATAGATACCCTACAATAAGACTCTCTCATGCTGGCCCCCCCCCACCCCGAAGTACCTCAGACCTTCCCAATATCAAAATGCAAAACCCCACAATAACCACACGCGCTCACACTTAAATCAAAGTCTCAACTGATGTATCAATTCACAGGTCCCGCATCCAAGAAAAAGGTACCAAAAACAACAGAAAACCGCCCCCATAAACACCAAATATCGCAACTTTAACAGCAAAATAAGAACAAAACCTCGTAAAACTCAAATTGGTAGAAATAAAAACGCTTGATTTGTCCATTTTTACCTAAATTCTCCAGCTCGTACTTAGTCTTGCTGAACGGCTTCATTTTTCCACGTTTCTCAGCAGAGAAATCAATCACCGGAGGCCCCGCCGGAGCCGCAGAGGAGATTGGCTTGGGTGACAGGGCCGTGGTGATAGACCCATCCGGGCCGTACTTTCTAGGCCTTCCTCGCTTCTTTTTTACAGACATAGTCGCCGCCGCCGTGGACGGCGGAGCCACCGCCTCCGCCGCCGCATGCGGCGGAGAAGCAGGAGGCGCGGATCCAGGAATGGAGTTTAGGTTGTCGGTCCTGGGAGCGATTTGGTAGTCCGATGGAGCGTCGGATCCCACCACAGTTACCCCACTTCCACCACCATTATTACTCACAGCTTCCCTTGTTTCCATGCTTAAACCCCTAAAGATTTTCTTTTTTTCTTTTTTTTTTCAGGATTTTAGCAGAAACCCATTTGGATTTACCGCTTAAAACATCCAAAAATCAAGTCTAAAACTAAATATTAACCAGAAAAATCCAAACAGTTTTTAAAAAAGAACCAACCTTTAAATTTAAAACCCAGAAAGTAATAAAGGAAAGGAAAAAAGGTTGGAATAAAAGAAAAAAAAAAAAAGGAAGCTTGAGCTTTGAAAAGCCAAGTAGAAGCAAGAGAAGAAGATTTTACAGTGAGATTTAATCTGCAAACACTTGAGCTTTTAGCTTAATTTTTTGGGATTATGGAACTCAACTTTGCAGAAGCACAGCTTAATTGGGCTTTTTTATTAAAGAAAAAAAGAAAAGTATTTTTTGGGTTTTTAATTTTTTGGAGAAGAGGGTGAGATTGAGAGGAGAAAGATAAGAATCAATTTTGAAATTGTGGGATTGAATTGGAAAATGGTTTTGGGAAAATAAGAAAGTTTTCCCCTTTTGTATTTTTGTTGTTGAGCTAATTTAAGGCTCCTAACTTAAGAGTTAGGTCCAAAATGGGATTAAAAAGATAAATAGTACATGGAGATAGAAAACATTTCCATTAAATTAATACAAGTAGGCATGGAGCCCATTTGTTTGTAATGGTTATTTATTTATTTTGTTCAAAATAAAGATATCTTGTTTTGGTTGGAATTCGGTGGAAGAATAAATTAAATAATGATGAAAGTGGAAGGGGCTTTCTATTTTTTTTTCTTTTTTTATTTTGTTTGTAATTTGTGATGGAAAAGTGGACATGCCGATATTATTACCATCATTTCAAAAATATAATTTATTATTATTTTTTAATTTTTGGTTTAATATTTGAGTGAAGGGCAAGTTAAATAAGATTGCACGAGCAAAAAGAAATTGTGTAGAAAAGAATACATAAATAAATAAATAAATAAATAAAGTGGGTAATTGGGTTAAGGCAAGTTTGGCCTTTCTGTGGGACACGCCAACCATTTTCTGATGCAAGGAAAAATACAAAAACATATGGGCAACTAATTTGCATGCAGCACATCTCTTTCGTCCACTCTCATAAGTCACAAAAATGATGAAAATAGACCACAAATATGAAAATAATTTGTGTTAAAAAAAACGAAAATAAGATAGCAATATTCCTTTCTTCGGAAAACTTGTATCTAAAAGAAATAATTTGTTTGGGATTATTTTACTTCTTTTTAATATTTGAAATATTTAGATAAATTACTTTTACACATAATACTGATATTTTAATTATTTACATAATTTTAATAATAAAATTACTTCCTAATTATAGTAAAACTTATCTTTTATATTTATATTTTTTGAAATGTTATTTTTTGAATTAGTAAATAGATATCTACTTTGTAATTATTTTATAATCTTTATTTTAATTTATATTATGAGATGGAGTCATAAATATTAATATTAATCTTCTTTTACTTGTTTGGATTGTAATTTACCTTAAAGTAAACATGTTTCTCTTTGTTACATATTCAAGTAATGATTTTGATCTTTTATGCAATCTTTTGTGGAGTTATATGTAATTTTTTTAGTATTGGGAAATTTAAAACTTTTATGACTATTTGCTTTTAAAAAATAAATTACAATATTACTAACCAAAATATGTTGTGGTGAAATTATAAATTATTAATTTCATGTTTGAGATTCAAAACATAAATTTTACTAAATTAAACAATGGTGTAATTTTTTGTATAAGACAAGGGTTATCCATCTAACTCAAATTTAATTAGATTATTAGTTTATTATTGATTAAGTTATAAGCTCCTCATTGACCTTTTATAATTATTTAGCTCTTCAAATTTTAAGGTATTGGATTATTTCACTTAAATTTTCTTGATTTTGTCTAATAAACATAGATACCAAGATTAGACTTCAACTAAGGTTGTAAACAACTTACCTCTTAACTCTTAATTGATAAAGTGGAATAAAAAAGTATTTAGAAATATCTTTTTTTATAAATAAGAGTTTATTGGCTCAGGTTAATGGCTATCAAATTAAGCTATAAATCAGTTATCTCTTAATCTCTTATGGTATGAAAGAAAGCTCCCTAATGAATTAAAGGTAATACTCAAGAAATAAAAGTTGTTCTAGGTCTAAAAATTGAGAGTAATATGGATTGTTCGGGGATATAAGAACAATAAATTCTCCCATACTTCAATGATAATTAGTAAGAGATGAAACAAGATTGAGGCTTTGAAAAATGAAGATAAAACTTAAGATTGCTAAGAGCAGTTACTCAAACAGCTAATCAATTCTTTCTTCACTAACCTTTACATTAATAATAGGTCTAAAGGGATAAAGATAATGCCTTCATAGTGTTTCTTAGCTTTAAGTCAATCCCAAGTTAAATTGCTCAAAGCAAAAGTAACCTCTCAAGAGGTGAAATTGCATGTTTTTTATATCAAGGTAGATAAAGCCCTTAGACCGAATAATTATGAAACCATCTTTTAATTAGCTATAAAACCATCATTTTTGGAACATGGTAGTCAATTTAATTAGTAGTTTTGTTTTGGAACATGTTAGTTAATTTAATTAGTAGTTTTGTTTTGAAATATAGTAGTTGATTTAATTAGTAGTTTTGTCAATAATTCTTTGAAAGCCACTCATTTGCCTTAAGGATTTAATGATATGTAGATATTATTGATTCCTAAAGTGAATTCTCTTTAGTTGTTAACTAACTTTTGCCTAATTAGCCTATGTAATGTTTGCTATAAAGTCTTCTTCAAGATTATTGTAGATTGCCTTTTTCATATAGACGAGTTTTTTTTAGGTAAACAAATCACAAATAATCTAATTATTTTAAAAGAAATCATATATACCTTCCAAGGGTATAAAAGGAGGAAGAGGGTATAGTATGAAAGTTAGACCTTAAAAAAGCCTACAATTATCTTTTTATGATTAGGTAAAAGCAAATATGTATGAGAGTTTTGGTAAGAGCAACAATTCCCATTAGGCAATTACCTTTGTAGTATGCACATGGTGGTTTTAGAAGTGGAGAAATACTAAAAATATAAAAGATACTATTTATGTACAAGGTAACTATTTTTTTTAATATAATTTTACCTTTAACCAAAGAATATATAGTAACCTGACAAGCAAATGAAGCTAAAAGGAATAATATGGTACATAAGAAGTCTTAGTGGCTTAGAGAATGGTGAATCCGAGTTAGATTTAGTTTAATATGAATGACATATCAAAAGGAAATCTTAGTTCAACAGAAGCTAAAAGAGTGTTTAAAAACTATATATGCAATTGGATAAGAGGATTCTATATTAAGGTGGGTTATTGTGTCGCTTTTGTTAGTGAGCTCTAAAATATTTTTCAAGGCCTATATTTTATATGAAAGGTGGGACATAAGTGTGTAATCCATTAAGCAAATTCCAAAGTAGCCTTAAATTTCATTGAGAGTGTGTTCCCTTTAACCTTATATGTTAATGACAAAAAATTGGGATATTTAAGTCTAACACATTTATAAAAGATCATTTAATTAGCTAATTATTTGGCTAATCTTGCATTCAATTAGAAAGATGGTTTACACATTTTGACTAAGCCATTAAAAGAAATTAACACACTTTTAGAAGATATGAAAAAGGTTTCTTCTCTTGCTTTTTAATCTCTTAGGTAGGGTTATCTTTCCTTTTTCACAAAAAAAAAATAAATAATAAATAATAAATAAAGATACAAAAACATATTTAGAAGATTTATTAATTATTACCTAAAAATTGAATAAAAAACAAAAAAGAGTACAAAATATAAAGAGTATATAATCTTATGGTGTCATAATAAAATACATATATTTTGTAATTTAATTCGCTCAAAAAACATGTTGTCAATTTTCATATCCTATAAAACAGACTACATTTTAAATGAATTATAAATAAAATTCCATAAGATTATTATTTAAGTGTTAAATATAATAATTCTACTATTAAACTTACGTAATATGTGAATTTATCATATTTATTAATAAATGTATTTTTATAAAAAGAAGAATTTATGAGTATTTTTTCTTTATAAGAAATTAATTTTTTATTTCCTTTAATTACAAATATTTATGTTATATAAATTTTAAATGAATTTGAATAATTGTTAAAATGAATTAAATAAATTACAATGGATATTAAATCTTAATTAAATAAATCATATGTATATTGAAATTTTAAGTCTATTAAAATATTAAAATTACAAATTAACTATTAAGTTTATGTCAAATAGTAAAAATTATAGGAAGTTATTAAAAAAATTAGAAGTTGAATTAAATACTTAAATATCTCTAAGATTAAACAAATAATAACACATAAATGAATTACTAACTTTTTCTTAATTTCAACAATATATATTTACATATAGATATAAATTAGTATTAAATTCATATAATATACGAATGTATCATATTTATCTATAAATATAATTTTAGTTATATTTTATTTAAATGAGAAAAATAAAAAAATTTGAAATTATAAGTATTTTTTTTACCAAAATAAACAATAAATTTGAAAATAATTTTTTTAAGAAAACAAAAAATAAAAAAATTAAATTATAAGTATTTTTAATAAAAAAATTTAAAATATTTTTTCTCTTTAAAAAATAAAAGAAGGAATTTAGGAGTTTTTAAAAAAATTAAAATTAATTTTTTATTTTTATTAGTTATTAGTATTTATATTATACAAATTTTATATATGTGTAAAAATTATTAACATAAATTGAAAAATTACAATATATATTAAATTATAATTGAATAAATTGAATGAATAAAATACATATTGAATTTTTAATTCTATTAAAATATTTTAAAAAAATTATAAATTAATTATTAAATTAATATTAAATATTACAAAATATAAGAATTTATTTAAAAATTTAAATTTTATATCAAATATATAGATTTTTTAAAATTAAACAAATGTTACCATATATGTATTTTATGGATTTTTTTTATTAATTTTGAAAATATATACTTGCACAAAATAGATGACATAGAATATAGATATAAATAATTCATATACCTGTGCTAAAAATATAAAAGAAAATATTGCAAGTAATTAATATTAAATGAAAACTGATTCAATGTTTCTGATTACAGCAGAGCAATTAAAAATATACAGTAGCTATTCCCATTAAGTCTGTTTGGGACACCAAAATTTCTTTCTTTACATAAACTTATCTTCACAGAATTTTTCAACTATTTTAAACAATAATTAATAGAGATATAAGAAATTGGAAGTAATCACTGATTGCATATGCAAAATAGTTTAATGACAAATCTAAATTAGTTTATTGTAAGAGACATTGACTACTAAAACGAGATTAAGCGGCAGGTGCAAGTATCCCCCCCCCCAAAAAAAAAAACAAAGGCATCTTCTTTTTTCAGTTTTTATTTATTTGATGACCTACGAGACAATGAGAAAATATATTTGAAAAAGCAAGTTTTGATAAAGACAAATTAATAATTTAATCGATTTGAGTATTTGATAAACATGGTGATGAGCTCGACGCAATATATTTAACTTCCATAACTTTCTTTTTGTGGTTATTTTTTTCAATTTCGGCATCGGAATAAATTCTATTTTAAGTTTTGAGTTGGTAATCAGACCAAACTTTTTGTACTATTATAAGTAAAGTAATGGACTTAAGCAAACCTGATTAATTAATTTGAAAATCTCGAAATCTCAGGGCAATAAATTACCACTTAAGCTTAGTGGTGCTTACATTGCACGTCCATGTTAGGAAATGGAATCTCAAGAAGACGGAAAGAGTACACGCTTTCTTGGATACATGTAACAAAAAGAAGAAAAAAAGTACAGACTTCTTTTTTCTTCTTTATTTTTATAATTTTTCTTCTTCGTTTTTTGAAATATAAGGCATGTGACATTTGGACTTGAGAATTATTTGAGCATATTCTTGTTCTTATAGGTTGCGGGCACCCCAATTGGACAAAAATTTATTCTGCAGTCTTTGGCCTATTTTTCTTGACAAAATCACGAGCAGGAAAAGTAGCATCAGGCAAATTACGATTTTTGTCTCAATTGCAAAGCAAAACAGTTTTTTTTTATTTTTGGTTCAATTACAGGACAAAGTTTGTTGGACTGGTTATGATTCATCTAGGTTTGTAGTCAAGATACGTTGATAAATCAGTCAAACGAGTTGTTGATGTCTAGGGCTAGTTCTCGATCAAAGCTTGCTTGCTTGCTTAACTCAGCTTAAATAAATGGAGAGAGAGAGAGAGAGAGAGAGAGAGGACGAGTTGGTCTTTACTCGCTAAGAGAGTCAATATCACAAGGGATTAAGACAATATTTTTGGTTGATGTTTCGTAGGATACTCATGCACTTGAAATCTTGTTGTAATTGGTACGTGATAATTTAACTTTGGTCTATATGCATGGCTTGGTTTCTCAATGATACCACTCGAAGTCCTTCATAGTTTCCCGACAAGATCCCTACATAAATTAAGGTTTCTCAATGCAAAACTTTAGTAGGAAATCGAAGGATCTTTTGCTTAAGAATCCTTCATTAAAACAAAAAAAAAAAAAAAGAAAAAAAGAAAAAGAGGAAAAAAAAATCATCTCGTAAGAGATTTGTAGGTGCATACAATACATTGAAGGCAACACTTAGTATTTTTGTTTTTCTTTTTTTTTTTAATTTTGATAAATCAAATTTTGAATTATTAAAAATACAAAATAGATCAATCATATTATTAATTATTTAATAAAATATAATAAATTTGTTAATTATAAAAAAAAACTTAATTAATAAGTTTTAAAATATATTTGATCTACTAAGTTACGTTAGTTGTATTTGAAAAATGGTTTCCGATATTAAAGAGTTTAAATTCTTAAAATTGTTGGGCTTTTCAAGTTTGGATTGAATTAATCTTGATTTTTCTAAACTTGAGGAGTCACCGCAGAAGGCTTTACATTTACTTTCTATGAAGGGATATTGCTCATGCATCCTTCTTACCACAGAGGGAAAAGGGAAGTGGACGAGGGTTTGTTTGAAATGGCAGTTAACCACTTGAGCCCACACTCAGCAGCATAAGGAGAGAAAAAAAAAAAATCCATCTTTCGACCATGAATCAACAAGCTCTATGCCTCATTTAGTTAATCAATAATAATATATCACTTCATTTTTTTTCTATTGAGCCTCCTAATAAAAATAATAAAATAAAAAATAATGTACTATGTCATTTTATTTTTCTTTTTATTTATTTAGTTTTTTAACTTCTTAAAACTTTTTCAACATGTAATTGTCATGTGAACTATGATGTAAGTCACCAACTTGCCATGTGATTAACAATGTATAGGACTCAATACTTTAAGGTAACGGGAAAAAAAAAATTAAAGAAACATAACAATGAAATTTTAATTGGACATGGGGTGGTTTTTGCATATTAAGCCTTACTTAATATCTTTTTATACGTAATAAATAAAGATCACTTTGGTTTATCTTTATATTCAATTGGACCGAGCACTTTATCTCATAAAGGGGCTAATAAACTGAATAAAATCTTTTATTATTATTATTATTATTATTATTAGTTAATTAGCTCCGACGAAACCCTCAGTCCTTGCGCTCTTGTCACCCTATGTCAGTTAGGAACTAGAGGTCTCTCGAGCTCTCTTTCCCTCCATAGCTTGATCAGTCGGCTAAGCTTACAAGAATGATGGGTTTGAAGTTATGTCACCTTCTTGTTTAGTTGGACTGTCCATTTGTTAATTGCTGATGGACTTCAACCCATTACGCCGGTGCTAAATTGTAATGGTCTCAAGCTTCTTCTTCTTCTTCTTCTTTTTTGGGTGGGGTGGTGGGGTAATACAGGCAAAAGGGTCGGCCCATATATGGATGCATTTTGTATTCCATGGCTTGTTGTGATCGCTCCCAGTTTTATCCAATAAAGTATCAATCTAAAGCTGGGGAACTCCGGGCCCATTTTCATTCCCAGTAAATGATATTTAATGTTCGTGGAGTCCAATTCAGAATTTCTCAGATGGTTCAAAACAGAGTGATGGATGGTCCATTCCCATATGTGCTTATGAGCCGAAGTTCATTATAGAACATGCCTGAGATAGGTTAGTTTGCTCAGAGTTTTAGGTCATTATAAGACCCTCACTTCAGATTAAACCCCAAAAAGAAAAAAAAAAGATACCATGAAAATCTCAATATATATATATATATATATTTGGGTCATAATGTTGATGGCATATCTCATACTATGTTGTCGTGGCTCTCGTGGGTTTAATGCACCCTCGAGTACAGACAAATCGTCTCATTCACTTGCATCGATCGAAATTTTTAGCCCTTGGCTTGCAGTCGAGCCTCCTAATCCAAGTGATGTATTTTTTATTCATTGCCGGAAGCATGGTTGACATTGTTTGGGAGAACATTCTTGCCGTATAATCACTCCAATAACCTATTGTTATCCCCAAATGACGTCCTTTAATACAAGTCATACGCCAAGATAGCGACCTTAATTAATGGGTATCAATTAGTTCGATCCTCATCAGAAGGGGACAACGAGGCCCCGAATGATATAGGGAACGTTAACATGCGTGAACACATTGTGCCATAACATCACTTAGAGAGGCATCTACGGACTGTTGGCACCTACGAATCTTTTGTTTATTGGTCCAATTACAAGACACAAGTGCGGTTTTTGGAATTTTCATTATCCAAATTCCCTTCTTGCATCAGCCGGGGGGGGGGGGAAGGGGGGTGGAATTCAACCGGTATATACATGAATTACAACTAGAAGATGCCAAACGCAAAGCATCACATTGATTCCAATTACAAACACAAAGAGACCCGTATAACCAGAGTGCCGCTGAGGCATTGTATATTATCAGGTCAAAGTCTTAAGTAGCCCTTTTAACTTATTGTATCATAAACATAAGCATGATGTTTCAATAACTCTTTATTATAACTTAGAAATCACAAGTTCAAGTAATAGAAATTGATTATTTGTGAGAAAAAAATTTAATGCATCTGATGCTTTTCTGAACCTTACAGTGTCGAAATCTCGTATATCGAGAACGTCATTTATCCCTGACAACCACCCCCCTCACCAACATATCCACCTATGATTGCAATTGCTATAGTTTGATAAATAACAGATGCTCTTCTGCTTCAAACTTCATGCCCAACGCTTAAGATGGAGTTGTCAAAAATATTCTATTCACTGATATCTGGTTAGGAAAATGTTGGAAATACAGTTAGAGACGTACTGCCAAAGATGAAAACAAAGAGAGTCGGCTGATGATGAGAATATAGTCAGCGGCATAACCCAAAAGAATAATGCTTTTGCGCCTCACATGCCTGCAGTTTGGACTGCCAACAAATTGTTATATTACCTTGAGTTGATGCAAGAATAGGCGCGATTGGAGCTTCTCTGCTTAGAACCAATGGGGCCTCTTGAATTGTGCAAATTGCCGATCTAGGTTGGGATGGAGGGGACATTGGTTTGCATAATTGTCCTTACAATACTTGTAAAAATCGTCGCCATAGCCCCTATCCCAAAAAAAAAAAAAATAATAATAAATCGGTATCTACTTATAATTGCTTGCACGCATGACTCTTTTCTCTTCTTTTACTTTCTTTTTTTAAGTGCCGTCTCCACTTACTAGTGTGATTAGAATTATGGGTATAATTTGCATAAACTGTCTAGTAAGTCTATTTCCTTGTTCGGATCAAAGAGAGACAATTCTCTCTAGAATCCAGAAATTCACAGAGAATTACCTCCCTGTAATATAACTTTAAAGTTTGAGATTCAGTCAAGAAGATAGGGAGTACACTCACTTTGCCAACTCTTGGGCTTTTGCAGTTATAATAAAGCAAAGAACATTTCCTATTCATTGGCCGAAGTGCTAAACAAACTTGCTAAATTGAATTGAAGGAATAAAGCAAGGGAGAAATGCTGTAATTTTGGTTTCTAGAAAAGGGATTAGATGCGAGAACATGGGAAATACCTCCATGGCATACTACGTACATGCCACTGATTTAGAATCTGAGCCATATAATTGGACAAGATAGCATTAATATCACTTGAAAACAGAACTTGTTAGCTACCAAATAGAAAAAATGTGCAGTTATTATTAGGTTTATGATATGAATACAATTAAAACTATTTCAGATCACAATTAAATTTACAAAAAATAATTTTTTTAAAATATCATATTATATTATTATAATTATTAATCGTATATTTATAAGATAATTAATAATCATCATAGCAATCAATCAGCTTTAGAAACTACGAAAATGATGGGGCAATGACATTCCAGTTGCGAGAACTGAGGCAAGCCGGTGGATTGAGGCAGAGAGAGGCTTCTAGGTTTCCCCTTCCAAGACGGAAAAGACCCGCAAGAAGGGCACAAGTGCTGCGGAGCAAAATTCAAACGAAGGGTCCAAACATCAAAGTCGCAGTCCAATTCTACAATTTCTTGGTCTTGGTGCAGACAGTTTTTAGCCGATATAACACGCCCCAACAGGCAAATAGAAAGTAACCCCACGAGGCTCCCTAGTCAAACAAATAAAATCCAAAGACACTATACTGAAAAGGGACCAAAATGACTTAAAATATGCGACCAATATGTGTGCTTTTTGAGCCCCAAACCATGCAAAGACATGATCACATGCCCTATTTTTTCACCGAGATTACCAGATGCCAATGCACACACAGCACAGGGGGAAAAGCTAGCAGACCAGAAATATCAAAAGCAGAGTCAGAATTAGATCTTTGGCTTCCGGGAACACTACTTTCTTCCGCGCCTCCCCCACCACCTCTCTGACCATTGCCAGCTTAGAATTCAGATTCCCACCACATACGGCGCTTTTACCGGTACAATGGTCAACGATTTTCTCCATCATCAACCTGCGTGGACAGTTGTCATTTGTCACGGCCAAAAAGACTCGCTATATATATATATATAATTACATAATTTATTAAATTATAAATTATATAATAAAAATAATTATTTTTAATTCTGTAAATTTTTAATTTTAAAATTAAAATTTAGAATTTTAACAATAAAATTTTAATTATTAAAATATTTCGTATCGAACAGCCAAGACTCGTTAAATTTTCTTAATTGTACAACACTAACCGCAATCATACGGACGCGATCCCTCTCCATTCGCATCTAACCTACTTCCTGTGTCATTTATGGAATAGCATGTTCTTATGGCAGTGTGCTCCCCACTTTGTACCAAACTCATTAATTTGCACTAAATTCATTTTACTATCTTTATTAAACAAATTATATCAAATTTCAGTATATGATCGTGAATGGTCTCAGTACAAGTAAAATAATATTATTATGATCAGTTATTAAATATTTGTAATTTTATAAATAATTTTAGCTATATAATAAATAATTATAATTATAAAATAACGATAACGATAATAAAAATTATTTCTGACCCACATTGTGAAATTTACATTCATATAATATTTTTGAATTATCATGCCACCACTAAAAAGTACATTCTAAAATACAATTGAATTGAATATAAAGGAGATGTGTGAGTTTTGAGGACAAAATATAGAGCAATTATGATGTTTAGGACGGTGATCGGTGTGCACGCCGCCACCGTTTTTCACCCAAACCACACACACATGCGTATGTATTAGGCGAGTATCGGCCTATCTGCAATTTTTAATGCAACGAAGACCACAAACCGTGACACGTTATTCGGAATTGTGGACCAAAAAGGTAAAAGGAGCATTGCATTAAGAGATTCATTATTCCAGTTTGGCGGCCTACTTGCACCTAAAATTATCCCTCGCGTATGACCATGGATCCAAATTAGCATAAGCCATTTATTTGCAGTTTCTCATATATTAACCACAGAAATAACATGTTATTTGTCAAATTTATGTGAAAATTTAATAATAATTTAATCGTAATTCAATTTAAACGGGCGATAAATTTTTTTTTTACTAAAAAAGAGTTATATCAAACTTATCTGAAATCCAAGAAAAATAATTACTAACATCTGAAAGATGCCTCTTTTTTGAACTGGAAAGAACACTTATATTCGTTCATGCAATAAAGAAAAATTAGCTAGAATAATATAAGAAATAATCGAGTCGATCATTAAAACTAGTATATTAAAAGATCGTTATGTACAAACTGTGTGATAGGTGAAACCATCAATTTTCCCCGAAGGACCTAATTTTACTTCTTTATGTGCCAGCAACAAACTCATATTGATCACAACGCCCACCGTCACTTCTATAGTCTCCATCTGGCTCCCCTTCTACTAATTCAAATCTTCCCTTCAAACAAAGCACATTTAAAAACAATATGGTGGAGCAGAGCCCTACACCGTGTCTATATCTATTCAACCAACCAAACCCTACTAACAACTACTACTATCACCAAATTCCATCCTTATGTACAAAACACCAGCCCACGCCTGAAGCAAAGAATATGCCACCAAAAGACCGATGAACAATAGAGCCTTTTGCCTAACCCAAATTGCCTTTTCATGTTCCACTTTTAAGAATATGATCTGATTAATCCCAAATTGTACAGATTCCTTCTCACTAGGCTCCCAAGTGATAAAAGCACAGCCCCAGCAACCCCTACAGCTTGCTCTTCCCTTTCCGCTTCTTGATGGTAGATCAGTGGTGGCAATTCCTTCACTTTCAAATTACTCAATCCAATCCTTTGTCGAACAGATTCGATTATCTTAGGATCAGCAGGGTTACCATTTGCATCGGTTACATAGAATACGTTTAAGGCCACATCCCTCTTCGTGGACACTTCAGCCCTTGTCACATTAAGACCATTTTCACGAAACGTTCTTGTTACATCTGCCAAAAGTCCCTGCTTATCTGGTGTGCATAATTCCAGCCTCACACCCTGTCAATTGGAAAAGTTCCCCGTTAGCCTCTTGCAAAATATGCCTAACAAGTAAATAATCAAACAATTCATTGGAGAATAAGAATCAGAATTTGAACAATTACCTCAGATGCTCTTCTCTTGACAGCAGCCTGTATGCATTGGATTACACGTTGCCTTTCAGGCTCTGAACTAATAGGGGTTCCATCTGTGTGTCTAATATAAAATTCCTAAAACAACATAAACCCAATAGAATGTCAATCACTTAGTTAACAGCTGCTATCAACAGAATTTAAAGTGGTACAAGTGACAGATATATACCAGATATGCTCTGTCTCGGGCTGTGTTGATGGTAGCGTGAAACACGACATATTCCATGTCTGTCAATGTGCATACAACATCGAACAAAAGCTTTCTCCGATCTTTGCATTGAACATTCACAACTGAATAACCTCTCTTAATCCAGTTCTGTACAGTTACAACTGGAGAATCGGTACTGTGCTGCAAGATAGGCTTCCTCTCATAGTCCCTATCAGCAAACATCATCTGATGCAATCTCCTTTCTGTGTGCGTGACCGCCATTGAAACCAATGTTTTTGCACTCCTAATATCATTATCTCCCTTCAAAACACTCCTCAATCGCGCCTCGATCCTGTCAATCTTTTGTGAGTCCTCAATTGGGGACCCCGAGTTGCAGTCCTTAACATAAGTCAGAGAAGCAATCCGGCCATTATGAGTCCATACTGTAGCCTCTACCACATTGCATTGCAGATCAGCTAGCACGGCATATACCTCAGAGAGAAGGCCAACCCGGTCAGTGCCGGTAAGTTCTAAAGCGGTTAAGCCATCATAACTGCTGGTTCTACGATTGTGAATGGTCTCGAGTGACTGTAACGTCCAAAACATGGAACCACCCAAAAAAGACATTCAGTTTCCGTAAGTTAAGGGAAACGATTATTGCATTAAAACAGACAGAAATAAACCCAAAAAGAAAAAAAACAAAAAAATCAAAAAACGTGATTTCAGTATAACAATTACCTGTTCCATGTACTTAAGAACGCTCTCATCTGTCAATTTATTTCCATTCAAATCGGTCACATGGAAAACTGCACGCCCAAATTAAATAATTAAACAAAACGTCAACAAAACCTTCAAACAAATAAAGAAAAAAGAAAGAAAAAAAAAAACAAAAGGGTGGCGAAATATTTACCATCCATGAACCAACGTCCATCAGAGGAAATGTAAGCCTTTTTAATGGAGAGGTTGAGATCGGTGAGAACCTGAACAGCCTCCAGTAAGATTCCATGCCTTCTGGCACTGTCAACCTGGAAAACCCAGAGAGTAAACAAGAAAAACTTGTCAATTTTTTGAGAAATATTTTGTGGGGTTTTTTTTTTTTTTTACGTTGTTGCCGTCGTGGATTTCGTTGAAGGCTCACCTTGACCACAGTTGCAGTGGGGCAAACGGCATTGTCTATGGCCACTCTGGAAAGAGAAAGAAAAAATGGATCGAGTCAGAGGGAATCATTTACATTATTGTTTTCCAGTTTGAAAATTTCAACAAAGAAATTTCAAAAGGAAAAAAAAGTTGGAAAACGATCTTTCAAAAAGTCTTCCAAGAAACATCGGTAAGCTTCCGGAGAAAAATGGGTAAACCATTAGAAAAGTCAACAATATTAGCATAATTAAACAAAAATAAAAACGGAGATCGCACTAATTACGAATAAATCTGCTAAAAGAAAAAAGAAAAAGGAAGAACATTAGGTACGGAGAAGCTCTTCATTTCACATAAATGGCAAGTCTAGATTTCCTTACATAAATTGAAACCAAAACTTTTGAGGAAAAAAAATAGGGAAAAATTTTAAGAAAAAAGTTTTTTTTCAAAGAAAAAACGAAAACCCACTTCCATCTAAAGGAGAAATTTGAGGAAGAAGAGAAACGAACCTGGGAGTGGTCATTCTAATCACAAGCTTCTCATATTCATCCAAGCAAGTACTCCACTCCATTGCATCTACCATTTAACTACCTTTCTCTTCCTTCTGTACTTCGGCTTCAACCCCCACTGTTCCGTTTATATACCCGGCAGCGAAACAACAAAGAAACTTAAAAACAAAAGTTGCAGCGAGATATTCAAGAACTCGGAAGAACAGCAAAGCTATAAACACTAAGAGCCCACAAAAATCAGCGAACTCCCCACCAAAAAATACAAAAAGATTCTCTTAAACTCTCGATTTTCTTCGCCTAAATCCACCACCCACCAAGTTTCTCTCTCCTCCGCCCGCTCTCTCTCTCTCTCGCTAGAGAGTTTTCGAAGATTTTTGTGTTTCACTTCCACTGTTTGTTCCTCTTGACAAGCACAAGGCACGCCTTGTTCTTAACTTGTATGTGTGTGTAGATATATATATATAGATATATATATATATATATATTATTTCCGCTTTCAGTTGACTTTTTCTTTTTTGGGATTATTTATTTTTTCCTTTTTGTCCTTATATATAAAAAGCAAATGGCCTGGCCCTGCTGCCCGTTAAATTTATGGATTTAATTATATTTATTGATAAAATTATTTATATTTATATTTATATTTAATTTTTAAAATAAAAATACATTCAAGTATTATTTTTTTAAATAAAATTAATTTTTTATTCCTAAATTTAATTTACATTTAATTTATTTTTATAAATAATTCAATTTAAAAAATATTAATTTTAGTGTAATTGTTTTTGTTTTATTTGAGAAGAATAATTTTTTTTTCTTTTTAAGAAAAAATAAATTAATTTAGGAGATTTATTTTTCTTTTTTCAAAACTAAATATTTGACAATTTTTTCTTCTTTTTTATCTTTTATTTTTCTATGTTAAAATTTTATAATTATAAAATTTGAATTACAATTAAAATAAAATTTTATAAAGTAGTATAATTTTATTTAATTATAATTACATTTATATTTTTATAATTATAAAATATTTTAATATTTTAAATTTATAAAAAAACAATTTACCACATAAATAAAATATGAGATTTTTGAAAAATTTTAATAATATACTACTTAAATGCAAATATGACTTAATTAGCTAAAACTAATTACCCCGTGTTGGTCGTTTAGAAGTCCAATTCGGATGCCACGTCGCCAACGGTTGTATCTTTCGCGTGCCTTCGACTCCCCGGAAATCAAGGGAGTTGATTGATTCACAATAGACGGTAGGGGGTCGGTACACGTGGATAGTTTCTGGGACCGGCAATTTATTTTTTAAATTTCTTTTTTCGCATAAATTATTATTTTTAAAATTGCTTGACTATTAGGGTTTGAGATTTGCCGACTAGAATCATGACATCCGTACCAAATCGGCTTTTTTTCGCTGTCACTTTTTCGCCGGTTTTTTTTCTCTGTGTTTCTCGCGGGCCGCAATTTTTGAATTTTTTGCTTAGAAAAAAATTTTTTACATTTTTGTAGTGAATTATAAGTCTAGATTATAATGGTTGTACATTTTTAATTTGCCGATTCATGAGCATACTTAGTATTAAGATAATTAAATTCACATAATAAAACTTACTCTTAATAATAATTAAGCATTTAACATACATTTATATTACTTATTTGTATTAATTTAAATTAAATATAAAATTTTAGTTAGTAATTATAACTATCATGATTTCCCTCCATTAAAAAAAAAAAAGTATCAATTATCTTCTAGCGATATCCCATAAACCAAATGCAAAACAACAAAAAATGGTACTTGTTGCGCAAAGAGAGCTTAAGTACAATCCAATTGTTATCTATAATTCCCATATGAGTGTATGTAATCGAACATATACTTTTGCCCCCCCCCCATTGGCTCGTTTTAGATTCATCGGTACACAAAGAAAAGGGGACAAAATATGGTGTTTTGAATAGGGAAATTAAAAAAAAAAAAAAACATTGGTTTTATGGGTATTCATCCACAGATCCAAGTTGGATTAACAATGGAATTGTTAAAATACCAAATGAAAATCCTGGAAGAGGGGCTTGAACCGCGTCCAAAACACACCAAGTAGGGTTTGATACCAGACAAATTAACGTCATGGTGCACACAATTTACTCAGGCATTTCATCGAATAAAAAAAATGCAATTATTATGGGCTTTTAGACCTTGAATATAAAGTAATTACGATCGAACTACGTGTCCGTTAATGTTTTTTTTTTTATTTATTAATTTTTTCATATAATTTTATTTTATATTTTAACGAGCAAAAATGGGGGAGAGACGAGTTTTGATGAGATGTGTTCTGATGTCACGTGACTGCATTTAATTGGCGGAGGCATGAAACGGCGCGCATGACGAGTAGTCGAGGAAGCACGCCTTCTGATTTATTATGTCCCTCTCTCAGTTAAGCATGTTCCCCAGTGGGGCCCCACTTTTGCTCTGACAATCACGTGCCAGGCCTGTCGGTGAAAAAACGTTTCACCGGTTGGTCCGCTGGCTCTGGCCACCGAGCCAACTTCCCAGGTCCCCCACTCCGCAAATAACAGTAAACGACCAGTAAAAAAGGCTAGTGGACGGGGTCGGGGACGGGCGGCGAGATAAGAGATGATCTATGCGGGTCCCCGTCTCGTCTCTTTTTGTTTTTGTTTTTCTTTTCTTTTCTTTTTTTAAGGCTCCGTTTATTTTTTTAAAAAAATATTCTTTTATTTTTTAATAAACAAATAAAAATTAAATATAGTGTGATTTGTATGCTGTTAATAAAAATGTACGTACAATAAACAAAATTATGCTATTGATACATTGTTGTTGTTTATATACATATTATATGTATATTTATTTTATTTATTCGTACATCACATATATTTTTGAAAAATTATATATATATATATATATATATATATATATATATATTTTTTTTTTTTTGTTTGGTTCTGTCTATAGGCCCTGTCCTTATAACCGGTCCACAATCATAAGCAAAGACCGTTACCATCTGTTATCATGCCTCGGGATCGTTACTTCTTAGAATCTATTAATTGCATAACAATGCCTTGGCCGATCAAAAATTTATTAAAAACAAAGAGAAAAAAAAATATTTCCCACCCTTTACAGTAGACCCAACCACGGTTTGGGTTGAGATTGGAATCAACGCGAGTAGGACACAAAACGGAATCAAAATGGCCTCCTGCGTTGCTCTTCTCTCTCTTGTTGGAGGTCTAGTCATAGCTTGGATTTGGAATGGGGCTTACAAGATAGGGAAAGACTAGGGTAAGAAGTGTTTCCTGTTAACACATCAACATTTAATAAGTCAATATATAAACAATTTTTAAAAAAAAAAACAAAGAAAGAAAGAATAAGACTTTTATTATATTGTTGAGTTCAAAAATAAAATGAGAATGACTTACTTAATTTAGAAACTTATTAATGTTGTTAGCTAGCAACTGAAACGGGCTAGGAAACTAAACCGGTTAGGTCTCATTGAACCGTAAAACTACCAATTCAACCGGCGGTTTGTTGGAATCAAACCGGGTGGTCGGGACACGTCTTTTCACGTTCTATTTCCCCCGCTTCCTTCCAATTTCTAGCCTTTTAATTTGTATAATTCTGGCGGGAAGAGGGTGATGTTCCCGCCAAAAGGGGGGAATGGCAGTGCTGGAGAGCAGTTATGTTGGGCCATCACCGGGAAAAAAAATCCGCAAAGATGAAAGCAACATCAGGGCCCCCACCTTTGCCCCCTTACGATTTGAGGGAGCCAAAGGCTATTTCCGATCTCAACTGGGAGAGAATGAAAATGGGTTTCGCTGGCTTTTTACACCGTCGAAGGGTTAATGTACGAGGTGGAAAGGAATGGTGGACAGCTCAAAACGTTTCCTCAGAGGGCCCCAACGTTGTTCCAACCACAGCCAGCAATGGTAGACATTGACACCTCCGTCTGACCAACCCAAAAGTCCTAGCCCTACTACTCCTGCTTTATAGCCATGAATTTTCACTAACATATACACAACCCTAAAATTAATATAAAACATACTTGATATGACTCCGCGTTATCCGATTAACTTTCCTGCTTGGTAATCTAATTAAATATTAAATCCCCAGTTGACATTAACATAAAATTAATCGAGTTTTCTGTTGTATGAATCTTTTTAATAATTTTATTGAGTATTCTTTAAATTCGACCCACCTTATCAAAACTTAAATAGAATGGAAAATAGGTGAAAGGGTGTGTTACAGAGATGACAGACATTGACCCAATTCAAACATAACAAGCAAAAAAAATATAAACATTAAACAATAAGAAGAGGAAGGAAATTGTGTGCATAAAACTAAAATTTTACAATATCCTATTCTATGCAATTATATAGAGTATCATTTTTGTTTTTTTTTTAACTAATAGTAAGACATCTTAGAATGAGGCCGACAACAGTACCGGTTAATACGGTTCATGAAAAGCCAGCTGTGAGGCCAGTCGTCTCTTGTCAGAAATTCCTTTTTTTATTTTACCTTTAAGAGGATTTTTGGCGGCAAATTCGAAGAACAGTATTCTGAAAGGGTTGTAACATGTAGTAAAAAAAAAAAAAATTTGTTTTCAAAATTTCAATTTTTCAGTTAAAATCATTAAATTTACCACTAAAATATCAAAAAATATATAATAAATTATGAAATTGTACGATAACATATGGTTACACAATTTTTATTTTGAATTACACATTTTATTATTTTAATTGAAAATTTATTAATTTTAATAAAAATGAATTTTAGAAACAAAATTTTAATTTTTATTAAATGAGACCCACGTTCTAATTATTTTTTAGCCAGATCTTTTGAAATCGGAAGCTGGAGGCAATGAGGTTCAAAAAAAAAAAAAAAAAACAAACAGAGAAAACGCGGCACTCGAGGCATGTTCCCACTGATGACGTTGGTGTGGCTGGAGTGAGTTTACATTTGAAATCTACATGAACGATTGAATTGATTAATTAATTAATTCAAATTTCTCAGCTTTGAATGAATCTAAGCTGGTTTTTTTCTTTTTTGAAATTCCTAGAATTCGTATGGACTTTTGTTCGTGTAAAATTCTGGATTGCGCTTGTATCTCCACGGCATTCGTGGGTCCCTCCTCGAATGAGAAGATCTTGGCCGCCAAATTAGGTTACTGAAATTTGAGAAATGGTACATATGTTGGTCAAAGTTGGTGCATGTGAATGTAAGGCTCCCACTCACACGGCTGCTTGGACATCCAGCTAACCAAAGAACTAAGACATCCACATTCTAGGTTTCTTATTCATTAATTAATCTTGATAATTCTTGGGTGATATGGGACATTGTTTAGAATAAGGTCTTGTGAAAAAAAGTATTTGAGTTTTTTTTTTTTTCTTTTTGATGAAGTTTTCAGGGAATACAATTAATTCTATGCATCTTGTGGAACATATCCTACCCTCTCATATGATCGTTCTATACTATCATATTTTCTAATAATTTTGTATTCTTTTATATATTATAATTTTTTTATTTATATGGAATTGATACCCATCAAAGGATAATCTTTGCCACTGGCGATGACGCTTCAAAGGTGTACCCATCTATATTGTATTATTTTATCAATAAAATATAAGAATTTATAATTTGACTAATTTAAAATGTAAATTAAATAAACTGAACTTCAAATACGAGTAAAAAGAAATTTAAATGGAGTCTAATTGAAATCGAAAAATAAACAAGTAAATTTGTGTGTTGTAAAATTATATATGTCCTATACTAAAAAAGATATAAATAAAAAAAGCAAACAATCAATGGTATATTTATATGTGTTATCGTCGAGGAACATAGTTGTTTTCAAAATTTTTGTACTATTTCTTGAAATAAAAGGCAAATACAGATGCTATATACTCACGAGATTCTCTCTCTTAAAAAGCTTAATAAAATGTGAATGCCTTACTCTTGTGCATCTAATTAACCGAATTAGATTGTGACGCCGCACTGCAATCAGATGGCTTTCATTATAACTTGAGAGGGGTGATTTTCATTGCAACTTGAGAGGGGTGATTGATGGAACTAAGATTAATACCAAGAAAACGTAAGTAGAAAGCAATACGTTTGTTGGCCTTCGACTTTGGGCATGGCTAGTCTTGCAAGCTTGGTCTCTACCTGCTATGTTCTGGCTGTTGAGTAAACAATCTTAAACTATAGTTGAATCGAGATGACCCACTGAACTCTTACTAGGAGTTGACCAATCGGGTCCTTTTTCTTGAACTAATATGTCCAATACAAGTCGAGGCATTTACGTATACGTATGTCCATACTTGGAGACTTGGAGTATAATTGGTTGATGAGCATGTCACTCGACCTACGTAAAGAAATTGCTTCACTTCTTTCCTTTGGGCATAATCGTAGGTTCATAGCTGAGGGACGTTAATTATTATACATTATTATGATCAAAACCCACCATCAATATATGTGCAATTGATAAAGATTTCATGTAATGAAGTAGATTAGTCACGATACACACCCACAGACATATACATTATAGAGATGGCGATGCTTGTGCACGATGTGTTATACATGTTTTTCATAGCTTTTCTTGTGAATAGAGGGACAAGGAATCCTCTATGCTAATAATATGTAACTTTCAACTGAAGTGTCATTGACATTCTTTTTTTTTTTAGGGATCCTTTCCTTTGTTTAAAATGGGGGGGGGGAGGGGGAGGAAGAGAGATCAACATCATATTTTTGATTGAAATTCCAATAAATGTTTTCCTACTTATTATTAAATATATTGGAAGGGGAGGGTCAATATATATTCGATTCGAAGTCCCTTATTGAATTGCTCATTTAACGAGCATTCTCAATATTACGCCTTGAACCGATACAATTGATTGTGACGAGGTAATTTTTTGTCAACCATAAGTTCTAAGTGAAAATATATAATATGCTTTTAATTAGACTAAGAAACTGACCTTGATATATAAGATGCATGCAGGCTGGCTATATAATATCATATGACAGCAATACCAAAACAACAACAACAACAACAATAATAATAATAATAAAATGGGGAGTTGGTTAGTGGGAACTTAAAACTTTATGATCAGTGAGTTTGAAGTGAAATCAAGAAGGTGACCTACCCTTTCAAAGCATTATGACGACATTGACGGAGAGTGGACATTGTAGACACTTTTAGCTCCCTTTAGATTTTGCATCGCATTCAAGTGGCCATATCTCAATATCCTACAAATTCAATCTAAAAATTGTCAACTTTAGACGTGTAAAAAGCCCAACATTTTTGTTTTTTGTTTCCTTTTATTGGAAGCTTTTTAAGAAGTCCACGGGATGTTGGCGACAACTGTTTTGTTTTCCAAACTTGATCAAATTTGAAAAGCATTTGCATTGCAATTGGTATTTTCCTAAGCTTCGCAGATGTCATGAACCTTTCCCTTCTAAAAATTGCTCACTTCCCGCAAATGAAATTGTCTCGCGTTTTGATTATAATTTAAGATAACATCATATCATAGCTACCTTGATATCTCTTTTGAGTATGTTACTTTCTTTGCATTAAGGCAGAACCTATCAGTTTGGTGCTTGCAACATCCTTGAGAGAAATGTGACTGCGATGTATGATTAGAATTTAAATAGAGAAAAGGGGGTTTCGATGTGTGGTTAACTGGATATCAATTAAGTTTAGTTAGCAAAATTTCACTTATTGGAGAAAAAAAAAAAACAAAATTTAAGATTTGGGACACAATTCCATTAGCAAGCCCAATAGGACTAGCTTGGGTCTCGCAAACCTTTAAGAACTATATGTTCTTACGATTGTCCCCCTATATGTTCTGTCCTGCTCGGGGATGACGAGGAGTAAGATGTACCTAATACCTTTGGTCAGTTCCCAAGCTCAGCCCCCAACGACGTGCAGGTTGCAAACCTGCGAGGTCTCAATTACGAAGGGGATTCACAATGTTAGGTGGAATCAATCAGTAGTTCTCATTTAAGGCTTGATTCAGAGAAGATTCAACTTAAATATTTGAGTGAGGTGGAAAGAACAACTCTCTAACCTCTTTGACACACATTTTCTCTCTTTGCACGTTCTTCCTTAAGCTTAGGTTTTGTTTAAAGGGATTAGTTTCACTTTCTATCTCACAAGGTCTATCATGGACGGTAGAAGTTTTTTATCCATAAAAAGGCTTAATTACATGGATGCAAATTATCTTGATGTAGTATAAATACACGTAGATAAATTAATATTATCATAATTATTGATTAAATATTCATAAGGCAAATTATAATAATATGGTATAATAATTTTTATAAACATGCATCTTTCCCACGCTAAGAAACCTCGTCCTTGTATGGCATTTCCAAAGATGAAGTGTTGATTATTTGGCCCGGTTAGGCTTTGAAAAATGGCGTGATTAGATTACATCACTAAACAAATAAGGGCATGTTAGACCGGAAAATAGGACTTTATTGAAAAATAAAATAAATTATTTTAAGTTGTATAATAATGTCATTTAAAAAAAAATTAGCTTTACAAATTGCAATAGAGATTTTGGTGTAAATTTTTTTATAAAATAAAATAAAATATACTTAATTAAAAATTATACTACTAAAATTAAATTTTTTTAAAAAATATTTTTGTATACAGAATTGTTTTACTAAATAATAATAGAGGACATATTTTTTATCAAATGACATCTTTCTTTAATTTTCAAATAACCGCTCCTTAATATCTCTTCAATATTATGAAAATGTACCAAGAGGGCAGATTCTGTCCAGCGACAAAGTGCAGCTCTACGGAAAATTTCACCATCTAGAATCAAAACTATATTCCCAAAAGCGAGCAACTGGTTCTGAAGCAAACTTTGAATTGACGATTGGACTTTTTATCCTAAATTCCACAAACCCCACCTTCAAATTTTTCAAAACTTCACAAGGACACGTTCATTGAAAATATAAGTTTCCTTATACAGGCGTTTACACTTATTCTATTCAAGATCCCTGCAATTTCCAATCGTTACTTCTTCCATATATGCATGCCACCAATTTCGTTGACGAGACGTTGGGAAATTTCCTGCCGCGACGTCTAGCACGAAAACGACTCGCCCAAGTTGTCGTCGGTCCCTCTCCAGCTATAATTAGCAAGGATTTGTTGGCCATTGAAGAAAACCTGGCAAGTGTTTTGACCGTAACCTATGCTATCAAGGCCCCGAGTCATTAGAAACCGAAAAACACCTCTTTTATATCGCCGGAGATTCACCTTTTTGTTTATAATTTTTCTTTTGTAAACATATGTTAAATTTTAATTTATTCCCTCAAGCATAAGCTCATAATGTTAAAAGTGTAGGCAGAACACTGTTTTTCTTATTATATATATATATATAAAAGGAAACAAATAAATAGTGAAGATTGAATTGGAAAAATTGACCATCAACAATCCAAATTGTTAAATTATTCGGTTGGACCGAAAAATGAATTGTCAAATTGACCAGGTTATACACTCAGGAACATTTGGCCCCAATTAATAATCAAATTGTCGAGTAGTCAGCAATGTTTTTGTGTACCGTAGAAAGATTTTGCGGTGTGTGTTTGTTTTGTTAACGCAAGACGTCATTGTGCACGTCGGTGGAAAGATCCAACTAATTGGATTCCCCGACAGATCAATTAAGCATATAAGATTTGATGTAAGAACTTCCCTTTGACTTTGTGGGTTGATGGACGTGACTACGCTTTCACGGATTGGCTGAAATCGTGCCATCAATTCTACCGGTTAACAGACTTAAGAAAGAGAAATTAGCCTCAATTCTCGTTATACGAGGAAATAGAAATAATGCATGAATGTGTGCACAAAAGATACACTGGCATTATTGCAGTAGTTACACGGGTCTTCACCAGCTGTTCGCATGATGAATATGTGGGAACTAGACAGTTACCGGCTAACGACTTGGTGTCTTAAAAAACAACGTAAGGTTTTGGATTTTAAAGAGAATTCGATGGGATCACACCGTCTGTCCCCGGAACAGGCTACATCAGTAGAGACAGAGGGCTAACAATGGAATGAGTTGTGATGCCAGTCAACCTGGTCTGTCCAATCGAGCAACAATTGTTGCGATGGCATGAGCTATGCCTACCCATGCCAGTGGTAGGAGTTGGACATCATTCATATACGGAATGTATTATTCATATATGCATTCATACAATTGACTTTTCCTTTCCGGTTGTCATCAACTTGCGAGAACTTTGAATGCGTAAAAATGTTCCTTTTGAATTCATTCTTATTGGAGAGAGATTTGACCGATTCAATTAATCATTATAATGGGGTTGCTCTCGCAACATTCATATCCGTGATTAAGATTCAATGTCTCCGAAAAGATTAGTGCATGATCTCCCCACTGGTTCGCCAATCACATGGCACCACAGAATTATGTTCTACAACATCGGCATGTCTTGGTTTGTTATCATTACTTCAGAATGTATGCCCCATTCTCTAAAAGGAATAGTCATCACCTGTCACTTATAAATTAATATTTTTAACTAAGAAAAGAGTCAGATATATATCGTGTAATTCTTATATTTATAAAAAAAAGATAATTTTTGGGATTCAAAATTCTGAACTTTGGGTTTAATCACTTACAAGTTATTAATTATTTTCTATCAATCATTAACTGTCAATCATTTATGCAAAAGAATAACAGATCACTGTAGTTTTAGGTTAGTAATTAGTGATAGAGAAAGCGCAAGCGTGTGGGTCCATTGAATGCTAGCAGACTACAAAGCCGGTTGGCGGTTGGGCTAGCCTAGGAGGTTTACTCCGTGCGTTGGTGCGGTGGAAAGTTAACTGTGATCAAATAGACAATGGTAGGTAGTAATGGCTGAAAAATCGGTTGCTTTTGTCTTGGGTCATTGTAACACACATGCTCTGTCTGCCTATGAAGAGTAGATGGGCAAGGGGCGACAGATGGGGTCAAAGCCTGCCTCGCCGGAGGGGGGAATAAAGTAGGTGACAAAGCCGATTGAAGCAAGGGCCTCTGTGTCACATGATGCTTGGCGTGATGCAATTGCTGAGCCTCCTCTGTGGGCTACAAAAGTTCTGCCGAACTTCAATTTTACAGGAGGCGGCAAAGATGCTTCAAGTTTGAGATTTTAATTTGAAGCCCAATGCATGCAAGGGGGAATATAATGGCAAAACAATGCAAAAAGAAGAAAAGAACATGAATTTGCCTGTATGGCCTTGTCTCGAAGGAACACCTTAGTGGTTTCGAGTATAATAAACCTCAAAAATATATATGGTCTTTCCTTCTTTTTTTTTTTTTATGAAAATTATATTCATTTGAAAAAAGAAAAAAAAAACTACAGTCTCATATACTTTTATCTCTAATGAGAATAGGAAAAAAGCTTGAACAAAGTTTGAATCATGATCAGATTGGTGGCTGCCTGGTTATTGGGTGTGGAAATGAAATGATCAATGAGAAAGAAAATGAAGAGAGTGCAATTATCGACGACAGCCCCTACCATATGGGGTCCAAATAAAACAAGAATAGGCCCAGGTCAGGACAATGCTAGTCCATTGAAGTTCCTGTTTATATGTGCTTAGGCTGATCTCCAACACTTTGGACGCAGACGAACAATGGCAAGAACACCAATTGCACAAGTTGGATTTCCAGATGAAGCTCTTTGGGCTTGGAATTGAAGCCTTCGACTCCAAAAAGAAAAAGGGAAGATGGAATGTTAAGGTCAGTCCAATATTTAAAGGACAAAAACGAAGAAAGTGTCAAAACTTTATTCAAGTCCAAGTAGTTAAATGACCGGCCGGCCTCTGTTCCGACAATTAAACACTAAAATAGGTGTCGTTTTGTCCAAATTTTCACCGCACCCTAAATGCTGTAAAAGCTGACCCTACACGGATAACCTAACTTAACCAACTAAACACTCCATTGACCTATAATTAAAAAAGGTAAATGACTTAAATTTCAATAATTTAAAATTAAAATTTAAAAAATTTAATATATTAAATAATTGATTAATGTAATATTTTATAAATTTAAAATTTAATATGTCTAAAATTTAATTAATACTAAATTTATAGATTTAAAATTTTAATATCGGATGATCTTATAAAATAATTGAACTTGAATTTTATCAAATTTGCTTATTTTTTTAAGTTTATTATATTTAAAACTTAATTAATGTTATATCTAATTAATTTAAAACTTGAGTATTAAATAACCCTCTAAAAGGTTTTTTAAGTTTTTCATATCTAAAATTTAATTAACACTAAATTTTCGCAATTCACTCAATTTTTTTTTAATTTATCATGCTTATTGAGATTAGGAGTGATTCAAAAATTCAAAATTTTCATTTAATTTATGAAATTGAGTCAAATTAAATTAACTTTTTAGTTAATTAAATTAATATTATGATTAGTTTATTAAACTAAATAAAATTTAAAATTTTAGTTTGATTTTAACTTTTAATATTAAAAAATTATATTTATGCAAGTTAAATTAAAATTTTATTTTATATATATATTTTTATTTTTTATATTAATAAAAATAAAAATATTACTAACACAAATATTAATAATAAATGTTATTATATTTTCAATAATTATTTATTTATCTTAATTATAAATTTCTTTTAAAACAAATGAAAAATATATTTTTTAACATTCAAACTATCTTTTTTTTTTAATTAAACTCGATTAATCATTTGGCTAATCGAGATGAACTAAAATGTTTAATTATTTTAAATTAAAAATTGTTTTCGAACCAAAAATTCGGTAAACTGAAAAGGAGACTCCACCCTGCAGCGGTAAGAGTCTTCACTTGGGGACAGCAGTCTCTTTACTGTTCGTGCAAAGAAAATGGCAGCTAATGGTTCCTTCACAAAGCTTCCACAGCCAATAAACCCACTCGATGCAAAAACCAATTTTCATCCACTGAAACCCAAATCTCTAAAACCCTACGCTCCACAAAACCCATCATGGCTAACCTCCAGCAGTACCCAGATGACCAATCTTTCTCTCAATTTCTCAATTCCTGGACCCCACGTGCTCGCCGCCCGCCGTCCCATCTCCACCACCGCCCTGTCCAGCCTCCCCACTGCGTAATTCGCTTCCTTTCTTATTAATCCTTCTCTCTTCCTGTCGCTTTTGCGCTTTTAGTTTATAATTTTCCCTTTTATTTTATTTTATTATTATTATTTTTTTCAGAAGACTAAGTTGCAGTTTCCGGGGTTTTATTTTTATTTATTTATTTATTTATTTTTAGTTTATAGTTCCTGGGTTTTTGCAGGAACCCAGAAAGATTTGCTTCTTCTACTGTGAAAGTTCCCAAGTGAGTTAATTTTTGGCTTGGTTTTGGGTTCTGTGGATTTTTTATTTTATTGATTTTATTGGGTTTTTGACTGTTGTTAATAATGTTTTGGGAGTGGAAGTTTAGGTGGACGTGGAGGGCAATAAAGGCATTTGCTATGGCTGAATTGGAAGCTAGGAAGCTCAAATATGCAAATACAGGGACTGAGGCTCTTCTTCTGGGGATCTTGATTGAAGGTAGCAAAGGCCATGCTATTTACTTTCCTCAGATATATATATAGATATTAACTTTTTAGTTGTTAGAGGGGCGAGGACGGTAAGGTTACTTCATTATAATGTGGAAGTCATAGGTTTTGAGTCGCAAAAATAGTTTGTTTATGAAAACAAGGGGGAGACTTGTTACATCTGACACTTTTTCAAACGTCATAGTGTGTGAGAGTTCGTGCATTGACATGCTCTAGCTAGAAATTCTTCATTTGCTAGTTTTGCAAACTTTAGTCCTCAGTGTTCTTCAATAGGAAGGCAATGGGAACAAACTTTATGCATGTGTTGTTGCTTGACCATAGTGAAAATAATTCTAACATCTCTACTTGCACCAATTAAAGTAGTCCAGTCAATTGAAAGCCCTCTTTTATCGCAACAGTGAAAAATATGAAATGTCTGCTTCAAGACTTGATCTTTTAGCTGGTTCTTATGCAACTACACATGATATTCACATTATAAGAAGAAATGTACATCTAGCATTTGTGCACTAATCACTGTGGTTTCACATTTGTGCAAATGCTCTACTACTCTGGAGTGCAGGGACTAGTCTAGCTTCAAAGTATCTGTGGAAAAATGGAATTACTGTTTTCCAAGTGCGTGAAGAAGCTATCAAGTTGGTTGGAAAGGCTGACATGTACTATTTCCCGCCCGAGCAACCTCCCTTGACTGAATCAGCTCAAAGAGCTCTTGATTGGGCTGTTGATCACAAACTAAAGTCTGGTAAATCTTGATTCTCTCTGTTTCATCTTTTACTTGGCCTCATTGAATAAGCTGAAATTTTAAGTGGCTGTGCTCTGACATGTTACATAGCTTTTTTAGGACATTATCAAAACACATTAATCATTATGCTAGACATAGAACTAGAATGTTTTGGAATATTATGTTGCCCATAGTTATGTCAACAATTCATGCACAATCTTTTAGAAGATAAGATTTGTAAAGCATGAATTGTTATGACTCATATTATGTACAACGAGATGTTGTTTCTGTTGTGTGATTTGATGGGATCTCCAAAAGGTACAAAGAATCATTGTTCAAAGCTAACAACAGGAGTTCAAAGTTCATTTGTGTTATTTTGTGCAAGACAACTTCTATGCTTTTCCTATGTTCTGTATCACTTATGTTGAAGCACAATTTGCTATAGCCAAAGAACATAGTTGAGAATGTTGGCCAGTGAAAAATCTTCACATGATCATTCTGACTCCCAAAATAACTAAGTTTCTGCATGCCATATGTTTGATGTCATGGGTTAATCTTGTCAGTTGCTTATTTGTCAACCAATACCCAAAACAAGAAGTCCATATCCCAAGTTTTGACATCATCTGGTAGCTTATGCCACCTATGGTGCCATCAACCAAGTGAATTATGTAGTTTGCAATGAGAGTACCATTTTTGAGGCATAGTGTTGAGTTCGTCCTTCCATAAGAGATAGCTGGTTAAAACTGGTTTTTTTTTGTTGTTTCTGCTTCACATGGAACCTGAATTTTAAGTTTTTAGGCATAACATCTGTAAAGCAGAGTCCCATCGTTTTCCTGTATTGTCCAATTCACTCCTGGCGTGAAACTTCGAATTATGGCAGCTTCTGTTATCATAGTTAAGCATATCTTGTGCTGTCATGTGAGACTAGATGTTTGGCTTGACCTTTTCGTTCACTTGTGGGGCATTATTGAGTGCTGATCCTCATGTCTTTAAGGACACTTTGTTGTTGGAGCAACTAATCAGAGTCTCTGGATTTATTGTTGACCTGGACCTGAAATAATTATTACAGTTTTCAATCTTTGTGCACGTATTATTTCCAGCTTCTGTTTGTGATTTTGCTGTCTTTCTCTTCTTTGATCATCACCCTTGGTGCACTGCACAGAGAGAGAGAGAGAGAACTATCGTGTTGTACAGAAAGCAAAAACACTTTTCTAATGTATCTTCTGATATGCAGGTGACAGTGAGGAAGTTACAACAACTGATCTACTTCTCGGGATTTGGTCAGAATTAGAATCTCCTGGTCATAAGATTCTGGCTAACCTTGGCTTCAATGATGTGAAAGCTAAAGAGCTAGAATCTTTAAGTTCTGTAACTGGATTTGTAGATGGATGACACTCCTAATATTTGTTATAACCATTTAATGGATTCTAGCCAGGGATGGAGGATGCAAGTCCCAGCTCTGAATAACAATTGAAAATTTTGTCTTGTGTGCATACAAGAAAGGCATTTTCAGGAACGAATGAAATCTGGGTTTTGCATCACTCATTGAGATTTGTAAGTTTGTTTTGAATACTCGATCGGTAGTTTGGGGGTGATTTGCAGCCCCCTGACTGGATTTTTAACGCACGCCTCTGCATCTCTCGTGCTTCAGGGGACGAAAAAAAAACCTTTTCAAGTCGTTGAATGAAATGAAGACGGATAGAGTGCTTAATGGTAAGGTTCCCTTGAAAGTTAAGACAGAAAAAAGTAAGGTTACTGGTTTTGCAGGATTCTTCATATGGGGATCCAGGTTATTTGAGCACTCTGGTTGACCTTGCATAAAATGGACCACACGTTTTCAAGTTATTCTCATACATGGGCATCTTCAAACAAGTTCCGCGGTTCTTTGATTTCCATCTTGCTTGGCAGCCTCTGAAGTGCAGGCAAGCTTTTGTACCTTACCAGCTTCTACTTCCCAATCAGTCCTCGCAACAAAAACCCTCCAACGGCGTCAAACCGGTGGCCGTTCCAGCAGCAAACCCTATCAAAAGTCCACCAAGCCCAAGTCCGTCCTTGAAGGCTAAAACCACGGCTAGTGGCAACGCCAGAAAGTGGAACCCCCTAGTTTGGCGTACATTCCCCACCATGGCCTAGCTGTTCCTCGGACAATAACGCCACACACTGCTGACGGAAAATTTACTACTTCCACCAAAGCCGGGAGCAACATCATCTTCTTGACACCTTTCATGGTTCCCTTGTCGTGGGTGAAAAATGACCCCCAAAAACCTCTATCTCCTGCAGTCAACCCGAAAAGATGCTCACTACTAGAGATATGCAGGCTGACTGATAAGCCTGAAAATTTATGGGTGCTCCTCATTGCGAATACCTGGGATTAGAACCGGCCATACATGTTTCAGTCTGGTCCGGTCTGACTACTATGTTAGGCCGGTTTATAAAAACCGCAAACCGCATCCAAATCGGATTTCTCCCCAGTTACAATTGAAACCATAACCGTGAATTTTGGGCCGATTCATGATCGAATTATATTCTGGTCCGGTTTCAGTCCCATTTCGGTCTAACATTGAACCGGGGTCGGGTTTACCTCGGATTCTTACTTGCTTTTTGCGGCTCTTGAACGAGAATTTCAGGCGACATAATTTGCTAGGCTCTGAAAATTGAGGAAACATCACGGCCATCATCACGTAGAAAGCTTTTGCTTTCATATTCTAAAGCCAATTGCCATGTGGGTGTTTGTAATAGTAATGGAATCTTCTCTTTCGCGTCTCTTTCAAATGGATTGCTTAACTAGTTTCCACTAGCACACGTCCAACCAAAATTTGGGCTGCGGTTGGACGTTGAATTAATGCATTTTCTAGGTAACATTTTGCTCCATCCTCACGTTTTGGCAACTCTAGACACACATTTCACATTGCCAACATGCCTTCTGGGTATGTGTTTGATGTATGAGGATGAATTGCAGACGAATGCATGGCGACGTGAACTGAGACGTCACGTTATGGCTACGTGAATGACTACTTCCGACGTCTCTAAGTGGACATGAAAAATAAAAACTAAAAGAGCCATCGACGTTAACTAAGCTCACCGATCTTGTATTTTGGAACGTTGAAATTGTAGATACTTCGCTCAACAAAATCGAAATCGACGTCTACAAAAACAAAATGAGGTTAAGGGGTATTAAGACTAATATTTCTGTATTTAAGTGAGTGAAATGAGACAATAAAAAGAGAATAGAGAGAGTAACGCGTAAATAAAAGACAAAAAAAAAAAGAAAATTATGTAGCTTATGAAATACTTACTATGTGGAAGAAAAAATTTTTTCTATTTATAAATTTTAAAAGAGTGTTATAATGAGTTTCTGGCTATTTAAGTGTTGTAAAAAAATTCATGAAAAGTGACCAGACTCCAAAATTCTGCAGACCCACTTCATTCCTCATCATCTTTCTTCGGCTTTGGGACATGATTGTTGGTCCTTTTAGGGTCGCAACAATGGTAGGCAAAGAGGTATAAATTATTTAGATGGACGGGCACTGTGCCGGTTCACTGTGCAGCGAATAAACTAATTATTTTTTATATTAAAAAATAATAAATATTTTATGGCCCCCTACAGTAAAGTGATGGCTCCTCGTCCCAAAAACCCGACCTAATTACTACACGGAAATAAAAGCTACACAAACCCCACTTCACCCCACGGCTTCATGAGTGCTCAAGAATCTAAAATGGATAACAGTGAAAAGTGGAGAAACAACGACGAAACTTTAAATAAAAATTTAATTGAGCTCCATGAATATCTTTTCCTCGTTTCCTTTTTTTTTTTTTTTTATGATTTAACTTTAGTGTGAGAATTAATTATTTTAAATGTTTTTCAATAATTTTTTGTTTTTTTTGAATCAGCTTTGATTGTTGTCTTCCTTTTCCTTTGGTCATTATCCTAAACTTAATCACTTCTCTTAATTAAAATATGTGTAACTTTATGTTAGATATGTCCAAGTTGACACAAACACCATCTCTCATCTTAATTCCAATCAACACTATGCCTACCTACATTTGTAACTCCGCTTGTACTGGATGCCATTAAAGCTTGAGTTTGTCCTTCCGAATCCAAAGCCAGATAAAAGGGAGATTCACTGTCGGATAAAACTAGCTAAATCATTAGAACGCAAATCATTCAATCAATCATGGATATATGAATAGGGAAAATATTGGGATGTACTCGGTCGACTACATTATCATGGATATGTCATATTTGGAAGAAAACAATTGACATCGAGAAACTTTTGTGAAATCTAAAACAATTTCTTTTTAAAATCAGAATTCATTTATTGGTTCTATGTTCATGTGGTATGACATATTGGTTCTAAGTAAGAATCTATCCACGAATGGCTTGTTTTCTTTTTATAGAATGGACTCTTTGCTCTCCACTCGTTCCCCATTGAAAAACCAAACTATATTCACCTTAATTTGATTGTAATTGCGTATTTGTCGTCTTTATAGGGGTCTCTATGATTGAGCATTCCTGACTCAATTGAGCTATTGATCTCATAGAGCATCATAAGAATGGAATAATCAATCTTGAGCGCGCACCTACCTTAGCATGCCTTCAATGGCGGAGGTGTAGTGAGACTTTTAGTCCTACAAATAACTCTAATATCACTGAATTCAAGCTTATTGACGATGGTTTCTTAAAATAATCATAACAAAATTTTAAAGTATGATAACACATTATATTAGTTATAAGAGTATTTATTAGGTTGTCACGAAATCGTTGGATTATATCTTGGAGTATTGCACTATCTTCGCAGGAAAGAACCTAATTGTGAATTCATTGGAGAATTTAGAAACTTATATTACGAGATTATTATTTTCTCTTTAAAAAGTAATTTATTTGAATATATAATATCTATATTTATATAATTTAATATCTCCCTATTCTTATTCAATGTGAGAATGAAGTTATATCTAATTTTTCGTGATATAACCCGTTATCATCTGTGATATAACTTGTCCGTGATACCTAACATTGCTGTTCTTTAAAATTTTGGAAAATAATTTTAAAGAAAATTACTCAAATTGCGATTTCATTTGTATCTTCTCGTTTTGGTCCAAAACATATGGATCCGTTAGTAGCGGCTTACATTCCATTTTTCCATGCATACTGCAGGAGCCAAGGCCCATATCTACCCTTTGCTTGCCATGGTTGTGGCTTAACGCTCTGCGACCCAGCTAAAGAAATGACAGTAGTTTTGTTGGGCTCACAAGAATCAGATCGAGCCTAGCCCATCAGCCCAAATGTGTATAATAGCAACATTTTAGTCACGGATTGTTCTTCCTTCGACCCATGCTCCTGTTTCTTAGACGCTTATGAATGATCTTCTGATTAGCATCAAATCAGATAATCAATCACTTCTAATCTATTTTAATGGCTTTTAAGCCAATATCTCCCAAATTTTATATCCTGTCACAAAAGTTCATTAATTATTTCTCCACTCATTCTCTTTCATCATTTTTTTATACAAAAAAAATTAACTATTTCTTTTCTTGAAAATCTCATGATCTTTTTTTAAAATTCAAATATAAAACTACTAAAATAAAAATTTAAGTATTTAATTATTAAAATATTTCTTAAAAAAACATTTTCTTTCATCATTAATGATATGAAATTATTTTTTGGCAACTAATTATAAAATATTAATTATTGAAAAGCCATTTTCCGGGCCATTTAACCCAGACTCGGTGCTCTTGTGTTCTTAATATTATTCAATCTCATCATTAGCCCTTCCTTGCACAAAGCCCTAAAAAAAAAGTTGTTTTGACGCATGAAGTTTTCTGGGACGGAGACACCATAAACAACATGATTTTGGGTTTTGAAATGAGTCAAAATGGGCGTTAAATGTAAAGATCGATGATTTTACACTTGGGAAATAACAACATTATTCTCAATGAATTTGAAGGGTAGAATATTGGAATACTAAAAAATGGGCACAGTAGACTATTAATTAAGATTTAACAGTATGCATTAAAGAATTTTTTAGCAGATAAAAATTTTAAATTTAATTTTTTAAATTTAAAAGTTTAATTTTACAATTCAATGAGTTTTTTAAAAAAAAATAAAAAAAAATCTACATGTTAACCTTTTGAGCTAGAGGAGACATTTAGTGGCAATAGAATCCGGATATCATTTCATAGGCACTTGTTACTTTATTAATATTCCACTCCAAAAGGATTGGAAGGCTTATTTTCTAACAAACAATTTACATACACAGTCCCAAAAAAAAAAAAAGAAAATTATTCTTGCTTCAAGCACAACAAGCAAAGAAATATTTAGCTTTGTCTCAGAATCTAGCATTTTACACGGATCTCCCATTAGTCTTTGTGTTTTCCTGTTGATTGCTCTCTATTTATATAATATTGCATCCTTCAGCATCATGATCTCTCGGGCTTGTCTATAGGATAACATAACAAACTTAAAAACCAGATACTTTAGGTTTAGGGCGTGACAAGGAATATAAATTAACTGTAACAAATTTAAAAGTACCAGGAAAAATATAAAAACAATGCGCTGCCTCAATGTAACACACACACACACACACACACACACACACACACAAAGGCCTCAAAGTCATCAGTTATATCTCAATAAAATTTTTGTGTGCCGTACAATCATACTCGTAATGTACCATAATTTAATTTAACATCTTTCGGCGGTATGGTTCAACTTTGTCTTAAGAATTAAGAAAGCTCAATTTCCAAGTTGCTTGTGTGAAATAGTGTAATGTTGTCTACATGAAACTGTTTGCTTCAACAAAACAGTTTATGTAGACAATACAACACTAGCTATGTTTTTGTGTTCTAAAACAAGTTTCACTTTTGGGCAACAACCTTGCTTGCTGAGCAATACACTTGTTGGGATGCATGCAAATTAACTTTATTCATTGCACCCTCTTTGGATAAATATTACTTTAATTAACCACCTTTCTATTTTCCTTTAATATCATGATCAGATAATATTACATGATGATGGTTCCTGTGACGACAAAACAAAAGGAACTCATAATAAATATTTAATATAAAGATCCTAGAAAAAAATGCTATCCTTAATCATCTGATTTATTTTTGAAGGGTGCAATTATATTATCATTAAGTTTGAATTGCTGGTTGAAATTAAAAAATACATCATATATAAATTCTAACACTCTTTGAATAATAAAAATGAGAGTAGTGTAATTTGAGCTTAATCTTTTGATGATAAAGACTTCTATATTACGTTAAAAAAGTAATTAATTTAAAATGTTAAGTTTCTTGGTGAAACGTAAAAGGAATCATATGTTGAACTTTTACTATTAGAGATACCGAGTTAAATCGTTCGCTACCATCTAGGAAATTTGGGTGGGAAAGGAAAATGAGTACCAAATGCTGCCAAATCGGCTAACATTGGATCGAACAGGTGAAGACATAACAAATAATTAAGATTCCGCATTGATAAATGATAACCATTGATCACGTGGACGCCCGGTTTTGTCGTTTGCTTAGTCTCTAACATGAATTCTTAATACATACTAATCAACGGTCCACAAACCTAGTTTTTAATTAAGTAGGCTACATGTGAAAGCTGGCCACTACTGTTGGTCCTCCCTGGAGCGTAATTAAGGGAGATGGGAAACAACAACCTTGAACTTGGAAGAAAGGGACTTGCAAAGAAGGCAGAAACGTGCTGATCCAATCCAGATTCGAGGCAATGGGGGCCTTTCACATGGGGGATTTTGTTTGTTTAATCGTAAATGGACTTGGATTAAGATATGTTTTTATTTATTTATTTATAATTATGATTAGATGTTGATGGATTTAATTTGTTTAATTGGATGGACTTCGATTAATATACGTTTATGCCCTTAAATTTATGTCTAGGGCCACTGCAGTTAAAGCTGTCCCGGTTTCTGAACTTTAATCTCTTTCGCCATCGTCTTTATGCACCAATCTTTTTCCCCCCAAGGTAATTAAGAGTCAGAAAATAATTTCCCACAATTTAGATTATAGGAGTTCTAAGAGGAACTTGGCAATGTGATATCTCATGAATATTCTTAAAGCAATTTAAAAAAAAAAAGAAAACGATCTTGGAAAGAATAGCCAATTAAACGAATTTATAAAATTCAAATTTAAAGATGAAGCATCATTCATAGAATGCTAGATAAGTTTTAAGGAAATTATTTTTCTTAAGAAATCTTCCTTTCTTGAAAACCCCGACTAGACCCTATCAGTGAAACCAATAACTATATTTATAATTAGTCATTTTCTGTGAAGGACTTGTTTGGATTAGCTGCATATCAAAAACCAAAGTTAACTATCAATTTCAGGTCCAAGCACCTCCCTACAAACCAAAAGCGGAGGAACCAAAACGGGGCCAGTTTGAGTGTTCATTTTTCTCCTAACATAGACCTATAGTATTATAATTTTCAACAAAATCAAACGTTTTCGTTTAGATTCCTTGATCATAATGAGACGAACCATATTTTTATGACAGCCCGTGAGCTCGATATCGTTTGACTTTGATAAGCCTATGGTCATATTCAATGGTGACGAGACCGTGCATGTTGCGAACTTCAAAAAGTCATGGTCTTGGGAATCCAATCAATTGCTAAAATTATCTAATTGAACCAAAAAAAAAACAACATAAGCAGACACTAATTAATTTTTTTTTTTTTTATTCTGGTCTTGAAAGAAAGATTAGAACTCTATGGAAGTAGAGGGTGAGTGACGAGTGACAGAGCTTCGAATCCCCTATCATTGTAAGAGGCAGCACGTCTCTTTATCACTCGATTTATACCGAGTTTTCAAACCCTAATTAACTCTAAATTATCTTTGTTCACAAAATTACAATATTTCAAAGCTTGAGCATTTACATTCCACACAAGACTCGCGTCCTCTACAGTTGGCCGAGTTTAATCGGTATGCACAGCAAACAAATTCTCTTGCATATAAATTTTGTAATAGTTATTAGTTACTTGATGTAGATATTGTATCTAATAAACATACGCTCCATTCATTGGATTAATTAATATATAAATAACTCCGCACAGTTCTCATTTTATTGTTAACAGCTATGAAAGGATTAATTGGATTTATTATACAAATATTCCCTTGTGTTGCGGGAATCTAATAATTAGGGTACCCTTAAAAGATAAGGGTAGCTACCTGTTGCCTGCCAATTTGTTTAACTCTCTATTAATTCTTTGAAGATTTCAGCCCAAACCTATTAAGTAGGTGCATAACGACACAATAGTTTAGATGTGTTCGCCCAGGGTGTTGAATATTTGATCGATACTGAACTCAGTCATGCTTGATGTAGGACCATTCGATTATGTAGATTCTGCTATATAGAGTTTGTTGGTTTGCCTATAAAATAAGGCCGGCCGAACCTGGCGATCGAGAAGGACAAAAGTAGTGACATCGTGCCCATTTTAATACAGGATCACTCTCATATGGGGCCCTTTCAATTCATCTTAGTTTTCACATACGTAATCACACATGTAAGCTAAGGAATGGGATTAACACGGAACTCCAAAGCTTCCCCTTCCACCTCAAATGGTCCTTTATTGAACCCACTCAAGATTGATTTAGAGAATGATATCAAGTTCGAGTCTTAGTACAAGCCAATTAACCAACAAGTTGAGATTGGATTTTTGATAGGTTTCGACTCTACAATAGTTCAACAAAAGAACAAAGTCCTAATAATTCTCCCATAATCAGTATACAAGAAGTGACTTCCCATAGGATCCCTTTTTTTTTTAAATAATAATAATAACAATAATAATAATAATTGGCATTAACTGAGATTCAAATTTACTAAAGAAAAAAAAAATTAAGTCTGATCATCATCCAGCCTGACTCCTCATCTGTTTTATTTATATAATGAATTCATTTTTTTTTTTAAAACCCAAGATTATTATAATTTGATCATCACGCGAAAACGAGTTAACAAGTCAACTTGACCAAAGCTATAGAAATCCAAGCGACAAGATAAAGCATGATGGAAAAAGTTTTGTGTCATTTTTGTTTGGTTTTTATGATAAATATAACATTAGGTTAGGTTTCCTATCTTTACATCTTATATAACGAGTCTTTGAGTCCTTGTTATTATCTATTCGGTTTTTGTCACAATCTTCATACAGCATTGTGTCCAAATCCGACCTTCCCATCGGACAACTATGAAGTCTATGCCGTTGAGAGTTGGAAATAACACATGCATCTTTGGCTCAAGGCAACAGGTGGGATGATTTGTTCTATCTTCTAGCACAGTTTACCGCTGTGGCTCTTAAACTCGACACATCAAATGTACTTAGATCCCAATTTGTGTCTGATATTGCATCACATAATATCGCGAATTGGCTGGCACGCATTGTAATGCAAATTCACTTTCTTCATTCAATTAGAGACATGCCTGCTGTTTTATGACGAAAGGATTTGCGAGAAGTTGTCAACTTAATTATATTTTAACATTAGAAAACAAACCTCGGTAAATAAAGGTCAATTAATTGATCAGTTTCGACAAGAGAAATAGGGCTAACAGAGTATTTGATGGACTCTTAGGAAAGGCTCGATCCCTATGTAGGTAACGACAGGTCGTCTCTTGTTAGAGCAACATTGACTATAATATTGCTTGATGGTTTTGTTTTAGCTTGCATTAATAGACTTGATATTTTTTTTAGTGGGGATTGTTGAAAGCAAAACAATGTCTCTTCGTAAAGTTAAAAACTAAATAACCTAAATATCAACGGCCATAAGTCAGCGTGTCATTAATAAAACCAAAAGGGTTAGTCAATTTCAATTATAAAATTAAAAAAAATAAAATAAAATAAACAAAGAAGTTAATCGAAACTGACCTCGAAATTTTAGCTGACCAGGGCATTTGATGTAACAATGAAGCATGCACAATCTTCCACATAAGTTCTAACAATGCATGCATACATACATATTGCCGGTGTCAACTCATTTAGTTATTTACAAATTCTTGTGAAGTTTCGTCATTAAAATAATTGACCCTGTGATGAAGTAACTTAGACATTCGGAAGCTGGTAATAAGCTCTGGCTCGCAGTTTGTGCTTTAATTGGTTCGACTTACAAATTTGGATACGCACTCTCAGGCCGCACTTATTTGGGACTTTCAGTCTCTTTTTTGTTTGACTGATCCATTATTTTAGAAAACCCTTTTCTTTTTTTCTTTTTCTGCCTTGTTTGCACATACTATTTAGCAAAATTAGGACATTCGACGTGATTTAGAGTGCATAACTGTCACACTTCTCCACGTTGAACCTCGTTTTGGCGAAGAGTACGCGAGGGAGCTAGAAACAAAGCCGAGTGAGGGGGCCACAGCCATGAGTTGAGACTTGGGAGGAGAGGAAGGGGAGAGAGCGAAGCCGACAATGAGCATCTTTTGATGCATAAACATACATATGCCATATGGGTTTGCGTAGAATGTGTGTGAATGTGTGTGTGTGTGTGTGTGTGTGTGTGTGTGTGTGTGTGTGTGTGTGAGAGAGAGAGAGAGAGAGAGAGAGAGAGAGAGAGAGAGAGGGCCTTTCATTCAGCAAAACGAGCAGTAATTTTACAGTAGAGAGAAAGGAGCCAGCAATTTCTCCGGGGGGCTCGTGCAGTGTGGAAGTGTCAGCGCCACCCACGCGTCCTTTACTTTTATCTTTCCCCCCATTCCCCTATGAGGAAGGGCAAAAGGAAGCGGAAAAAATTGGAAATAAACTAAATTTAAATACAAAATAAATATTATAATATTATAATTATTAATATTTTTTTTATATACAGAATAAATAATTACAATATATTATTATTTATTTTGGAAAAACCTCCTCCTAACTCAACTTATTTACACACTGGATTATAGGGTCAAACCATGCATTCTCCCCCTCCCTCTCCACCGTCACCACCCACCGCCCACTTCCACCCTGTTGGAGTACCGCTGTTTCTTCTCTACCCATTATAATTTATTTCTTTCCCAACCTCCCCCTCTCTCTCTCTCGTAATCATTTATTTATTACCTGTGTCAGAGTGTCTCATAAGCAATTTAATTTTTAATCTCATTTAACAACTTATTAATTCTAGATTCAAGGATTTTCTTTTTTTTTTTTTGACATAAATCATCATAGCCTTTATAATTAGAGATCTTGAGTTTAAATCATTTTATTTTTAATTTTTATATTTAATTATCAATTTTTAAAAATAAGAAAAAGTCTGTGTTCTCTTCTCTTTGAGAATAATGTATTCAATTTCTCTATTAAAAAAGCTCTCATATTACTATTTTGTTTATGTTTTCATCCTAAAAAATTTGTACGGGAAAAATGCAGTAGGGTTTAATTCTTTATGTCTCATCTAATAGTTGAATTTTGAAATTAACTGCCAAATAGCATATTCAAATTACAAGAGATCCCGGTAGAGCCAACGATAAGAAACCAAAAAAAAAAAAAAAAACTGTTTAATTCCCCATAAAAATCATTGCCATGTATGTTTTTAAGAGATGACACAATCTCACAGATCGAGCCCACAGCCATGTTGGTAATACAAGTAGAATTTCTACGTCTTAATTTGAGTATCAATTTTAGTACTACTCAAGACTGAAAGGTGGAGATCGATGGAATAGACCCGGAACGAGCGGGGGAGTTGACACGTGTTGCACTTGCAATATTACCTCCGAGGAAAAATATATATTGGATTTTCAAAAGCTTCGGTGGTGAGTCGGTGGTCGTGGTGGTGGGTCATGGAAAATTGAAGCATCTCTCATCTCTGTTGCCCAATTTAAATGCGCCAGCTGTCATTTTTGGACGGCTAAATTTATGAAAATAAATTATTTTTGTTTTTTTTTTTTAAAAAGACTTGTCAGAAATTATATTGACGTAGACTTAAACTAATCTTTAGTTTATGTTACTGTTAACTTTATATTGTAATATGAATGAATTGCATGTCTCAATAGGAGAGATGGAGGCCTTTGGTCTTCTTCTGCAGGGCAGGTCGGGTTGACGTCTACTTGGGTATCTTGTATATAATTTTTTCTGGGCTCATTTATTGGTGGGTGCCATGAATAAATTAACACGGGTATGCTGTTCAAAAAAGAAAAGAAAAGAAAAAAAAAAAAAACAGAGAATTGCATGCCTCAAATTACGGAATTTTATCATGGTTTCAATTTTCTTAAAAAAATTTTCTTATTGGTTTATACCAAAGTTTGAATCTTGATTTCTAAAACTAAGAACTCAAAGCTCTACCACTAAATTAGGTGTCTATAAGCCTTAGCATTAGACTGACGATTGAGTAGACATTAAACCATTTTATATACTTAATAATTTCCATTTTTACATTTATTTATATAACTAGTATCTTACCGTTTACATCGAAAAAATATTGTATATTATTGAAAAAGAACAACAAATTCTATGTGAGTATGTTTAATCTCACTTAATGTTTAGATAAAATTTTAAACTCATAACTTTTAGTATGACAGTGTGTGATATTTTAATTATTAGATTACAATATTTAGTGATTAAATATTTATTTAAGGGTGATGTGAATCATATTGAAGATAAAATAAGATTTTTATATAAAAAGTAATTAGTTTAATTATTTTTTTATCTTTTATGTGGACTTTATCACTTAATTAATATATATATATATATGTTTGATTATAAAATCATCATATCATTTGGTATAAAAAATGTAAGTATTAGATAAATTGTACTAAAATTTAAAGGGGAATTTTTGAACAAAAAGAATTACTTTTGTATAAAAATGTTAATATAAGTTAAATTGTACCAAACTTTAAATGAGAATATTTTGAACAAATGCATTACTTTAATTGTATACACCTAGTTTAGTTTAATTGCTCTCCGAATTGAGTGAAAAACCACCTGCCTTTAATCAGACGCATCAGGATGTTTCAAATGGGTATCAATTCGACCAGAAATTGATTACTAGCCTCGTTAAACTCTGAAATTGATTAATCAAGCAAAGTCTAATTAAGGAGGGAAAATTAAAAGGAAAGAGAAAAGGTAGATGAACTAAGAAGAGAAAGAAAAGGTTGAACTTTGGAGATAAGGACCAAAGGCTAGTTGGAGTTGGAAACCTTAATGTAATAATTTTAACCTGTTCCAATTTTCGGACATAAAAGCTAGAGAGAGAGAGAGAGAGAGAGAGAGAGAGAGAGAGAGAGAGAGAACATGGAAGAGAGAGAAAGGTCTTGGGACCACCACCACCCAAAGACACGGAGTCTTATGACCAAAGCCAAGCCTACCTATGATCTAACTTTTTTGTTCAAATCTAACCCTAACCCAAACTCAAACAGTAGAGAACTCAGGAGAAAAACCACCCCAAGCCCATCTCCCCCTCCCCCTTTCCATCATCATCTCTTTCTTCCCCAAACTCTCGCCAACAAAAGCAAAGACAGATAGCTATAAGACCCATCTGCAGCTTACACATAAAGTGCTTGCTGAAAGAAGAAAGAAGAAAGAAAGAAAAAAAAAGATGGTGAATTCAGCTGATAATTCGGTGGGTTTGTGGCACCAAAATTCCTCCCTCCTTGAGTCTTTTCTGGTCATGAGGGGCTAGCTGATGTTCTTCAACGAGGAAAAAAGAAGCAAGAAAAGCAAGTAAAAAACTGCAAAGCCCTAATAGTCTTCTTCTTGTATTTGTTTATTTTTTTAATTATTTCCTTATTTCTGCTGCCACTATCCTTCTTTCCTTTTTGAATCACTACAAACCTTAATTAGAACTTCTTTTGCTTTTCATGTCTTTGTGTCTGTAGGTCTCTTGTCTATGTTTCTGTTAAGAGTGGAGTTTTGATTGTAACAAAAGAAAAGGAATACTTAACGAAAAGGAGAGAAAAAAAAAAAGTGGAAAAGGCATGGATCCAGTAACGGCTCATGGCCATTCTCTGCCACCTCCTTTCCACACAAGAGATTTCCAGCTACATCTTCACCAGCAGCAACAGCAACAACAATTTCACCATCAGCAACAGCAAAACTCGGAGGACGAGCAAAGTGGCAGTAGCAGTGGCCTCAACAAGCCTCAGAAACGAGAGCGCGAGGAGAACAACAACAACATCAGTGGCAATGAAGGAAACGAGCTAATCTCTCCGGGTTCAGGTGGAGAGATCACAAGAAGGCCACGAGGCAGGCCTGCCGGATCGAAGAACAAGCCTAAGCCCCCAATCATCATCACCCGAGATAGCGCCAATGCGCTGCGCACCCATTTGATGGAGGTTGCTGATGGATGTGATATTGTGGAGAGCGTTGCAACATTTGCTAGGAGGAGACAAAGAGGGGTTTGCATTATGAGTGGAACTGGAACTGTAACAAACGTTACTCTCAGGCAGCCAGCCTCAGCAGGTGCAATTGTGACTTTACATGGTAGATTTGAGATATTGTCACTAGCTGGATCATTTCTGCCACCGCCAGCGCCGCCTGCAGCCACTGGATTGACCATATACTTGGCTGGTGGACAAGGGCAAGTGGTGGGTGGAAGTGTTGTTGGAACACTCATTGCCTCAGGTCCAGTTGTGATTATGGCAGCATCATTCAGCAATGCTGCTTATGAGAGGCTCCCTTTGGAAGAGGAGGATCCACAGCTACCTATGCAAGGAGGCAGTGCAATTGGATCGCCGGGGGCAGTGGGGCAGCAGCAGAATCAGCAACAACAGCAGCAACAGGTGCTGGCAGAGCCGACTGCGCCACTATTTCATGGGTTGCCCTCTAATCTGCTGAGTTCCATTCAGTTACCAACTGAGCCTTATTGGGCTACCGGCCGACCTCCTTACTAACATAAAACGATGTGAGTCGAGATCATCTGTGTCGAATTAGCTCAGTTTCCCCATCACCTTCAGCTTATACCAGGAGGTGACAAAGACTTTGTAGCTTAGAGAATTTGGGCTTTTCTTTCTTTTTTTTTCTTTTGGTTGAGAATTTTCAGGCTTTGTTTCATTCTCCTCTTCTGTGTTATTGTTTCGCATTTGATGGTTAGTTTAATATGACTGATTGTTGATCCAAGGTACTGTAAATTTATGGGTCGATCATCCTGGTGAGTTTGATTTCATCATGCGTTAATAAGTCTGCTCCTAATTTGCCCCAATCTGAGAAGAAAAGGAAGCAGCAATTTCTCATCAAGTCTCCTATGTGACCGTGTCCCTCCTTCGCTCCAATTTTCTTTTGTATTTTCTCGTGAAAGTCTCTTTGTGAGAAAAAAATAAGGATAAAACTGTGTATACCTAACTATTTTTTAGATTGCATCAGGCGTGTGTGCAGTGGAATACTTTTTATATATTTCCTGTGAAAGCCCACTTATTATATATGTTCCAACCGTACCCATTATCCCTTTTACTTGCCAGCCATGGATAGCTGTGAATTGCAGCCAGCAAAAGGGACAAAACTATATGTTATGTTTCGAGTCCATCACATGTATAATAATTTTGTTGCTGTTCTTGTTGAGATTCGAGAAGCTGATAAGGTCAAGCAAAGCTCAAAAATGAAAAAAGCTTGCTATTGGGTAGCTAAGTGACGGTTTCAAAGTGAGGCAAGAAGGCATTAAAACTATTTAGGAGGAGGAGCAAAGAGGTATGGGCGTACAGTTTCTATGTCTTCCTCTGTATATCTTTCTTTTTTTAGGGCTTCAGATTTATACTTATATGGGGACACGGAAATATTTTGGGTATTGGTTTACACGTGCACTGCTCTGAACTAGCTCCTTTTCGAGTCAAACCATAACACTTCCATACAAACCCCATTGCATGCTCTCTCTCTCTCTCTCTCTCTCTCTCTCTCTCTCTCTCTCTCTCTCTCTCTCTCTCTCTCTCGTGCATTCAAAGGTTTTGTGATTGGGCAGTTTGTTCAAAGTCCAAACTGTCAAAGATGGAGCAAAATCATGCTCAGATACTCTGCACTGAAACGGTCCAGTGTTGTGTTTATGGTCTTTACTTTATTCTATAAAGGCTTAAATGGGCTTATCCATGCACCTATGGAGAGACACTCCTCTACATACTTTTGCTTCGACATTTTGCCTTGAACAACCACCTGTTATGCTCATTCCCTTCTCCTATAGTCTCCACTTTTGTTGGTCAAGTTGCTTTACAACTGCGCTTGGCTTCTTGGACCTCACGGAACCCTAACTGTTTTTCTTTCATGTTTCATTAGTCGAGTTCACTACTTGTCTTTGCAGGTCTGTATACCAACTCCTTGGTTATTGTATACCTTGAACAACTGTTTTTTAGGGGCGATAGTGAAATAGTAGTTGGCAAAATGTGGGTCTTCTTCTTGTTCTTCTTCTATCTCCTTTGATGCTTTTCAGCTTGGAAAGTTGAATGGGCATTTAGAACCTTTTAGACCAAATTTAACTTTCCCTCTATATACAATTTAATTGACTGGCATAACTATTTTTGGAACCGAAGCGGTTTTGGACCTCCATTATCCAACGTAGTCTCAGATTGAGGCTTATGCTTCTTCTTGTTTGAAGCTAGATCCTAAAAACAAGCATATAGTTCCAGCGTCTATATGATCTGTAGGTATGGGTATGTACACTTTAAAGGCAAAACTCTCACATTGATCAAAGATACAAGTCTACTCTCACATAAAATGTTTATAAATTTCATAGTCTGCTAACTTAAATTTTTAGATGAAAACATGAAGTTTCATAACAGGGTATCAGAATTTGAGTTTAGTTCATCTACTTCGTCAGCATTCGGTCTCTTTCATTCTAATTCAATTCAACCTTGTGGTAGCAAGGCCTAGTACACAATGAAACCCTTTCAATTTAAGTTCAATAGCATCACGTGCTAAATCGGATCTAACGCGTATTAGGAGGCTGTGTTAAAATAGCAAAACTTGTACGTTGATAAAAGACAAAAATTTACTTTGATTTATAATTTTGAGTACTTACTAGCATAAGCTCTTAGGCAGCCATGGAATTTTTTAATATAATATCAAAGTTTGTTTTATCTCTTTGATCTTCGTATTAACATGGTCCAGTAAGTGGTGTGACTTATTAAATTTAAGTTTAATTGTTTCAAGTACTAAATGGAATTGAACATACGTTAAAGAGCGAACTCCGACGTCTATGAACTTCACTGCCAGACCTACTCTGGTTTATAATCTCTATGAATTTTATCGTCGAACCTACTTTGAAACAAAATATCTATGAACTTTGACGTCCAATAGTTTAAGTTTCTAGGTGAAGGTGTTACTATGTACATTTATGAAGTCTGCAGCTCTAACCCCCTGCTACTATACATAGGTCATGTACATTTCAGTCCGTTCACGTTTGGGAACCAACAAAATATTTTTCATGATCTCACGAGTCTAACACATAATCTGCGCGCGCTCAAATCCATTTTTCATGGCAAAGGATCTTTCGTTTTCCCATGCCTGTAATATATATATATATAACTTTTTCTCCCATTAGATGGAGTCCGATTAGATTTATTTGATGATTCAAAAATCCTAAAGGGCAAGAAGATCTCCTTGAGAAGGGAGAAGGCACAGCATTGCTGTCTCTTTAAACACACCCTTATTGTGTAGGCGTAGAGAGACTTTCATTTTGTGCAACATTGAAGGTAATGAAGAAAAGATTTACACTTGTTTTTGATTCTAAGCAAACACCAAGGACTTAGCTATATCACAAGTTATTTACCAATCCTTCAAAACCCGATTCAAACTTCTTGGCGCTTTAGCGTGTGGTTTCCACACTCGTCTTTCCTTTAAAGTTGTAGAGAACAAGGTGATCCGCAACAGTGCCGGTTACTTAAAGCAAAAGTTACCTCATGTATTAAAAGTTTGCCGCCAAAAACTATATGATAAAGTAAAATATGAAACATGGATGATAAAATGTGTCACGAGTTATCAAAAAGTGCTTTTCACGTCTGATTATACATTTTATTTTACCTGTTGCATGTTCTACTCTACATTTTTTTTGTACATCATATGTTTCTTTTCAAAAAAAGAAAAAAAAACCTTAATTTTTTTTTTAAAAAAAAAAAAGATTTTTCTAGTATATGAGGTCCACTGCCACATCAGCCCCATCCCTCTCCTTAATTCTCTCGTCCTTCTATGTAATTAGACTCTTACTTAAAAGAACGCAGAAAAATAAAGATCTGATTCTTGAATAGTGTTCTTTCCAAGAAAACTGGGCATTATGCGAGTAAGAACACACAAAGCTTGCTTGAGGATACTTGTGGAGGCACCATTTCGTCTAGTCTTGTCTTCAGTGCATTTTATACATTTGGTTATATGAAAACAGTGATGAATCCAATTGAATGGACCAAAGAGGAAAGATATAGAGGCAATAAATCCTTCCACGCGCACATTTACACTTGCTCAGGGCGCCATGCCAGTTGGAAGTGGGAAAACATAAATGTGGTGGTCATCTGTCGGCCGATGTGTGCTTCTGCATACACGGACGGGCGCACCAAATGGCTATCCTAAGATTCATCTCCCGTTAATGTTTTAATGTACAAGACTCTTAAGCTGTATTCGCAACCAAATAATTGGATATAAGTTAAACCTATGCCATCACTCGTATTTTAAGAAGGGCTTCCGAGATAACTTCCCTTTTCGTTCTATTAAGCAGAAAAAAATACAAATTCCCCCTACCCCATTGCCTCCATATTTTCCCTCCGATACACGTAACAATCCCAACGAACGCAGGCAAAATCATTTTCGAGAAACAAACAATTCTATAGAGATTTTTTGACGGAATGTGATAGAGGCTGGTAATACATGACTACATGTCAATGCCTATTAAGTATTAATCAGGGTCCATTCCTTTTTACATTACGTAATGCTCGAATTAATACTAGTGTTCCCCTATTCATTTTGTACATAAACAAATTCCTATACTAACTGCAGCCACGCAGAGGAATTCCTACAAATTCCTATTAATAAGGTCATCCCAAGCTATTACATAACAGTAATCAAATCATCATTATCAGAGGCTTTTTACGTTGTCGACTACTTGCATGGAACTACAAACCCAAGCATACTTCAGTTTGTAACAAGGCTTTGTCAGAAACACCCCTCCTGATTGCTTATGTCAAGATGCAGGAACCCAGCACTTCATTAAGTTCAAACGACTTCAATTATCTCCACAAGGCAATCAACAATCTATCCGCAGCCTTCTCAACTCAGCTTGGAACGTAGGGCTAGATACAAGTGTTCGATGTGCAAGAATCTTTATATCTTCACGGGAACAATCTCGGGAGATGCGAACCAGTTCCCAGAGTGCACCTCCACTAATCATGTCTTTTGCATTTGCATCTGCAATGTGATAAAGCCTTTCAGATAATATTCATGCAGTGTTAGCCAGTGCAAGGTCAGTCAGAAAGACAAATAAGCAAACTTACCATGCTGTGCCAAGTGGCAGAGAGCAAGCTCTATGTGGCGCCTGATTGATGAGGCTTCATTGTTAGCATTCTGAACAATCCATGGAAGAACACCATCCTCAATCAGCAGAGACCTTCCATTTTTAGCTCCTGCATTATTGGAGAGAAAAGACAAACTTCATCCTTCGTCTACGTATCACATAACAAAAGGTACCAATGTAATTGAATTTCATTTGATTTTTATGGTCAGTAAAAGAAAAAAAAATCCACACATTGCTGTCCCATCTAGATCAAAAAAATTGGTACTTCTAATATGATTCCGATACTGCTATCAATTCCATGCAAGACAAAGCATCAATCTTCAAAATTTAGAACCGGTGGTCACAACCAACACAGTCAATTACCTTGAGTTGAAGATCTTGACTCACACTTCGCAAAATTTGCTATTCCACGTGCAACTTGTGCAAGAACATCAGGATGTTTGCATTTAACCATTCCTAGCAGAGCCTTAAGGCCACCTTCACCTCTTAGCTTCATCTGCAATCTATCTGCATAATGCAGCGCAGCCAAATGTCAACTATTAGAAGCTTTCATGCTCATTTAATATGGTCACAAATGCTAAACACCTAACAGTGTTTGCCAGAATAGCAACTCATCTTCGCTGTTGCAAACACTTGATACAGATTTGTGTATGATTTGGTACATAGCATGAGACTCAGTTCAGTTAACTTTTATTTCATTCTGTAGCAATTTGACCACATACACTGATGGCTACACGGTAACTTGTATGAATGCAGAAGCCTGCATATTTGGGACAATAAATGCCAATTAGATTTGGAAGCGTACCATTGCCACAAAGATTAGCAATAGCTCCGGCAACCATTCGTAAAGTTTGAGAATCCTTGGCATTGGCTGCTGTTGTTGAAAGCAAACAAATGCCACCTTGAGCCATTATGAGCTCTTGATTGGTTTCTGATTAGGCATATCGAAAAGCCAAACTTGGGAAGTGAGAATCAAAGACAAACAAGCATGAAACATGTAGCAATAATGTTAGCAAGGACATGACATTAAGTAAAATTAGTAAAATTAGCAAGTCCTGATGCAAAAGCTCACCATTCATTGCTAGATTAGCAATTGCACCAGCTGCAACTCTATGTATGGACTCATCCTCAGAACTTCTTAGCAGCAGCAGCAAAGAGGTAAGACCACCAGCTTCTACAATCTTCTCCTGATTAGCTTCTGCAAAGAAAGTGAGACTTGGTAGTTGAGCACTCAGAAGCATGGTAGCGTTAGGCAATCCATGACAAGTTTCTGATCCAATAGAAATAAATTTTAAAAAGCCAAAAAGAGATTGACACCTTCAGCAGCTAAATTTGCCACGACTTTCACGGCATGAATTCTGACATCAGCATCGTCTGCTTCAAGCAGTGACAAGATCTTTTGCAATCCCACTGAAAGGACATTGAACTATATTTTAGAAAACCAAAATGGAAGTGGAAATATTAGCTTGCCTTATGGAATCAGGCCAAGTAAGGGGACACACCAGGAGAAAAGAAACCAAGGACAAATCAGTAGCTATTACCTTGTTCAAAGAGTTTAGCTATGGAGGCTTTCTCCCCATTTATAGAATTGTTGAATTGTGGATGGCTAACTGGGGACATTATAGAATCTTGACCACTGAGAACTATCTCAGAACCACCTTTATCAAGTTTTCTTCTTGTCTATAAGATAAAAAAGTAAAGCATCAGATTTCAGATGTCATGTATAACACAGGCAAGTTTGCATGGACAAGCTTTGCACTTTGAAGTCAACAACTCAACTACATTTCTTAAGAGTTCCAATTGTGAGCTTAAAATAGCAACATCTGAAAATATCCTAACATATTAGAATTGTTAGCATCTGCTGTTTCTCACTATTTCATCATCGCACACTCAAAATAGTGTCAAATTACATACAATGATTTCCAAACTAATTGCAATACAAACAATGGAAATTCAAGGGAAAATTCACAATTAAAAACATGATATTTTTGTCAAATATTGTACCCCAAAAGCAAACTATAAAAATAGTTCCCAGTGACAAACAAAAACAGAGGTATAAAATTGCTTTCCCCTTGACAAATAATAATTCTTTGAAATTGCCAACCAAAATTCTTCTCAGTTAAACAAGAGGTAAAGAGTGGAGAGAGCCTTGGTGTAATGGTAAGATTACTTCATTACAACCTGGAGGTCATTGTTTGGAATCACAAAAACAAATCTCTGTAAAAAAGAAAAGAGTAAAGCTACATACATTGGATCATTCCCCAAATCTCATAGTGTGGGAGCCTCATGTACTAAGATCCTTTATACAAGAGGTAAAGAATAATATAAAAAGTTTCATCCAATATACATGCCTTTCCTCAAGGAAATTTGGATATCCTCAGAATGCTTTTGAGTCCCAAAAAGCAACAAACATATGCCCATTTCATCTAACTTTGGATCTTTATGGTGAACAAGCCTTAGACATGGCATTGGTAGATTCCTTTCTCACAAACTAAAAGGTTGATGTAAGCCTCAACACACTGATAATTATTATTGGAGCATACCTCATCAGCTTCACAATTTAACTGGAGTAGTTGACTTTGCAGTATTGCTATCTTCCCTTCAAGTTTTTTCTTCTGGCATATCTCATCTTCCAACATCTTGCGAAGCTTCATAATCTCCAAATTACTTGATGCCTACAATATAAATTTTATGTTGTTAGGTAAGACCAGCAAGAGCCAGAAAAACCGAGAGATCAAAGTGAGGTAAAAATTGCTACGAAAGGCACAAAACAGCTTGAAATTGCTAGGAAAGGCACAAAACACACCTCTGACTTCTTTGATTGAGCTAGCTGACTTTTGAGATTATCTACTTCTTCTTCCACACTCTTCCTCAGAAGAGTTTCTTTCTGTAGCACTTTCTTCATTTCAGCAACCTTCTCCAGAGAAGATACACTGGAAGCCTGTGTATTACATATAAAAATCTTAGAGACCATAACATGTCTATTTGACCTGTTAGGGTAGCCAATAATGATATTTAAAGATAGACAAAGACTTTATTGAAAATTTCAACAAATATACCAGAACCTTTGATAATATCATGATAATACTGACGGACACCATTTGAACTTGTATACTGCAACAAAGAGATTTGGAACTGTTTTAACTCTCATTAGAGACCTACCACTCCATTGAATGTCACAACAGAACTTTCATCCTTGAGTCCAGCTATGGTTCCGTTGCTAACATGCTTTTGCTGATTCATCACCCAGTTCTCTTCCAGCTTCTTTATTGACTCCATGTAATCTTTCTGGTATTTCAACCTTTCCTTCTACAAGGAGCAAATGTAAGGAGGTTAATGCATGCCCAATTAGCAGCCAAAAGAAATAAATCAAAGTCGGAGCACCATATCAGGCATGAAAAATTGACCAATGAAGTTCATCCTTGCAAAATGAAGTTCAGGAGGACTTAAACAGTCAACACACACAAATACATCCCAAGCAAGATTTATAGCCATTCTAATAGGGATGTAACAATAAGTTGAAATAGAACAAATTGGCAACACATGATTCTCCATATACAATTTAAACAGGCCAATATTTCATAAGATATTAAGACACCTGTCTTGGAGCAAGGTGTGGCATTAAACCATTATTTCTGTAACACAAGCAACAAACCATGATCAAACCTCTATATCTCCATCCAATTCCCTCCCCCCACCCCACCCCCAACAAAAAATAAATACAAAATAAAACAGACCTCAAGGAAAACACATAAGCCACAGTTTCCTCCATGAACATAATGAGACTTATTTACTGGGCTATGCTTACCTCCAATTCATCTGCATGCCTCTTTTCAGCCTCAGATATCTGATTTTGTGCTTCCATAGTTATTTTTTCAATTTCATCCTCAAATGCCTTTTGCTGCCTTTCATGTTCTGCAATTAGTTTGTCTAATTGTATGTCTAGCCTTCTAGACAAGCTTTTATAATCATATTCTTCCTTTAATTTCAACATATTCTCCACCTTCATTGCCTGTAAAAGGCCAAGAAAAAGAAAGGAAATGAGCCAAAGAAAAAAAAAAACTAAAAGAAAAACCAGAATTGTTGAGATGATAGAGAGGGAAATATCGCTATTGCAAGCACTGCAACCAAAGTGTTGGCATCTCTAGATTACCAATACCAAAGGAAAAAAATTCAGTGACTTTAGTATTCACCCTTTGTCCAAACAATATAGTACTTGCTGTCTCTCCTCTATGACGCGGTGATGGACCAATAGTTATAACCAATGAAGTTCTTGCCGTGCCTGTTGAAAGTTCATGCAGTCAATCAACAGCCTTTCTGTTTCAAATAAAGAAGTCCTTAACAAATAATTTTGCAACTAAAAATGTTGGTTCAACAGAAAGAAGTCAATACATAAAGAGGAGGTACTACAAGAAGTGAGTAGACTCAAGCTTTTAATAAGGAAGCGGGAAACATAGTCCATGGGAACTTTCCAATTAATTTTATGCATCCAATAAACTAGAATCACCAGGAGGTGTGGAAAAGGTTCCTTAAGAACATTCTAATAGATGGCACCTACCTACAAGAGCACATTTGCATTATAAAAGCATGCCTGAACTAGTTATACCTGTATTGCAAGTACTGTAAGTCCATTTCCTTCTCAAAATAGTAAAGCAAACACAAAAATGTTATAGATACAGTAACCTGCTTGATCCAATCGTTGGTTTCCCTTTCCCTTTAAATAACCATATATAAAAACTCATAGTTAAACATTCTAATGAATATTTAACCAAAGACCAGCTCCAAGAGATTTGTCCATAAAGGATTTGGTTGGGATCAGAACATAAAAGCAGAAGTAAATAAAATATGCATATAATTCACCTCCAAATGAATCTCGAAGCAATCTAGTAAGCTTTGAATCACGAACTGGGATATGAGCACTATTTTCAGCTAGTGCATTAATGCACTTCCCTAGAGCACTTAAGGAGAGATTGATAGATTTAGCTTCCTCTAGTGTGTGTCCCTCACTCCCTGTACAATAAAGTTAGAGTAAAAGACCTTTAAAATGTGAGTCACTCAGGTCAATATAGCTGCAGAATGAGTCAAATGGCATTCATTAACTTTTTGACTATCACAAATATTCTTTAAACTTAAACATACTTGCATAAGGAATGTTGCTCCAATTTCACAGAAGAAACCAAGCAAAATATACCACAGACAGGACCATGCCAGCATGTTTAGACAAACAATCAAAATTTAGGTTAGAGATGAGAAGCCAGAACACACACCAAATAACATGCAGATAACCATTGGACCACAATGAGAAGCAAACCAAATTTCATCATCATTCTAGCATGCAACATACCTGACTTATCAATGCGCTCTGAGCCAGCAAGATCTACCACAACTAGCTTGCTTCTCCGAACTAAAGGAGGCTTCAGACCTTTTATTGTATGGGAGTTGTTGCCACTTGAAAAAGCAGTATTGCTATCCTTGCCAGACCTCTTCACATGTACCTAAAGCATTCAGATTTTATTAGTGTTCCATTACAAATAACATTCATAGTATCAACCTAATTATGCTGGTGACAGTGCTCAGCAGTTTCAAAAACAGCTTAAGAAGAAAAAGGCATTTGAATTCACCATCAGAATAGCATGACTACGAGAAGATTCAGTATTTAATTTTGTATTTGCAGCAATCCTGTGTGCCTCTCCTAATTGTAATAGTTCTACAAAACTCTGCTGATCCCTTATCTCTACAAGACTGGCACCAGGCAGCGAAACATCTCCAGTTTTGGGGTCTTCCATGATAGACATGTTATCATTAGCTGGATCAAGAAGGTCCTGTATAGTCTCCATGTATAGCTGCACTAGAGAAAAATATTAGACAGACATGAGGGTTATGACAGTTTGAAAAAATTGTTAACCAAACCAGGCCACACTTCAACCCCTAAGCTGACATAGAATATAAGTCAATACATAATTAAAACAACAGAAACATAAACATTTTTAAATGCCAAAAACCTGCAGATAGGAGACCAAGACAGAATCAGTCCCTGCAGAAAAATCTGCTAATATGTCTTCCATGGCTCGGACCATTATTCCACGAGCAGCTGTATCTTCCTCTCCAAGTCGTCCAAGTGTATAGGTTTTCCCAGTACCTGTCTGTCCATATGCCATGATCGTCCCATTATATCCATCCAACACACTCTATGGGAGCAGGAAAAAAGCAAAACAGAGACATGTCATTCAGGGCTACCAAAAAGGTTAAAAATAATTGTTCCTGTCCATTTTTGCACTATAGGAGGCAAAGGATTAATGAACCTCACGGGAAAAGGCAATTAAACCATTTGTTAATGTTGGATTACATTTCAAAGGGAGGGATAGACAAATAAATGCATGGGAAAAGAGAAACCAAACTTGATAGAAGGAAACAAGACCCCTTTTAGTAAGAAGGTGCAAAGGAAATTCAGCAAATTCAGTAACTTATGCCATGCAGTATTAGTCGAATCAATAGTGTCAATCCATAAGAACAATATAGAAACCTAGGCACTGGACATTGACAGGGGATTGTCAGTACTTGTGCAATAGTTAGTCGTCTCACAGCAGCTAAACTTCACCTTCACCTACCTCATGAGTGCAGCATATTGCAAAACAAGTTTCAGCTCATAGTACAAAATCATTTGGTTCAACTATAAAAAGCATGACTATACTACTTGATTGAAGAGTTAACAATCTCAACTCAACCCATTTGAATCAAAATTACTTGACTATACGGTCACATTAAATTTATTTATGAATGGAAATATATTTATGAAAATGAACAAACCAAAAGAAATGTTCCAGATATCTGTAATTGGTCAAGACATCAAGAAGGGTCTTCATGTTTATTTGATTATTCTAGATATCTCTAGTAAAATCCGGCATCTCCCTTGCCTTGCTGTTACTAAGATGGGATGACATATGTTATATCACGGACAAGCTAGGGTAATGTCATCAAGATTTACTTAACTAACCATAACACAACAAAGGACACCAAGAAACCAAGATAATTGACTAATAGGACATTACCTAATGCCCTAGCAAACCCCACCACAAAAACATAAAGAAAGAAAAATATAAAACAATACAAGAACTACAACAGAATTTCAAGGTTTCATGAGGGTAATACCTCTACCACAGGCTTTGCCACAACCTCATAAACGCGTTTTTGCGATGCAAACTCAGTGAGTACTTCATCAAACTCATAGGTCTCATAGTCCCAATTATTCTTTCGTAGTTTCAACCTTTTAAGCTAAAACACGCGGAAATGAAGTAAGAAAGAGGAAACAGAGAGAAAAAGCCTGTCAGTATCAAACTAAATATTTTAAAATTCATTTCAAATTACCTCCGGCTGCAATTCCACGCAGCCGCCAAAATCTGCGTCAGCCACCATTTCCTCGGCATTGCGCGGCCGCAATCTCACCGCAACCCTAACTCTTCCCGGAACTACAAGCAAAATCGCATAAACAATTCATCAGTTTTAACAAGACCACGTGTTCACAAAATTTATACTGATCTACACACCTACAAGTTAAAATCGAAGCTTCTAGTAGCCGTTATTTCGTAATGCCTTAACAATCATTATGGAAAAATAATAATAATAAGAAAACGAAAAGAGTAGGAGAATTCAAGTAAATGAGAGAGAAGTAACCTCCGGCGTCGTCCTTCGCGGCGGCGGCGGCGGCGGCGAGGGAAGCGGGAGCGCTTTTGCGGATGCCGGAGCCAGACAGGGGCTTGGACTTGAGAGAAGCCTTATGGCCAGCGTTGACGGAGAGTTGCTTCTCGACTTTGCTGCCGTTACCAAGAGAACTCCGGCCGTGCACGTGGGCTCCACTTCTGTAACTACCAACACCGGCACTGGCCATAGCTCTTTAAATTAAAGAGAAAGCGAAAGAGAGAAGGAGCTCATAAGTTTTTGTCGTTAGATTTTCTGTTTGGTTACCGAGAAAATGTGGTTTAAATCCTTAAAAGTTGAAAGAGAAAGGAGCGATCTCGCGTGTGTTATAATTACTTAGACAGAGAACTGTGGAGTGGATGCTGAGGCCACACGCCGCGGTGTTTTTCTCGGTTTTCTTCCGACTTTCTGTTTGTTTTCCGAGAAAATGCGGTTCGATTCTTGAAGTTGAGCGGAGGGAGCGTGACATCCGGCGGGTTATAACTTACGAAGCCAGTGCCAAGAGAAGCGGCAATGGATCGGCGGATCGTGTGTTGCGTGACTCAGATAATACCGTTTCAGAAAGGAAAGTGCTGCTGTGGTGGGCCCGGAATTTAATTTTTGGTTAATTACATGAATACCCTTGCAAGCAATCGGGAGAAGCGCGCCCGTGTCAATTTGTCGGAGAGGGTGGAGAGGCAAATGACCGAGCTACCCCTTTCCGGTTCCCATTGTCGCGGCGGCATGATTCACGTTGCTCGTTGTGATTTGCTGGCTAGTAATGTGGTTGGTGATTAGGCAGCATTTAATTTATATTAGTTTAAGTTTGAGTTTTTGCAGTAACGTTTGTTTTTTATGGATTCAATAAAATTAGGTCTGCGAGGCACAAAAAATTTTAAATTTAGTAATAATGAAGTTGGGTGAGAATATATTTATTTAAATATAATAATATTTAAGTGATAAAATTTAGATTATAATAATTAATATATTTATGATTTATATTTTTTAGTAAACAAAAAAAAATATAATTAGAATTACCGTTTGCTCCACCGTGGTTCTTGCCTAAAAACAAAGCGTTTCAGTTCACACTTAGGAAGAGCAGCAAAGTCTTTTTTTTTTCTTTTTTGTAATTTTCAGTTTCGTTTTTTAATAAATTGTGTTACGTGTGTTTGCTGTGTGTTCTTTCAATTGCTGCCAATTAGTTCGTTTTAAAAAAGATATCCCAATAGATTTTCAAGATGTGGAAGAAAGGCTAAATATCCTTATTTTCCTGAGTTTGTAATATGGTTAGATCAAATATTGATGCATGGGCATGCACATTACATGGTTATAAAATAACACATTGATTAGAATAGTCAATGGATCATTAGAATAGCATTATGAGATTCATGTTGATTAAATGGAAAGATTCATAAATAATATGATCATTTTTTTATTCATTCATTTAATTTTGATTGGATTCAAACTTGAAACTCAAAATTGAAAAAGACTTTCTCAAAAGAAGGATAAAGAACGCAGAATTAATTTTTTTTAAAAAAAAAGAAAAAGAAAAAAGGAAGACGCCTATTGGCAAAGAATGAAAAGGGAATGCTATAATGGCTAGGAAGGGGAAGACTTTGAAATATAATGCTATTTCGGGACATTTAAAGGCTCTGAAACTTTAAATTCAAATGTGCCGAAGTTCAAAAAATTTTGAAACATGAATTATCACAATTGTTATCTCTTTTTTTCTTTTTCTTTTTTTTTTCAATTTCTCATTCAAATTCAACAGTGGGAACTTTTGTAGAAAAAAGAAAGATGAAGATGCCCACCAAAGAATCACCCTTTTTGGCAGTCTTTTGAAAAAGAGAGAAGCACTTACTAAGTCATAGTGCACCCATAAGAGTATATGTTACTAAGTAGAGCTATTTGTCTCTTGCACAAAGTGTTTATTAATTTACTGTAATTATAGAAAACTACTCTTATTCAAAAAAAATTCACAGATGATGATTTTTTTATTTTTCCCATCTCTATCCCATTAAGCCAAAACCAAAACTCCTAATTTTTTGTTGAATAATAGTTTGAGTAAATTTTGAATGAGACTTGCGAAACCTCGAGACGACTTTTTAAACTAATATACTGAGTCTGAAGAACGGTCTTATATATGTATATATTAAAAGTCCTAATACACATTACATATGTTAATGAAATTGGCGATGGCAGCTGCATTGCGAGTAGCATTCAACGGGCAGGATGGTAAGCATACATCAACTATTTTGTAGACGGGAAGAAAAGGGTTGTTATAAGGTGTAAAGTTCCATCATATTCTTTCGAACTCTCACCTGCCAAAGGCTAACGTAATTATTAAGAAAATAAGTTCGATTTAACACTTGAGCTGGTTTTACTTTAATATTACATTTCCAGTGGTTGCCAAGTCCATTTATTAGGACTGCCCTTTTAATGAATAGGTTTCCTTAATTCCAAGGAAAATGATCTAACATATTATCCTTTCCTGTTTTTTCCTTTGCATCTCTTTTCGCTGGCTCTAAAATCGTCTTCAGGATGGAAAAATCTTAAGTTTAGTCCCAAATGGAGCTAATTAACACAGAAAATTTTTTTTAAAAAAAAAGATAATCTTAAATCCTGAGACTTCCTCGGGGCCAAAGAGTTACAAGTTTAAATTCTGCCTCCACATATCTGGGGAAAAATATTATCCATGATGCTATATATTATGCATTTTTAAGTTCCATCTTTCTCTACATATGGGTGAAAATGTTACTGAACTCAAATACTGATAGCTAGGCATGAACCTGGTACAAGAAAAAGAGTTGATCATTCACCAAAATATGAAACAACTGAACTTACTGTATAAATCATGAATTTTCTTTTTCATTTGAATTTTGAAATTTTCACGGGAAGCACAGCTGGTATTCATGGGGCATGCCGCAGAACGCATAATTGTCATGCAACTAATTCATAGTTTGGGGACCGACATTGAATGAATATACCATCAAATGGTCCTAAAGAGATGACCATGGCCCATGGCCCCATGACTACGGATTTATGAGCAGTAGAATTCCCGGCAGAGCCCGAGAGATCATTTTGCCTAAAGTCAGTCAATACTTGGACTTTCCCAAGTTCTAACGCTGGTAGGAGCTTAGAAGAAACTAGGACATTGATAAAGATTTCGGTGTAGGTGAATGAATTATATGAAGGATCAAAATTGTACCTCAACTCGGGATTGTGAGAAGGGAAAAACAGGGTCTGCTCCACCATAGACAGCCTTATGGTTAGCTTTATTAATCCACCACCCCATGCCTTCTGGGTAGCTTTTTCATTCTTCCCCATTTCATTTGCCTTGATTAAGACCGGTCAGTCAAAAGTCCCCGAGTATGTGGTCCTAAATATGCCTTGAGAAGATCACTTTCTTTGAGCAGTTTAATCAGTAATCAACCATGACGCCACAATCACTCCATCTTTGAGAGGAGCCATGGGGCTTTAATCCCACAACCTCTGCCTAGGCGGGCCTTGACCTGCTGTTCTAGAGCAGTTGGTTTGAAAAGACTTCTTTTTGTATAAAATTTCGGGTAGCTTCGCCCGTGAGGTCAATGGCACACTATGCCAACTCACTATGCGCTCCAAAGTTTTCGGTCAGTGGAACTTGTGGAAAGCAAATGTGATCAATTGCCAGTGCGGGCTTGGGTAGCAGTTGTACAGGCACACTAGATGTTGCTGCAAAATTTCTTGCTCAAGCTCATACTGTCTATTAAAATATGGGCAGCCGAGACAACAAAATCTGAAGGACGATACGATATAAGCAACTTGTGCCTACCAGAAGCACTGGCCGCCGCTCCCTCAAAAGAGGAATCTGGTTGGCCATAATAATAGCTCAATTAGCTACTTTCGTCGCGATTGCCTATACTGGGGAGCACATGCTAAGGACACCAAGGTAAACTTAAGGCCGAAGTTATAAACAACCGTGCGGGTTTGCAAGCAGAATTGACGTCCCCCCAATTATTGTTCCTCCTTGCCTTGATATTTCAACTTCATCTTACAAAACACGTCTCATAAAGTTTGTCGCCTTGACGCATTTTTAAACCTTTTACAACACATCAAAGTCATGATAGCCGTACAAGTATACAATTTTGCGGTCGCCCGTTGAAAAAAAGGGCCCAGGTAAAGAGTTTCCAAATGAAAACAAGGAACTTTAGAATTTCACAAAGCCGCTGTCTATTGTTGCTTTAGCGTTCAACTTTAAAACCCTTCCCAAGTTGGACTTGCGTGACGGGCCAACCATCCGAACAGAAAAGTATATCACTCCTAGGATGGTGAGGAATTCCGAAGTTGGAAGCAGAACCTCAACATTTCAAAGAAATACTTTGATAATATTCAAGGTTGCCTTGCCTGCTTTCTTAAACATAGCCTACATCCTTAAACACTTGACCAAGGTGTGTTGGTTGAGAAGCCTCTACCCAAATTGTGATTGAATTGGAAACAACAAAATAAACTCAAGACGTTTCTTACAAGCTACATGCAAATGGTGACGTGGACTTTACCTAAGAATCGAACCACAGACATGCGTATACTCCACAGCGCCAGGTTTTCTACTTATCGAATTAATCCATGCAGGATATAAACAACTGAAATGTGCAGAAATTAATCCAGCCAAAACGGCCTCTTCATCACACGCTATCACTGGTCGAAAAACTACAACCAAGTAGAAGAAACATCCTACAGCGAGCAATGCTGGCAGATTCACGTACATTGAACTGAATCCTTAAATGTAACAGTAGCATTGGAAAGGAACTGAAGCCAAATTCAACAATAGATGACCTAGGAAAGCAGAAAAGAGTAACATGTAATGGCAGCCTTTAGATAAATTCAAAGATCTCCAATGAGCACCATGTTTAAAAGAAGAATGCAATACTCAAGTCCTGCAAATGATTATATGTACTACATGATGTTCTGAGGTGGTCGCACATGCTAAACCAGAGGCAACAAAAGATAGTGACCAGGATTTCCAACAAAAAGCACAGGCAACAACTAATACAAATTAAAGGAGACGCCACACCACATGCAATGTTAGCAGATGCACATCCATTACACTGAATCCTTAAATGAAACAATAGCATTGAACAGGAATACATTCGAAAACAGATAACCTAGGTACGCAGAAAAGCGCAACATATAATGGCATTTTTTAGATGAATACAAGGAACACCAATAAGCACAACATTTAAAAGCCAAATGCAACAATCAGGTCCTGCAAATGACTGTATGTACCACACAATGCTCGATGGCAGTCCAACATGCAAAACCAGAGGCAAAAAAGGGATAATCACCAGGATTTCCAACAAAATGCAGGCACCAACAAGGAAGCAACAACTAATACCAGTTGTTTTTCCCGGCTAAACCATAAAGTAAAGAGCAACAAACACAAGTACGGCACTGAATAGAATTCCTATAGTAACAGCAGCAACGACAGCAACGAACAAACTCATGGAATACACACTTTAAAAATAATTATACTACAAATTAGCAAATGGATGTGGAGGAGTGCATAACATATCTAAGAAAATTTGAAAAGGAAAGGATTGATAGACAATTCAGTAATGAATACATTATAGATAGCAAATAGATAGACGAACAAGCAGATACACATAGATGTGGTAAAGATTCTTATCAGCATCACAAGAGGAAGCCAAAAGAATTTAAAGCAAACTGCAAGCCAACAATCCAGTGATCTACTTTATTATGGAATTGGCCTTCCCCAACCCCAGATTCATCCAGCCTGTGCTCTCCTTCAAATTCCCTCACCATGCCAACCCCAACAGACAGACTAATCAGACCCACAGCATAAAAGCAAACGTCTTGATCCACTAACTCTATCCCGTAATAAGAAAAGCAACCCAAGACAGGAAGGGACCCTAACGTTGAATTCCAATTTACCAATCCAGGGAGGATCAGATCCTGTCCACTTTATCAGCCTTCACCACGGGATTTGCTTTGGCAATGGCATTTCGTCCAGCACCCTTGAAATCAAACGTGCAGCTATGGTCTTCCGGGTACCTATGAGCCCCACAGAACGTGCTCCCACACTTGCAGTTGAATCCCGTCAGGCCAACCTTCTTGTTGCAGGTAAAACACCTATTGGCCACTCTGGGGAGCGCCACCGCCACAGGCGCCGATGATACCGAGGCTGCTGTTGCTGCTGATGACGAGGAGGAAGAATCACAAGACACAGCTACCGCCGACTGTGCGGAATCAGGACAAAGGGAATCAGAATTCCCATCCTGCGGATTGGATTTCACGCTAAGAGTCTTCTCCATGGCGGCTTTGGCAGAGGCAGCCTGCTCTTCCTTGACCCGCAGGTCGCGATAACACTTGGAACAAAGGTTCATGTTCGCCGCCGTGCCGAAAAATCCACACCCATTAGCGCAGAGCTTTGGCTCGGACGGAGGAACGCTCGTGCCGTCGTTCTTCTCAGAACCCATCTTCTTCTATCTCTCTTCCTTCCCTTCCCAAAACAAACAACGAAAATCCACCGTCAGGAGTTTTGAAACTTCTGGTTGTTTTCTGTTGAAATCTCCGATAACAAGGTCACAAAATAGTATCGCACCATGCGCGTAATTTGCTGTATAAGAATCAAAACATATGACCCAACAACATACATACAGATCACTATGTTCTTTGGTTCGGTTAGAAAAAACCCTCTGCTGACACGTTTTTTCACTGAATTGACGGATTTATCCCTCTCCACTTTTCCCCAGCCTCAAGAAACGGGGCATACATGGAGACATAATCACACCACACGTGGATTTTTAACTAAAATGCCCATGACATCCTCCGACACCTAATTACGAGGAGGAAAAGGGCATTTTTGACATTAAACAACATCGAGACAAAGATAAAAATTCCGTCTCCTTCTTGAAGAATCCAAACTAAACTATTTGCTTCCCAGCTAATGGAATCCAAAATCCATTCACAACCACTACCTACTTCTGCTTCTTTAACTTCTATAAAACGGCTAAAATATCTGGAGCGTCCAAATCCATGATTATAGATCCGACGGCTTGAGATGAATCAAAGCTTAACAAATTTCACCTTGAGAAAAAAAAAAAGAGAGACAAAGCGAAATTTACACCGGAAGAAGCAATTGGTTCTGTATACGTTTCATCGATGAATCGATAATATTGATACAATTTTTAAATAATTATACGATAATTTTTTATTTTACTACTTTAATAAAACACTGTATATTAATTTCTAACAACGAAAATAAAGAGAAATTTCTTGTCGTAACCCAAAAAAAAAAAAAATTAAATCTGCTATTACAGAACATTATAAATAAAAAAAGAAGGAAAAGGAAAAGAAAGACAGCATACCTCGTTTAAGTCTGAAAGCTCTCGCCGTGTTCGAGTCTCTTCTGTTTGGGGTTTTGATTTAGGCGAGTCAGAGAGAGAGAGAGAGCGCCGAAAGACCAGAAGGTTACAGAGGACGAGTTTTAAGGTTGTCTTCGAGGGGACATGAACTGACGGGGCACGGCTCTCTTTTATACTTGATTTTCTTTCTTTTTTTTCTTTTTTAGGTCGGCGATGGCAGCGCCCACTGCTTTAATGTGCCGACTCTAAATCTTAGCTGTCAACTACTATCCCAATCTTCATCCTGGCGTCATTCTAATGCAATCTAACGGCTCTTTTTTTTTTTTTCTTTTCTAAATAAATTGTCTTAGCAGAAAAAATTTGTGTCTTTCTCAAATATTCAAAAACTTTTTACTATGAATAAATACAAGAGTAGCATTACAATATTATGTTCTGCTAAATAAATTTTTAAATTTTTGTTCGCTTACGTAGTAAAAAGCATGATTAAAATTTCAACATCTAAATTAAAAAAAAAAAAGGTATCTTTGAACTTTCTATTTAAAAAACTTCATTTATAATATTTATAAAAAAATATATTAATTACTAAAAATATCTAGATCAATAAATTTGATTTTTTTTATTTGAACTAATTAAGCGCTTAGTTGATCTTCTATATTTAAAATTTTTTATTTTTTATTTTAATTAAGCGTATAATTTAAATAAAAATATAAATTAATTAATACATTCACTAAAGATTAAATGACTTAATTCAATAAAAAATTATTCAAATTCATTCATTTATATTTATAAATAACACTCAAATTTTGTTTTGAAATTTATTTGCTGTAAAATTTTAACAAGAGCATATTTAGTTTTCAGATAATTTATTAAAAAAATTCATATATATAATAATTTAAAAAATTGATTTATTGTATTATAAAATTAATTTTACTCTCTCCATATTTTTCTCCCTTAAAAAAAATTTTCAAATATAATCTCACGAATTGTCGCGTGCACTTCACGGCGACTTCATGGCGCCGTTGCATAAAAAGAGTCAGTAGGCGGGCAGTGGGTTGGATCCGGAGACGACGGGGTGGGCGTGGCGATGCTGAGCGGCGGTTCGCCAAAGGTTTTGTTCTTACTTTCCTTCTTTCTTTCTTTCGTTTTTTTTCCTGGTCCATTGGGAAAAATCATTTTATTTCTCTAATGCATGAATTTCCTTTTCTTTGATTTTATATTTTCGTATCATGAGTTAATGCAGACTAAATCCGGATAGTGTAAAGGGTGTCGTCAACGATAGTTTTTGAACTTTGCTTTGTACTTCAATTTTTATTTTCATTTTATGAATAATTAGTCCTGCTAATTTGATTATTTTATAGTAATTTTTCACCCTGACAAATTTAAAGGTCGATTATAACACGAGGAGGAATTAAGTTTATTAACCCTAAGTCAACCATCATAGATATAATGGGACCATTTTTTTTTAATTTTAAAAAATAATTATATAACTCACATATATATATATATATATATATGTGTGTGTGTGTGTACGGATGTATGTTTGAATTATTATTATTTTTTAAAATAATGTTAAATATTATAAAAATTTTTTGATTTATTATAAAAATATTATTTTTATTGAGATAGATAACTTTTTATTAATAAAATAATCAGATAAAATACTAAAAAAGTTATTTATTTTAACAAAAATAATATTTCGTGATATGTTAAGAATTTTTTTCTTTTTGGGTGGTATTTAGCATCACCCTTTTTCTTAACACAAGAATAAAACCAAAATTCTACAACATGATCGATAGGGAATGGGCTTTATGGGCTACCAAACCTAACCAAGAGTCTCATCTCTCTCAGACCCAGTTTGTCGTCGTCCCTGAAATATGCTCCTTAAGTTCAAGGCAAACCCGAAAGTTCAGAGGGTCCTCGCGACTCTTAACGCATCATCATGGCTGCCCGCTCCTCTCAAAAGGGACATTCACAGGGCCATAAATAATTCGAGGCTCATCACTCACTAGCTAATGAACCATTAACCTAATTCATACGCTCTCTTCTCTCTCAACCCCTCAGTCATGATTTCATCTTACGAGTGACGGGTCCAACATTGACCTAATCAACAGCTTACTTGACCCCTCATCAATCATTGGAAAGGACATGGAATCGTTGCTTTGGATGTGATGTGGAGGTTTTCGTGGTGCAACCTTTGAGGAGTTGTACGGGCATTGTAACCCGCGTCGTGATGTAGGTCACACTCAATGAGATTGTTGATGGGGATTCCATTTCTGGTCCCTCGAGGTCACATTTGAGTCCTAGATATTCGCGTTCGAACATAATCATGATGAGTTCAATCGACAGTGGAGTTTCCCCAGCCCTCCCTCTCTTCCCCTACTTATTCTGAAAATAAACATCAATCTCTTATTATTTAAAAAAAAAAAAATAACTCTTCTTTGTTTTTTTTTTCTTTTACACATTCTTGATGGAGAGTATTATCTCTCTTTCCTGAACAATATTTTTAAATTTTTTTATTTATTTAAAATTTTATTGAACAACATTTCAAATTGTTTGAATACAACTTCAAGCTTTTTTTTTTCTTAGGTTATACTTGTTTTTTTAAAAATATTTTTTCAAAAAATATTTTTTTCGTCTTTCATTATTTATTTTATAAAAAATATAGAGTCAATAAAAAAATATTTTTTAAAAATCAATAATAAAAAATAGTCTGTCTTTTCTTTATTTTTTTTTAATTTTAAAGTTATTATAAAAAATAAAAAATAGGGAAAAAATAAGAAAAAAAAAACTTATTTAAAAAATATTTTTCATCAAATTTTAGTATATTAATTAAATATTAAAAAATATTTTTTAAACAACAAAACGAAAATTTAATTTAGTAATATTGGTCAAAAGCGAGTTTAAGGAGACAATTTTGTGTTCTTGGGTGGCCCAAATTGTTAAGAAGATGTTATACGTACCAAAGTAGGCTGGGTAGGCCTCACAGAAGGCCTGGCCAGCCTGATATTTGGGCCACCTTGGCTTAGAGAGTTGGATATTTTTTCCATATTTAAATACACTATATGTATGGAGAGAAAAAAAATTGTATTCTTATAATATTTTCAAAATATTAATAAATCTAATTCAATGCTAATTATTTTATTTTTTATAATTATCTTTACAATGTAAGTACTTGGATTGAGTACTTAGTGATAAAATTTTTTGAATTTTTTCATTTCTTTCAAATAATAAAGAAATTCTTAGCTCAAACGGATTGGAATTCTAATGAGGATTATTCGTCTGTTGTACATGGCTTCACACTAACTTCCCTTCATTAGCTAAGCTGTTGTTTCCTCCATTAGTTAAGCTATCGTCATTTAAAACTTCAAAGGCACACATCAGGTGATTTTCACGCTTCAAAAAATATCTCCCAGAGAAAGAGCATATTCCCCATGCTTTTGCTTAAAATATTCTGCATTTTACACCTAACCATTCATGATATGTTAATATCTATTATATTTATTACAAATTTAAGACAAAATCTTAAATCCGAACCTCATTACTTTATACCTTATTTATATTTAAAATTTCTCTCTACTTTAATTAAACCAAAAAATAGGTATCATATATGATTAAAAAAAAAGTACCTAATTACATTTTACACATACATAAATATACATGGGAAAGATTACAAACAAAAAAAAACATATACTAAAAATAATTGCTGAATAGTATTATTATAAATAATATTTATAAAAGAGAGCGAACTTATGTATTATTTTCCTAAGATCACATTGAAAAGGGTATCTTACCCTCGTCCTCCAAAACCACAACTCATTTATTTGGAGATTTGACTATGATTTAACAATTTTTCTGCAATTAGCCATTGGACTTAATATTATTATAAACGTTGATTACATGTTTGTGACATTTATCATAAATAATAATTATACATCAAATGACTATAAACATATAATTAACGATATAACAGGAAGGAGATGAAAGTTTTGTGAGGGAAAAATAATTTTTCAGTGACTACTTAACAATTATTTATATTGAATAACCCTTTGTTTTTTTTTTTTTTATAATCTTCTTATATAAATAAGCAGAAAATGTAGTGCTCTCGTGGGTGCCAGTATTTTTTATATTTAACACGTGTCCGACTCCGATTGCTCTGTTCCCGTCTAATATCACCCCTAACGACCCGTCAAAGACTTAATAATCCTGTTAAACCAACCGAAAGTGACTGTTACTGATACCAACTATTCAGAAACCTAAAAGTAAAGTGAGCTAGAACCCAGAGGAAACGGCACCGTTGCAATGGCAGAATCGTAAATCTTTGGCAACCGAGAAGCTTTTATTAAAGTGACATTTAACAACAACGACAAATCGAAGCGTTTCTCTACAGAGAAATCGATCGCTTCCAAAAGTTCCCTCCATTGATTTTGCCTCATTACTCCATCTACCAGTCTTCTCTCCTCGAAGCCGCATCTGGGTTCTTTCTTTCTGTCGAGTTTTCTCGGGAAACTAACATAAAGTTGGGAACTTTTTGAATAAAGGTGGGTTGGTTGCATCAATGACTTATTATGAAGACGAGAGAGCGGTGGTGCCAGAGTTGAGGCTGAGTTTAGAGGGGAATAGTGAAGGAGAGAATGATGGAAAAGGGGACTATTTGATGTTGGGAAATTGTGAAAGTGAGGAGGGGTTTAATGGGGTTCAGGTTAGGGAAGAGTCTAGTATGTTTCTTTGGAGGTGGAGAGGGTGTGTGGTTTGGTATTGGATCAAATTGGCTTTGTTATTCACTTTTTTGGGGCTCTTGGCCACTGTTTTCCTCAAATGGGTTGCCCCTTATTTCATGGACAAGGTTGGTTTTGATCATCAATTTGATTACTTTTGCTTTTACAATAGTGTTTGCATGTGATTGAAATTCATTGGCTTTGATGTTGATCATGGTATTTTGTCGGATTATCATGTGCTTGGATTTCCTGTTGGAGAGTCTAGTATTATTTGTTGGAGATGGAGAGGGTATGTAGTGTGGTATTGGATCAAATTGGCTTTGTTGTTCAATTGTTTGGGGCTCTTGGTTGCCGTTTTCCTCAAATGGGTTGCCTTTATTTCATGGACAAGGTTGGCTTTGATCATCAATTTGATTACTTTTGCTTTTACAATAGTGTTTGCATGTGATTGAAACTCATTGCTTTGACGTTGATCATGGGTTTTTGTTGGATTATCATTTGCTTGGATTTTTGCTATCTAAGTTTTTGTTGAATAGGTTGGAATTTTTCTTGGATGGGACCACATTTGTTTATGAGTTTTGATGGTTTTGCCGTTCCATTAATTATCAAACATGCCCGGGCAATTTATGGCCTTTTTCATGAATTGGCTGGTTTTGCTTAATATTTTGGTCCCTTCCTTGGCTTTGTCTTGGAAAGTTGTTTTTTTAATGATAAGAAAAATATTCTGTTGTGTTGCCATTTGATCAGAGTTTTGGGCTTTTGCCTCCATAAACTCATTTACAAGGCTATATTGGGAATGGAATGGGGTGTTAACCTTTGCAATTTTAGTTCATTGCACCTTGAAGTGGGAAGCTCCCCCTTCATTCATGAGGACAATAAAACACACTATTGTGCATGAAATTTCATTTAGCTAGGAACTTTGTTCCCTGCATGACTTTAGTATTGGGTTTCATTCTGATTGCTGATGTTTATTTTGCCGTTTTGTTGTAATAGTTGTTATTTGGACTTATATAGTTGCAAGACTGCACCTCCTTTAGTTGGTAACGGGTGTTTCTTGAACTGAAGATATTATCTACCTCAATGCATACAGACACGTGGATTTCTTAGTCATGAATCTGCACAAAATGTTGAGATGGTACTTTTTTATATGTATATGCATATGTGTTTATAATGATGGCAAAAGTGTGAACGATCTTCACAAAAGTATACAGATTAGTACAACTACATCTATATGTCTTTTAACGTGCAGTGTGTGTTGAGTTAGAGGATGCAGCAATAAAGAGCTAGGTCCAGTATGTGGCTATCATAATAGACGGTGGACTTGTATTGCTAGATGTGTGTTGAATGTGCCAGATTTCTTGCTCATTACATTTGTCAAGAAATTGATTTTCACTTGCCCTTAACATTGTTGAGCCTTGAACTTTCTACTTGACATTTTTGTAATTGATGTTAAAAAAAGATAAAGATGTAATAGCTAGTATGTAAAGGAATTGAGAGTGATCAATAATTTTTTTGGCTGACAAGAATTTAAGTAAACAATATAGATTTAATGAGCATAGTAAATATTGCAATTAGAGGTAATTGAGGAGAAGAATATGGAAGCTGTGGTGTGGAGAGGGATGAAATGAGATTGGGTATTTATGGGCTTAAGCTAAAGGGGAAAAAAATGATTGTTTGGAATGGTAAAAATACCATTCCAAACAGTCAAATGACCCTTGGAACCAACAGCAACTTTTTCTTAGAAAAAACAAAATCCCAGTTTGCAATCGGATTGGACCACAGTTCCTGCACTAATTTTTGAAGGGGGAATCTTAGCCAAACCAGCCCCTCACGCTTCTGCTTCTGATTCCAGTTTTTGAAGGGGGAAACTTCCCCAGACTGGCCCCCTGTCAGTTCTGGTTATGTTCTGGAGCTGTGGAACTGTTGACCAGTTCCTGTTTCAATTTTGAACTAATTTGGTTCTGGTTCTAAATCTAACCACAGTGAGGCCTACACACAGACATGCTTATGCTAATTTGCTCCCATCTTGGATAACAACATTTCAGGAAATTATCCCTATCATAAACTGGGAGACGGCAACATTTAGCACTCCGGTGCTGGGAACACTACTATTCACTTCTGTGGCATTGTTTCCCGCCCTGCTTTTGCCATCTACACCTTCTATGTGGGTCATTGGAATGACATTTGGCTATGGATATGGCTTCCTAATGATCATATTTGCTGCAGCTATAGGTATATCACTGCCATATTTTGTTGGCTCTCTGTTCCTTCTCAAAATTCAGGTAGGAATCTTGGATGATATTTTTACAAATAATTTATTTGACCTTGTTTTCTCTCATTCAACCTGCATATTGTAATTTATACCACTTAATGCAGGGTTGGTTGGAAAGATATCCTAAGCAAGCTGCTGTTCTGACAGCAGCAGGTGAAGGAAACTGGTTTCATCAGTGTCAATCTGTCATATTGATCAGGATTTCTCCTTTCCCTTACATTTTGTACAATTATTGTGCTGTCGCAACAAATGTTAAATATGGTCCTTACATCTTGGGATCATTGGTTGGATTGGTGCCTGATATTTTTCTTGCAATATACACGTAAGATCTCTTTCTCTCCCTCTTTCTTTATCAAAAGTCCTTTTCCCCCTTAAATGCATATGCGTGTTCATGTGAATAACATGGACTATCAAGGTGAAAAGAGAATTGTGGGGTGGGGGAGGAGAGTTGGCAGGCGAGCGTACGTGGGAGGCACATAATTGGTGCTTTATCTTGCCTCATCCTTTACTTAGGTGAAATATATACTTGGCATGAAGGCATGCCTGGAAGTAATGCCAATTTATTGCGACCATTGAAAGGAATTTAAACTTATTTCAATTTTCACCACTGTTTTTAAAATTCCTTCTGGAACCTTGAAGATGTTACTAGTGAAGAGATATGCACATATGCAGTATTTGATTTGTTCATGATCTCTTGGATTTCTTCCGTTTGTTGCAGTGGTATCCTCATACAGGCCTTGGCAGATGCTTCAAAAGAGCAGCGCTCTCTTTCTGCATCACAAGTTATTTTCAACATTATTGGTTTCTGCGCAAGTGTCGTGACAACAATCATATTCACAGTGTATGCTAAAAGAAAGCTCAAGGCAACAGAAAACAAACCACTATTGGCGTAGCTCATTCCGCTAGTTCAGGTCAAGGAAGCTTGTCTACCACAACAGTATAGTCATACATGCATAAATTGAGCACAATGCATTCGGATGAGGTAGTATTTTGTTCAAAAACTTCATCCATTGAATGTATTGGGGCTGTGCTGTCAGCGTGGAATGCCTTCATTTTCTCTTTCTTTTACTTTTTTTTTTTTTCGATATTGTGTCTCTCAGTCCTTGTTTGTATATGCTTATGCCTTAAATTGACATCTCAGAGGGCTGAAATTGAACATGAAGTTAAATTTGAATTATTTGTACAGTAGATAACCCTTTCTCAACCGCTGCGAACCAGCAACCTTCATCCTCCTCCTCGCAAAGTGGAGCCTCGTGCATTATTTGCAGATGATAGGAAGGACTGCGGAACATTCATTTTTAAGCAGAGAAACAGGTAGTTGACTCGTTTCTGTAGGTTAAAGTGTCAATTTAATGCGCAGTGTGGATGGAACATGAACTTTCACATGCAGTTTCTACGTTTTCCTGAAAATTTCTACCTTGTAAACGCGTGAATGCCTTATGTCTCTGATAGAACGTCTCTGATTAATCAAATTATCCTGTGTCCACTGAAATCAATCTTTTTCCATCAAGTCAATGTGGGATGTTGGCGGACAAACACGACCAAGTCAAATCTTTGTATTTAGCTCGAGATGAACTGTCATTGCGGGGTTAAGAATCCTACAGCTAACGTAAATGAATCATGACAAATGTATCCTTGATTCCAAAGAAAGTGAAAATCAGGCTTGTAGATGCGCCTAAGCCACGCATGGCCAGAGGCTCGTGCGAGTAAAGCTTCAAGGAGAACATAAACAGTTTGCATCATCATTTTTAAACGAACAACAGACAAGGGGGTTTAGTTGAAACACAATTTTATGGCCATATAGGCAATAACCACGAGAGGAGATGCATTAAACTTTCTTCCAAAAAGAAGAAGCAAGACCCACATAAACTATGGTTACCAACCGCCAACCTGTGTGTTCAAATGAATACATTGGAGTCAAAGCCTCTTCTAGGTGTGTCTGTGTGCGTGTGTGCAAATGGGGACACCCCAAGATCCTAAATAGCAAAACCACCACAGTACGGAGCTATATGGGCAAAGAGATTCCCCGAATTTCATACAACTACCCAGCTCTGGCATATTTTGGCCCCCAAAAAACAAAAAACAAAGAAAGAAAGAAAGTTAATATGATAAAATAAAAATATTATGAAAGGACATCAAAAATAAATACGGTAATAGACATGAGTCCACAATTATTCATATTTGATTATATACAATAATTAATAATTACAATTAAATAAAGCCAACATGTGCTCAATCCGTATTTACTCAGTGAAATTTTAAATAAAATTGAATTTGTCTTGTCATAAAGGAATATGTCTTGCTTTTGCGGGACCACGCGCCAACGGATTCGAGTGTAGCGCACGCGCAGAGATACCGTACTAAACGAGCCTCCCCATAGAATTAAAAGCACGTCGCAGCACAAATAGAGAGGCTGCCAACTGGGGACCACTGAGAAATTGCCAACTGTGCGGCTACCGTGAAAGGTGATTCCACAGGCCGGGCCCAGTCACGACCGCAAAGGAGCAGGAGATGGTTCTTAGATGATTGACCACGAGAGGGAACCAACAATCAACGGTCATCATTATTAGTTTGGGTCCATAAATTCTACCATATAAGGATGCACGGTAAATTACAAAAAGATCCCTTAGATTTGTTCCCGATGTATAACTTGACGGCAATATATATTATTTTCCAAAGACTAAAATGAAATCCATGAACATTTAGAATTTTTTTTTCCTTTTTTTTTAACATAAAGTAAAGAGAAATATATACTCGATACTCATTTTGATAAGACATCTGAAAGAATACAAAATTAATACTAAAATGGATTAATTTGAAGTGATACGAAGTAATATCATTTTTTTTTTTAAATCCTTTTTAACAAGGTCAATTCTCATTCATTAAAACATCTTGAAGCAACACGCTACTATAATATCTAAAATTAAGTTTGTGTTAAAATTATGTCATTTTTTTTTTTACTGCATCTACACACTTTTGATGGCAAAGAAAAAGATTTTTCGAAGTAAAAAGTAATGAATAATTTACCCAACAAACTCCCTAAAATTTAATGATTGTCCTTAACTATAATGAGAGGTAAAATTTTAACTTTTTTTTTTATTTAATTTTTGTCATTTATGCTAAGACCTATTAGCATTCCCATGTGCACTTTTCTTGGCCTGTTCAATCCCCACTTGACTAAAGAGTTTGTCGGTTTAGGAAAACACAATGAAAAAGACAGGTTCGCTGTCTTCTTCCATGCATCGTTGTGTCAATAAATCCAGCAGGTATCCATTGAAATTGATATAGCCAGTGAACGTTTACCACTTTTAGCTCACGTTAGTTTACCATCTTGCCATTTGGGTTTTTCTTAAGAACTATCATATGAGAAATGGAAAGTGATAAGATTGTTATTTCTCTAGTTAAATTTGGTGAAGATTTTTCTGATAAAAAAAAAATAATAATTCTAGAAGTTCACATCCATCATTGACTTCGAAATGATTTAGTAATTAGCTGGATTTAGGTGGATTTTGCTTAAATTATTTATGTTTATTAATTCATTTATCCAAGTAATACCTTCAATTCAGGCAGCGATCACAACCTAGAATTAATTACTAGTTATCCAAGTATATGCCATCGTTATTATACATGAAGCTAAACCTCCAATAACTACACTAAAAGATCTACAAAGGTTCAGTTTCCCTTAAATAAAAAAATAATAAAAAAAACTTCTAAATCTATTTAATTTTAATGTGAAATAATGTTAAATATCGTGAAAATAATTTTTCTGACTTGTCACGAAAATATTATTTTCGTTGAGGTGAATAACTTTACACCAAATACAATTATCAATTAAGACACCAACAAAAATATATATAATGTTGTAATGCTTATCATTATTCTTTAATGTGATGATTTACTTTTAATGGTATTAAAAGCTTATCTACAAAACTAAAAATCTCAAATATGAATTTGGGAAAGAGTCAACCATAATCCTAAATTCAGCCAGATAAATTGCAGTGCATATTGTGGAGTGGAGCTCTTCACACCATCCATCCCATCTCTCAACCGTTTATGTCCTCTCTGTTTTCCTTTGGATTATTTAGAATTTAACAGGTTACAATTAGCATCATTTCTAAATGGATCTCATCACATGAGGCCTCAGGCATCAAATGGCATGACACATGAGGTGAGTGTGCTAGCACCCAGAGAGTTAGAAATTTGTGTAGTTTAAAGGAGAAGTATCAGTTACTTTTTGGGTGTAATAAATGAACGATAATTATTTAATTTGGAATTGATTATTTGTTTATTTATTTATAGAGAGACCGAAAAAATTAAAAAAAAAAAAAGAAAAGAAAAGAACCCACCAAAACTCGAACGTAGAATTGAGTGGTTCTGGCATTTGTGCACGGAATTCGACATTTTTTTTACAACAAAAGAAGAATAAATAAAATAATAAAGAAACCAAGGAATGTCATCGTCAAAGTCCAAATCAAAAGGGCTCCCAAAGAAAATTCAATGCCCTCAAAAGGCAGCTAAGAAAAAAATGAGAACTCGGCAAACAGCGCAAGGAACAGACAAATCTAGCCCGCGAATTTATAGACTATTTTTCCTTCTTCTTCTTCTTCTTCTTCTTCTTCTACTTTCAACTTTACTTTCATTCACATTCATTCTCCTTCTTTTTGTTTCTCTTCTCAAAGTTCCTTATTTTTAAATATTTTTTGAGTCCCTTGTAATAATGAGAACTAGGTGGCGACCCAATGGACATTATAGGGTTGGTGGGAGTGAGAGGGAGAGGGAATAAATGCATTGGTACATCCAGAAAGGGTCATGCTTGGTCAGTGAGCAAAGACAGCTTGGTGGGGTTTTCCCATTCCATAAAAGACATCAAATTTTAGATATAATTGTGTATGAAGAGAGAGAGAGGGAGATGGGCATGCACGTGGTTCAGCTTCAGCTGGTTGCAACCATAGATGTGTAGAAAGAGAAGTGAGACTTTTCCTAAAGGGTTATTAAATTTGCTCACCTGCTTCCTTTCCAGCCAAGTCACAGTGTGCCAGGTAGGTCACCCTTCTTCCACACCATTTTCATCCGCCTCCTCCCGTGCTTCACTGCCTTCCTCTCAATTTCATTTCTTTAGTAACCCCCACAAAAGTTAAGACCTTGCGGACACTCGTTTCTACGCCATGGACAAAAGGGTTCTGTTATATTTCTATGTTGTTCTCTGTGCAAAATGTGTGCACAATTTTCGGAAGCTTCTTTAATTTCAGTGATGCCAGGAGCTGAAAATGCTGCTAACTTGGTCATTATTGTGTTCCTGTGATTTCTCTTCATACAAGTTCGAACCTTTCACTTCAAGAGAAGCAGAAAAGATGCTCAGATCCTTTCTCAGTTAGTTCCAGAATCGATAATGCCAAAGGGGTGGATCAATTTATCACCATTTATGCAGTGAGCATGAGAAGACTTTACCAATTTTGTGTCTCGCATGCCGTTTTGCTCTTAATTTCTTGTTTTATTGGTCTCACTGCTACGGTTTCTCGTGCTTCTGAGAAGGAGATCTTGCTGCAGTTCAAGGCAAGCATTAGTGAGGATCCACACAAGAGTTTGGCTTCATGGGTCCCAAGTGGCAATTTTTGTGAGTACAACGGTGTATTTTGCAACTCTCTTGGATCTGTGGAGAGGATTGTTTTGTGGAATACAAGCCTATCTGGGGTTCTGTCACCGGCATTATCAGGTTTGAGATCTTTAAGAATCTTAGCATTGTTTGGAAATCGATTTTCGGGTAATATCCCACAAGAATATGCAGAGTTAATCACATTGTGGAAGATAAATTTGAGTTCTAATGCCTTATCTGGTTCGATCCCAGATTTCATCGGTGATTTTCAGAGTATTAGGTTCCTTGATTTGTCAAGGAATGGCTATAGTGGTGAGATACCCTCGGCTTTGTTCAAGTTTTGTTACAAGACCAAGTTTGTTTCTCTTTCTCATAACAGCCTTTCTGGTTCTATTCCTGGTTCAATTGTAAATTGTACCAACCTTGAAGGATTTGATTTCTCATTTAATAATCTCAGTGGCGAGTTGCCTTCTCAAATTTGTGATATTCCTGCATTACAATTTGTGTCCTTGAGGAGCAATGTGTTAACTGGGAGTGTGCGAGATAAAATTTCAAAATGCCAGAGATTGAGTATTTTGGATCTTGGCAGTAATGTTTTTACTGGGTTGCCTCCATTTGGTGCACTTGGACTGCAAAATATGAGTTATTTCAATGTATCGCATAATGGGTTAGAAGGAGAGATTCCCAACTTTGGGATCTGCAGTGAGAGAATGGAAATCTTTGATGCTTCAGGTAATGATTTGGATGGGGAGATCCCTTTGAGCATTGCAAACTGCCAAAACCTTAAAGTTCTAAACTTGGGGTTTAACAGGTTAAATGGGAGTATCCCAGTTGGGATTGTGGAATTGAAGAGGCTTTGGGTTCTTAATTTGGGCAACAATTTACTAGATGGGAAGATCCCCACAGGGATTGGCAGCATTAGGCTGCTACTGGTGTTGGATTTGCATAATCTCAAGCTTGTGGGTGAAATTCCTGAGGACATAAGCAATTGCATGTTTCTCCGAGAACTGTAAGTCCCACCAACATCTTAGAGTTTTGCATATTATCTATCTTTTTAGTGCACACTTGAAGAATTTTATGATTTGTTGATGCAGGGATGTTTCTGGTAATTATTTAGAAGGTGAGATTCCTGATACGCTTTACAATATCACTGCCTTGGAAGTGCTTGATCTCCACAGCAACCGGCTCAATGGAAGCATACCAGAGACCCTGGGAAACCTGTCAAAACTCCATATTCTTGACTTATCACAAAATTTACTGTCTGGTACAATCCCATATTCCCTTGGAAATTTGACAAACTTAAAGTCCTTAAATCTCTCCTCCAACAAACTTTCGGGTGCCATTCCTTCTGTAACAGTAATCCAGGGTTTTGGCCCCTCTTCATTTCTCAACAATTCTGGGCTCTGTGGCTCTCCTCTGGAAATTTCTTGCTCAAAAGGTGGTAATGCCACCACTCCTGCTTTGAAAAAGAACAAGGTACTTGGTACTCCTGTCATTGTGGCAATTGTTGCTGCTGCACTGATCCTTGCTGGTGTTTGTGTGGTATCAATCATGAATATCAGGGCCCAGAGCAGGACTAGAGGGGAACAGCAAATGGTTGTTGAGAGCACACCATTAGCTTCAACAGAATCAGGTGTTATAATTGGGAAGCTAGTTCTGTTCAGCAAGAGTTTGCCCTCAAAATATGAAGATTGGGAGGCTGGCACCAAAGCTTTGCTTGACAAGGAAAACTTGATTGGTGGTGGATCAATTGGAATAGTCTATAGAACTGATTTTGAAGGTGGGATCTCTATTGCAGTGAAGAAGCTTGAGACTCTAGGTAGGATCAGAAGTCAAGATGAATTTGAGCAGGAGATTGGAAGATTAGTTAACCTCCGACATCCCAATTTGGTTGCACTTCAAGGTTTCTATTGGTCCTCTACAATGCAACTAATCTTATCGGAGTTTGTTCAAAATGGTAATCTTTATGATAATCTGCATGGACTTAATTTTCCAGGCACCAGTACCGGTGTTGGGAACCCTGAATTGGACTGGTCGAGGAGGTTTCAGATTGCTCTTGGAACAGCAGGAGCACTTTCTTACCTTCACCACGACTGCAGGCCTCCAGTTCTTCATCTAAACATCAAATCCACTAACATACTCCTAAATGAAAATTATGAAGCCAAGTTGTCTGACTATGGGTTAGGAAAGTTCCTCCCCATTTTGGACAATTATGGATTAACCAGATTCCATAATGCGGTAGGGTATGTTGCGCCGGAGTTGGCTCAAAGTCTGAGATTGAGTGAGAAATGTGATGTGTATAGCTTTGGAGTGATTCTTTTGGAGCTGGTTACGGGAAGAAAACCAGTGGAGAGTCCAACTGCAAATAAGGTGGTGGTTTTGTGTGAATATGTTCGGGAATTGTTGGAGACCGGCTCTGCTTCAGATTGTTTTGATAGAAATTTGCGAGAATTTTCCGAAAACGAGCTGATTCAAGTTATGAAATTGGGGTTGATTTGTACATCCGAGGTTCCTTCAAGAAGACCAAGTATGGCTGAGGTTTTTCAAGTGCTTGAGTCCATAAGATCTGGAGGGGAATAATCACATTCATCATAGTGCAAAATTTTCTTGGACCACCTCAGATTTTAGTTAACCACGTACCATGCAATCAAAGATATGATATTCTAGCTGAAGGAAGGTGTGAATTAGTTGCGCAGAAACAAAAGTAGAAAAATCATTTTTTTTTTCATTCATTTTGAGCTAAATTGTTCCTCAAATTCTGCAAATTTTTGCAATAAAATGATTCTTTCATTGCATCTGTTATCAGAATCGATTACCATGCCTTGTTTTTTATTTTTTCTTCATCACACATGATCCCATCAGACAGCTTCATACTCCCATGAATGAAAGGGTGAAGTAATTACTGGCCAACCTATGCAAACGGAAAAAGATCTCGTGCTTTTAGCACAAAGTGGTTGGATTACCCTCATTGAAACCTCTTGGTTCCCAGTCTGGGTCTTGATGACTCTGTTCTCGATTATTGGCCCTTTTGACTTCCATGTAACAGAAAAAAAAAAAAAACGTAAAAGAGCCTTGAAGAACACACTACCACCGTCTCCACCCCAGTTCCTGAATCCTCAGAATAAATGCAGCAAAATGGCACTGATATGAGTTGTCTCATGTTCCGATAAATTGTATTGCTCAACCTGTACTTTTGCTGCAGTTGGGAAGACCACCTCTTCGGGACGTAATAACAGGCATGCGGGAACCGTTGCTGCCGTGTTTGGGCTGGCAAACGGCAGAGGTAACATAGATGATGAACTATGTGTACACTTCAAATTCAAATACAGGTTTTTTGGTTGTGTAAATACTCCAAGATTATTGTATGAAAAAATCTATGTGATCTACTGTGTAGAAAAAATCAGACACTTCAACTGCGTGATTTACAGGTTTCAGCAATTTTCTGAATTCTGCCCATAACTACAGGAATATCTTTTTCACTCATGGTGGTAAAACAGAAACGGAACCATCCAGGTTCAATGCAATGACAACTAGAACCAGGGGTCACGTTGAGCTTAGCTATGTTCAAAAATTTGTCCCAAAGCTCCAGCTCCCCTTTCTCACTGTAAGAGCTGATTAATCCACTCATGTCAGCCCAACAATAGAAACCCCCATTGCCCTTACTGCACTCAATGCCCAACTGCTTCAACCCGTCTACAATAGCAGCATACATTCTTTGAAGCCTCTCCCTGTTAGTATTAATTAACTTCTGCACAAATTTGGTATCTGAAAGCATAGAAATAAGTAGCCGCTCTGTTGGAGTTGAAATGGATGAGAACCTTGTCAACTTCTTAGCAGCAGTGAGAACATTCTTGTTGAAGGAGTAGAAAACACTGATCCTAAAACCTGGAAGAGAGAGATCTTCAGACAGACCATAAACTATATGCACCCTGTCCCGGTCTTGAACTTCTAACTTGATGAGTTCTGCCATGCTCACAAACTCTTGACTTTCATGAGTGGACCCCACAAACATTTCATTAGACACCATATGAATGTTCTTCTGCCTAGCAAAATCTAGAATGTTGTGAAGTGTTTCCCGATTGAGCAAATTCCCAACAGGATTTGATGGGTTTGAAATTATAATGCCACGAACTTTGAGACTGCGCTTCTTTGCCTGATTGAATGCTTGATCAAGTGCATTTATACTTAAAGTGAAGTTGTCGGTGCTACGGCAAGGAACAGGAATTAACTCCATTCCTGTTCTCCATTTTAAATCCTTGTCAAATCTGCATATTGTGCTTGGGTTAGTTCTCTCATAGTAAGAGGTATGTACATGAAAAAATTTATGAAATTGGGAAATGATATTACCCTGGGTAATATGGTGTTGGAACAAGAAATGCATTCCCAGCATCTGCTAGACAAAAGCTAAGCATCTCAATAGCAGAGGAGGTACCAGCTACCAATAACATATGGGAAGGATCAAAGGAAACCACTTTATTCAGGATGTGAGACATGAATCCTGCCACAGCCTGCAGGATAAGAGGAATTAGAAAAGAGAAACATCAACATCATTTGAAATGAATGCTGTTCACATGCAAGAAAGCAACTTCAGAGAAATGTATAAGCTAGCACTACATTTCAAGATGCTATATCCACAAAGGCAAGTGCCTAAAAGTAAGGAATCAGTGAAGGTTTAACCTGATCAGCAACAACGGGTCAGGAACCTAAAGAACTGCTTAGACATAAATGTTGCACACACATTCTAGTGCCCCCATAACCTAAAGATTTGAACAAGATGTTTCTCACAGCTTCCTGGTAAGCCTATGCATATATAGCAATTGATGCAGAGACTTGAGAAACATCCAAATTAAACAGACCATTAGTCATCCTCTTTAGTCAGTTTCTTGCAACACATATACCAAAAATGATCTAGAGCATCATACACAAAACTTGAGGCAAATGGTTTTTGTGGAATCACATAAGGAAATGAATCCATTGTGTACAGTCTAGTTAAATCAGAGAAGAATTTTCTTGGTTGAGAATTGGTGACATTAAAGCTAATTTGTACATTAAAAGAAACCTGCAACAAGGAGAAAGCAGGAAGCCTACTGGTGATGTACTAAATGAAGCAAAATTTTCTTCCTATGCCAGAGTAAGATTTCTTCCAAAGAGAGGCTAATTCTCCACAAGAAGTTACAAGATATGAAAGCTTACTGGAAGAATTCCAACATTTTGCTAGACAACATAGTTGTAACTTTCCAAACTCATGGTCTCTTCTATGGCTATTGTAGTTGACCATTGGCATCAAACAAGGCAACTTATTTTGGATGTCACTTGCACAAGTGCAAGTTAATCTGCAGGCAACCAATTAATTCTAAGAACATTCCCTTCTTAGGATCCCCATTGGTGCAGGATTCAACTTTTTGCGCATTTTAAGGTAAGCAAAGCAGATAAGAAACTTCATGCATGGGGGTCCCATCAACCACTTGCCACCAATTAGTTAAATATGCTCTACCCACCATCTTAATCACAAATTTCATTCATTTTTGTTGTGATTCTTCTAAAAATTGGTATGTGGGCCATCGCAAGTAGCAGGATATGGTGGAATACTTTGTTGGTTTGAAAGAGAAGTTATTATCTTGCATTAGCTCAATTCACCAGCAGAAGAAACAAAAGCAGATAGCCACCATGCAAGTGCCAACTAAAACAGACCAAAGCAATTTTCTTGTCAATATTTGAACTTGTACTCCAACCAAGGTGAATTTGAACTAGAAATTTTCAGCACAAGAGAAAGAAAAATGAAAACAAATTACCACTTTGAGCTCCCCTAGTCCATCACCACCAGGCTTGTAAGAAGCAAAACCACTAATACTCAACTCATCTCCTCCACCACCCAGTATTGCTTCCCTTCCATTCTCAACCAGCCATTCCTTGACCAAATCCAACGTTAACTGCAGGAACAAAAAAAAAAAAAAAAATCATTCAAAAACACGAAAATGAAACATTTAACGAGCACCCAAAAAAAAAAAAAAGCAGGCGAAAAATTGCCAAGAAATGAGTAAAGTTCTCACTTTGTTCTCCGGAAGACTAAGCTGGATAATTCCATTAGGATTACTCAACGCGTCGTACGGGTCCTCCGAGGCCTTCCTCAGCCCGACATCATAAGGCGTGTCACCGCTTCTTACAATGGCATTAGCCCGACCCGACAAACAAGCGGGTCGTCTGGGACTTCTCGGAGATAGGATATTCCGAGAGGAAGACCGAGGCAACCCGGTAAGCTCTGTCTCCGACTCGGACCGCGCCGGGTTCCGGGAATTCGGGTCGTCCGGATGATTTTTCCGGTTTCGTCTCAGGTAAAGCTGGAGAAAGTAGAAAAGCGCACAGGGTATCGCTGAGCCCAAGAAAAGCCCGCCTCTGCCTTGAACGACGCCTTGTAACGGCACGATTATTCTCATGGCGGTCCCACCTTCGCCACCACCGCTGCTAGTGTGGGTCCGTTTTGAGTGGTCGTCGTCGGGTTCGAGTGTCCGGCTCCGAAACAACCTTGTTCGGGTCATTCCGGCAGCAGCGGAGACATGTAACGTCCGGACACGGGGCTCAATGGGTTAGCCCATAAATAGCTTTTGAGCGGCAGCGGTGTTCAATGGGTGCGCGTTGTTTTGTTTTGGTGGCAAATGGAAATGCTTGCGTGCGGTGCAGTGTACGCTTTTAGCTTTGGGAAGATTTGTTCTTTTTTTTTTTTTCTCGATTTTTCGAGAAATATTTTATTCTTCGTTTTTCGAGTAGGTGTGGTGATTTTACCCAAATAGCCTTGTTGTGGTAAACTTTGGATTGTAAATTAGGCAAATTTTGTGACAAGTTGTTGTAATAATGAGAAAATTAAGGTTGCCTTGGGAACATGTTTTTGTTGTTTTACACGTCCATTTATAGATGATGTTTCGAATATCATGACTATAGTAATTGGATTGACAGACAGCCATTAATCCCGTTTAAGTCCCTGGGAATCTCCATCCGCTCAAGCCAGGTGGGGGAGGGGTGGGGGGCACAGAATCCTCTCAATTTTTGTTGCTTCTGTCGTCCACCGCAAATGTAAAAACCCAATTCCAGCCCATGTTTAAGGCCTCACGATGATGCTGAGGTGCAAACTCTCCTCCCATAAATGGACGTGTGTCCTCTTTCCATGGCCTTTTTGGATAGGACCCACTAACAATAAGATCCCCCCACATAATATAAGTATAACATTTTTGAAAATCAATTGTAATCGTGTAACATTCTGGTGCCTATTATCAACAAAGGAATATGATCTGTTTCTTTCTGTGTTTAAATTGAACGAATATTTCATTGTTTGTTTGCTGATGAAAGGTCACTTTAGAGGACACGAGAATGTTTCAGGTGGGGCTCGGCGCTTTAGGGATGGATCATGGATGCATGCAGCCAGAGCACAGCCCGTTAGTCACCAATTGTTCCCATAGTATTTGGCGTGTTTTTTTGGGTGGAGATTGATGGTTACAGTATTGGCTTTAAGCTATAGGAAAAAACCATTTGCAGTTAACAATTGTTGTCTGGTTCCACTTCGGTCATCGTTGTGTGAGTATTCTGCTTAGGTACGTATTACACCTGTGGATGAAATTCATGAGGTGGACGATTCATCAAAAGCCTTAACAAGCAATAGACTGAAGTACGGCAAAATTTTAAAAATAACTGAAAAAAACACAAGGAGGGAAATACAATAAAATTGGTACGGGCAATAAAAGGTCCTGGACACACCTCAGTGCATTTTTAAATTTCTTTTGAGGGGAATTAGTCTCAGTTGATGTAAAAACTAATGCATACAAATTTAAAAAAAAAACAAAACAAAACAAAAAACAGAAAAATGGTGTGTCATTTTTGGAGTAGGAATGTGTAAAATATTGTTTGATGGATATGTCTGCATCAAGCGTCAATTTACTATGCAAATGAAAGCTACACATGCTCGTTCCTTTTTGTTTTGTTTTTTTTTTTTTTTTGTTTACTCTCTTTTTAATTAATTGAGCCTACCATCAACTGTGATGAATAGCATACTTGTTAGATGTTTACTCTACTCTATGCTACCTGTCTCCAACAGTCAATTTTCATCTTGGATCATGCTTATAATAATGCAAGAAATGAGACTGAAACGGGACGCAATTGATATACTTGGTGGAATCGGCATCTCTCTCTCTCTCTCTCTCTCTCTCTCTCTCTCTGTTCTTTTTTTTATTTGTCTATGAATTTTAATTGCTGTTATCAAGAGTCTGATAACTTTACTGTTAAATCATCACTATTTACTTTGTTGATCAAAGTTTGAATCCTTGCGAGAAAACAATTCTTTGTAAATTCCCTCGTCTTGCCATGGAAATAAATGTCTTTGAACACAAAAAAATAAGAAAAAAAGATTGCATCTAATATTTACAGAAGCTTAATTGCCCATAACATTTGTTGACTGTAATGCCTTGGATCAAAGTGTTCCAAGACTCGAGGGAAGAATATATAGTTACTTTTTTTTTTTTCTTTTGTCTAGCATCTTAAAATATGAAAGTATGAGTGATTTTACATATATTTGCTAAAAAAGATTGTGTCTTTATAATATAAAGTGACTTGACCCTACACTAAATTTATTGAAATAGCACATTCCATGAGTCTAATCGGAGCTAACTACTTCCATAACTATACACGCTCAGAATGTATATTTAGCTATAGAAGATTCTATGGGAGAAAGAAGAAAGAATCCCTACGTGGGTCTTGTGATTACATTGAAGGAGCATAGCTATCATCCAGTACAAAGGAATAAATAAGCAACATTTATGTTCCGCTGCTACGTTACTTTTAAAGCACTGAAATCTTCATCTACCGAGTAGCTTTCTCATTCAACTCAGCCAGGCAACTACCGAAGTACTGAAATGGCATGGCTTCTTTTGCCATACAAGGACCATTGTGACTCAAAGATTTCAAATTTCTTCAAGAGAAGGCACACATGGGTCCATTAGGCAATCTTTGCCAACATTTTTTTTTTTTTGTTTTCCTTTTTCTCTCCATTAAATGCCCCAATAAAGCATGCCTATAGATTTCACAGACTGCACAGAAATGAGACAAGTGAGAACTTCAAATTCTCATGGACTTCTCCGTTGCGATTTGCTGCAAAAAAATAAATAAAAAAAAAAAGTCAGTTCTCATTGGTTTTGGAACTCTTTAACTCCTTCGTGTCCTTTTGTTCGCAGGCATGTGCACAAGTTATACTTTTCTTTTTCTTTTTCTTTTTCTTTTTTTTTTTGGTTGGTCCAAAGGAAAAAGGTTTAGTGCCAAAAAGGAACTGTGTGCAAGTTAAAACAAAGACTCTGCAGATGTTTGTCACTTTGTGCAAACAACTTTAGCACTTGCATGCCTTTGATGGATTAATCTTAATCATCATCGATTATTTTTAGGTAATTAGTTAATAACATTTAGTCAAGCGGCTCCGCTTCTATTTTGTTATATGTTTTTCCCCCTCATTTATGTGAAAAATAAGGTTTTTTTTTTTTTTTGGTTTTTCTGGGATTATATATCATTCCAGTAATGTCTTGATATACACAATGTAGTCCTTTTCTTGATCTATATTAATCCGAATAATAATAATAATAATAATAATTTTTTTTACTTAACAAGAATTATAATCGAGTGCAATTTGTTCTGTTCTCATAGTTTGTGTAAAATAATCCAAAAGCAATTAACATTGGTTCAGTTTTCTAATTCAACCAACGAACGGCATGTCATCCATATTGTAAAATACATAATTCATAAGAAATTACTTCATTTTGACTTGATTTCAAGGTTTAGACCTTGAATAAAATTGTTTAATTATTTTTTATTTCAATCACGCCAAAATTTAGCTGTATTTATAGGCTACAAAATACCCGTAAAACAATTACTATATATATATATATAAAGTACTGAAAGTATTGTTAATCAAGTTATTGTCCGAAATTTTGCTTTTTTTTTTTTTGCTTCATGAAAGAAAAAAGAAAAAGAAAAAGAAAAAAAAAACACCCTTGAGGTCACTCAGGCTTTTCCACACTTAACGGTGATTTAGCCATAAATTCATATAATTTTTTCGAAAATTAGGAGATTTTGCTGTTGAAATTTGAACCTAAATTAATAAAGAGAGACAAATATTAAATTACCACCGATTCCTCCTATTCTGTATCGTTTTTGGGATGTGTAGTTTCGGGAACGTCGCATCAAAATCAAAAGAATTGCAGTCGTCGGTAGCGCAATTCCACATTTACCCTTCTATCCTCCTCTCCCTCTCATTTTTAAATTTACAAAGGCAGAGGGCCCAGGGCCCGCGGGCGGCCTACGTAACGAGACAAACGAATAAAACCGTTAGTGGCAGTCTTGCGATTCCTGGGCATTCACAAGGGCAAATCCATCACGCGCCGAAATTTCAGGCTCCAGACAGTCTCTCGCCGTCCGATGCACTCTCAATCCCCAACGCAAGTCCTTTGCCTCTCCGTCCGAAGAAAGGAATCGAAACCCAAAATTTTCACTCGAATTGACCATATTACCCTCCTCCCGCTCCGTTCGAATTTCGGTAAAATTTTAAGCGCATCGATACGTTTATTAAAAGAATTTAATGTCCACATAAAAACTCGTTCAATAATTTATAAATTTAATTTTAAAACTTCGTTTAATAAATAAATTGATACGATTATTAAAGAAAGGAAAAATCGTCTATAAAATTTAAATTATAAATGGTTTTACAAATAAAATAGCAAAAAAAAAATAAAGAAAAAAATTATTTTTTTGAATTACGAATAATTAAATCAACAAATAAAAAATAAATAAATAATATTTGTTTGGATGCAGCGGTAAAATAGTAAGGAGTACCCCGAGCTCAGCGCTCAAAGAAATCATCGCCGCGTCTGTTCCGCCACCGCTATAAGTCGGCTGAGATGGGAGGCAGAGAGAGTGGAGCTCGGCGGAGTCAGAAGTTTTAGAGAGAGAGAGAGAGAGAGAGAGTGAGAGAGTGTGTGTGTGTTCCGAAGTGCTATAACTTGGGAAATGGAAGAGGACATGACGGTGGAGGTGGTGTACGTGGCTCGGGAAATTGATCTCCTTTACGAGTTCGACGCCGCGATGTTCTTCGACTTCACCCGCGAGGAGTCGCCGGAGGAGGCGCACGCGGCGGAGCTGTGGTTTGCCTCCGCCCATAGCTATTCTCCGTCTCGTCAGTCTCTCTCTCAACTTTAGAAATCCCTAAGATTTTTTACCTTCGCCTTCTTTATATATATATATATACTTCAGCTTTGAATGAGCGAAAAAGCTTTAGCTCTCTTGTGTTTCCGTTTAGCTTTTGCGGCGAAGTTAGTGTTGAGCGAGGAAAGCTTCTTGAACAACGGTGCTATATATGCTGATGAGAATGAAAATGCTGCGGCGGCGGTGGCAGCGGTTTCGATGACTGGAGACTCCAGTGATACTGAGAGTACAGAAAATTCTGAAATAGAAATGGATGTTGGAGGTAAATAATCGTTTTTCTTTTTTTTGGGGGGGGGTTTAAAATTAATAATGGAAAGATTTAATTGAAGCTAATTCGAATAGTCAAAAAAAAAGGAACTAGTTGATAGCAACATCATCTTCCTCTAGACCCATATAGGAAAAATATTCCGTGCCGATCATGTAATGAGTTAACGAATTGTTTCAGAATGTGAAGAATTGTATAGAGGCATTTCCACCAACTCGCAGAGTGGCAATCAGGAAGAAGTTCGAGACCAGCCACGAGATTGCGCAACAGGTGATTACTTTGTTAGCAATGATAGTTGTAAGAATATTTTTTTTTTTTTGAGATGATAAGTACTGGTACTCTCAGATTTCGGGAACTCACCGTCTTAGGCATCATTATTTTCTTGATCTACGCATAATACTGACATAAGCTTAAATCAGTTATATTTAAGACAGTGAGAGCGCTTTCCTGCCATAATGTTGTGGTATTTCTTGTTTTATGGTTCCATTGTTTTTAATACTGTCACTGTATGTGCGGCAGGATGGATTGCCACAAGCATTGAGAAATCAAATTCCAAGGTGAAATCTGGTGTCAAGCCATATCTTCCTAGGAGTTCAACCTTGATGAAACCTACTGCAAGTGTTCTTGCCAAACAGAATAGGCCACTTAAAGCAGGCGGTTCTGGGTAACTGTTGAGACAACTGTGTCTTTTCTGGTCTGGATTGGAGTCATGACATTCTTTGTTTATGTGGACATGTGAAATCTTGCTCTATGTTTCTATTCAAAGAGTAGCTTATGTTGTGGGATTCCTTTATGTTGTGGGATTCCTTGTGTGCTTTAATAACTGACGTAGCTCCTTAACTTATATTCAGCGTTTTTTCTTGCAAAGTTGGTGTGTGCCCCTTATTTTGCTAATTCAGGCTATTTCCTCTAGTTAGTGTGCTGAGTATATCCTAAACCATCTCTTGCTACAAGGATTAATATCCTTCTATGCATAATCTCTTAAGCCAAAAGTGGTGTCTGGCAACATTTGTTGGCTTATATTTAGTGCCCTTTTGGTTTAAATAAAGTTTGATTATTATGTTCCTTATTGTTAGATTTCAGGTGCTATGGCCTCAAAAGGAGAGAAGCTTATGCAATTCTTCTGTGCTGCTTGAAATTCATGCTGTTAAGAGACAGAAGCTGGAGGATGGTCATTTGCGTAAAGTACATACATTTTGTAAATCTCTTTTGTGAATTACTTTAATGCTTATGGTTTTATGAGTGTTATCTGGCCTATCAATCCTGGATTTTCTTAAGAAGCAACTTTTGGTTGACATGGGAACTATGTTTGTAATGACATTTTTTTTTTTACCCTGCGTGCTACATGTTAGAAGTGCTCTTAAGATTGTTATACCTTGCCACAATTTATTTGGTTTGTAAAGTGAAAGCAGTGGCCTAATGTAGGTTGCCTGTGGATTGGTGACTTAACTGACCTGTTGTTCAGGAAATGATAATGAATATGGCTCTTATGACCATTTCCCAAAATGACCTCAAAACTGTGGGCAGGGGTTTCATGTCACCGTTTGCTCTTTTAGTAACTTACTGGGTTCGTATACTTGTTTTGTTTGATAGGTTGGTTATGAAAAGCTGCAAACTGATTTCATACACAAGGCATCTAAGAAGGTATATGGCTGATGCATTAATCTTTCTGCAAATTGTTTATGGCTTCTCCTGCATATTAAAAAAATTAGCCCCCATTCCCTTTCCTTAAGACCTTATGGATCAGGGCTTTAGAATACCTGAGCCAATAACTATCATCAATCAAGTAATGCTACAGCATTTCTTAGATCCAGATATTGCAACTCAACTTTTCTTCCCTTTATTTTTTTTGGTAAATAATACTGCCTCACTGTTAAGGAAAAAGGAAAATGCCAAACATGAATACCCCCTGAAGCCACGGGCAGAACACCTGGCAGAGAAACCCAATCCTCAGTGAAATAAATACCACAGTCAAGACCCTTTTTTTGTTAGCCTATGGGTTACGCTAAGAAAAAAGTTTGGCCATAAACAACATAAAGTTGAAGTTCAACCTTTGTTTTTTCAGTTCTGATTATGTGCAATCCCAAACTATGCTTTTCCTCCTTTTTTGGGGTGAGGGGTTGTTTCCAAAAGATGAGCATGGTTTCTTTTTTGTCATTATTTTATTTGCAAGATTTTTTGTCTTCTTTTCTTTGGAGGAGGTGGCTTAATTCATTAGAATCTCTTCTTTTTTTTCCTGAATTATTCCTATATGGTATAGCAGGTTGGAAATGCTGACAAAAACTCTGCTTATGCAAAATTGAGGCTTACTATTCCAAAAGAGCCTGGCTTTGAAACTGCTCAAAGGGCGCAAAGGACGAGGTTTGTTGTTTATCTCATTACCCGTACTGAGCTAAGTTATCAAGCAATGCCTTCTTTGAAAGATAGGAAGTGTGAAGACATGTTTGTAATCCAGGTCTAAAAGTAATGCAGAACAAGAACAAGTGACAGCAGCTGCACAAAATTTCAAAGCACGCCCATTGAACAGAAAAGTTGGTATTTGCAATTGATGTTAGGAGTCTTTTATAAGAATTGGCTCCATTTTGTGTGCTAAAGTGTAGGTTTTAAATTGCAGATTCTGAAGGGTCCTACATGGCCTCTCCCAAAGAAGAGCACTCCAAAGTTGCCAGAGTTTCAGGCAAGTTCTAGATTGTGCAGAAAGCATTCTTCTTGCAATCTTGTTGCATCTGCTTTTGAGTGTTTTGTTCATTGTATCATAGCGGTTAATGGTTATTAGAAACACCTTAAACAGTTTTGAAGGACATGGCTTTTGTTCAATGTTTGCATCTGACTTCTCCCCTGCATTGTTTCTCAGGAATTTCACCTGAGGACGTTGGAGAGGGCCATGAAGCACTTATCTGGAGTTTCATCTTCCTCACTTCACTGTAATGATTATAATAAGGTTGCTTAAATTTCCACGAGAGTAGTCCTTCTCTCCTTTCATTTGACACCTTTTATTTGACAATACCTCTTTGTTAATCAATATGGGGAAATTGAGGTGCTGTTATTGCAGGGGCCTGACAATGTAACTGTTGCAGAAAATAGGAAAGAACCGAGAAGGTAATTCCTTTTATATGGTGTTCAGAATGAGAAACGGGAAATGACTAGTCAACATTATTCTCTTATTTAACTATTTGAATAAATATTTTCATTTTGAAGAGCTCCTGCTTTGTGCAGATGCACCATGGATGCTTCAAAGCAGGGTAGACATAGTACAATGCATCTGTTTAAAGCCCGTCCTCTGAATAAAAAGGTAATATAGAAATAAGTGCAAATTTTATGCTCAAAAGTTTGAGTAAGCACTCACAAATTTGTCTGCTTCATGCATCAATGCAGATATTTTCAAGCAAAGGAGATATCGGTGTTTTCCAGAATAGCAAGAAGGAAACCACTGTCCCAATGGTAATTCATTAATTTTCACAGTTCCTGTCTTTCTATGGATTTTTTTCTTCATCAAATTGTTTGAGATACCATGATGACTTCTGCAGGAATTTAATTTACATACAGAGAAGAGGAATCAACAAAATCCACCCATAGAACTTTTCAGCAAGGTAACTGTTGGTCCTGAAGTAAAGAGAGATAAATACCCATTGCATGATGTTACCATCTTTCGTTACTGAACCATTCTCATTAGTCCTTGCACTGATATACTTTACCAGACTCATATTTTCTCTTGAATGAATGCTAGCTCTCCTTGACTTCTGAACTCCAGCCAAACAGTGTGTCTCAGTTGCAAGTGCCTTGGCCAAGCTCTGTTTCTTTAAAGGTTCTCCTTGCTCCTTCTAAGTTATTCTTATTCAACACAAGATATGTATTGCCAATTAAAGTTTTCACTTTGCTTACATTTTTTTCCCTAACTGTTTCATTGGAATAAGGGCTCAAAAGAAAATATATTGAATCCTTTGCAAACAGAGCACAAGGTAAGCATGTCAACTTTCCAAAGCTATATTTGCTCTCTAAGTTAGACCATTTCCCTCTTATTAGGCTGTTATTTCTGTTTGAAATTATTAGCTTCCATGCCTTGCCATCATTCTCAGACATGGAATGAATTTCCTCTTGTAGGTGATACATCTGATGAAAGAACGGCCATCTATGCATGGTGGACAAGTTCAATTTGGAAGCAAGGAGGAGGTATGCTGACAAAAGTAGAATCAACTGGTGCTTTCGCCATTTTTTTATTTTTTGTGCATGCTATATTTCTGCATATTGAGGTGTGATTTTGGCTTTGATTTTCTTAGGAGCTGGGGTATCTGCTGAGAGTAAGAGAACGCTGAAACGGTTTCATCCATTTCACTTAAGAATATCATTTGCTGTTGCTGCATGGGAATTTAATGGATGCGGAAACAGTAGACAAAGATTACGATACATTCTTTATGTATACAGAACTGACAAAAGTCTACATCTCTTAACATAAGTTACCATCTCACAGTGGTGTAAACCAAACTTCTTGCCCGGAATTCAATAAATAGGTTATACGGCCAGGGTTGTGAAGCCATCAAGGTCTTCCTACCCGTGGTAGCATCTTCACTTTTTGCAGCACTTGCTCCATTTGTACTGGTCATCAGTGAAATATAAAGGATAATTATGTTTTACATTAAAGAACCTTGCATCTATTTCTGGTTTATTATCCTTGCGATCTTAATTGGCTGTCTTAGTGCAATGAAAGGCTCGTGGAGTTGTGAACCTGACACCTTTTGTAGGCAACTTTACAACACTGAGGGTATGGAGTGGGTGTTTCTTGCATTCCCTTTCCCTGATTTGGTCACCTAGAACTGGCAACCAAGGCTTCAATTTTATGTCAGTTGTTCGACCCTGGGAGCAGTTGAAATTTGATGCCAACATATGAACCGATATGATGAAACTTGCAACTTCCCATTAAAAGCATTGGACATCTTTTTCTTCTCTCTCTCAGCTTTAGAAAGAGGAGGGTGATGTATCAGCATTATACTCATAATAATATCAAGCAAAAACTTGATATCCCGGTATAAGGTTTTCAACTTGGGGCCATTCATATATGTATATAATTCTCTTGTTTTCTATGACTATATGCATTTGCTGACCGCCATGCCATATGGCGCTTCGACAAAACATAAATACTCTGATTCAAACTGAAATTACCAGCCGAATAACATTATCGGCAAATGATACAGTATTAATAGTGTTTATTTGTGTCTTTCTATTTGCCTTGGATCTTGTAACCCTCCTCATTTTCTCCATCGAGATCCTGGTTTGCTGAACTATGCCTGGTTAGAGCCTGTTTTGTCCAACGCCTTATGTCATAGGCTTTCTTGAAGGGTCTCCTCTCTCTGACAAGCTTTCTCTTTTTTATAGCAATGGCGAGATCGTTGGGGAACAATGTGTGCCAGACAAAGGCGTGGAGGAGTGTGGACACAAGCAACATGGACACCATTGTCGATGACATGAATGAAAGTGAAAGTGCAAGGCCCTTGCTCAGAACGCCAGGGACCTGCTCTGCATACTTGATGGTGGCCACAGATACTGTTGTCATGGGAAAGGTGTAAGACCACCATGCCACCGAGAACCTGTAAAAATTGTTGCACTGTCATAGTATCTCAAAAGAAATGTCAAAGCTTATACCAGGCATCTAAAAAGGGCATTCTATATCCATAAAACTCCCGCATCGTAAATTTTGAAAAAAGTTAGATATATATAATTTTATTCTAAATGGAGACAGCATAGTCGTGACTATATCAGAATTTAGACTTCCACATGTTTAAATTTAAAGTTAGAACAGTATTTTGTAACAGAGTGATAGGACTTACCTGAACCCTGTGAAGAAGTTAATTCGCACAACTAGAGATACATAGAGGAACAGTGCAATGAAGTAGCAAGTCCTTGACAGCCCATCAAACTCACCGTATATAGTTTCCCAGGCAATGCTTGCAGCTGATGGGGCCGCAATGAACATGGAGTAAACAGGATGTAGTTCCTTAGGCAGTGCTTCACTTGTTGGCAATCTCTGGTACAAGGTCACAAACAACACAAGATAATGTGCAAAGCCAACAGCCCACAAGAACTTAGCTGCTTCCTTCCACCCAACTTCAGAGGCTAGAATTGCTCCAACAAAGTTTCCAACCACAGAGAGGTGGGAAGATGGGTTGGCCACCTTACAAAGCCGCCTTTTTCCACCCGAAAGCCACTGCCCGTAAATCTTGAGCTCGAGGAAGAAATAGGGCGCCATGAAGGCGCACCAAAGGGCAGGGTGCAGGTTCTTAGGTGCCAGCACTGGGGGTGCACCAATGGTGAGAAACATACACACAACCCACGGAGCAAAGAAGAAGTTGATGCGAACAGGGTGAAAATATTCTCTTTTCACAGCTTCAAAGTAGAAGATGCATTTGAGGATGTAGGTGAAGGTGACTGAAAGCAGGACTGCAAGAGCTAAGAGCCATAAAGCAAGGTTGATGAATGGTGTAACATGGAGAAATTTGATAGCCGGGCTTGTTGCAAGGGCGCGCCATAAAACGGCTTGGCTACTAAGGCCAAGGCAAATGCCAAAGCAACCAATTGGGAACCTGAGGAGAAAGGGCCATTTCTCATCTTTGGGAAGCAGAATGTCCTCTGAGTCCTAAATTAGAAACAGAACAGAACTTAAAAATTAAGGCAATTCAATCCATTACAGTAATAAATGGGGCCTATTTGGTTTGACGATAATTGATGACACAACCGACAGTTAAAAGTTACCAGCTTTAATAATTACTAAAATTAGTAAAATATAGTAAAAATAACTGATAACTATTGAACAACAGCTTGTGACTACTGTCATAATAAAACAAACACTCTGGCCAATAATTATGATGATGATCAATTGTGATTGCATGATAGATACATTAATCATGTTCGATACACTGAAATTACTGTAAACAAATAGTGATACTTTATGTGTATCACTGTCTAATGTCACCAGTCTATTTTCTCTTTTGTTTCTGGTATGCTTGGCAGCTGCCATAGGCAAGAACAAAGGTGAAGAAGTTGAATACAAAATTAAAGAAACAAACAAAAACTATTATTACCTTGACTTGATCTAACTCTGGTCCTCTAAGAGCAGCAAAGTATCTTCCAGCTGGAACCCCATTATGGGCAGAATCATCTACCCCATTGCTAGAGCCATCAGTTTTTTGGGACCCTGTCTCTCTTTCCTTTCTTGCAGGCAGCAAAGAGTTCTGCTTACTGAGAGTTGATTTAGTCCTGAAGATACTAAAGTCACCTTTCCTTGCTTCCCCACTAACCCCATTAATCGAATCAAATCCTCCAAAGCTACGTCCACTTCTTGGAAGAATCCTCCTGATCTCATCTTTAGCCTTGGATTCCCTATGGAGAGCTGAAAAGCCAGTCTCCAATGAAACTTGCCTGCTAAGACTTCTATGGGGTCTCCTTCCCTCTCGAAATTTGGGCTGTTTATTTTGACCCCTTTTCGCTTTTTCGACCATTTTTGCTCTTCTTTCTTCTCCTCCTTCTTCCTCATCCTCCGGCAATGCTTCATGAATATCTACAAAATGTGTCTCACGAGCAAAAGGGGAAGTTGATCTGCTCCTATTTTCCATCTTTGCTGCTTCTCAAGGCTTAACAAGTCACGAGAAATCCAAAAACGTTTTAGTTTGGTTCTTGTAAGCAATAATTTATGGTGTTCGTCATGACATTTTGCATGCTTCTGTAGAACACATCACGAGAACGTTGAAAAAGAAGGTGGCAACTTTGCTCAACTGGTTGGCTGGTTGTTTGGTAGACGAAATATAGGCCAATACTTTCTTGGGGAAAAGTGGATCTCTTGGAAGGGTTTCTCGTGACACAACATGAAGGTTGAGATATAGTTTTCAGGAGGGTTCCTGCCAATTAGCTTTGACCAAATGGTTCTAGGAGTCAGTCTTTCAGAACATGCGAGAATAAGTCTGACTAACATAGTCTCAAACACCACCAAAAAAAAAAAAGAAAAAAAGGAAAAAAACACTTCCCAGTTTGTTCATGAGAGTTCAATGTGTACCTATAATTAGATCTTTTTTTTTTTCGAATTCCTTAATCTTAATAATGTAGATGACATGCCTTAGATCGAACTGAAGATGCGTCTAATCAGATAGTCTTCTGTCCCTGACAGTACCCTCGAGAATTCAGGAGCAGGGTGGGAAATGTTGTGTAACACCCAGACATATATGCTCTTCAACAGAAGGCTGCGGGTAACACCCAGACATATATGCTCTTCAACAGAAGGCTGCGGGTCTAACTTACCTTCAAATACTCAATCGTGAGACAGCTAAATAAAAGAAAATAGTTTTAAACGGCTCAAGTTGTGAAGGGAAGCTTTCACCAATTCATGTGTTTTATATATGAGGAAAAAGAAATGATCATTTAAGAAAATGTGATGCAATTTGCTTGAACCTTAGACATTTATTTTTCGTATCAATGAATGCATGCTAGCTTTGTTTGCTTGAAAGGAAATGAAACCAAAGCCCTCATTTCTATTGCATGCTTGGTTGTTAGAAGATGAAAGAGAACCCCACTTGCTAATTGCTACCACAAAAGAAAATAATTCTTCTCACTTCTGTTATAAAAAAAAATGGATATTCATGCATTATTTTGTGCAGTTTAGTTATTTTCTGTAGTAGGCCGACAGTCACCTATAATTATGGGTACTATGTTCCCTGATATATATATATATATATATATATATATATATATATATATATATATATATATATATATATATATATTTTTTTTTTTTTTTTCCATTAGGAGGCCCCAGTCGTCCTTTTTGAAGTTTTGACTCTTTAACTGCTGGGATGTACTTGAGAGATTAATTAACAAATTTAAGTTGCGATTAAACTATCCTATATTTCCACATATTGAGATTATTCCTTTAGATCAGTCTTCTGAGTATAATTGCATATGATTTGCGTTTGGAGATTGAAATATATATGTAATTGTGCAATTACATGCGTGCCACATCTGCCTTTTTTTTTTTTTGTATTTCTTGATAACTTATTAACTTCAAGTAGCTTAAAAAATACAAAAAAAACCTTGTGTATTATGGGCCATCATGATTGTTCACTATCTGTAGCCAATCTGCTGAAACTCGCACCATTATGCTGTTTTCAATTTTTCCAAACTGCAAGGACGGATTTGTTGCAGATCTGGGTTTATGAAAACAGGCTAAAACCAACTCAATTGGCAATATATATGTATATTAGAATAATTCACAAAAAGTCAAACTCAAGACTATTAAGACGTTATTTGGAAGTATAGAGATTTCTCAATTACTAAAACCAAAATTAATACGACGGCGTATCCTCGCCTTCAGAAATCGCACGAGTGCGCTCGAAATTGATGGCAATCGTCGCTCATCGCCATCAATCATCACAAACCTCTTTGAGCTTCCATGTCTCTGCTTACACTCCCAAAACGACTCATTTCCTCGTCGTTTCGCTCCACACCGTGTCATCAATCTCTCAGAACAAGGAGACAGCTTTGTGTCAAAATGTCGGCCGAGTCGCCTCAACCTCTGACTCAATCCATCACCTTGCCGAGTCAACTCAGCCAGCCGGTCGAGATCGCCGCCGCCCCCGGCGTCTCCGATTCCGAGTTCAGGCGAGCCCAAAGCTTCTCTTTTGTAACTCAAATTCCCTTTTATTCAATGCTAAAGCTGTAAAGATTGAAGCTTTTTGCGTTTTGGTGCGCTTTTCTTTTTCTGGGTAGGATTGCCATTGAGTCCTCGTTGTTCAAGCAGTGGCTAAAGAACTTGCAATCCGAAAATGGGGTTTTAGGCAACGGCGTTTTTTGGTTGAAACGAGTGCTTATTCAGGTAGGTAGGCATTCTCTTTTTGGTAGAGAAGAAATGGGAATAAGAAGGTTTTGAACAAATTGGTTTTTGGGTGTATCTTTGGAGACATTGTTATGAACTCCATCAGGAAAACTCTCAGCTTTTGCCACTCCCTCTGGAATTTCATCTTCCCAAGTTTTCATATCATGAAAAATGTTAAATACAAACAGTTTCTATTTTTGACTTTTACAAACATATAGTTCCTAATAGATCCTAGCGAATTTAGGCACGTTGCAAGATTAGTGCTTATATCAAGGGCAAGCCTTGATGTAATGATAAGGTTACTAAAGGGTATGGTGGGTGAGCTTTGGTGTATTGGTAAGGTTACGCAATTGTGGTATGGAGGGTCAAGTGGTGGAAACAATCTCTTTGTAAAGTAACATTTAGCATGTGTTCACTTGACCATTCTCCAAACTCTAGAGTGTGAGAGTATGGAGCAATAAAATTGCCCATAAGGTGTTTCTATGATTCTTTAGAAGATTTTTTAATAAAATTATCAACTTCCAGGGAATAAGCTGCTATGTCATTGTTTTCAGGGTGTGGATATGTTTGGAAAGCGCATAGGCTTTCTGAAATTCAAAGCAGACATTTTTCATAATGAAACAGGAGAAAAGGTATCTGACCAAGTCCCTGCATAGCCTTAAAGTGTGCAAATTGTGCAAAATGCTATATGAACACTTGGCTTTGAATGATCCTGTGGGGAAGGAAATGTGTATTTCTTCTTGCACACTACAAGCTGTGAAGTGCTTCAGTTTCCAGTGATTTTGCAAGGACTGAAACATGCTTAGATACCAGGTATAGTATTTGCACGAGGACCAGCTGTAGCAGTGCTGATTCTTTTGGATTCTGATGGTGAAACATATGCTGTTCTTACAGAACAGGTAAATGGTGGTGTCTTTATTAACTTTCATCTCTTTACTGGCCTGTAGTTCTTGAATTAAAAGAAACAAATAGCAATATTTTATTTGAAAAGATGGATGCTTTTCTCTTGCTATTTATCGAGCTCCTGATAAACATGTACACATGTTGAAGGCTCGGGTCCCTACTGGGAGTGTTGTGCTGGAATTGCCTGCTGGGATGTTGGATGATGACAAGGGTGATTTCATTGGCACAGCAGTCCGTGAGGTCTCTGTCTCCCTCTCTCTCTCTCTCTCTCTCTCTCTCAGCATATATAGTTCTCTTCAATGAACACCACTATTTTTTCTTGAGAAGTCAGAAATGCAATCCGAGCAATGACAAATACATCAGTGAGACTGTCTATACCAAAAGCCTTCAAAGGCTATGTCATCTCAGGAGAGGATACTGTTCTTTCAATAGATTGACCACTATTGACTTAGATACTAGTATTCAATATTTATCTTATTTCTCTGACAGGTTGAAGAGGAGACTGGCATTCATTTAAAGGTTGAAGACATGATTGACCTCACTTCCTTCCTGGACCCATCTACTGGAAGCAGAGTTTTTCCTTCTCCTGTGCGTTTTCATTTTATCACTTTTCTAAGCAGTATTTGAGTTTTAGAGAGACATTGGTTTGCATAAGCATACATTTGGAATATTGTTAGACAAAACCAGAACACATGAAGTTAATGTGCTTCTAACTAGGTATTGGATCACTTTGCATTTTAGGAAACTGTAATCACAATTTGGAACATATATTATTACATATTTGTTCCCTTTCCACAAGAATTTCCTGTTAGTTATCAAATCATATATATGGAAATATGGTCATGATAGATTCTTTTCCCTTTTTCTTTCTCTGTCTTTTTTTAGATAAATGAATTGAATTCATTTTGAAAAAGACTACACAGAAGATTAGTCCTGCTACAGGTCTTTATTTATGCCTACACAAAGATTAACGTTAGGGATTGTATAGCTAATGAATTGAGCTGACTTAGAGCTACCAAGAACTTAAAAGGTGCTTTCTGAAAAAGTATGATGGTTATTTTGACAAGTCAACTAAGTGAGAACTTGCAATGCTTCTTTGCTTTCTGTGGATAGGGTGGATGTGATGAAGAACTAAGAGTGTTTCTGTATAGAGGTTGTGTAGATAGAGAAATAATCACACAACTGCAAGGAAAAGAGACTGGCCTGCAAGAACATGGTGAGCTGATCAAGGTTTGTGTGGTTCCCTACCTGCAACTTTGGCGCATGACTGCTGATGCCAAGGTGTTAATGGCCATTGCTTTATTTGAGATGGCAAAGAGAGAAGGACTGCTGCCGCTGAAAACCTATTAGGTTTTCTCCCAGCTCTCTTGTCCACTAGACATATTTCGTTGTTATTCCAATATATGGGTGTATGGACTCTGTTTATCCCGTTTATAAGGGGCCATCTTAGCTGTATCGAATTGCTTCGATGGATTGATGTACTACCAATATCCTGTTGGATGATCATACCTTGGAAATTCTATCTTTTCTTTCTTTTTTAAATGGTTGTGCTACATGGGGTCAGTCCGCACTTGTGTGAAAGCTAATCTCTATGTTACTTGGACAAGTGTGAAAGCCATGGTTATATAGGTTCATTCCCGACTAAATGTATTAAGCTTGCTCGAGCATTTTATGATATCTTGAACGAGGTAGATATTGAAAGTAAGTAGGATTAAATCTCAAGTGATTCAGAGAGTCATGACCAAAGTGATCTCCTCAACGAGGTAGATATTGAAAGTGAGTTGGATTAAATCTCAAGTAATTCACAGAGTCGTGACCAGAGAATGCACTGACGATTTTTTTTTTTTTTCCACGAAATGCTTCATTCACCCTAGAGTAAAAGGAGAATAGGACCCTAGCCACATTTCAGAAATCCTGGTCTAGACACTGAATAATAGCCTCGTCTGAGGCCAGAGCTAGCCATCTTCATGGTTTTGACCCCGAAAGGGGATTTGGTAAATTATAAAAATGAGACCTGCCCTCATTTATTTATTGAATAAATGTCATCTCTGTATCTGTGTTTACATTCAATTTGGCATACCCAAAAATGGAAAAATGAAGAACCTCGGACATGGTACATAGTGAAGGAGGTGCTTTAGACATTGACTACTCAAGTAATCAGAACTTGCTGGTGACAAAGTCATTGTTGCTCGATTCCCATATTGTGGTCCCATCACATGTGCAAAGCTTTTTGTAGTTCTCACCAACTCCGGCACTTCTAGCTATTACTGCTGCCGTAAGACCTGTATCCAATTTATCTTCAGTTTCATAAACCACCACTGATCTCCCAATCAGATCTGGGATTCGTAAATTCTCTTTGATGCCTGAGAAGAAGGCTTCTCCTTTATCGTTAACATTCAATGTTCCCAGGTCACCCAGAGGCTGGCAAAGAATTCAGTATGAGTAATTGATATTATAACATGTCATCATAAACATACAAGGCAGAAAGGCACTTAGAAAAATGAGCGGTGAAATGAGCGGTGAAATATTACACAGGATTATAGCAAATGATGCAATATACAGTTGGCATAGGATACATGAAGCAATTGCAATATGACATCAATTATTTGTAGATGCCTAAAACAGATGAGGGGCCATGCCTAAAACAAATGAGGGGCCAAGACAAAATTACCTAAATAAATGTCTCATAAGAAAGCCTGCTGCTAACTAGTCTTGTTATCTTTTTCATATGGCAAGTTTGCAAAATTTACTTTGAGTTGTGGCAAAAATTGGAAGCATGACATACTAGGGTTAGGCACAACTAGATGCAAACCTCTTGTTCAGCTACTCCATCTGTTGGATTAAAAATTTTCCCCGTGCTTGCCGCACCTCGTGTCAGATCACCAAACTCATTGATAGACCAACGGTGTCTCCCAGGAGACAATCCACTGAAGCTGGCTTCAATCCTTGCCAGTTGCATATTCACCTGAGCAAATCGAACAACTCCAAAAATATGTGGACCTTTGAACTCAGCAACAGCAGCAGACACCAGAAAGTCTGGGGCACGAAAAGGCTTCAGATTACTTCAGAAACTGCAACTATATCAAAAGCGAAAGAAGTGCAGAAATCTGCAGGACTATCTAACTCAGTTCAGATAACAAAAACAGATGCAAAACAAAAATCACTAAGAAATATTAAATGAAACCATAAAAGTTTGGTTGAACAACCCTCTGGGACCCCTTGGCCAATTATTCTGGCTTGTCTACCAGTCTGCTCCAAGGCTTCTGTCATTGTCCTCACAGATGAAGAACCAAGAATTCGTACTACTTGGTTTCCCAAATGCACCTCAACATTCTTCACTCCTGAAGTTGTACCCAAAAAATATCATATAAAACAAACTGAAACTAACAATTTTCAAAAGGGAATAACATTCTTCATTTCTCGTCAAACAGCTAGGGTTTATACTTTATCCAGAGAAAGTAAAACGTACCCTGAACAGTTTGTAACTTATTCTTGACGGCCTTAACACAGCCTTCACACTTCATATCCACCATGAATTCTGTCTGTTACAAATTAATGCAGGAGATTTCCAAATTACCCATCCACATAATTCAAATTCGGCTGAAATTGAATGAAGCCGAGAACATTTTCATCAAAGATATCAACTTTAAAAATTGAATTAAATCAAAGCCAGCATCAACATATCTACAATCAACAACGTCTATAATCACTCAAAATTCATGCCCAAAATTAGCTTATACCCACTACAAAAGAAAGACAAAAACTTACAAGAAGCTCTGGTAAGACCGCATCCTCCTGCCAGAAAAAAAAAAAAAGAAAAAGTCAAGATTCAAACTTTAGCCATGAAAATGAAAGCTTTTGATCCAAAATCAAATGGGTACAAGTCAAAAAGGTGCCTGTGAGGTGGGTTTGTGATCTGAAGTGGGCGCGTCCATGCTTAGGGCAGAAGGAGGCTGAGCCAAATTCTTCACAAGGCCAAAGCAAGTCAAAGGGGAAAGTGGAAATGAAGAAACCGAGAGGAAAGGGGGGTTTTGGGGTTTAGGATTTCGATGAGACGATTGAGAGGAAGATGAGAGACGAGAGAGAGCGCAAGCTGCTGGTAGACTGGAGGCTGATATGGCTATCTTTGCGGTTGCTGTGACCGATCTGAAAAATGCCATTTGTATTGTCTTTGTTTAGTATTCTTAAATTTATTAGTGTTTCTCATTGAAATAAAAGTGCTGACTCTCTGGATATTTCTAGAGGCATTTTGATTTTCCTTTTGTTTTATTATTTTTTAATAAATCTTGTTTGCTGTTTTTTTTTTTTAATTTGTTTATTGCTTTCCATTGCAGAATTACTAATAATTTTATTTTGAATATTCCCCTGTTAAAACTTTATTGCATTCTCTTCTAAAACAATGGAAATAAGAATTGTAAAAACCAAAAAACCTCCATGACAAACTTCAGCGTGGTAATAACGCCACCCTCAACTTACCTTTTTCCTTTTCGAGTGCTGTGCAAATCTAAATCGGAAACTAGAGCTGATAAGCAACAACTGATCAGAAAACTCGTATACTCGCTTGCTTGAATTTAGTTTTCCTTTTTGTGGTTCTTTACAGGACAACTCGTATAGAGACATTTGGAAGTTCAATTCGCATATTGTTGCTTACAAAAATGGGAAGGTGGATCCTCCGACGCATACAAAAATGGGAATACGTCAAGAGGGTTTTTCTCAAGGATACCTGATTTGGAAATTGTTCTCTTCGCATATTGTTAGGAGCCCAATTGCTGTCATACATTAACCATGAATATCTAAAGCGTTTTTTTTTTTTTTTTTTGGGTTCAAGCGAACCAAAGTCAGTCACTTTTTCTAGGCCATCAATTCTTGTCCATAAGTCCATCCATGTTAATTTAATGGAACCATATAATCTCCTATTTATATCGTAATCATTATTTGTCTTATCTTTTCTTGTTCAGTATGGATTACATGCTTATAACTACGTTTGTAAATTCTCAATCTTTTTGTTGTGAGGAGGCTATATTTGTTCTTGATATTCTTACATTGTAGTTCATTTTTTTTTTTATCTTCAATGATGAGGGTTAACTTCTTCGAATTTATTTGATTCCTCTCGGTGAGTTTTCAGCTCTTCAACTCTGTTAGGAGTTCTCCGCAAAGAAAACATTTCTCCATGACGTTTAAGAGAACTCACAATAATTGAAAAACAACATCTGTTAGACTACTGAGCTCTGTTGATTTCCAATTATCAATTAGCTCCTGAACTGAAGATGTCGACTTCGTTGTCAACCTTTACCATTCGACCACCTCACAGACATAGACAGAATAAGTCTGTCTATGCCTTTTCTTTTTCTTTTTACGTCGTTCTTCTTCAAAACACATGCCAGTAATCTTGGAAACTGTCCTGAAATGTTCAGGAGCAATTCCTGATTCTTGCTAATTGCTAGAACTCGCTTAATAGACGATGATAGAACTTTTTTTTTTTATTTTCCCAGAAGTTTGCTTTGGTTGTCTCAGGGATTGGATGCTGTCAATCAGAGGTTCACAATGCTAAAACTTTGCCATCGGGCCATCTCCAACACCAGCATCATTGATTGACCCTGCACGTAACGGCCTTGACGATACATAAATATGTTTGGAAAAATTTTTAAAATGAAAGTAAAATATATCTTAATTTATTTAATAATTACAAAAAAGTATTTTTTATACAAAAATAAATTAAAAATTTTTTATTTATTAATATTAAAAGATATACATTACTCTTAAATTACTCTACACACACACACACACACACACACACACACACACACACACACACACACACACACAAGGATCCTCCTTTAATTGAAAAGGGAAAATATAAGAAGAAATATATTGTTTCTTAATAAAATAATTTTATATAACATACAATTTTTTTAAAAAAATTAATTTTATTAGTGTAAATTGTAATTAATTATATTTTATAAAAAAATTTGATATAATCTAATTGTATTATTATAAAGATAAATTTTAATATATAATTTAAAAACATTTTCTCAATTTTATTATAAGTCTATTTTCAATTTAATAAAATATAATTGGTAAGAATAAAAAAAATAAAATAAAATTATGTGATTTACATGTCAAATTAATTATTTATTTATGTGTCCACGAGTGTACCTAATTTTTGTGTCCATGAGAATTTGGGAATTCTCTCATCAAGGTTCTGATACCCAATGTGCCCTCCCTAAGTTTAATCGTCAATTTCTTTGTTTTTGCGTGACAAAGGTACAACTAAAGCATTACTCAATACAACTATACAGTTGTGCAGAATGCTCAACGCAAAAGCCTAAGCTTTCGAGTTTATTCGCACAACTCTGTATTTTGATTCATATTATTAGGGTTTTTTTTTTTTTTTCTAACGTGATATTTCTGCATAACTTATACGTGACCTAATGAATCTTCGCTCCAAGTAGGAGTCTCTATGCACGGACGGAGTATGGGAGGAACACAAGCAGTATAGAAATCCTAAACGTCGAGCTCATATAACGTCTTTACTTGGCCATGAGGTCATAGGAGTCCACACAAAGGCTTAAACGGTCAACACACCGGCATACGCTGAATCATTTACTCTGATACCAAGACGTTTTGGGGTTGAAAATCCAATGCCAACATGCCTCATACATACATGGTTGTGTACAATATTTAACTCAAAAGTCTAAAATTGTGAGAGTATCTGTAAAACTATGTATTTAAGTTATATTAGTAGTGTTTTGATTTCTAATGTGAGATTTTTGACTGTTATTTCTGTGACTCCGCTGACAAAACAATAAAAATATGTCGTGTTCAATGATTGAACGCATAAGCAATTCTTATTGCCTAATCCGGACACTAAGCCATACGGCTGTGCATAATAAATCATAATACATCAAAGGGTAGATTTTGTTTTTCCTCTTTAATTCTAAGAGCAAGAAGTGCATTTCACCAATATAAGGCCACGAACAACGAGCTAAAATAGAATTGGAAAAGGAAACTTTGACTACAGTGGAGGAAACCTCGAGGGATGGGTTACAGGCTAGCAGGCAAGCATCTGGCCAGCAATGTCTATTTGTGGCATTGAAAGAGACAAAGGGGGATCAAATAATTGGGACAATCATACTAGTTATTGGAGTCTTAAAGCTCTTTATATTTTTATGATACACTCTTATTACATTTTTCCTCCTTTTTCTTTTTTTTTTCTTCGTTTAAAGGAGAACAATTAAATTAAATTATACGTTTGCATTCTGTCACTACATGACAGTTAAGCTTGTCGCAGAAATGTTTTGAACTCTTTTCCGACGACGACGAAGAATCCTAGGACACATGCCAAGTTGTTAGCACGGCCTCTACCGTCGCGCTAGAGATGTCTCTTGTTGATTTGTGCTGCCATGTGTGCGTTTAATTATTATTTTCAAATAAGGATAATTAAAAGAACAATAGATGAACAGATGGATGAGAATGTATAGGTTTATGAGCGTGGAATGGCTGGGTGGGTTCTTCATCCACGACAAGGCCAGGTTAATTTTTTGAGATTTTTTTTTTTTTTCCCCCGAGATTCTTGAATCCACACACTTATGCAAAGTTATAATACGTACGAGGGCAATCTGGAAAACAGAATCGCAAAAGCTAACATGTGCAAGAACCCCACTTCTTACATAGCATCTCTAATTTCAGACATACGTCCCAAAATAGATTACCCTATCGTGACATGAAGACTTCTTTGTAAAAAAAGGGCAGGAATAAGATGTCATATGTCTGACCCGTCTCCAGAATCCACAATGCGTGAGTCTCGTGAGAACACTTTTTATGCACTTTGAAGTTGATGAGAGGAAAGCCTTACCAAGCTCATGAAAATTAAGCCGGCGGTGCAATCATGGCATATGTACATTGTATAATGTATTAAAGTTCAACTAGGTGGTCACCTAAAAATATTAGACAAGCCATCCAGTGCTGAACCAAGATCAACATATGTCCAGTGAATTTCTGCAACATATGTTTTTTTTTATGGCATGATCGTTTGATTTTTAAAATTTACATCGACAAGCGAGCATTCTTAGGAACTGTGTTGTCAGATTCTTGACTTTGGCCGTATTAAGGGCGATGTTTTTAACAAGTTCCGGCAGGCAATTGTCACTTCTGGGAGTGCCTGCCAATGTTTCACATTAAAACTCACTCATGGTTATGCTATATAAACGTGGATGGGATTGTGGCAATGAATCACATTTCCTTGCATTTTCCAGTACTCTACGAATATGGATATCAGGAAGTTTAAAATCTTGCCAACCATGGCTACAACCTTTCTTGTTAGTCTCACCTTCATGCTTTGTTTGTCTCAAGCAAACAGTGAGGGAGCACAGGGAATTGCAAGCACCAAAGAAGAAAGTGAGTTAAAGACTTACATTGTCTTTGTCGCAAAACGAGATGAGGAAATCTCTGAACAATCTGAAGATGTGGAAAGCTATTACCAGTCATTTTTGCCTGATAGCATCTCAGACACAAATAATCAAGGCCGCATGGTGCACATGTATCGAAATGTGGCTAGTGGGTTTGCTGCAAAGCTGACAGCAGAGGAAGCAAAAGCCATGGAGGAGAAGGATGGTTTTCAGCATGCCTGGCCTCAGAAAATTTTGCCTCTGCATACAACTCATAGTCCAAGCTTCTTGGGTTTGCAACAAGGTTTTGAATTTCCTGGCTTTTCAAGCTTTTGGAACTATTCCAATTATGGAAAAGGAGTGATTATTGGAGTTTTGGACACTGGTGTATCACCTGATCACCCTTCATTCAGTGATAAAGGCATGCCTTCTTCCCCTGCCGGATGGAAAGGAAAATGTGAATTCAAAGGTGCTCTCTGCAATAAGAAGCTCATTGGTGCAAGAAATTTTGTTTCTGATCCAAATGAAGGCAAAGGTCAGGCACCATTTGATGAAGAAGGGCATGGTACGCACACAGCCAGCACTGCAGCTGGAAATTTCGTGAATGGCGCCAATGTGTTTGGTAATGCCAAGGGCACAGCGGTTGGCATGGCCCCTATGGCTCACTTAGCCATTTACAAAGTTTGTGAACGTTTTGGATGTGCTGAAAGTGACATATTGGCTGCAATGGATGCTGCTATTGAGGATGGAGTGGACGTGCTTTCTCTTTCCCTTGGCGGTCCATCAATGCCCTTTTATCATGATGCGATTGCACTGGGAGCATTTGCAGCTACTCAAAAGGGAATTTTTGTGAGTTGTTCGGCGGGAAATTCAGGCCCAGAACTTCAGTCTACATCGAACGAGGCCCCATGGATTCTCACTGTCGGTGCAAGCACCATAGACAGAAGCATAAGAACAAGAGTGAGGCTTGGAAATGGTCAATCATTTTTAGGTGAATCCGTCTTCCAGCCAAAGATCGCCATTCAGACATTTCTGCCTCTCGTTGCTGCCGGGAATCATGGCTCTCAATCATCACCATTTTGCGGCTCAGATTCATTTAATGGTGTTAATGTGAAAGGAAAGATTGTCCTTTGTCAGAGAGGCGGAGGGGTAGGAAGAGTTGCCAAAGGAATAGAAGTGAAAAATGCTGGTGGAGCTGGCATGATTCTCATGAATGAGAAGCTTGATGGCTACAGCACCTTAGCTGATAATCATGTACTCCCTGCGTCGCACATAAGTTATGCAGGCGGACGGACAATCCAGGCCTACATAAACTCAACATCATCGCCAACAGCGATGATTGCATTTGAAGGAACTATACTCGGTCTGCTTGATGCCCCGGCCGTGACCTCCTTTTCATCTAGAGGCCCAAGCGTGGTAAGCCCTGGTATCCTGAAACCTGATATTATAGGCCCTGGAGCGAACATTCTAGCGGCATGGCCAATTTCTGTAGAGAACAAAACAACTACAAAATCAACATTCAACATCATTTCTGGCACCTCAATGTCCTGCCCACATCTTAGTGGCATTGCTGCTTTGCTGAAGGCCACCCACCCTGACTGGTCACCTGCCGCAATCAAGTCTGCTATACTGACTACTGCTTATACAGTAAGCCGCAGGGGCATCCTAATTCGAGATGAAACACGTCGACCTGCTGACATCCTTGCTACCGGAGCAGGCCACGTTAATCCCAGGAGAGCTATCAATCCGGGGCTTGTTTATGACATCAAGCCCGCCGATTACCTTCCTTACATGTGTGGCTTAGGCTATACAGACAGAGAAATATCCTATCTTGTCCAGCAAAAGGTCAAGTGCTCCCAAAAATCAAGCATACCTGAAGCACAGCTGAACTATCCTTCATTTTCAATCGTATTGGGCAAGCAAACTCAGAAATACACCAGAACCGTGACAAACGTTGGAGTTGCTAGTTCAACTTACACTGTTAAGATCCAACCGCCACCGGGGACCAGCGTCAGCGTGAGTCCTGATCAACTGGTATTCAGTAGGGTTAAACAGACAGCAACGTACACCGTGACATTTAGCAGAACTGGAGGGGGCATTGGTGCTAATTTTTCTCAAGGATATATCCTTTGGACTTCCAATAATCATTATGTCAGAAGCCCGATATTGGTTGCGTTCTCCAAGCACTAGTTGTGCCAGAAATTGGCATGCATTTCTTACACCAAGCTTGCTTATTTCCTGCTGCCTGTAACCATTTACAGACATTGTCTTCTTTCCTATGAATTCAGAATAGTGGACTTTCTATCTAGGCGTGTTAGATTTTCATCAAATAAGAATACTTTTTTTTTTTAAGAGTAAACCTAAAGAGGATTAGGTTTGTTACCAAGATTTAAGAATCATGGATTCTTTTTTAAATTTGGATACCAAAGTTTCACGCCTTTGGGTACAAGTTCATTCTTGTAAACTTAGGACCTAAAACTTCAGGGTAGAGTTCAGAGTACTAAGGTTTTATGATAACTCTTATTTTATTACTTTTCGTCTTGCCTGGGGACTCCCAACACCAAACGTTTGATGCTAAAAGAGTTCTAACATAATTTTTAGCATCCCTAGCTTACTCATAATAAAACCACAAAGGGAAAGCTTCAATTAAAGTTTATTGAGCTGCAAAGATGATGCACATTCGTACTCTGGTAATCGAATGGTGAATAATAATCTGATATAAATTGAGAGTAGCTGGCCTGATTCTAGTAACAGTACATTCTATCAGCATTGCATTAGGTTGATTTGCTGCAATGCAATAGAGAGTATTTGTAAACTGTGCAGCTGGAAATGCTGGCCCTTTCAACTAAAAGTTATCTAATGAAGCCCCATGGATTCTTCCCAGTTGGATTGGAGCAAGCACCATTAATAGAAAAATTGTCAATACAACAAAGTTCAAATAAAATAAGAATTTTATTACTATTTTTACAGACAAATTTTCATAACTTGAACTTCTAATTTTTAAGAGAAAATAAAGTAAATCTTATTATTACACCAATGCCCACCCTGCATGGTAAATCTCTTTTCCAGCGGAAAAAAAATTTCCTTCTAATTGTCTATGCTGGGATGAACACTACTAAACCAGAGTATGCGCTGTGTGGAGCATCGAAAGGTTTTGCCGTAGTAGGCAAAGTAGGCTTGTTTTACAAAGGAGGGGCATGGCTAGATTTGCAAAGGGGCAGGAAGTGAAAACGCCACTAACACACATATGGCGACAATTTTATTCAAGGGAACTTCCAACGGAGAGACCGTCTCCAGCTGTTGCTGCCTTTTCATCAAGAGGTCCTAGCTCGTGAAGCCCAGTCATTCTGAAACCAGACATTATTGGGCCTGGCGCGAGCATTGTAGCTGCATGGTCATTCTTTCTTGACAACAATACAGGTTCTAAAGCAACCTTCAACATTGAGTCAGGCACGTCGATGGCCTGCCATTAAATCTGGATTAATGACTTCTGCCAATATCGTGAACTCAGAAGGCAAACCCATTGTTGATCAAACACTTAAATCTGCAGTCTTATTAGCCATCGATTCTGACCATGTTTATCCATCAAAGGCCAGTAACCCAGGATTCAACATGGTGGTTATATACCTTACATCTGTGGAGTGGGATACAAAGATATCGAGGTTAGCTTCATTGCGGACAGACCAACTAGCTCCAATAAACACGAAATATACCCCCCAAGGACAGCCAAACTACCCATGATTCTCTGCTACACTGGGATCTTCGCAACCATTCTCAAGGACTGCTACAATTTTCGGCAATGCCAATTCAGATTATGTTGAGACCATTTTTTCCTCGCCAGGAGTTGATGTGGCTGTCAAGCCCTCTAGACCCTCCTTTTCAAAGGCAAACCAGAAAGCAACATACACGTTGACATTAGCCATTCTTCACAAGGTGGCAAAATCAGAAAATTTGCTCTAGGATACATTACAGGGATATCTGCTAAAAAATCAGTCAGGGGTTCAACCTTTGTGACATTCGAGTGAGAATTTCTGCAACTATACATTGTGGCAAGCAATCAGCACTACCATGATATGATCTACAACTCTTGGCGTTAAAACATGTAGTTGGATATTTTCTTTGTTACAAATAAACGCATCCAAGTATCATTTTCTTTTCAACATCAACGATTTCTGTACTCTGGCTCTGCCTTCCTCCCTACTAAAGCAGGGAGAGATGCTAACAGATCCATGGCTGGGGTAATCTAAAAGACTTGAACCTGACAATTGGAAAGCATTCTCTCTAATAAATGTTCTGTGCGCTGAATGAATACATGAAAGAAGCATTGAAAATTAGATATATAGAACTTATAGAAGATAGATTTCTTCTTATAACTAATTAAAAGAAGAAATAAATGTTTTACTGCTGTGAAATATTACATAAAACCATTCAGCACAATGAATGAAAACTGCAAGAGATCAGGTCATTCACATGACAATGCAAAACCATACCTAAAAACCCTATCATCCACCATTTAGTTCATATGGTTGTATCTGGTCATAACAATGCAGTGGTACATTATCTAGCCAAATTAGTTTTTTTGCATGCAAGACATCCACGTCATTAGCAAATGCTTAAAATGGTAGAGTATATTACACACACTTTTAAGAGAAACTCTTTGAAACCAATTGTCTGGGCACTGTACAATATGACTGCAACGGCATCAATCCATTAGGTCCAAAAACCCAAATCTAAGGTACTTGACCAAGAATTAAACAATATGACAAAAGCACCACACTAATTTATGGTTCTAAGGCCAACCTTGTATGCATAGTTGATATCAGGCAACACTAATTAAACTTCTTTCATCAAGCTGTTGAATTCAATAACACAAATTTGAATAATCAGAAAGAGACTACAATTTGAGAAACCCAAAATTTCAGGATAGGGCTATTGTACTTTCATCATTTTTTTTCTTCCTCTATACCCCTTTCCTTTATAATCACATATATGACAACAACTCATATCAACCTCCCAAATTCACTTTCTCATAAAAGCCTGTGCAATGAATCCTAGTCAAAGACTCTGATACCAAATCTCAAATACCAAAACTATTGAAGCACTGGCCTTCAAATGTGTTTCAATTCAAGCTTCTGCTGGGCTGAAGGAATTCTCTGCAACTGTGGCCATTTTTTGGCTGAAGAACAGCACTTCAATCTTCTGGGAAGGGCCAAAGGGGTGAAGAAATGCTTTATCAACATATCCTATTGAAAATGCAGGTGAAGAATGGAAGTGCAAAACTTAAGTCCATGTCGACTCATCAACCAAAGCCAGGTGGCACTTCAGGGTCCTCATCACTACTGTCAAATGACTGCTTGTGCTCAACATCTGCAGAAAAGCCCAGTGGCACACCAAGATCATTGTCACCTGCCTCCATTGTATCCTCTGGGTGATTGGAATTTGGCACACCATTCATTTCTTCCATAGCCTCTTCACAGGACATAGGTCTCTGCAACTCCTCTTTGCATTTGTGCTTGTTGTTCAGATGATTATTGGACAGGGAGAATCCAGGTGGTTCTTGTGGCTCAGCATCAGATAAATTATCATCAATTGTGTCACCAGAGGAATTAGCAGTGTCTTTGTTCTCAACTTCATTCTGGATTTGTATTGCATCATGAGAATATGATTTACCCTCTTCCTTCCTTACAGGCAGCACCAGTTTATTATAGACAGATTGTACTGTCTGTGCAATTTCATTTTTCATGCCATCACCCGATCTAATTATTTCCCACACACCGTCAGAAAGCACGTTCATCACTTTGCTCCTAGTGACCGTAAGAAAAGGGGGGCATATTACATGATGTTAAATTTCACTATCTGATCACTATTATTGTCCATAAATAGAATTGAATGACTCAAACGATAGTATTCAAATCTATCAAGCTTGATCGATAACTTTGTTCCCATAGCTAATGTCTTACAACACAAAGTCTTGAGACCACATCCCAGAAGCAACAATTCTATCACAGATATACAAGACACCCTTTTTGACCAGAGAAGATTGGTAAGTCCTCCAACTTCTTAAGAAAACTTAAAAATAGTAGAATTTGAAAGCATTAAACTGCAGAGAAAGAGAAAAACTTACCCAACCTCATCAAATATGGCATCCGAAAGTTGTCTGGGTTTCATACTTGCAGCACCACCTTGATTAAGCACTTCTGATTGCCTCACAGTGGAGATGATGTTGCTCCGCAATTCTTCCTGCTCATTAATGTCTTGCTTAGAATTGTTCGTTATTTTATGCATGAGGAGAAAAGGTGAACCACAAGAATAGCCAAAGCATCAAATACAACTTTTCTCAATAAAATTCTAACTCGGCTGCTACAATTATCAGTTTATACAAACTGACAACATTCAAAGCATGAAAGGGTATCCACATAATCATTTACTCTTATCTTATGGCTGATCCCAACCTCCATGGAATCCATGGATTAGCTTAAAGTCATACAAGAAAACTTCTTTTCTCTCACCTGCAAAAGGGGTTCATCTCCATCCCCCTTTTTAGTAACAACATCATGCAAAACCGTATAAGCCAATCAAAATCCGAACATTGGCTTGTACCGTAGTCCAATGTGGCTTAAAAAGAGACTACACAAATTCAAGATCCAATCTTTAAATTTTACCCCAGAGTTTAGTCAAATACATGTTTTTCCAAAGAGATTTTTTTACTTTTTATTAACAACACCTTGTAAAACTAAATAGTCCATCCGAAATCGAAACTTCAACTATAACTATCACCGCAGTTGAATGTAGCAAGAAAAAACGAAAAAAAAAAAAAACAAAACAAAAGCTCTACAAATTCAAGATTCAATCTTTTGTCTTCTACGCGCAAGTTTCTTAAATCAAACCCACAAACTTTCTTGAAACAAAACACCAACTAAGACAACCCCAGTTGCTGATTATATCAAAAATCATGAAAAGCAATGAAAAGGAACCCTAAGACATTAGGAGGAAGAGAAAGGGACAGCGTGTTTTGGGTCCTACGTTTTCTTTGAGCTTGCGGATGATCCTGAGACGAAGGTTGTCGAAGTCGCCGTCGTCCTTGAGTTTGGCTATAACCTCGTCCTTGCTCACTGTTGTTGTTGGATTCTGCATTGCCATTTGACCGTTGTTACTGCAATTCTCCATTTGTTTGGCTTTGGCCTCCTCCTCTTCCATTCGTTTGCGTCCTAAATTTTTCTGTTTCCCTTTTTTTTTTTTTTGTTTTTTCCTGAAGGGGTTTTTATGTTTGTTTGATTGAAGTATTTATAGACACCGTGTGACCAAAATTCTTCCTGAAGCATGGGCCTCGCCCCAATTAAAATAATTTTTTTAGCATGTATTATTATTAGAAAGAAAGTATTAATTTAACAAAAAAATAAAAAAATAATCCTTCACAAGACTAAAAATTTTGAATTTGAATGTTAATTAATAATATATTTAGATTTTTAATTGGAAAAAATATCTTAAATTTATCCTCATTGAAATAATGAATTTATTTATTTATTAAAATTTTGTCAGACCATAATTATTTAAGTATTTTATTATTAAAATATTTCGTAGATGGGCAGTTGAGATATTTTTCAAATATGTGAGGTGGTGACGAATACAAGGGCATCTTCAATGGAGGGATCTGGAAAAAAAACTTCTTTTTTTGTGCACCCTTTTTTTTTTTTACGAGAAAATTGGTGGGTTTAATCTACTAAATAGTTTTAAATGTCATGGAAGCGATACTACCCGGCTATGGGTAATATTGTTCATAATTTTACATTCATCACCTTTTCTTCTTTATTTTTTTTGTCATTTTTCGTGCTATTTGAGTTCGCAGGTAACATTTTGGATAGTAAATTTTGGATCGAGAAGAAAAAAAGAATTTTGCTTCTTAATCTTAGTCCTCTAACTTGAACAAGTTGTGCTTTTGTCTATAGCCTTTGTCCCTATATTAGGCTACAAGGAAAACAAATATGGCACCATCAGGTTCAGATCAAAAAGGGGATGTTGAGTTCTCGATGTAATAACACTCCAAATATGCAAGTCAATTCAATCAATTTAGGACTGCAGTAGTGAAAAGATGCTAATTAACATCCATATTTAGGATTTCTGTCCATATATCACCACTATTTATTGCATAATTTCTTTCACTGCTTTGGCCTTGAAATGCAACAATTGCCAGCCCTTGTCCAAATCCCTTGGTAAAAACTACTTGGCATGCACCACAGAAGTTTTGCTATAAATTGTGAAGCTCCAAGCTGTTGAATGCATACATACCATATATATACACTTTGAACTATCCGTTTTTCTGTCATAAGCCTTGCTTTTATAAGAAAAGATGCCTTGTGGGTGCCCATCCCTGCCTTGAAGAAAAAAGGATGGAAATTGTCTGCAAAGATGCTGGCCACCTTTCTGATAAGCCTGGCTTCAATGGTTAATATCCCTCAAGCTGACTGCTGAAGCAAGCAACTTAGAAACTTACTTTGTCTTTGTAAAGAAACCAGAAGAATTTCCTCTTCAGAAGTTGAAAATTTAGAAAGCTGACATAGATCATTTTTGTTGGTTACTGTCGCAATGTGGTCACCGGATTTGCTGCTAAATTGACAACAGAAGAAACAAAAGTCGTGGGGAAAAGGGATGGATTTGCGTATGCTGGCCCGCAAAGGTGATTGCCTCTGCACACAACTCATTCTCCTAGCTTCTTAGTTCTGCAACAAAATACAGGACTTTGGAAGGATTCAAATTATGAGAAGGGAGTGATGATTGGGCTTGTGGACTCAGGGATTTCACCTGATCATCTCTCTTTTAGTGATTAAGGGATGGCGGGCCCTTGACAAACAAATTTTGTATTAAGGAAAACGTATCATTGATTTTGTCGGCATAAGGTTTTTGCTATTTGGAAATAAAGTAAATGACGAGCCTTCGATCACCATGATAACCAGCAGCAATTGAGAGTCTGTCCTTGCAAATTAGAGGTATGATGTTCAGACGTGTAGATCGCCCGAGATGTGGTTTATGGGATTATGACAATGAGTTAAAAAACTTCTCATTATGGGCCTTGGAAATGTTATATGCGGCTGCATTCAATTTGCGACATCAATACCCTTATAATTTGACAAAACTTGTCTCTCAGAACACCTCATTTGTTAGAAACTTACATTTCGAAATTTTATGTTTTAATGCTAAGAAAAGGGTATGGAATTTACGAAATTAAAAAAAAAAAATTTACCTCTATTATATAGTTTACAACGTAATAAAAAAGTTCTTAATGGATAATAAAAAAAAGTAACAAGAAGCAGCTTGACGAATGTTTGGCAAAAAACTCAACAGATCCCGAAACCCGACCCCCCGCCAATAAAAACAATTGTAAAAATGCCATTCAAACTTTTGATTTGACTCAAACTTGATATAAACTAATCAAAATAATGCATAATTGAATCTAAAATAATTGAAATATTTTAAAATTTAATTACCTGAATTTCAAATTCAAAGTGACCTAGAATTCAAACAACTCAATTTCTTAAATGGACTAAATCTAAGTGACTCAAACTCAAATGAATAACCATTCAAAATAGCTCGAACTGGAAAAATTGAACCAAGGCTAACCTAGTTATTCATTGGCAAAAGCCACAGCACCTAAGCTACTCTTCTGGTTGCTCACTCGGAAATCCTTAACCTCGGGGGATGCAATGCTTATAGGATACTGTAGCTGGCCTGAGTGCCACCACCAGTATTCACCTGTGTCATGTCAAATGCAGGAGGGATATCTATTTTGACTTCTTTTCTTTTTAGAAACTCTGTATCATACAGAAACGTGTTGTAGAAATTTAAGAGCATTTGTACACAGGCCTTGGCCCCTAGCCTAATATACAGAGGACAGACAGAGCATCTCAAGCAGAGGTATAAAACAGCCCCCCTTTATTTATCATTAGATGTTAACAAAAGTTCGGAATTAGGAATATGGAAAAAATTAATCTTAAATTTTTATAATTAGATCTACAATTCTTTTATATTTTTATTTGAGTTTTATACTTTTTTTTAAATTCTCAATTATTTTCAAACAAAAAATAATCAAATCTATAACTAATTTTTATATATTCCCTTCGGCATTAGTTACTCTACGCTCTTCTGGGCTTCATATATATGGCCAAACTCCTCTTTCTATCATACAATATACATTAATTATTTTCATATTTGGGTGAATGGAATTTAGTTTCTATTAATATAACTAAATTGAAGGAGATTTATCAAGAACTGAAAAACTAGATTGAAGAAGAAGGCAAATCATTATTGTTTTATTTAAACAAGAACAGATAGGGTGGAACCCAGAGAGGTAGGGAAAAAGAGAAGCACATAAACATAAATATGGCCTATAGCAAGCCACGACTGCAGAGTTTTCACAAACCAATGCAAAGCACTGGCATTTTTTTTTTTTTTTCGGTTCTTTTAATGGTGGCTGCTAGCCCAGCTATCATAATTAAATTTAAAAACCCATGAAAGCCAGATAAAAACAAGTAGATATCCAAGTAAGTGATTAACCAAACTCATTTGGAGAGAGCGGCATCTTGGGTCTTCCTGAACAGCTTGTGTTGGATATGCTGAGCAAAGGTGCGAGGAGGGAACAATGGTGGCTCTGCCTCAGACACAACCTCTGGCAATGGCTTAAGTATTATTTTCTCCTTTGGTGGCTCACAGAAAACTGCCCATGAAATCCTCACCTTCTCCTTGTTAACAAGTCCCCTGTGAAGAATGCTCTTGTACTTGCCATTGCTGAGAATCTCAATTGTGTCACCTACATGCATGATGATAGAATTTGGGACACATTTGGCAGTTACCCATTTGTCTTCATAGAAGAGTTGGAGGCCAGGGACCATGTTGTGGAGTATGAAAGTGAGTGAGCTCACATCAGTGTGAGCTTCAACACCCAGGGCCAGCTCTGGCTGTGGGCACTTTGGGTAATAGTTGATCTTCATTTGGAGTAGTAGCTCTTCAAGGCCACCAACCTCTTGTTCTAGTCTCCCTTCTTCCAATCCCAAGCCAAGTGATAGGACTTTCAGAATTTTGGTTGCCAGTCCTCTAAGTAGCTTTGCATATTCACTAGTCAACTCACTGCCAAAAGAAAGAAATTTATATACATAAAAATATTGAGCAAATGGACAAGTCACTTTCAACAAAGGTTGTTTTACTCACATGTAGTCACCGGGGGTCTTGGGCCAAATGGACAAGTCGCGTTTGTCTTCTGGGAAAACAAGGTGAAAGAAGTAATCTTCCCACTCAAGTTGCCCACTAGCATTGTTAGCCAGCTTGCTTCCATACCCTTGGATCTTCCCGGAAGCCTGGTCATTTGCATACTTCTCCTTCTCCTCAACAGGGAGATTAAAGAAGGCCTCGCCTGCTTTCTTGACACGATCAATGAGATCATCAGCAATGCCATGGTTAACAAGGTGCATGACACCCCACTCTTTGGCCGCCTTGATCAGCTCTTCCCGGCATTTCTCGCGAACCCCATTGTCCTCAGAGTCAATCTCCTTCAGATCAATGGTTGGGACTTGGGGTCCATCTTCTTTCTTCTCTTCTTCGAATATGTTGCCTATGCTTTTTAGCTCCTCTTGCGGCCGCACGTACTCCTTTGGGATTGCCTGAATCCCACTGCTTGACAGCTTTTCAACTCTTGGAGGTTCAGCAGCCACTGAAGTCACCATCGTGATGGTTGTGTGGTGAAAAAGTTGTGATCTTCTTGCACAATTGTTTATAGCACAAGGAAAGCCACGTTGCTAACAGAAAGACTGTCCTGGTGACTAATGCTAGAGCTCACGTTTTGCGGGGTTCTTATAGATGGTAATTGTAAGTGCAAATTGCACAGGCGAAAGATTTTTGAGCGATGACGTGGCGTGGCCGCTGCGTCCCACTTCATTTGAGACCGATAATTTTGGGGCTTCCGGGCGGAGAGGAGCCTCAAAGATCTGACTCCGGGGAAGGGAGATTTGGTGGGTCAGTTGCACACGTGATGAAGCCAACGCCACCAGACACAATGGCTATGGAGTAGAAGTGGTTGACGTTTCACATGTGACAATGGTGTTGACCGGAAGGTTCAAGCACGAGGGAGGGAGGGACTGGTTTGAACCCTCCCCGTCGCTGTCCTACTTTCCAAGCTGTCTTCATACTTTAAATTGTTTTGCTTTTCGGAAAAAAATTACATGGGATGCCGTGAATTGGGGGCATTAGATCACGTATTATATAATGATAATTATTAATTAAATATTTTTAATTTTTTGTTCATACATTTAATAATAAAATTATAAATATACATCTAATTATTATAATAATATAAAATAAAATAAATGTAAAATGTATTAAATTAATTCTCTATTTATTATTAAAAAAAAAGAGATAAGTAAACAGATAAAAGTGAGATAAAAAAAAAACAATTAAAAGTTCTTTTTTTTTTCTTATGTGAAGTTTTCAAAATTTCCACCAAATAGTCTTAATGTACAATGAGGATGTTAGGTGTACAACAAGTATGATAGTATGTCTGACAAGATTATTAAAAAGTGAATTATAATCTCCTTACACGTTATTATTATTATTATTATTATTATTATTATATTTTACATTTTACTGTCTTTGTCTGGAAAGGAAAAATATGGGATTAAATTTTTTTTTTTATTATTTTTAAGGGGTGAGTATCATTTGCCATCTCATTCATTTTAGCCTTCGCTGTCTAATTTGTGCACGTCCTTGTAAGGGGGGACTCGTTTACTAAGTCACACAGACTCTTTGTACAGGCTCTAGAAGGTTTGTAAATTGGCAGTATTGTCGCCCACAGAGATCTATCAGATGGGTGGATCCAGAAACCACCGTTTCAGGAAAACAAGGTGGCATGGCATAAATTGGCACGCCGAACTGAAAAGAACGTTCTTAATATTGCCACCCCACATGCTAACAAGGACGTGCGTATATGCTAGACATTGAACGTCTATTTCACTCCAGGAATGCTCATCGTGGACACCGATCCACCGTTTTCGTATCAAACTTCAAGGTATGTTTGTGCAATTGTATGCATATGATGGATATTTCATCGAGGCCCAATTTAAGCAGGTATGCCTCGATTCGATGACAACGTTTTTCAGAACGCAAGCAATATTGTATAAGTTGTTAGCTCATTATTAAAAGTTAAATTATGTAGACATCGTTGTCTAGTGTGTCTATTTAATTAATTACTCAATTTTGACTTGCATTTATCCTTCCCATTTAAAAAAAAATAATAATAAAAACATGCAAATGTCGTTAAATCTGGCATCCAAATGTATAAGTGAAAGGCCAAAAAAGGGCTAATGCGACACAAAAGCTTACAATTATGAACCTCTTGATATATTGCAATGATCCATTAATTCATGCAAAGAGATGAATAAACATAGCAAACAGTTTCGTGCAATAGTTAATTGAGCGAATTATGTAAAAATAATAAAATAACTTTATGTGATATAAGATTAAGAATAAATTATATTTATACAAGAAAAAAAAAGAATAAACAATAGCATTAAATGAGATCATTTTAATGGTTAAAGATAGATAACAAGTTTCATGTTTACTTAATTTGATTTTTCCCATTTTAGAAATACATAAGCGGGCAATCATGCATAATCACTCCGCTTAATTCTTTCGAAATAAATCATTAAAATTCAATCACATATTATTTTTTTCAAAATATTTTTAAAATAATTCAACTTGTGCTGTGATCTCTTTAGAAAATTCTAAATTTTATTAAGATGTATGTAGTATAATTTTTCAGCGACTCTTTGTCAACTTTTGTCTGTGAGAAAAGAACCAAAATTTCACTTCCGATCCCTACAATGACAAAATATATGATTTCATTTGTTAAAAATTTGACTAATCTTCAATGAATTGGGTTGATTGGGAAAAAAAAAAAAAAACACACACACACACACACATAGAGATCTTCATTCTTAGATTAAAACCATAATGGTTGTCATCATATATACAGTATGTTTGATGGATGAACTTTAAATTCTTGAAACTCTTTTGTTGTGCAATTCTTAAAAATTCTATCAAATTTGAAATAACAACAATTATAAACCCCAATTCAAATAAGATGGGACCCATATGGATTGTTTGCACCCATATAAACCTTTACCACGAGCATCAAGATGGGCTCTGCGATCCCACCACCATGGGGGAAAATAAAAGACTGAAGGGTTGTTTGAGAAGGGTAGGTGGAAGTGTGAGCCTCTTCTGGGTGGGTAACTAATTAAAAGAAGCCGAACGAAGTTCTCTGTAAAAATGTGGGCAAGACTATTGTTTTGAATTATATATATATTACATTTTTTTTTTTTGACAACGAATTATATATGGTATATATAAGACAATAATTCCATACGAAAGCAATGCTGAAAAAGTTGAAACTAAACATGCGGTGGGAGGTTTCAAATCTGATTTGTTGCAATGCAGAAACTTGAAAGCAATTTCTATATCTTTGTCGGGATAGAGAGGCCGACTAATTAGTCAATGCATTAGGTAATGGGCAAAGGAAATAGTAACGTATGAATTTGACAAACTGATGACTTTCAACTCACAGTATATTTTAAAAACTAGAGTAATCAAGGTATATACAATATGCGAATCCTATTCCATAGGACTTTCAACTCACAAAGACTGGACTACGGCCTTGAGGCCGAGGTACGAAATATGAAAGCCCAGGCGACATTCCAAGGAATCAAAGCATGACTGCCGCGACTCTCCGCTTACAATATAAAAAATACTAGGATTGTGCACCTAATTGGTATAATTTCAGGTTCAGTTTTACTGTCAAATTAACCACGAGTAGACTTGAACAGAACGAATTCTTACCCAACTCGCGGAGATGTAACGACACCCAACACCGCCATGACCACAATTAGGCAGCCACATGCACCAACGACCCGCTCCCGCAGGCGACAAGCATTACGCCACTGCTCCGTTGTCGGGACGCCACGTAAACGTGAGTGAGGGGACAATAACTAGTGCGCATTTTTCTTATTACCTCAAACGCGACTTTGCCGACCAACTTCTGTAGAGCTGAAAATCTGAGGCGAATGGGTCCGCGGAACCTGGGGACCCTTATGGTGGGACCCACGAAGGGAAGTCGCGACCATCCACGCGGACACGCGCGCGCCAGATGGCCTACACTTATTGGTGGCAAAAGACAACCCCAATAATGACATGGCTAGATGGGTGCAATGCGGTTCTATTTAGTTTTGTAATTTTTGATAGGACACAATGCCGTTACATTTCCCTCCACACGTTTCTATATTGCCTTATCGTCTGAAATCTCTTCATCTCTCCGCCTGTTTTTTTTTTTTTTTGTTTCGGACACGGAAAAGAAAATATCCTCGAAGCGGCGCAAAATGAAATGCACCCATTAACTCAAAAAGTCACCGTATCAAAAACCAGAAGTACCACAGACTCAACCGAATCTAATCTTAATCTAATCTGGGGTCATCAATGGCTAGCAAACTAGCCTTCACTCTGACTTCTCCTAGTGCATCCTTCACCGCTTCCATCACAAAACCATCCTGCTCTATATCCTCTTCTCCTCCTCCTCCCTTTTCTCTTACGAAGGTTCAGTTCAATGGAAGACAGCTTTGTCTTCGACGCCGTATGTTCCCACTCCCTGTCAAGGCCACTGCTGACCAACAAGGTATTGGATATTATCTCTGTCAATTTAATTTCAGCACTTTGATCTTCGGCCATTATGATAATCAACACTACTTTCAAAGAAGAGAAGTAGTTGCTGCCAGCATGGTATCATTTCAGTTAGAGTTTCATATGTAATTCAATCTCAGGACTCACCCGATAGTTTATGCTTTTGGGGCGAATGATTTATTGACAATCTCGAAACAAGAGGGCTTGTTGGATTTGCACTTGTGTCTTATATTATTCACTGTTTTTGGGTCCTTTCAAAAACCTTTCTGTTTAGTTTTTTTTATTTTGTATTTTTTATATTCCCCTCTTTGTTCTCAATTTTGCAACTCCAACATAATTTATATGCAGGCCAGGCCCAAGGAGATGAGATGGTTGATAGTAATGTTCTGCAATACTGTAGCATAGACAAGAAAAAAAAGAAGTCTTTGGGTGAAATGGAGCAAGAGTTTCTTCAAGCTCTACAGGTACCATGAACCAACCTTCCGATTTAAACTGCCCCAAAATTGTAAATAACATGGTTTTAGTGTTTTCTGTGCATGAGATTTCAACTTGGTTTCTGTTTTCTTCTGCAGGCATTCTATTACGAGGGAAAAGCTATAATGTCAAACGAGGAATTCGATAATTTAAAGGAAGAGCTAATGTGGGAAGGAAGCAGTGTTGTCATGCTAAGTATGGGTTTTAACTTGTTTGTGGATTCCTGATCTGTCCCTCGATTTGCATGAATCATTGAAAGTTTTATGCCCAACTGCCATGTTTGGTGATTCTGTTTCTCAAAAACAGGTGCTGATGAACAGAGATTTCTGGAAGCCTCAATGGCTTATGTCTCTGGGAATCCGATCTTGAGCGATGAAGAATTCGATAAATTAAAGCTAAGATTAAAGGTCTGTGTTTGGTTGGATCTCAGTTTTGGATAAATGCTGCTTATTTGACAGAAAATGGTATTCGTTTAATCGGGGGATCAGTGTTAGGCATAATTTAAAAGTTCGATTGATGAGTGGATATGAATCCATATTTTCTATCCCATGTGCTCGATATAATCTTTTCTGCAACAATATACTTGCAGTGTTACTGTGATTGTGCTGCTATTTTAGTAGTTTCTTGTTGCCTACCTTTGCTCATAAAATCAAGTTTTGTGATTGTGCTATTTATGTCCATTATTGTTTTCCAGTCAGAAGGCAGTGAAATTGTAGTTGAGGGCCCTCGGTGCAGTCTCCGAAGTAGAAAGGTGCGTTGATTCTATAATTTTCTTGCATTTCTGGTTGTGCTTTCGACTATATTCCTCAATACCAACGTTGAATTCTGCATCGATGTTCTCCCCGAAGGTTTACAGTGACCTATCTGTCGACTACCTCAAAATGTTCCTACTGAATGTCCCGGCAACTGTAATTGCGCTTGGCTTGTAAGTAAATTGCTCTTCTTCAAATGCATGAGTATAAATGTTTGAAGCTTCCAGGCATGCGTGTTCTACTTGTGAAACTCCACTGTTGTTACTTTTTCTCTGGTTAATTTCCAGTGTTTTCACTTGTTCTCTGTCTTGTTTCACTCATGTTTTGTTTTTCCTCGTTAAATGTCCTTAACTTTTCATCATGCCAAGCCCACTAACTTCTATTATAACGTATTTTGCCCACAACTGGCCAGCTGTGATATTCTTTTCTTGATCATAACAGGTTTTTCTTCTTGGATGATATAACCGGATTTGAGATTACCTATCTCTTGGAGGTACATCGTTCTTTCTTCTTACATCAGTGACTCATGAACGGTTCCAAGGCTTACGTCACAAATTTGTAACTGTTCTGTATGATATAAGATATGCAATTGTTTTCGTTTTCCCCACACAAGGAAAACAGAATCAAAATTGCTGACCGGGTAAAATCCTAAGCGTGGCCTCCCTAGAATCCACGCCAAGGGCAGTATAGCCGCTTGCTGACAAGCCTGAGTAGGGGATTACATTCAAAGATCACAATGCCATAAACTGCTTGTTTATGCGAAGTATTCGTATGGAGCTTCTTAAATCAAGTTGTAGTTAAATGATATCTTGGTTCTAGTCTCTGTTTTTTTAAATGTTGTGTTGCAGCTCCCGGAACCATTCAGTTTTATTTTCACATGGTTTGCTGCCGTGCCCTTGATAGTGTGGTCGGCTCTGACACTTACCAATGCAATCGTGAAAGACTTTTTGATCCTGAAGGTACAGTATGCATTCATATTTCCTCCGTGGCTTTAATCATCGGGCACATAATGTGACCGATAGCTGCAAACTATAATGTGATGCTAATGACCAACATCATTTTCTAGGGTTCTTGCCCCAATTGTGGTACGGAGAATGTATCCTTCTTCGGAACCATATTGTCAGTCTCGAACGGTGGCTCTATCAACACTGTTAAATGCTCAAAGTAAGTTAAAGGAAGTTTTTGGCTAACACATTGCTTTGTAGGCATGGCATTTTTTGACTATTAACATTACCGTATTAATTTTGCTACAGTTGTGGAACTGAAATGGTGTATGATTCAAATACTCGGTTGATTACACTGCCAGAAGGAACTGAGGCTTAAATAGAGGTACACAACCACACATCCTGTCCATCTATCCAATCTCACGAGTGTTTCTTGATTCCAGGTTTAAGTACAGCCTTATGTGCTTAAAGGAAGTCCAATTTATTGCCACGAGCAAATGGGAGAATGATGTCATTGAGATGCATATAATTGCTTTTATACATTCCAGGCCAAATGTTTTCCATAAAAACACATGGTTGTGACAAATGATGATGGCTACTATTGCAGGATAGAGATGAACAAGATGGCTATTACTAACTCAAGAGATGGGGGAAACAAGTTGTCTCCTTATGTGTAACTTGAGGTATAAATTGTGAAAAGGATGCTTTCAGATTGTATCTCGGTTCTCCATCACTGTATTACTGCTGTATATTGTATTCCCGAGATGATGTACATGCTTTACACGTGAAGTATTCCAGGCCTTTTCCAGTAGAAGATAAGAGCAGAAATGGTTATATAGCTTGGTCCTCCTACAAAGCACACCCTCTTGAATAGCGGTGAATACAGTAGGGAAGGTTATAACATCAACGTCTATGATTCAATGTTTTTCCGGGTAATATGAGCCGATGATTTCACCTACTCATCAGGGTTATGATTGAAAAACAAACTGTTCCATTTCTTATGCAGTTTTCTCGAGTAAACCATCAATATTGATCATAATTTGTTTTTCCAGTACTTTATCGTTTGCATTGTTTCTTGTTTTTTTTGGGGGGAGGGGCATGGAGATGGTCAACAGAAAGGGCCTTAAAGGAAGGAGAAAAGCTTCATTACTAAGACTAACATATTATTGCCATAGATTCTTACAGTCCATACGAAAATCCATTTAAACCCCAAGAAAGAAAAATGCTTATAAACAACAGGCACCTTCAAAACATATCACCGTCCACATAACAGCAGTTGGGCTCTATTAACCAAACCTTTCCCTTACAGAATTGCGACATCCAAGTAATCTCCAATCTACAGCAAACAATTGAAGAGAAGGTGAGGGCATCATTGTGAATATCTCAGTTCATTTTACAGACAAGCATATTTCAACTTTACCTGGAAGCTAAGTTCACCCAATGTCTTCATGTCATCTGGACGTCTCCCCACTGAATGGGTCATTCCCACCTTTAAGATACAAAGAACAGAATCTCAATAACATACACTAGTTTCTAAGTTTGCAACATTTCTTCATGCCAGGGGTGTAAGAATCTTGTATATCCCTGATAGGATCATTTATAAAACAAGTTTTAAACCTGTAAAATTGAACTGCCTGTGCTTGCAAGCACACAAACAAGTTATCTCCCAAGTTTTTATTAAGTTCTCAAGACATTTAAATTGTCCTGTCCCAATGGAGAGAAGTATCACATACTGTTCTCACGACAAAACGACCATGCTTATCAGGAAAGACCAAAGCAAATGACAATCTTGCATTTCTTCTCCTTGCCTCCGGAGCAACCTCTTTCACCTGGCAATGAACAAGAATTAGCTGCAAAGTACAATCAACGAAAGCTTTCTTTCAATGAAACAAAAAGTTTCCTCGGGGTTTTGGTGAAGGAACGTACTAGATCAGTCAGCTCACGGAGTGTGGCATCTTTCCATGTGTAAATTTGAACCTCATCTTTGGGTTCCTTGCCTCTCATTGCAAAATCTTCTGCCTTATGATGACCCCCAATCTGCATGAAATGAAAAATTGATTGTGAGCCCATTTCAGTTAATTTGTTTGGGAGTAAAATTTATCTGATCAACTATGTCTTTCCACACCGACCTCTAGTTCTTGAGCCATCTTGATTTGGCAAACGGGAAATTAGCATAATCAAACATGTCAAAACTAATGACACTTGCCACCCAATTCCTAACTTAATAACACCATATCACAAAAAACCTCAAGAAGTCCAGACTTTCCTTTCTTAAAGAAATAGAATTAGTTATTCTAGACGCCCTCCTAGCAGCTGCCTGAGCTCTTAACAGCATCGACAGTATCCCCCATTACTATTTTGCACTAAAGCAGCTGGCGCAAAATTAGTTCCTTCAATAACCTTGTCCATCAATCCAACATGTTTAAAGCCAGTCAATACTAAAACAGAGAATAATAAAAACAAGAAAAATGCCTCACTACTCTATTTGCCATTATACACGAACCCAGTACATTCAACATAATCAATTCCTAGAAAACAAGACATTTGGTAAAAATGGTTCAAAACCCACCTCAGAAACCACAAAAAGCATGCAACTTTGCAGACCAAAAACAAATTAAAAAAAAAAAAAAGAACATTCGACATCCTAGAGAAAATGAGACACAACAGGAAAAAAAAATCCAAAAAAAGAAAAATGGAAAATACCAAAGAAAAAGAAGACATTGGTTACCTTAGTGAAAACGCGAAGTAGCAAAGGGCAAGTCTGCATTAGAGAATAACAAAATTTTTATGCTCGCAAACGGATTGAAAACCCCCAAAAAAAGTGGGGGGAAAAAAAAAGAAAATTTTAAAATAGAGAGAAGAAACTGAAGTATCGACCTTTTCCCGATCGATGGGCTCGGGGCGGGCGCGAGTCGGCGGAGGGTGGTTTCGATTCGGGGGAGGGAGCGGTCGGGGCTGCGGTGGAGGTGGCAGAGGCGGTTGTTGTTGGGAGGTCGCTGCGTCGGCTGCTGCCATCTTCTTTTCTCGCTCTCCGCTGTTCTTCTTCTTTTCCGTTCAACCCTCTGTCTCTCACTCAGTAGCTCGTAAATTTTTATCAGTTTTTTGGTTAATAAATTTTAACCCTTATAATTCATTGGGACCCAAAAGAGCTAATCAATGCCTTTGAGGCCCAGGAGATAAATATACTTTATAAGACCTCCTTATCCTCACGGTGTTATTATTATTATTATTATTATTATTATTATTATTATTATTATATAAAATAAATTTATTATTATTATTATATAAAGTAAATTAACGAGAAAAAAAATATGAATACATTATATTATTTTATTAATTATCTCTGTTTTTTTTTTTGAGCTTATGTAATTGTTTCCAAAATTTAAATGTACAAAAATCTTTATTCTATCTTTTGGAGTATATTAAATTTTATAAATAATACCTTATGTTAAAATTTTATATTCCATTTTAAATTTTAAATTTGATATTTATTAAATTATACTTAGTAGGTATTTGAATCCTTTTTTCTTTTTTTCAATATCAACATTTTAAGACACACAAAGTTGCCTTTTTTTTTTCCCCTTTTTTATGGCCATAACAAACAACGGTCTTTGATGTGGTTAATTTTCTTCTTTTTGGCTGACATTCCTACGTAAGCAGCTCAAATTCAATGCTGAAATCAATATAAGTAAATCGCCATGTTTGCTTTCCAGTAAACCAACTGCTGTGGCCTGTGGTTATAGCTTATAATCAGCTTCATGTTATGTATCCTGATGCTTCCAATCCCAGTCAACGTAGGAAATGAACAGAGACTTGATGCTACCTTGTCCTGAACACAACAGGCAGTCTTTGCACAACGCTGTCAAGGTCACCTTATGTATGCTCTGTCCACCATAAAGAAAGCAAAACAAGAACTTCCTTTTCCCTTTTCACTTGCTCTTCAATCCAACAAAAGTTTCTCTCAATGATATATTTTCCCAAACTGCACATAGCTTTCCTCTTTTCAACTTCACTCCTTGCTACACCCACAGGAAAGAAAAAAGAAATAGCTGATATAGAACTATATTTCATAGAAATAAATAAGAAAAAACATCAAACCATAACAGTAGTAATCAACTGCTATTAAACCAAGCTCATAGTCTTACATGGCCTCTCCTCTCTCCCTCCTCACTTTGCTAGTCCTTGTTTCACTGTCATCAAAGAGAACTGAAGCTCAAGTGATCAAATCAGCCCGCCTTCTTGATCTTCTCATTAGAGACTACACATTCAAGTCCTACGACATTCACTTCAAAACAGGCATAATACATACTGTACAATTACCAGCAAACTTCTCCAGCATCGTTGTTGATTCAGCGAGGTTTCGATGTGGAAGCCTACGGAGATATGGTGCTCGGCTGAAGGAATTCCACCTGGGTGCCGGAGTGACGATCCAGCCATGCGTGGAGAGAGTCATGGTAATTAGGCAAAACTTGGGCTCTAACTGGTCATCTATATATTATGCTAACCATAATCTCTCGGGATATCAACTTGTGTCACCTATTTTAGGTCTTCTAGCTTACAATGTTGAAAATGATGTGAATTTTAATAACCCTTTTGAGCTTGGAATTCATGCTGCAGAAAAACCAATAGTTATAGACTTCAGGAACACAATGGGAGTTGCCAATGTATCAGAAAATAGGCGACTATGTGCTAGTTTTGAGAAAGATGGCAGGGTGATATTAAAGAAACCACTATCGCCTTATGTTTGTGCAGCATCAAGGCATGGTCATTATGGTGTAGTGACTAAATCACCACCGCCTGTGGAGGTGAAAAGGAAGATCAGCCCATGGAAAGTGGTGGTTGGGAGCACTGTTGGGGCCGCATTGGGGGCGTTTCTATTGGGTTTGCTTCTGGTTGCAATGTTTGTAAAAGCGAAGAAGAAAGCAAGAATGGAAGAGATGGAGAGAAAAGCTTATGAAGAGGAAGCTCTGCAAGTGTCAATGGTTGGCCACGTCAGGGCTGCCACGGCACCCCAAACTTGGTCAATGCCTACTATTTAGCATAAGTATACACCTTATCCTTCATGAATTGTTCATTTCCATCGTGAAAATGATTCAACTGTAATATGAGTCCAAAAATAAATGGATTTGTTTTAAGAAAAAGGCATAAAATTCAACAAAACTCTGCTATGCTTTCGTTCTGTTCTCTATTCTCTCTTTTTTGGTTGTTCAAAGCTGTTCAATATCTGCTATTTTGTAAACGGCCTGCCATGTTCTTTAAGCTTGGCCATTATTCAAACTCATGGAGGGAAAAAAAAAAACAATATATATATATTATTGAGATTAACATACAATATTTTTTATTTTTGAAATATTTTTTATATTTAACATTTTTACTATTTTAGTTATACCATAATTTCAATAATTAGTATAATTTTTATCAACATTTAGAATTTTATAATTTTTTATTAAATTTATATTTAGTAAATTTTTTATTTATTTTTACACACACACACACACACACACACACACACACACACACATATATATATATATTTTATTTTAATTTATAAAAACGATAATATATATATATATATAAATATATGATTTTGCTGTTGGACGTGGGGTGCTAACTGTTGGATCGGCAATGATATTGTTCAAGAGATGTCACAAGATAACGTGGCAAACAAAAGTGAATGATTTCTGAGAATGGAAATAGTCAAGAAAAGAACACTGATTGAAGATGCTTTGAATTAAAACGTTTTCTTTTGGTTAGAGATTAAAATATGGCGGATCATATGTTGTATCAAAATAAGTATTGTGGGGCTGCAATGAAGCTTGGCTTATAAGCGATTTTAATTGATTATGATTAGCCTTCGGAGTGAAGCTGCAGCTGGAAAGTGTCTATTGAACAAGAAATGTTTAGAAGAGAAAAATCATGGTCTTAAATGGTGTAGTGGGGGGCATCCGATCAAGTCCTTATATGTGGACCTTCTATCTTTTGTGTTGCAATGGAGTGGTCGAAGATTATATAATATGGATGCTGAGAGTAAGAAATTCACAAGAAATAACCACTTCCATCTTCTATCTTTAGTCCTTTTTTTTTTTTTTAAACAAAAAAATTATTTATAAGAAGACCCAAAACTAGTACTGTCTAGAACTTTATTACTTAAACTTTGTGACTAACCAACCATTTTTGAGCCTAAAGGAAACGCTAAATTAGACTACTAAATGTACTGTACAAAGCCTAGCACTTTGAGTGAGTTAGAGGCACACACGCCTTCAACTGCTGCGGTCAAGGCCCACTCTCCTGTGAGATAAAAACACAAAAACAATTGGGCCAACCAATGCGAGTAGTTGGGCCAATGACGTAGGGATGAGCTGTGATATGGATCAGTTGGATCATCGAGGGCTCAGGAATAATCGGGCCAGTGACCAGCTAGAATTAGGATTACCGTAACTTTTGACTTGAATAAAGTTATAGGAAAGCTAGTTCAGGGTTCATGGACCTTGGTTTTGGGCTCGTCAAAGTTGTGTTGTGATTTTTTTTCTTTTTTTATTCTTAATTTTAAACGGTGTTGTTATTAATTTTTTTGTAATTAATTTTAGTACTTTTCAAATTAATTTTTTTTAATCTAGCTTTTCGATGTAATGTTGTAATATCATAAACTACCACATGATCTTGACAATATTGTGAGAATCAAATTGGTTATCCAATTAAAAAATCATAAAATCACGAATTTATTAATTTAATAAGTTAAATTTTATTTATTTATGTTAAAAATAAAAAATTATTTTAAATATTTTGACTAAAATTTAGTTTTGCAGTTAAATTTTAAGATCATTTAAAATTTATAGAGAGATCTGATTATACATATTTAAATTTAAATTTAAAATTATAAATTTAAATAAAATTTATGAATTCATACTTTTTTAAATTATTAGTTATATAATAAAGTAAATTTTTATTTTTTTATTAATTTTTGTTTATATTAAAGTTTAAAATATGAAAAAAATATTTAAAATTAACCGATCTTTGTACTTAGAGAGTGGTCCGTTATTCTTCATTTAGTTGTCAACCAATTATTGGTAAAATAGAAAAAAAAAAAAAACATCGGAGACTTTGTTTTATAAGATACACCCAGATTGCATCCTATTGAAATACAACGATTGAGGAAAAATGGAAACAGTGCAAAAAAAAAAAATTCAAAGAATATTATCCAGGCAGCGCGTAAAGATGTTGCCGGTCGTTCACTTGACACAGATTGAATTCACATCTACTTTCCAATTATAAGAAGTCATGTTACTCGTCGCAGCGACAAGATGAAGACACAATGCCGGAGTGCATTTCACGCCTGATGACCAGGAATGAAATGAATTGTAAGATTCTGATTCGTGTTACAACATGATATACGACAACGACCCCCCGTGAGTTCTAAGTAAGAATTAAATGTAATCTTCTATACTGTTGGTCTTTTGGCGATAGAAAACCGGTTGAAAATCACGCATCCACTGAGCTTAATATGTGCATTAATCCTAGTAACCGATGTTGAAAGTTTCAACCTTTCCTTTTTCTTTTTTGGTTTTTTGGGTGTATGTTGTGACGGAGTCTCGGAAAGGAGAAGCAGATCTTTGGGTATTATAAGCGTGGACGCTGCATACCTTAATAAGTTAGCCTTTTGGGGAGAAGGTGATGGCCCCGTGACAAGTGGTATCAGAGCCAACCCGTCCCGAATCCGATGTCCACCGCCGAGCGCTCTAGGCCCAAGAGTAGGGGGAGTAGGTAGGGGGAGCTTAGTCCACGACAAGAACGTCGATGAAATTGGTGGGGGAGAATGTGACGGAGTCTCACATTAGAAAGAAGAAGGGGATCTTTGAACCTTATAAATGTGGGCGCTGCACACCCTAATAAGTTAGCCTTTTGGAGAGAGGGTAATTACCCCGTGACAATGTGAAATGCTTCTTCGTATTTACATCTTAGAAACAATGCATGCGACAGGTGACTTAAAACAATCAAACCACAATCAGGCACGTGATGTTCAGATGGCTACCGAGGCTGTTGCTCAAAGTTTTGTTGTGTCCCTCGGCTACTCCGATTGACTAGAGGGCACGCCTGTGACCATGTTATCGAGCTAGTGGGTGGGAAACAACAAGAGCATTCCATTTTGCATGGCTCGGGCAGGTCCCAGCCGCCTGATGAGATTTCCTCCTGCTGATGGCCATCGTGGGGCCCATGGGACCCAGTAGTTGCCGGTGATGCAGCATCCCTGAGCGGGCCCCAGCACTCTACCTTGTTGAATTCTGGTATGTTTGAATGAAAGTATACCCAAACCAAAGCCTCCTGTAATTCCGGGTAGTTGTTCAACAAATTTCCATCCCCATGGACAAAAGCCTTCAAAACCTACTCCCAAGAAAATAAAGAAATAAATTTCCATTTAGATAACTGATCATAATTGAAATAGCTTAATCACAGATTAAGAATTTTAAATAGGCGGATGTACCACAGGGAGTTCTTTGCAGAAGATGAAATATCTGAGTCTACAGCACAGATCCAGGAGGAAATGGCCTCCGCTTATATGGCAGTGAACATGGAGAGACATCTTTTCCTTGACTTTCTTCCATTCTGCCACCACTTCATCTCTGTACATTTTGTTGTACCACCCCTGCAGCTGCAAGCAAACCCCAATTGTTCTCTTTCCTTAATTTCAAGGTTCAATATCTTGGATTGATCAATGATCATGTTAACTAAGAATAAAAAGTTGAAATGTTTATCCATTCCCATCCAGCCATGCCCTGTTTCCTCAAATTTCCCATTTAAGTAACTCTAAATGATAAATACAAAATAAATAAGCAACCCAAGTCAAGTGAAGGATTTTACTATACAAAAGAAAAGAGCATGACCTATCATATGATTATTAAATTTTTTGATTACCTGAGAATTGTTTATTGTCTGTGAGATGGCTAAGGTAAGCTTAGCGGTAATATCACTATGCGTTAGTGTGTAAGTCCTTGGCAGCTTCCCTGGATGCTTCTTTTCATCAACCCCCAAGAACAATACTTTCAACTTTGATGCCTCAAAAATTGATGGCCCAAATAACCTTGCCATCTGATTCAATTCAAACTCACAAATGACAACCAGCTTTACATATTGAAACCAAAAACACAAAAGAAAGTGTAACCCCAGGAAAGAGAAAACTTGAAAATAAAACCCCAAAAAAACCAAAAATTGAAAAAAAAAAAAACTTACAGGACCAAATGATGGGTTCTTCTTCCTTGGTTTTCTTCTAAGAGGAAGGAGAGAAGAATTCTGTTCAAAGACAGAGGGCCTTCGTTTTGAAGGAAGCAGAGGAATTATAGTCAAAGTACCCATCTTTTCTTCTTCTTCTTCTTCTTCTTCTTCTTCTTCGTCTTCTTCCTTCCCTTGCCTTAATTACACAAGCCCTTTGTGTAAGTGTAACTCCAACTTTTGTAAGTGGAAGCTCAACTTATTATTTAAGCGAAACAGATTGCTATACAGAGGAAAAGAGACTTGGTGGCTTGAAACTAAGGCATATATGATAATATTTTTCTCTCCTATTTTATTTTTTTCTTTTTTTCTTGTCTTTTTTTTTTCACTTTGCTTTGCTTGTAGGTCTTACTTCGAAGACTATCAAAAAAGAGTTTGAACAAGTTGAGAAGCAAAGGAGACAGAAGATTCTGTTTTTTTTCCCTTTGGAAGTGGGGCTGGAGGTTTTAGAATGCAGATGCGTGTTGGCACTTGGGAATGGGACTATTTTCGAGTTCAATTTGCCTTCGATAGCGGCCTTCGGCGGTTGCTTGAAAGTACTGGACTCGTCGACCAAAGGTTGACACGTGGTGGCAACGTGCAGTTCACAACATAGATTGCACGTCATGTACTGAAAAACCAAATTTAAAAAATAAAAAACAAAGTGTTTAATTGTGTCATATCTATCTTCTTCACTTCCCGCTCTGTCTTGCAGTCAAGTGAGGAGCGGTGGGTTTTTAATTTTTTTTTCCTTCCATTATTCGATATTGTGAGAAGGTAGTTTTTTTTTTTTTTTTCTTTAAGTAACGTGTGAGAAGGTAGTTGGATACATTATTTAGGCGAGATGGCGTTGGTTTGATTAATCACAACCATTACTGACATATTATAGCTTATCTTTAAAGTATCAATTCAACTGCGCCGATATATATAATATGTGGACTTGTGAGCCATATGGGTTCTCAAATAATAACAATCTTCAGGGATTAGATCACGAGAAAAAAAGAATTACAGGTGGAGAATTTACTCTTAATTCTTTAGCTTACAAGATTTAAACTTTCTAATAGTTCGAACAAAAAAATAACGAGTAGATGTGAACTTTTTACCAAGTGATAGGTTGTGTTACATCAATCAATCTAAATTATTTAAAACGAGCGACTAAGACTTCACTGAAAGTGATAGCTGTTGAAGGTAATTTACATAATTTATACGGTTGATCATTGTGATTAATGGCAGAGTCAGGAACATCTGGCAGTGAGACAAACAAAAACAGGTAAGTGAGAGTAAAATAATAAGTTTAGTGAAGAAAATATATAAAATAATGATAAAATTGGACCAAATGTTGATTTTCAGTGGAGACATATGTCCCTAGTGACATCTATCTGGATCAGCCGGGGGGGCTACAATCCATTCCTTTTAATAATTTTTCTTTTAATAAAAATATTAATTATCAATTCTACCAATTTAAATTAGATGCATTAAGTGATCCTTCCCTTAACTAAAAGTAAGTAGACTGCCAAATTCATAGTTGAACTAGCACTTAACCTAACTTGTATTCAGTGAGGCCAATGGCTGCATAAGGAGAGGTATTTTTCTTTTTCTGTTATCAATTCGTCTAAATCATGTTTGCTTTTTCTTTTCTGCTAGTATTGAAATTGAAATCTCTGAATAGAATTTCCAGGCACTCAATATGTCACAATTTAATTTAATGATTTTCGGACAACAATTACTGTAATTATTGGTCGCGTCCGCCCAACATGGATTACTTGTCCTTTTCTCCTTCCTGTTAAAGGAAAAACCTGTTAAATATTTATAAAAAAAGTCTGCATACTGCTTTAGTGAACCAATTATATTTTTTTGGTAATTAATTATTTATGTTGTCTGTCTTGTTTCTCCATTATTCATCCACGGGCTAACTTCTCTTGATTAATCATTTTTTCCTACCGATTAATCGTGGTGATTGCGACTAATGCGAAATCAATTTTGTACAATATTTTTCAGAACAATTCTATTTATTGATCAAAATTAAAATTAGGTACAACAGAACATTACTTAGTAAAATTAAAATTCATCCCACATGAGAAAATTATACGTACGTTAGCGATAAATTAACCGATTGTGTAAAATATATCGCAGTATCAATGTTTACTGCAGTCCTGCATACACAATTAGGAAGACAATCTGTTATTTAGAACCTTAATCAATCGAATTACAAATAAACAATACATATCCTTAATAATTAACAAGAAAAATCGTTGCACAGTTACATTTTCTCTCACAGTCTCACATTACCTATCTTGCTGGGACTTTGTACATATATGAAAATTTTGTATATATTTTGATAGAAACTTATTTAGCTGTAGTAATCACTACTGTAGATGTGCAAAATAGTGTCAGAAATAACCCAAAAAAAAAAAGCTTAAAAGCGAGGAAATACAGTTGCCGATTGGGAGTAGGACAACTGCTAAAAGAGAGTCATGATAGTCCACGGGGATTTATTTCGTTTCTCGGGTGGACGCATGAACAATTCTGTCTCCGCCTCCATGCTTTGTCTCTTTCGTAATTGTTGCTTTTCGGATGAGATATCCAATGGCGCGATCCCACACTACATCAAATCAATTACGGTTAAAAACTATCAGCCACAACAGTATGTGAATGTGTGTTAAGAGTGTATGCAGAGAGTGCATCAATATACATTAAAAAAAAAATTATATATATATATATATATAACATGGTACAAATTTCATACTGTAGATGTAAATGAAAATATACTTTTATTCCATAGTTCCACAATCATCGACAACCGAATTCTTATATACTGACAACCTAGTTAAATCATCGAACGTGACATTCCCCATATGCCCAAAAAAAGGGGTGGAAAGATCGACAAGCCATACAAAATTATCTTAAAAGGAACATAATAATGGAACTTGAGAAGGTTTAGGTAGAGTGGTTTTGACTCCTAATTTTAGATTTAAGATTGAAATTCTAATTGGTATTACAGAAAAGATAGAGGGAGGCTGGATTCGTGGACATCTTGAAGGGAGGCGATTTAAACAGTTGGTTGGAGAGACAACAATTGTGCAATTATAATAATTAATTATAACTAACCGTATAGATTGCACAGTATTCATAATGTCTATAGATCCCGCGTGCTGCTTACCAAGCCTTTCACTCTAAGCAAAAGATGACACTGAAACACAAGGGAAAATTAAGTACGTACCTTCTCCCGCAAATTTTTATTTTCTTCCATTAGGATCCTCTCCTGGGTTTCCAGAAAAGGATAACGAGAATCATATACATCATATAAAATAAGTTCTTGTGTAATATATATTGACATTATTACCAACGAAATTCCACCATTATATATTTCATTGCAGCGGTACCGATGCTGCATGCATTCCATTATGCACATCCAAAGCATATATGTCGCAAATCTACCAAAAAAATGCATATGTAACAAGAAAGTTACCTGTTCCTTCAACTTCTCAATCCGATCTCTAAACAGCTGATGCTGTATGTACACACAGAGTGGCCAATAATTACGACAAATAATTTCATTAGCAAAGATTTGCAAAATCATGTGGATATGCATAATTGTGCCATGAAATATTTCTTTTACATACCAGATTAATAGCTGATACATAGCATAAGCAACAAGAAATTACACTTGCACACAATTGGGTCAAAAGAAAGGAGACCAACAAACCACTAAACAACAGGTTTTGGCAAGGCAAAGGAACTAGTTGAGGAATAATAAATCTACTGCATTATGAATTATGGTCTAGAAACAGACTCTTTGCAGATTCACTGCAGGCTTCTTTTTTTTTTTTCCCAATAAGTTGAATAGAGTTTGACTAGGAAAATTATGAGTCAATTTAGTATAAAGGAAGATTTGACACAAAATAAGAACAAAAACCAGATAATGAGTTTAGTTTGCTTAATAGTTCCTTGTTTCACCGAATCATCTGCAATAAAATTAGGGTTTATGATAATTTGGGGTGTTCTAAGGCACTCAAATAAGCCTGTGTATAGGTGACACTTCTCCAAGTCGCATAGTCTAAAAATTTGGCATACTGAGACCCCCTTTATCTTGTATTATGGAAGTTCTTATTGTGTGGATAGTATGCAAGTTCATGAATAGAGTGGCATCCTAAATATTGAGTTTTATTAGAATAAACTCTTACCGCCTATTTATCACAAAAAAAATTTATTTTTTTGAAATTTGTCAACATGCATAAATTGTCATGTAAACCCCATAATGCAGGCAACAGCTTAGTCTGCAGGAGATTGGTATTCCTATTTGATGTACCTTTCTTGCCCTTATTCTTGATAAACTTTGTTCTAGCTGATTCTCTAAACTCTTTAGCTCGTCAATTGCACATGGCTCCAGTCCATCACCCAACAGCTTTCTGCAAGAATATCAAATTTAAGAGTTCAACAATTGTATAAGATGTAAGATATTACACAAGAAAGAAAACGCCGGTAAATTGATTGTAAGATTCAAACTATGTCATGTACCGTTTAGAAACTTCAAGGAGTTCAATCTTCTTTGCCATGCTAACTGTGCCCTGCATTCAAAAATGAAATTTCTGATAGTTTCGTGAAACTTGCATAAAGGGAGGGAAAAGTTTGGTATAGGTGCATAAGCCAGGTGCAGATGAAAGAATAATAAAACCTCCGCATTTTCTTCAACTATATTTTTGCTGCTGGTTTCAAGATCTTTGGCCTTTTTCTGGTAGCGTTCAATTGTCTTGCTCATACTGAAAGCATTTAAATACAAAACAAAAGGATTAAATGACTAGCCAGTACACATGTACAAATTTTTTTTTTTTTTTCTGAACTAGAACGAGTACCATATATTAAATCTCTCAAGTTCTTTTGGAGGTTTGAGATACCCATTACACTAACAAATTCTATTAAATAAACACAAAACCAAATATTAAAATTAAACACAAATTCATATCATTTAATTTTAATATTTAATTACAATTAATTTATTATTTATAAAAAAATCTTTATTTATAACTAATAATTAAAATTTAATAATAATATAAATTTGTATCCAATTCTAGCATTGAATTTCTTTGTTTATATAATTTTTTTGTACGTTAAAACCTAGTGGCTTATTTATTTATTTATTTTTTTTGCAAGGGCTTATTTTAGGCTCCACAAATACTTGCGTATTCTTACATACCATAGAACAACAAACTTTGTCACAGATGCCTTAGCCAAGCAGACTGCCGTCAGAAATTGAGATTCTTGGATTTGAGCGTTTTATGTATCTTGCATTGTTATGAGTAGTTCATAAACTGCTCCTAACATGCTTCTTATTTGTACTGTGATCGCTCTCCTTTTTTAATAAAATTACTAAGACTGACTTATCAAATAATAATAATAATAATAATCATAACTCCAGCACACCAGCTAAAATACCCTTATCAAGACAATTACTCCTTTATGTGGAAATAACTATATGTGAACCAATTGCATATGGCAGTATTCTTTACAATCAAGGAATTAAACTTGTCAGTTTTGATCTATCTATCACTAACAGCCATGCAACACATGAATAATCCATTCTTGCACTTATTAGACAATAGTTTTGATCCTGGTTTTCCTTCTTATGAACCCAAAAATATTAAAAAAGGGAATTATCTCTTATATCTTCTAGTTGTGTTTTATCCTCTTTTTAGCAAAAATTTCACACCATTATACAATATTATAGTAAAAGAAGTTCAAAGATTTCGATTGTGGATAAAGATTACCAAGGTTAAACTCCATTGACTATTTTTACTGTCATTTTTATTTCTAAATTGTAGCTTTTAGCTTTGTTATTAAAGTTATTGACCCCTCAAATGTCCATCATGCAAGCTTTGGTTTAGTCTTTTTTCCGGTTCTATTAACCAATCATTCAATCAAGCAAAAAAGTAAGATATGAAACCTAAAAACAAGAAGATGCACTTGGAGACTATGCTTTTTCCGTGATTATTGTGAAGTAAAATTGTTAATTAGTCCTTTTTAGGGTTGTCATCTTCCACATTGTTTTGTTGCATTATAAACTTCAAATGCATGACAGCGACCAAACTAAAATAAAGCCCAAAAACCTTTCTGGACATTCGGTAAAAGTTAGATGTGGTTCTACATCGAAAAGGAAAAAAAAAAAAAAAAAGCCTTTACAGTGTGCAGGTGAGATAGGCTTGAATGATTAAGTGCCTTCTTGTTCTGTTGATCTATGTCCTTCACAGTCACATTACTTAAATCATGGTATTTTTTATTTGCCTCTATTCTTTTGTCACATTTTGTCCACAAGTGTCCAAAAGGGTTCAAAACTATCGAATGGACTAGTATTCTGAAGAATCTGAACAACTGGCAAATGTCGTGCTAAAAATTGTGTCTAGCTCGATGTCAACCATGGTTAAGTGAACTATGCTTAAATCAAGAGCTGTGGTCAATTAAAGTCCATCAAATTGTGAAAACTAAGCAGAAGATATAGCTGCTATATGTATTTTTTGTTCAACTATTGTAACTTCTGGTTTATGATGAGAAAATGGGGATGTAATCTAACTAGCAATACTGGTGTATCACTCTAAATGTGATTAAGCTGGTAGTTTTGTGGCTACTACATGACATTACTAATGGCCTCAATTATTGGAAGTTGTTCTCGGTGTGATCTAGATCTTGGCGCATAACTCAAGCATTACATCTAAGATAAATGGGGCATGGCTCTTCAAAAAAGAACAACTTAATTCTTAAAGACCAATAAACGAGATGCCCAAAAGGGATTTCTCGTTATAGATAAAAAAAAAATGTACAAGATGCCTAATGCTATCCTTTATTCACCCTTTACCCACAATGTCAATGATGTAGAAACTAGCAAGTCTGTAGATGATGAACCAAAACTTCACAATGTGATGCAACACCTTACTAGGAATGATACATATGATGTTCAGAATTCACTGTCTCTAGTGGAAGATAAAGATAAATATTCATATGAAGTAAGATATAATTCAGTTATTTTCTATTCATTATATAGGGAGTTTAAATCAAAAAATAGGAAGAGTACTAACAACTTGACTTTGACCCATATTATGATACATGAATTTTGCAATTTAGTAGCTTCACATTTTGAGTTTGGACGAGTTATTATAACATGATATCATAAATTATTTATATTAAAAGAAAAAAAAACTGACACCAAAACTTAGTTTATCCCCAATCCATGTAATTGAGTCGAACTGTTAATACACTGGCTTTTGGTTTCACTTTCTTTATGATTCTATTCAACACTATTATAGAAGAGTTTGGCACATTGGTTGATCTGTTAAATACATGGCAGTGGCATGTATCAATAGAATATATTACACTGTAAATCCAATACCTTCCAAGTATAAAGGCCTACTCCAATCAACGATATTATGCATTTTGTCACTTTTTTTTATGAGTTGAACCAAGTTTTATTGAAAAAATGAAGAGTCACTACAGTATTTAGAGAGAGCAAGTTGATACAGATATAGGAACTAAAATTACGTAACAAGACTAATTTGCCTAGTAGTTTAGCAAGCATTTGGTCGCTTAATAGCTTAGAGTTTTGGTTCATGGTTGTAAAAGTCATAATATAGGCCAACACATTAACCACAGGCTTGGTATACAATTTAGATAAATGTATACTAACCAAAGGATAAAGGTGTGGATGTGACTAACATAGTCTCATTAGAGTTGACATGCCAACATCAAGAAAAAGAAACTTTGAACCACAGCATATGGTACCGGTGGGTAACCTTGGAACCAATGCAATTCAAACACATATAAAACAGGAAACCATATATGTAGGAAGGACCAGCCGAGGAGGTAATTCGGTACATCTCCTCTCGTATTGGTCCTGGTTCAAGTTCTCGCATGAGCATCTTGCGCCCAAATAAATGGGTTTCAACATGTGCTGCGAAACCCCGTTAAAAGGATAAATTTTCAAACTCATTAATACTGTGGTCAAACAGAAGAAGACCACTTGAATTTAATAAAATTTGAGTAGTGAATCCTTTTTATACGAGAACATTAGCGAAAAAACAACCCAACCTCAATCTATAGGTGTAATGATTAACATACTGTGATGCATTTTTTTGGATCACTAATATGTGTACAGAGAGGAAAGGAAAAAAAAAAACACAAAAAGTATTTAAATTTTCAGTCCTCATCAGAGTGCCCTGTCAGCTAGATTCCTTGAGTTTTTCTTTTTCCTTGTTGCAAAATGATGAAATATATTTTCCCTTTCTCTTTTAACGACGAAGATAATAAAGTTTTAACTTATTTTAATGAAGAGGAATCCCTTTCAACCAAATTCTAAATAGCTTGTACAGCAGAGTGCAACTTCCACTAATTTTATAAATGCATTTAAAATGATTCAAACTTGAAATGTGTGACTAACTCACATAATTTCAGATTCATTCTTACGACTGAGCTAACCATAGGTTATTAATAATATGTTAACTTATTATTAGCAATCAATCACTGCTTGCAGCCTTGCAACTGAATCTACTAAATATTCTCTGGGCTGTTCTCAAGCTGAGAATGGACTGGATCTGTCATGACTTCATTTTCCTTCTGCTCGTGTGAAGAATCACTTTTATATCTTTAATGGAAAAACAGAGAAAGTGTTGTTTTATGGGCATATATAGTGAAAAAAGAATTGATATTTTTATCATTCTTGACCATGTTACAACCTAAAGTAAAACCCTTAATAGATCCAATGATGTACAAAATGCATGAATTCTAGGCGCTAAAAACTTCAGTCCTCAAAAAATCTTTTAAATCTCTCTCTCTCTCTCTCTCTCTCTCTCTCTCTCCACCTTCCGTCAAAAACAGTATGGAGCCATTTAGTCACATCCATGGACCCCTAGATTTTGACACATGGACATGATAAAGAGATCAGACCCTTCAATTTTGACAGATGCAAAAACGTACTCTTAGTTCTATCCCACTTGGAAGCTTTGTCAGTTGGGAAGCTCGTGCAAAATGCATAATTTGAATCAACCCATTTCAATGACATAACCATATGTATATGCATTACACCGCAAATTCCTCATGGTATACACAAACAGATCAATGCACATTGTATCAAAAAATAGCTAAAAGGAAAGAAGAGGACTAATTCAGGAGGATGTAGATAACTTACCCGCAATTGGAAAACTCATAAACCTTCCCCCTGGGAGAGATGATAATAACTGCAACTTCAGCATCACAGAGAACTGAGAGCTCAAAGGCCTTTTTCAGCAACCCATTCCTTCTCTTTGAAAAGGTCACTTGCCTGCTTGTTGGATTTTCTATTCTCTTCATCTCAGTCTTTCCTCTCACCATCTCTTCTCAAACCTATATAGGCACAAGAAACGGATCAAGATCCCAAAAAAGCAGAAAATGGAAAGACCCTGAAAAGAAAATGATGGATTTTTGGTTTCAGTGAAGTGGAGATGGACAACAGAAAACCTAATACAGGAGATTGGAAAGAACTAGGTAAGACCGATTTAAAGGTTTCTAAAAATAGAAAGGGGTCAACTAAATCTGAACAAATTAGGTTAAAAAAACTGATAACCAACCAACCTTTTATGGACAAACAGCAATGGAATAGAAAATAAATAGAGGTAATTGAAAAAACACAACTCCACAATCTCTAGAGAGCCTGAGAATGGGAGAAAGAGGAAGATCACACAAACCCTAGAAAGATCTAAGGAAGATGGGAAGAAAAGATTGACTAATGCCTACCCTAGCATGCTCTTAGCTAAAACCTAGCACGTAGCTAGATGGTATATTAGTTTTTTTAAAAAAATAATAATAATACATGTGGATAGAGACATATAGCAATGAAGAACCTAATGCTGCTTTTCTTGTTCTGGTAAATTTCCCATAAAGAGAAAAACTCAACATTAACAGGTGGTTCCCATTATTACTATTTACCCCACCCAAGAAAAAGCCACCTCCAGATGCACCGAAAGTTTGATGCCATTTCTGTGCGTTGGCGACACGTGGCCACGAAGACTGACAACTCCCCGCTGCCGGTATCCAGTGAAGAAGCGAGTGACCCGGCTAAAGGGAACGACGGGGAACCTTCTTGTCGGTTGCCAGTTTCCCTCAGACAGACTCCAAAAGTTTCCACGTAACAACTTGGGCAACCCTCAACTGACGGAGTTTTGGGAAAACGGGCGTGTCCGTACAAGGTTCTGGAAAAAAATCGGCGTTGTGTCCGTACGATGATATGAAAGATTGGCCAATCAAATGGCGCCACCACGCACTGTCACGTGGTAGTTTATCGATTGCTGGGCTATTTTTTCTTTTTTCTTTTTTGTCATTTATATTTTTGAGGTTTCAATGCGAGTGGCCACTGCCACGGAATGTCTCGGCAAATTTTTTTGGGGAGGGTGGTGGTTGGGGAGGGCACTGGAGCAGTTGGATTGTTGATGAATGGCTTTATTGATGACGGTGAATTTTGGGTTTTCCTTGTTTATCAACATATTAATTACATCAAAAGCATATACATTTATCACAATATATTATATTTTTTTGTACTTTTTTTTTCTCTAATAAACTAAACTAAGAAGGTGAAGTTTGATCTTTTAACTTTCTTGATAACCAACAAACAATATAAAATCCTCCTTCTTAGTATCAAAACAAAGTGGAAAATTTGCTATTGGCTTAATTAGACTTAAATACTTTCTAGCATTTACATGTCAATGCACCTGAGAAACTATTCTGCAGATTAGTTCCGTCACCGATTATTCAATACTAAGTTAGCTATCATGATGTACCCTAAAAAACACTTAGAAGGACTAGATGAATCAAAATCCTCTCATTTAACTCGGAATTGAATTTTAATGACATAATATTTATTGATAGAATGGCGTGATATACAATATTTACCTAACAAAAACATCTTATTGTACCCATATTGATTTTTTTTTTAATTTTATTATGAGGGAGACCGAAATATTAAAATAAATCAACATAGTTACTACAATTAGATCACAAAACCAACATATTCCAACCGGCTGTTGAACGGCCAAGGACACAGTTTTTCGCATCCCACGTTCTATCCTGGAGACAATTACATGCTCGAGATGTGTACTCTATCAAAAACAGGCGCCCTTGTGAGAATTCAGACTGTCCTCGTACCCTTTTGTGGTCTCGATAAGAAATAATTGATATATCCGTCGACCATTTTTGCGACCAAGGACAGCACGATAAATTCTGCCGAGTGATTTTAGATATTTAATTTTGAAATTAAAGTTTGAGATCTGATAATTTTTATAAAAAGAATTAAAAAAAAAAGAAAAGAAAAACTAGCTCTTGTCCGATAGTTGCATGATTTGACCTCCACTTTGATTTTAAAATCAATAATTTAGATTTACCTAACGTATCTATCGTGCTATCCTTAACACGAAGATAGCTTAACCTTGGTTACGCAAGTTTCCTTTTTTTTTTTTTTTTTTTAAGTCTGATTATTTTGAATTCTGTGATATCAAAATTTTAGCAATTATTCTCTTGCTTTTAGAATGACACGAAGTGATAATTTTAGTTGCTTGTCATTTTGTAACAGTGTCTTATTCACAAATACGCATTTTTTTTTTTTTTGTGTTCATATGAATGTCTGCCAAACTTTTTTACTCCCATAATACAGGTAGACAGGAGTTCAATGTTAGCCTCCTTAGCTTTTCTTGAGCTAACACCAAAGAAAATAAAAAAGAAACAAATAAATAAAAATTTGCCCCCAGCATTTATCTAGGGTTAAAAATGTTTAGTGGAGCTAGTATTATTTATTACTAATAAAATGTAAATTAAAATCTAGAGGCAAAGTCATTTCATATTTATTACTTTTTTTTAATTTAATCACAAATAGTATAATCGTTATCTATATTATTGAGTGTATTTGATACGTGATATATGTCGATGGTATGGTATAATGCAACATAAGATATAATTATAAAAAAAAATTAAACTAAGATGGTGTTTGGTGAAGGGTTAGGGCATAAGGTCAGCTACATATCTTTTGTTTTAGAAAAATAGATCGCATTGTCAAAAAATATATTTGTATTTTTTAAAATATAATGTAAGATATAATAAAAAGTAATTTTATTTTCTTTTTGACTTTCTTAGTAAATTTTCTCTAATTAATTCTGCAAACAAACAACTCTGGGCATGTAAATATAATAGCTTATTCCTTAAAAAAAAAAAAAACCACAAAAGACAATGGCTAATTAGGAAAAATGAAAAAAAAAAAAAAACAAAATCGAAGCAAAAAATGAAAGGATAAAAATGAGAAATATCGTTACCTTACTGAGAGTACCTCGGTGCTCCAAAACAAAACGCTTGCAAATTTCTGCCAGCAACGCGCCGCCGTACGCGTCTCCGAAAATCTGGTTACCGAGACTGCCACGCCGGCGAGAGGCAACGCAGGGAAGCCGCAGGTAGATCAACGGAGTCACGCCGATAAATTGTCCACAGATCTCCACCCGCTCGTTGGGCGGAATCACCTCCGACGCAGCCATTTCACTCACCATGAACGTTCATCGCTGCACCGTCGCTATCCAAACTCGAGTCGGCCGGTTTGTCCTCTCTTCACCTCTGTTGGAGCATGTGTGCATCGGAGATCGCCGTCTTCGGCGGCGCGTAGCCGAAGTGTTTTATTTTTCCCCGCTTGATGACGTAATGTAAACAAAAACAAGATATTTTAAGGAAATACTTATGTTTAGGCCTAAGCTTCTCAGCGGGATATGTCTAAGCGAGTGGGGCAAATGACCCAATAAAAATTAAAATTTAGTTCTATTTTATTACTATTTTCCTTACTTAATAGTAATAATATATATATATATATATATAGACTATTTTTCTTCAAACTAAAAAAGAAAACCATTTTACATTTTAATTTTATTTTTGTAGATTGGAGAATGTTACACCTCAACATGCCTATTCATTAATGTTAATATTGTCATGTTTGTAGGAATTTGGTGGGTGCTATTAACGTTGCTTACTCTTATAGCGAGATTATGGACAAATTAAATATTTACAAGAGACAAGATAGTTTATTAACTAAGAAATTTATTGAATCGTAATTTATATAAAAAGAAATAATCTGTTATTTTTTTATGATGATTATTATAATTTGAATTTAAAATTTCTTTAAAAAAGATATCTAGACTTTCATCATTCACTATAGTATCCCTTCCGTATCCTTTGTGACAAGAAATTGTTGGGTCAGGATTCAGGAGGAATATACCCATTTTGGTTTAATGCTTGGCCTACCAGCTTGACTCTTCGCGATCGGAAGGCAGATGATGCAATCTCGGCAGGTCCACGAGCTTTTTTCAACTGAATCAATCCTACCCAAGAGGAATAAAAAATTGGAGATCTACTTAAACTCATTGGTTGTTCTCTCTTTAAAACATTCAAAAAATGGGTTGGGTTCTTCCATTAGTTTAAATGGTCAATAACTCGTGTTTTGGGCCCAAAACTGTCATAAGTTGGATTGCACCCGAATATATTTCATTAAAAAAAGGAAAAAAAAAAAAAAACAGGCATCTATGTGGGCAGGGCCATTTGAAATTCATCTCAGCTTTTCGTAAGATAAATATCAATGGAACAAAAAAGAGAAATTATAATAGCAGCTCACAATCATCTCTGGAGTTTAATCTCAATAATACATGAATTGGGAAAACAAAGCTAACCACCAAGGCACCTGATAACCATTGAATTTTCTCTCTCGATTTGTTGACACGAACCCAAGTCTCAATCTCCTCTTTTTTTTTTTTTTTATTTGCATATCACAACCTGAAAAGTCGATAATTAGGATGTAGAATCATCGAATGTTTGAACTTAGAACCAAGAAACAGAACGCCTATATTATTGGGAATAAGAACTAATTTAATCCTTTTTTTTTTTTGGAATTTTTTTTAATGTTTTCATAACCTCACTCGAGTCCTGCAATTTAAAACTCCGTCCCAATTCAGTAATTTTTTTGGACAAAAAAAAAAACAAATACACATTAAGTTTGTAACAAAATATATTAACAATTTTAGTTTTTTTTTAAATTAAAAAATATATTGATTTGGGACAAAATTTTAAACTATAAAATTTAAATAAAAATATCAAAAACATTTAAAATTATATTAGCAAATTTTCAAAAAAATTTAAAACCAAATTAGTATTCATCTCCTGTACCATACCATTGTGCTACAAGTATAACACATCTCTTCATTTTGTATTAAAGACTTACGTGTTTTAGTTGACATCTCATGACTACTAGTTAGTGATACCAAGACATTTAAAGGTAGTAATGGATAGAATAAATGTTATTTGATAGAAACTGCTAGTAACTTTTGAATAACAAAATTATCATCCTCTTTAATATCTAAACCAAAATTCCCATATCAATAGTTTTCTGATGGCCTAGGCGTTGAGTCTGGCTGTGGGTTGGAACCATTGACAACTCTGAATGGGATGTCAAATTAGTAGTAAAAAATATAAATAATTATTGGGATTATAGCCCCCAACCAGAAGAAACAACTTCCATTTCGCGAAGAAAAAAGTGGACTTCTCCGAGAAGAAAGGGGTAGCTTCTCTCTAATAGTCTCGTACCCCTTGTTAATAGAGGATTTTGACGTCAATTGCTTCAGCACTCCGTCTAAGTCTCGGTTCAGTCTCTCTGCCAAGTCAATGGAATTGTACCGTTGACACCCGTAAGCTACCAACAAATACGCACTTGCCAGAGAGACGAGCAAACTCCGAATTTCTCTTTGATTTACTTGCTTCCGTGATGGAAATCGTTATCTTAAGACCTAAGCACAAAATCCAAAGGCCTCGAGTCTGCCTGGCTGACTCATCCACCATCATTCTCGATTTTTTGGTCCATCTTTTTAAGCTCTGCTGCCACTGCCAAGTGTTCCCAGTATTGGACTTGGATGCCTAATGGAGTCCTTCAAGTTTTCCAATATATTGCAACTTTACAAGACTTTTAAGTTCACTACTTGTATGGGCAATCTTATGTGGTTGTTGTTGTCTCTCCTTCTTTTTTTAAAAAAAAAAAAAATTAAAATGGTAATCTTAGTTTTAATTCCTGGGATCATTTGTTTTACTAGCAATGACTCGAGTTTACCGTACTGTAAAATCCCATAACTCACTAAAAATATTTCTTATTTAGTAATTATTTCTCATGACAAGGAATCCCTCTGAGTTTGTTAGCACGATCCGATTCCCATATGTTTTAGAATCCCGCTCGTCCGGCATTACTCGATAAAAAATGTGTTCACACGCAATATTACTATATTCCTACGACATTGTATTATTAATCAAGTTGTACAAAAAAATAAAAAAAAAAATTTAACTGATAAACCTATCTAATACAATCTCAAATTTATCTTTGCTAAACGTTGTAATTTTTTTTTTGTGAAGAATTATTATAATGCTAGTTTCGGTAAATTAAACAAAAAAAGAAAAAAATTTATCTCAAATTTTTTTTTTATAAAAAAGGAACAGCGCTCAAAAATGGCAAAAAAAAAAGAAATTATTATTATTATTATGAGAAATGAAAGGAGAGTCTCCGAACTTCTTTCGTGCTGCGTCAAACTCGTCACTTCTCTCTCTGCCTCTCTCAAGAAGCACAATAGTAAAAACGGGCGGGTCGTCCGGGTAAGCGCGGAGCGGTGATCGAAGCTCCGTAACCGTCAACGTCTCCGGTTAAAACCAAGATCATCGAGCGATGGCGTCGACTCCGCCGCCTCCGCCGTCGTCGTCTTCTGCCGGTGACGGACAGAGACAGCAAGAACAGAGTCAACCGTCGCCGGCCAAAGAGAAAGAATGCGTCCATAAGACCAAAACGATACAGTTTTTGGGACGCACTACGCCCATAGTCCTCCAAAACGACAATGGACCTTGCCCTCTCCTTGCCATCTGTAATCTCTATCTTTCTTCCTTTCTTGCTTGTTTTTATTCTTTTTCCTGGTTGCTAGGGTTCCTTTTAAGGTTTTCTTGAACTTGTTTGTCTGGCTGCCGAGAAAATGAGATGATAAGGTTTTTATGCTAGGTCGAGAAAGTTCGGTTTTCTGAGAATTGAAACAAAGTGGACAGAGTTAGTTTAGTCACAGTATGAGAATTGAAATCTTTTTTTTTTTTTTTCTTTTGGTTTTCTTTATTTGTTTTATTTGATTGATTTTGGTGAATATTGAAGACTCTGCTAATTGCGTTTTAGTGGTTCTTCAATTGCTAGTTTGGTCATCAAGAAAAGAACTAGAAATTAGTGGAAATGAATCAATAATTTGATGGTTATGATTGAATGGATTTTGGTACTTTGATATGCAAAGAGGCATTTTTGTTGATTTTCCGTGCAATTAGGATTTTAATGGGCGTTTTGATTCTTGTATGTGGGTTTTTGAAATAGGTAATGTCCTTCTGTTGAGGAACAATTTGAATTTGAGCCCAGATATGAGCGAAGTTTCGCAGGAGAAATTGCTATCATTGGTTGCAGAGCGGTTGATTGATTCCAACAGTAATGTTAATGTGATGGATGAGAACTTGGCTTTATTTATGTAATCCATTGAATTTTGGCATAATTTGATTTTGAAGTCCATTTTTTTTTTTTCATCTTTTGTCATGCAGAACAGAGATGCAGGGTATGTTGAGAATCAACAACAGAATATTGCTGATGCCATTGATTCCCTTCCAAGACTAGCAACTGGAATTGATGTAAATATAAAGTTTAGGAGGTATGTCACCCCCCCTTTCCTCATGCAAACACCTATTTTGGTTCTTCCTTATCATTAATTATTACACTCAAATCATGCAGGATAGATGATTTTGAGTTCACCTCAGAATGTGCCCTATTTGATCTGCTTGACATTCCTTTGTATCATGGTTGGATAGTTGATCCTCAGGTATGCATCTTACTAGTCCTGAAATGGCACTTTTGAGGCTTCTTTGCCAGATTCAGTTTCTTTTATTATTATTATTTTTTTAATTTTAGCCCTATTGACATTGTAAAGTGAAATTGTCTATTATCCTTCCCAATGTGTCATTTCATGCTTCAGTTTATGCTATTCAATAATATTGCTGGAAAATTGCTTTAAAAAATCTGTGTTTTGTTTTATGGTGTGTCACTTTGCCTGACTTTTGGTTGGATGATCAATTTCCCTTGATTGGATGTATTAGGACCATGACACTGCTAATGCCATTGGGTCAAAGTCCTACAATGCTCTTACTGCAGAGCTTGTTGCTCTGGAAGCACAAAAAATAGAGGGTGGAAGTCAGGATAGCATTGGGGAAGATTGCATTGATTTGGCTGCAGCCACAACTGCTACTCTTGGTGTTCCATCTCCTTGTCTTTCAAAATCTAAGTCTTATGATTTTCCACATTCAGTCTCTGACCAACAGAAGGCTAGAAAAGGAGACCTTGAAGAAGAAGCAGAGCTACTGAGGGCCTTAAAAATCTCAGAGGCTGAATTGCTAACTTCAGTAGGTGATTCTCGTGTGGCCAATTTTAATGAAGGGCTCGTGGATGTTGATTCAGATGGAAGTACCTTTTTTAACACTGCTGGGCCTGCACATTCTGTTGATACATCAAAGGACGATGTCAGTTTCAAAGATAAAGCCATTGCCTTGAGCAATGATAGTAATAAAGTGACAAATTTAGAAGCACTTCAAGGGGAAATGCCATGCTCCTCATCACAGACTGATCAAGGTCAATATCATAACTGGTCAACTGATAAAGAATGCAAAGAATTTATTTTGCGAAATGATGTAGTGAGTAGCACTGAGGCATTGGTCCAGGTTAAGGATGTACAGACCCACCCTTGTCAAAATATTGCTCCATCTGTGGATGATATGGTTGTTACACAAAGTGTTCCAAAGGTTGAGTATAAATCTACTTCAATGATTGATGTTCATCGACCAGCAGATATTCTGAGTGGGCGTAACACAGAAGTACTTTCAGGGCCATCTGCAGTGAATACAGAGTCAGATTCTTCTGGTGTTCCAATGCAGAACATAGATGGACCTGAAACATTTACTTCAAGTGTTGACAGCAATGAACCCTTATATGAGGGAGAAGAATGCATATTAGACTCAGGGACAGCTGTTTATGAAGACCGAGAGCCTATGTATGAAGGTGAGGTGATTCTTGCAGAGCAAGCCGATAAAACTGTGAGGTCTGTGGATGAAATCAACCCACAAGGTGAGATTTGCAGCATGTAAAAGAGTGGAACTATCACCTGTTTTAGATTGTATACATATCATTTCGGGCCTTTGTGTCTCATCTATTTCTACAACATATTACTATCATGCACAAAATGATATAGCTTGCTTTTTTTAATTTTTTTTCATATTTTCTTAACACATTTCTTCTCTCTCTCTCTTTGGTTTTTTTTTTTTCGTTTTTTTCCATTTTACATCAGGAAAGCTGGTAAGAAACTTTTTGAACAACAACGCTAGTCAGTTGACCTTTTATGGGTATGTGGACCTATTTGATTGGAGATAAAAGTCTATGATGTCCCTACATTTCTGTTCATGTCTTGGATGCAGGAAAGTTTGTGTGACTTTTTATAATTCTCTGCAGCCTTTTTTGCTTACAAGGTGGGCTTAAAGAGCGTGAGCTTTGTGTGTTTTTCCGCAATAATCATTTTAGCACAATGTTCAAGGTTGGTTACTGGGTGGTTGTGGCATACTCGTCATTGTTGCCATCTCTGATTCTTCTGTTGCACTTGTCTCCAAAGTTCCATTGGATGATGTATTTTTGCATTTTATTTGCAGTATGAGGGTGAACTTTATCTTTTAACTACAGACCAAGGTTACTTAAATCAGCCTGATCTGGTTTGGGAGAAACTAAATGAGGTAAAGCTGCCTGCTCAGTCATCTCCTTGACAAGTAGCATGTTATTGAGACCAAGTATTATTCACAACTTGAATTATGTATTAATAAAGGAAACAGAAATGACTAGGGTCATACTGCTTGGTGAAGAGACTCAGGCCAGTTTGCTTGTTGGGTCATTATTGTTTGTTATTTGTACTCCATTGGTCATCTGCTGGAGAAATCTGCCTGCTTTCTTACCTGAGGTTGTAGAGAAACGGAATATCATCTATTGAAAGCAACATGAATTGTGTGCCCATTATTGGACATTTTAAAGCCATGAATGAGTGCAGCTTCTCTCTCTCTCTCTCTCTCTCTCTCTTTTTCCCTTCAACTTCCAAACGAATTTAGGAGACAAGGCAAAATGTAACACATAACTCAGAACACCTTGTTGTAAATAATAAATGGAATTGCTCTCTTGTTTGAAAATTTTTTGAAATTTGATAGCCTAATTTCTACTGCCTCTGCTCCCCAGGTGAATGGAGATTCATTGTTCATGACAGCCAACTTCAAAGAATTCAAGATGGAAAGTCACACAAATGACACATGGAATGAGCACAATGCCATGGCCAGTACTGCGGTACTTGTCTTTTGTTGGTTCAAAAAATTTTATATATTTTTAAGCATTGATCTTTGTTTCTTTCAAACTAATTGTGATCTCATGCCACAGGATTATCTTGCCAGCATTGAGAGCGCTACACAATCGGGTTTGCATGTGAAGTAATTTTTCTAACTTGTCATATTAATGTATTCTCGAATCTTTTCATTGGAAAGTAGATGGCACAGGAGATTGTTGCTGAATGTGATGGTCTGTGTGTGTAGCTATTCTCATCGTCGCTGTGGTGTCAGCTTAGATTAATGTTGTAAATGCATTGTTGTGGCAGTTCTGATCTGCAACTGGCAATAGCTCTTCAACAACAGGAATTTGTGGAGCAACAGCCACAGCGCCATAATTTGCAGCAGCCATCTGTTAATAACAGTCCAAGACTAGTGACTGGTTCCCAGGTAAGGACGATATATATATTATTGCAGTTTTATGTTTGGTTGTCTTTTTGATTAGTCTAACTCAAGCCGTCAATGCCATGATGTAGTCTCACTGTCAAAATAGTTTACTTGCCAGCTTGTCCAGACTTGATAAGTGAGGTGATGCGTCCCACAAAAAAGGGCAACCATGCATCTATCATAAAGGAAACCAAGGAATAATATATTTTCCTATTACCAATCAATAGTACTCTTAGGCTCTTTGATTAAGCTCATGCGTTATAGCCACTCTTGCTAACATTTTATTACTAGTTTGGGATTATCAGAGCCATTGCTCTGGGAAACACTTTTTGTAATAAATTTTGCTACTTATCAGAATGATAATAATGATGATGATGACAATGCTTCTTTTACTTCCATCATGATCCTTTTAAATGCTTTCTTTAGATTATACATATCAATGCCAACAAAACTCTCGGTTTTTTTTTTTTTATTTGTTAGGTGCCAAGAAGCAGTGTGAGAAGCTCTTCGTCTTCTAGACCTGAAGCAAAATCAAAAGAAAAGTGTACCGTAATGTGAAATTTTTGCTGTCATCCTTCTTCGGAATCTGCATTGTAAATGGTATGTTGGCCCCAATGTATTTACGATATTTCTAAACCGCTTTAACAGTACATGTGATTTACGTCAAAATTTTTTATTGTGAAAAGCAATTATATATTACCACACAACTTCGCAGTCATCCGACTTCGCCGGAGTTAAATTAGAGCGACACCCGAAACGCCCTCCCCACCCCCCCGCCCAAAACCCTTTTCCAAAAAATAAAAAAACAACGAAGAAGAGGACACTCAAACAAACAAAACAACTCCTTGTGTGCAAATTTCTCGGAAGAGTTTTTATGTTTGTTAATGTTGAAGATGAGAGAGGACGGGTTTAATAATATTTAAATTGTGAATTTTCTAAAAAAGAAAAAAATTTAATAAAAATGTTAATAAATAATTCTCTAAATTAATTGTATTATAATAATTAATATAATTAGGATGAATTTTTAATTAAAAAAAGTAATAAGAATAATACAAGTAAAGAGATGAGTTGACACCCCTTCGACTAACAAATTTGATTTATGAAAATCTTCGAAAATGGTGGACTTGAACCCAGAGCTCTCAAGCGAAAAAAGGTGCCAATCTCAAGTTAAACATTGGTGGGTCCCTGTGGAGTGGAGCATCATTATCAATCTTCGGCCTTGCCGTGGTCCCATCCCATTGTAAAGAAAGTCTGCCCATACAGAGTCTCCCTTGGTCGACTATCTCAACTCAGAAAGCGTAGCACACGCTACGAAAAAGTCCCGGGGACGTTATTTTCAAGCTGCAGGTCTGATGTTGATGTAGCACAACAACAAGAACATATGTGATATTAGCAGTTGGCATTTAATTTTTGGTTAAGCCCAACCGATTTTTTTAACAAATTTTTTATTAGACAATTTATTAAATTATAAGTTATATAATGATAATAATAATTATTATTTTAATTAAAAATAATTTTTTATTTTCATAAATTCCATATATTTTTTTTGAAAAAAAAAATTAAAACTTGAAATATTATAAATAAAAATTTAAATTTTTAGTTATTGAAAGTATTTAATATGAGAGAGGCAACACCAATAATTAATGGACCTCGTCGAGTCCAGCACGACACCAGAAATATTGTAATGTCAGCGTCAAGCAATAGATGGACCCCGTGTGAAGATGATAAAAAATAAGTTCAAAAAAAGAAAGATCACGAAGATGAAAATGGCTCACGCTGACCTTCTAATATCTTCAAATAATTGATCTGAGGATTTTCTTTGCAAACCAACAACTAACAGAACGTGAAACATTATTATTATCTCATTAAACCAGGTGGATCAGACTCATCGCCGACAGATTTGCCTGTGTGTTTTCTTCATCGAAATATCTTCTTTTTATACCGATTGGATTACTAATAATAATTACTATAATTTCAATTTCTATCATGCCTAATATAATTTTTCAATTTGGTGTCTACTTTTGAGGCTGTATTACGAGAGGAAGAAATTAATTATAAAAAAAAAGAAAAAAAACACCAAATTATTAGAAGAAGGAAGAGAACGATGAAGGTACGTACGTGGGGTTCGTGGAAGCAACTATACCATTCATCTCTGCCACTCCTTTTTCCATTTTCTCATTTTTCTTGTTTTTATATATTTCTTTAATTAAAATAAAAAAATACATAGACCCTAATATTAGTATTAATACAAATCAAATGCATGTTTATAAAAAAAATATTAGCCTATATTATTATAACTTTTTTACAAATAATTACAAATGATAATAACATTACAAATATACAATTGAAAAGTTATAATATTATAATTCAAGTAAGCTTAAATTCCAACCTTTTGTTTTCTTGTTTCTGTTTTTTTTTTTTTTTAAATTCCTGTGAAATGGAAAATGAGAACATAAAAAATCTAGAGGGGGACCACTCTAAAATGCTATCTCAATCTTAGGGTTTTGGAAACGTGACAAAAGCTACAGCTGTACTCGGAGCCACCCCACCCCCATCTTGTCCAACGGCGATCGATCTCTTGCCCGATCCTATTGGGAAAAGCCGTGTGGCTTTTCTTAGTTACAAGTATCAAGTTCTAAATATGATTAGAAATATTCATATGATTCTGAGAAATATGTGTTTGTGTGTGTGTGTGTGTGTGTGTGTGTGAGAGAGAGAGAGAGAGAGAGAGAGAGAGAGAGATATCTATGAGTTTCTTAATAATTTTAAGGATTACCTCAATTGTAAAATTAAGTGTTTGTTATTTCATTTCATTGATTAAAATATAGATCTGTTTTGAACTTTTTCCGTCTTAAAATAAATAATTTATCACAAAGTTTAACTTATGACATGCTTTGCGATGGACAATATTATAAAAAAAAAAATAGAAATGAAGCTTAGTATCTGGTCCCAAGCTTTTAATAGCTAACCTATGTAGCTGTTTGTGTCGAAAATTAAAGTTTTGATTGCATTCCACAAATTAAATAAAAAATTTATATGTTAAAATTTAATATATAACTCATTATTAAGTTTCATCCACAATTTAAAAGTTTAGTTAATCCATTTTTAAATGTAATATCAACCACTCTTATTATTAGCATTTAGTTATAAATTTTTGTGCGCCTATAAGTTTAAATTTTTTTGATTAAATGGTTTTTTTAATACCATACATAGATTCATTTTAATATCTAATTAGTCTTAAATTACCTACGTTTCCATTTTTAGGATGACATAAACATTGAGCTAATCAAATTTAAAACCCTTAATTTTGGAAAAGGAGAAGTGCCTTGACATGTACCAAAAAAAGAGAAGAGGAAGAAAACAAATTACTAGAGTTTAGTTTGAAGAAGAAAGAGTAGAGAACCTATAATGGTCCCCATGGTAATTTTGATTATTCATGGTTATCAAGAAAAGATAAAAGTTCTGATTATTATTTTCGTTATTGCAAAAACGTTGATATTGTTGTTCACTTTCCTTATCTAGGACAATTACGTAGAGAAATTCAATTCTAAAAAAAATGGAATAAAAGGAGATTAAATGGGTAAAATGTAAAAAGAAAGCACTCTTTTTTAAAAGGGGAAAACGGATCATTTTAAGGAGTTATAAAGAGCCACAAGCATGACGTAACTAGTTAAATTTCTTTTATTTTTTATTTTTCTTAAAATAAATAATTAAAATTACTGAAAATTTTTTGTTCTCACTTGTATTTCTCTAATCTACACCTACACCGTGGTGCTCTTTTTAAAATCACTTTATGTGATGAAAGTGCTTACTTGCTAGAAATGCTAACTTTCTTGCTTGCAACGCAACATTTCCACGTAACCCCTTTATTTTATTATATTTTATTTTTTGCTTATAAGAGCGATATTCTGCGTAGCCCCGAAAAATGGATCCATCACCAGTAGAAAACACCAACAAATACCTTTATATGTACCCTTGTTTTTCTATAACTTTTGTCAAGTAATATTATCATGGGGGACACCTTATTTTATATTAACTATATAACGAGTCATTCATGATTTAAGAGAAAAAAAAAAAAACGAATCATAAAGAGTTATTAATTTCTTCACAGCATTTGAAGTTTATATATAGTACACTAGATCAATCATATGTATATTCGTGTTTATTCAATAATTGCTACTGTGAAATGACTTTCAACCTTATTAATGTTGTCACAATGGAATTGACGGTTAACTAATGTGTGGATTTGGTATATGATTGGATTTAATTTTTTTTTTCTTTTTATTTGATTTGTACACTTTCTTAGCTGTGTTCATACTTGTATTAACCGTTCATTTATAAATAGTCACTACATCTTAGTACGCATCAACCTTACCTTTTGAATTTCTATATACATATATACTAATCTTCATCCATAAAAAAAAAAAAAATAAAAGGTGCTTGTGAATGCGACCTAAAAAACGGTTGAAATTATCCCATCTTGCGTAGGCAATGTTTCAAGCTCCTTGGTGTTAACTAAAGCGGGCCCTATCACCCATACTCAGCATTCCCACAACCACCCAACACAGATATATATATATTTGGTAGTTGGTAACTTGTGTGTCTTAACAAACGGGTATCTTCTAATTTCTCCAGTCTCCCTTTAAAACGTAGAAATGGAGAGCAAGAAGTTGAAAACAAAGGATGTGCACCAGCAATGGAGGCTGAACTACTGACAGCTCAACCTGCCTGCCAGCCGACTTTCTTAAATAACACAAAAGAAAATGGTTAGAAGGGGTTGGTGACTGAAAAATCAACCAAATCTCTCCATTTTTCTTGTTTAGTTACTTGGTTGAAACTCTGTCCTCGATATTTAATAGTTATTTTGGTTGTGTTCTACGTTTTTTTTTTACCTTTTATTAAAAAAAAAAAAACTAGTTTGTTTGTTCGAGTGTTAGTACAGTATGTATATCCTTTGTTTTTCTTTTTTTAAAAAAAATAATTACGCCTAACTAAATATATCTTCTTTTTTTTTTTGACTTAAAAATAGTCTGTGATTAAATATTAACTCTCAAAACGGTACATATAAAAGATTAAAAGAAGTAATGAGATTCAATCATATGACCTCCAAAACTCAAAAGCTTGATGAGCACTTGAGCTTCAAGTGGTTTAGATATAACAAACCTGTTATGTTGTATACTTTCTAACCCAAGTAAATTGCTACCAAAGACTTGTCTGTGACGCCTTTAGGTTCAAAATAAACAAAAATCCTAAAATAACAGAAAAGATAGAAACATTTTGTTCCCGATATTAGAAAGGAACTAAGCATCCATAGATAGGGACCTGTTACCCTAAAAATGAGCTTTGTACCACATTTCTCTTCCAACCAAATGGAAATTGATCTCTTGCTCGAAGTCACCAGAAAATGTATTGTGATAACCATTTTACGAGTATGCCTATTGCCTAGCCACTATGTTAGAAGAAAAGAAAAGAAAAGAAAAAAAAAGCATATTAGGGTGGCCAAATCAGGTGAGTTTGAACGATAAATTAAGAGATACAAACAAGAATACATTAGCTTTCTGATAAAGCAAGGATTATCATTAATATAAATAAATCAGTTCTCTTCTGATAACCCTAGGTTAACATGCCTTGTGACCATAGATTTCAAAAGCTAGAATCTATAAACTCCAAAGAAGAGAATAAAAAAGAAATAAATAAAAACAAAAAGCAATCAAAAAATTGTCAGGCAAAGGAAGCAGCTTTAACTGATCCCCCTTGCAACATTTCATTCATTTCATGGTATTCATGATTCTCTAGCTCTCTTTTCTCTCTCAAACTCTTTTTCTTTCAAACACTTCAATACAATATTATAGATAAAAAAGCATAAAAAATCTCTCTCTTTTTGTATGTAAACTTCTGGCAGTAACTCAGAATTGGCGCAGAAAATCTTGTGCCTCAGATCCCAATATACTGCGTCCCTCTCTATCCTTGTCTCCTTCTCTCTTACACTATTAACAAGAAAGCACCGTCTCTCTCTCTCTCTCTCTCTCTCTCTCCTCTAGTGGGATGGCCTAAAAGACCATCTATTTACTTAGATACACAAGAAGATATATAAAATATAGAGTGCAGAGAAATTTGGGCATATATAATACAGAAATGCAAGAACCAAGCTTAGGCATGATGGGCAGTGGAAGTGGGAGCACTGCACTTGGTGGTTTAAGCAGTGGAGAAGTTGTGTCGGTCTCCGGCGACCAGCAGAGCCGGCAACTCAAGGCGGAGATTGCCACTCACCCACTGTATGAGCAGCTATTGGCAGCACATGTGTCTTGTCTCCGAGTGGCTACCCCAATTGACCAATTGCCACTCATAGATGCCCAGCTTGCACAGTCTCACCAGTTGCTGAGGTCCTATGTTTCACAGCATAGCCAGCATGGAAATCCATTCTCTCCCCATGAGAGGCAAGAACTTGACAACTTTTTGGTGGGTTCCCTTCTATTTGGTTGTTCTAAATTTTGTTCACCTTGTTTGAAGTATTTAAATTTCTGTTTGATTGCCACCAGCAGCGTGGTCTGGCGGTAGAGTAACTAGATTTTTGGTTCAACAAGCAGCTTTCAAATCTTGGTATTCGAAAGACAAAAATATTAAATAAAAAAAAAAAGGATTTTTCTGTTTGATCCTTTCAGCCTTTTATGGGCTTGTTATTTGGCCTTGAATTAGAGGTAGTTCTTGTTTTCTTGACTGACTTTGGGTGTTTATATTAACATACATATTGTTGTGTATATGGTTGTGTCATGTGTGTGTTGCAGGCGCAATATTTGATGATTTTGTGTACCTTCAAAGACCAGCTTCAGCAGCATGTTAGAGTTCACGCCGTTGAAGCTGTCATGGCCTGCCGTGAAATTGAAAACACCCTACATGCTCTCACTGGTTTGTCCCTCTTCCTCTCTTTCTCCTCTCACGCACGCAGAGACGGAGGTTACAGTCTATTTTTCTTCCTTTAACAATATTTATGCTAGCCTTTATAATTGATTAACGCATTAAACAGTCCCAAAGCACACCTTTTTGGAACTATAACTTTTTTTCTCTTTTTGATTAATTATAGGAATACCTTCAGTTTTAAAAACATAAAGAAGAGTCTCCGAGTCAAATAACCAAAAAAAAAAAAAAAAGCATAAACAAACCGATATATTTGTTGGGTTAAAAAAAAAAAAAAGGTTCTTTTCTTGCTTTGATTTTTGATGGGGCTAAGTAGGCACAAGGACGTATATACATATAGGGCAGTTGTGCCTGGTTCATTTTTCCCTTTAAGTTTGAGAATAATCCGTACAGCAAGCGGATGCAATAGGACCTACTGATACAAAAATATTTTAAACTTTATATTGGGGGCTTGAGAGAGGTGTTGGTTAACTTGTGCGGTGAAGGAGGGGCACCACCACCACCACTAGCTGCCACCAACTGATAAGGTTGCATGGATTATATCTAGATGCTCCAGAACCGGTCTTATTCTGTTGAATATATATTGATTGCTTTTGGCTTTGCATAGATATTACATTGGCCTTATTTGTTGGTGTTTCTACTTTTTTAAAGTGTGTTAGGTATATCGCTGATGTAGAGGGCTCGCGAATACAAGTTTAGAATCATCCCAATCATGGATTGAGCAATTAATACCACTTGTAAATGAGTTTAGATGCCCCCAATAATGTGATGATAACCATTCTATGCAAGGACAGTCTTTTTTTTTTGTTTTTTGTTTTTTTTTTGGATGGCTAGAGGACTCCATTTTTCTTAAATAAATAGCTCGTGATTAGAGGTGTCAAATGAACATTCGGTTTCGATCACTTCGAGTTTGTGTCATTCGGATTCTTGAGAATTTTTTATCACTTTAATTTCAAGTTATGAGTTTTTAGCATTTTAAGTTGATGCAAATTGAGTCTGAGTCAAATTTCAAATAGATTAATCAGGTTAGTGTTTGCCCCTTTACTGTCAAGGCCCTGACCAAGTCCATAAATCAGCTAAATCTATTAGTAGTGGTCTACAATGCTTAAGGAGAATCAAACTCATGGTCTCTAAGGAGCGCACAACAAGATCAGAAGCTCTTAATTATTTGAGCTTTGAGTTGAAAGAGCACCTTATTTGATTGAATAGGATATTAATAAGCTCCTCAAAATGTTCCCGTCTTGTCTTGACGAGGAGATTTTCAAGTGAATTTGATCCTAATATGAGCTTAAACTAAAGAGATGAAACTGTAAAAAATTTGTTTTGTAGTCAGCTGCTAGAAAAGTTTATTTGACAAAATAGCTTAGTGATGATTGTCTCTGCATAATCTCTATCAGGAGCAACTCTAGGCGAAGGGACAGGTGCAACCATGTCTGATGATGAGGATGACCTGCAAATGGAGTCTTCTATGGATCAATCAGGTGCTGATGGGCTTGACATGATGGGATTCGGTCCTCTGCTTCCCACAGAATCCGAAAGGTCTTTGATGGAGCGAGTTCGCCAGGAACTGAAGATCGAATTAAAGCAGGTTGTTTTCTTTGTTGCAATAATCTTACAACTGTTTCATTCCAACATTAATGAAACAACAACCACAAGTGCTTCATGTCAACACGTAGTTCTATGTGAAAGATATATAAGGCAACTGTATAAAAGGATAATGATTTTTGCTTTGCAGGGTTTTAAATCTAGAATTGAAGATGTAAGGGAGGAAATATTAAGAAAAAGAAGAGCAGGAAAGCTGCCTGGTGACACAACCACAGTACTGAAGAATTGGTGGCAGCAGCACTCAAAGTGGCCTTACCCAACTGTAAGCAAAGCAGTCCATGCTCACTCTGCGAGTCATAAATTTAGTCCTCCTGAACTATTTGTGACTGCCTCTTGCCTCGATCAAAACAGAATTCAATTTCAATTTCAACTTGAAACAAGCACTTTTGCCAGATTTTTCTGCTGGGTTGCATTTCATTCGAGCAATATGTGAAAGATAGTTTTTTCGTTTTGTTTTTTTTTTTTCTTTCTTTAGACAATTGGCTCCGACTGAATTTTGAATTTAAAACTTTCATCTCCAAAAATGACTTTAGTACCAATAAGCTAAAACTCATTGGTATAATATGTGAAAGATAGTGATGGTTATGGAAGCATACAATCGTTCAGAGATTCAGGAATTAAATTTTGGTTTCTTGCAGGAAGATGACAAGGCAAAACTTGTGGAGGAAACAGGATTACAATTAAAGCAGATAAACAACTGGTTCATCAATCAAAGGAAGAGAAACTGGCACAGCAACTCTCAGTCTGTGACATCTTTGAAGTCCAAGCGCAAAAGGTAGACCAATCCCAATCTTACTTTGTGTCAAAACAGCAACTGGAAGCAAGCAGGGACATGCACTCTACTTTGATACAACTATCACGTGACCATTGGGGGTACATAGTGTTTGCTAACATCCTGGTACAGAATGTAACATATTTGGACCCCATTATAGCTCATATATAAGGTTGAAGATTTTTATGTCCTTGACAGGTCAATGCTACTGCATTTGACCTTTTTTTCTTTAGAATTTCCTCTATTTTCTGCCTTCTGACTTGTAACTAGACGGGGGTTGCTCCAATTCTAAGTTCTAATTTATAAACCTTTGAAAGAGACCTAAACAGGAGGCATGGGCGTCCAAACCTACAACATGGGATCTCATGGACATTCAGACTGTTGAATATTTGCTTATACTCCAGTAATGGGTCATCAAGCTTTAGTCCATCGGAGTTCAAACTGACAATTGCCCAAAATAATTACAGAGCACCTAAGTTAAATAGCCAAGTGACGCTTTATATTGTGAGAATTTATGGTAAAACCATCTTATATGTTGGCTGCCTATTAAATCCCTAAAAAATAAAATTTCCCGATATTTCACAAGAAATATAGACCCACAGCAAGAAGAATCAGAAGATGTTCGATGCTGATCGTTTGCTCTATTTTGACTTTTCTAAGACCACATATCCCAATAGATTGGACGCGAACAATTTGATTCGTTCTAAACATTTAATTGTCATTACTGTTAATTTCATATTTTTAGTTTTTAAATACATAATCATAATTAATGATAAAAAAATATCAATATATATTTAACAATTATAATAATATACTATAAATCTTTATATAAAATTGTCAGTATTACTTTAATTATAGCAAAATTTTGTACAAATATAGCAATTTAAAAAAAAAAAATACAATTTCTCTTTATTTACTCTCAAAATATAAAGTTGCGAGCCAGCTTGAATTGACATGTAAACCTACTACAGCGTGTAATTCATAATTAATGTCATATTTGACGCAGGTAGGATAATACTGTTATAAATAGCGATTATAGATTTGTGGTCACATTATTAGTTATAATAATATGTTAAACAATTATAAATATATAATTAATAATTATAATAACATTATATGATATTTTTTTGTAAATGCACGTCTTTTGAGAATACAGGTTCGCCTGAGCCAGGAAACATGCGACCCACTTTGTCATTTTCTTTTGGGTGCAGATCTATGGCTACAGGATATCTCCGAGGGCCGAGCACCTTGGAGGTATTCGGAAATGTGGGGACCAACATTACTGAGCTCAACTGGAAACAGTTTGCAGATGTGAAGGTGACAGAAATGGAGGTTCGAGTAGATCCAACAGGTAAAGGTTAAACGCACTCGCCGGCACATCTCCGGATGCTGGTGGCAATATTCTGGGTTCTCATTCTGAAAAATTTTACAATGCTGTAGTATAGCACTATCAATTTCTTCATTTTCTAGATCGCCAAAAGCAATGTTGTCTTTAAACCATCAAAAAATTATGTTTTCGTCCCCCATTCAATTGTTCTTTTTTTTTCTCGGTACATTTATCTTTTTTTCTAATAACAGTTTCTTTTCTTTTTGCTTTTCCAAGACTAGTTTAGAATTTGGGCAATCATGGTTTGGTTGAAAATAAGTTAAATATTAAAATTTAGATAAAAATACCTCCTATATCAACTGGTTTCTCTTTATGGGAAAGGGCTGGGAGATCTAAGAGATTTACAACGATGTCAAAAGCATTATATGGTCGAGGAAAGGAGGAGGGCAGATGGGACTGTCAACTCCGCAGAAAAAGTTTCTTTTTTTTCTTGAATTTTTTTAAAAGATATAAAATATGTAAACAAATAAGAAAAATAAAAAAAGTGAAAAAATTATCATCATTGAATGTACGATCGAACAACTATCAAAAAGTAATAATTATATATTATATGATGATTATTTACACATTTTATTTTATTTATTTATTTATGTGTTTGAAAAATGGTAGAGAATCCAGAATTTGGGGAAGGTAAGGCGTGCCTGTTCTCACACCACACATTCTTTTTGACAACAACAGAATTCGGATCTCCTGGTAATTGGTAAACCGTCAGAGGAGATCGTATGCTATAATACAGTGCCTTGCGGGTCCATCGACGGCAATCCATCCAATCACAGGTACATTGCCAGCACACCTAGAACTTTATCATTTAAAAAAACAAAATTAAATAAACATGCAAAAATAATATATTATATAAAAAATATTTTATATTATATTAATTTGTTTATATATGATATAAAAATATTCCACACTCATTTGAATTTATCGTTTTTATGCTTATAATTGAATTTAAGAAAAAATATTAATAAATACAAAATAAGCAAATTCTAAAAAAAATCAAATCAATATATATATATATTTTTTATTTTATTTTATTTTTTTAACTAGAAACGATCAACAACTCTAAACAAATAATACCTATGTTCTCAAATGTCAATAGAACGTGTTAGAGTTGGAGTGGTAAACAAGATCTAATATTTTACCCACCCTAATTCAGTGTTAACTTTATGTTGTTCTGAGCAAGCTCTTAAGTTACGAAAACACTCCACAAACACAAAAATTATAAAAATAAATAAATACAATTAATATAATAATATTTATGTCATTATAATAATGTAAAAGAGTCAATTAATGAATAAGGAGTAAAATAAATTAACCAATTTTATATTATTTTGTTAATTGTGTGTGTTTGAGAGTATAACTTTTGAAATTGCATAGTCACTTCCTTTAAAGTATTCTCGTTTGCATATAAAATTATTGTTTATTTATTTATTAGGCTGTCGGTGAAGGAAACGTGCAAAGAAGAGAGAGATGCGTTCGGGTATTAACCAATCAATTGGGAATTGAGATGCCTTAATTTGTCCGTAACTCAAGTTATTTTACCTGTATTTTTTTTCTTAAAGTAATTATTATTTTTTATTGTTACAAATTATTATAACTTTTAAGTAGTTGTTAAAAAAAAAACTTTTTATTGTGTGGTAGGATTGTAAAATTGAATTAATTTCTCTATGTCTCACCATCATATATATTTTTTAAAATTTTACTACATAAACAATGCCAATTTATACATTCCAGAGACAAGTTCATATAAATGGTCACTATATGTATATGCTTAATCTCTCTAATTATACATTAGAAAATTAAAATATATTATTAATAATTATAATAATAGAATATGTAAATTTTACATTCAAAATGCTACCTATTTATAAATACATATATTTTTTATTTTTTTTAATATATAAGAATTATTAGTGATACCATAAATTATAGAAAATATTTTTTCCTAAATGGAAATGTTACCAGCCAGCCAATCAATAAACACACACGCACACGCACGCACGCACACCCCATTTCAAGACACCCACCGATCCTTGTCCTCAAGGCTTAAAATCGTACTGCAATCATCAGATCTCTCTCTCTCTCTCTCTCTCTCTCTCTACGGAACAAGAAATGGGTTTCCCATCAAACGGCACCGCATCAGATGGCGGTAAGCCACCAAAGTTTCTCATCTGCGGACGCACCGGCTGGATCGGTGGCCTCCTCGGGAAGCTCTGCCAGTCTCAAGCCATCGACTTTACCTACGCCTCCGGCCGCCTCGAGGACCGCGCATCGTTGTTGGCCGACATAGCTGCCGCCAACCCCACCCATGTCTTCAACGCTGCCGGCGTCACGGGCCGCCCCAACGTCGACTGGTGCGAATCCCATAAGGTAGAGACCATCCGGACTAACGTGGTCGGGACGCTTACGTTGGCTGACGTTTGCAGGGAGAAGGGCTTGGTCTTGATCAACTATGCCACGGGTTGTATATTCGAGTATGATGCGGGTCACCCTCTCGGGTCGGGTATCGGGTTCAAGGAGGAGGACACTCCGAATTTTACCGGATCTTTCTATTCCAAGACGAAGGCCATGGTACAAATTCGGCTCCCCGCGCGAGTTTATAACAATTGTGTTCGGTTGCACAAGAATGAGACTATAGATATACAGTCTAGCAATTTTAATTACACTTCTTTATTGACTCCCGTTAAAAATTTGCATTTACCTAATATCTTATATGTTGCTAATAACTATAGCCAGACTAATGTTGCATAACTGCCATCCGGTTAGCTGGAAAAATGCTGATTTATACATTGAACAAGTGGGCTTGCGTTGGATGCTACATTTATGATTGTTTCTACTGCTAATATGTTTGTTGAATTTACTGGAGGTTTAGCTAGAGGCCAAAGGGGCTTGTGATCTTGTACCAATTATTTGTTTATAGGTCTTAACGATAGTTGCATGTGATGACATAAATTATGTGTAATTTAAGGTTTGCAGAAGCTTTTAAATGTGCTGGATTCTGTGTTTGGTTTTGGATCTGAGTAATACTTTTTTTTTTTTTTGGGTCTTTTGTGTAATGTACTGGATGGACAATTATGTTGGCAACTGCAATTCTGAATGTGGTTCTCATATGATGTTTTGAAGGTGGAAGAGTTGCTGAAAAATTACGAGAATGTTTGTACCTTGCGAGTCAGAATGCCCATTTCATCCGATTTAAGTAATCCCCGCAACTTCATCACCAAGATCACTCGGTATGAGAAAGTAGTGAATATTCCTAATTCTATGACAATTTTGGATGAGCTCCTTCCCATTTCCATTGAGATGGCAAAGAGGAATCTTACGGGAATCTGGAACTTCACGAATCCTGGGGTGGTCAGTCACAATGAGATCTTAGAGATGTACCGGGACTACATTGACCCCAACTTCACATGGAAAAACTTCACCCTTGAGGAGCAGGCAAAAGTGATTGTTGCCCCAAGAAGCAACAATGAACTTGATGCTACCAAGTTGAAGGAGGAGTTTCCCCAACTCTTGTCAATTAAAGAGTCCCTCATCAAGTATGTTTTCGAACCAAATCATATGAAGACTGCTGCAGCTTGAAAGGGCATTCCTAGTGTATGATGCTTTCTTACTGTGAGGCCTGAATGCCCTTAAATTGCAGGCCTATACTCTTGTCCATTAAGAGGTCCCTCCTTGAGTTTGTATTCAAGCCATATGAAAATTCGTATGGTGCTTGAAATTTTTTTTTTTGTTCTCCATCTCCTTTTATTTTTTTCCTCAATTTTTTGACTTCTCTATTGCTATTTATCAAAATCTTGCTAATGTGAGTTGATTTGGTCTATCCACCTCCAGGTTTCTATTCCAAAATGAGGTGCTTGATGCACCTGGTTTCGGCTGCATGTTGTACTCGTAACTTTGATCATGAATAAATTGGTTGAATGAAAGTGATTTATCAAGTCATAAATATTTTTTTGGTGTTCATTGAGCTGCTGAACTTTTGGAGAATGACAGGATTGTGTATTGTCTGTAGTTAGGAGGTAACCTAGTGAAATAGAAATCCTCTTCGTTTTCCTGATATTGAAGAAGCTTGAAGACCTTGCCATGACTTTTGTCTTGGTAGATTCCTCTGCAAATCTATTATGAATTCGTCTGTTTTAGAGTTATATTATATAAACTCAAACATTAGTTACAGTTAATTTATTGTTTAATTTACTGTTTATCAAAAGACATATCAATTGTAACTAACATTGCGAACTCAATATTATCGTTCACAACTTCTACCACACGCTTCCACACAAACAACTCTCTGGCCTGTTAACTGAAAACATCTGTGTAAGAAGCTAACTACGGTGATTTCACCCCAATTTGACCGGCCTCTCCAGTCTCTGCCACAACTCTCGGCGGCGTCACTGGTTTCAACGAGTTTGGCGTGGCCCCCATCCGAACACCACTCGGGGCTCCGTCTTCGATCCTTAAATAACCCGTATCACCCTTCCACCTCCCAGTCGTTGTCGCGCCTGGCGCTCGTTAGTGGAGCTGCCGCCAAGAAATTATTTTCTCAGGAAACAAACAAGGGCAGAGAGGGAAAGCAAGAGAGGTTGAGTCTTACTGGAGTGACTACGGATGGTGGGTTTCTAAGATCAGACGTTCGGGTGTTTTGATTTTCTTGTTTTGTAAATTTTCTGTTTTATTTTTCATTTCTTGTTTTTAATTTTGTGAGCATCCGGACTGTGCCCCAGTAGAAAACAACTTGGAGAGAGCCCCCCCGTCTCGCCTAGGAAGTTAATGGTTAACGTTATAACATTTCGAAGAGTTCAAGAAAAATCTGTCAATGATCTCGAGTTAAGTTAATTTAATGTCAGATGTGAGTAAAAAATAAATTATTTAAGTAGAATCTGTGATCCATTGTTAGATTGCAAACCCGTATTTGCAGTCAGCATGCACAGTTCTTTTTTCTCGTGAAAAAAACCACATGTCAAGCACACTTTGAAGCCAAAGAAAGACGATGTTCAAACTTCAACCCAAAGAACAGGAGACAAGATTAAGTGGAAAGGCAACTAGAATGGCAAACATAGACAATAATATGCTCAGATACAGTCCCGCAGAGGGAGTGACAGAAAGAGCACATGAATTAACTAGTCTGATTTCTATGTTGCAGGGAAAGTACGTAATTGGCATGCATGAGGTCTACATTTAAACTACAGCATCAGAGTGATCGACTTGATTTAGTTGTGTAGATTACGATACATGGAGGGACCTTTGAATTTTTCTGAGTAGTGAGACGTGGAGTAGGAAGGATTGATCAAACCAGGAATAACATTGAACACCACTATTGGGCTCCCCACTGCACGATGACCATCTTTCCACACGATTGCACTCGATTGAATTGGCTGCTGAGAAATCTCTGGACCACTGAGTTTCACTCTGTATGTTTTTTGCTCTCCAATTTTTGAGAATGACAAGACAGAGGGATCCACGCTAATCCTAATGAATTTTGGCAGGTTATACCAGCTAGCAGTGTAGGTCGAATTCGGGAGGCCGACGTTGGTAACCGTCCTAGTAAAGATTGCATTAATCGGCTTGCCATCTTCTACAGCGAGGGTAAATGAAGGGTAGTTGAGATCCCACCCTCTTGTAGGATTTGTGTTGTTGCAAATGGTGCTATTGTCGCCGGTTACATGTCTAAGGGTGCTAGTTTCATAGCCTTGTTTGCAAAGGAAGTTGATGTAGTCTGCTTCAGATGCATGATAAACAAGACCAGGATGTACTGCTCCTAGTGGATTAATGTGACCAGACCCATAAGCGAGTTCGAGGTCACCATGCTTTTTAGGGTCCACGGCATAAGCTATTCATGGAAACAAATGGGTTAGTGAAGTAAAGAAATCAAATTGAGTTCATAAATGGGAGATCAAATTGGGTTTCTTTTGTCAGCACGGTCGTAGAAGTTGTCATAAACACTAAACAAATAGGATGGTAGAGCTCCTCACCAGCGGTCATCAGAGCAGATTTAATGGCAGCAGGAGACCAATTAGGGTGAGCATCCTTGACACAGGCAGCAGCACCACTAGCATGAGGACAAGACATCGAGGTGCCAGAGACGACATTGAAGTACACAATTCTTTTGTCACCTTCGAGGAAAGAAGGAGGTGCTGCAGGAGACCAGCCGGCAAGGATATCCACACCAGGGACAGTGAGATCAGGCTGTGTATCATCCATGTAAAGTTTCAGAAGCGTGTCCCAAAGAATGAGCAAGTGAAAGCGGTAGGAAGCGACAGATCAGAATTGTCTGATGATCTAGTTACCTTAAGAATATCTGGGGTGATAGGATTTGGTCCCCGAGAAGAAAATGATGCGATGTAAGGTGCCATGATATCCTTCCAAGTCTCGCCAAGCAGGATCGTTGCAGTCGGATTACTGAAAATTTATACTCAGTTGTATCAAAAGAAATGGCGCGATAGATTGGTTGGTATGGCTAATACATAAACGAGATGGCTGAAAATATTCCAAGGGAGTAAGTTTACCCTGCAGATCTGATGTAGTCCAAAACCTGTAGACCATCATCTGTGCTGATTATTGTTGCTGGTAGTGGGAGAGTCCTTGCAACATCAGGGAATTCTGAACTAGACATTATTGTGCCAACCCCATTGGCTAACTGAACACCAGAACCATCTGTAAAAGTGTCACAAAGGACAATCTTTCCTCCTGCTCTGTTTGACTTCACTGCGCCATTATAGCAGTATCTTGAAGTTCCTCGGTTGAAGCCGGCTGAGTAGTTTGCTGCATCTCCACCCCAAATCAATGGATATGAGGTGCCATTGAGATTGAAGCTATTAACGGAGCGTCCCTCTTCAATTCATCAAGCACAAAGAAAGGCATACTGTTAGCAGAAAATTAATGAAAGCATATTGCCCAGGTAAAGCAACTGGCATAAACTCACGGGGTAGACTTGTCCGTTGCCAAGTACTACTTGTGCAACAAATTTCCTATCAATGGTGCTTGCAGCGACTGTTAACATCCATGGTGCATAATTTGTAACTGAATAAGGATCGGGTCCATAGTTGCCGCCAGAGCATGAAATCAGAATACCATTTCTCATAGCATGAAAAGCTCCAATAGCGATACCGCTGTCAAAATATGGGACCCTGCCAAGTGAACCAAGGGACACTGATATAATGTCAACACTGTCTGCTATGGCATCATCAAATGCAGCAAGGATATTTGCTGTAGTACATCCTTTTCTCCAGCAAACTTTGTACACGGCAATTCCTGCATTGGGAACGCCACCTCTTGCAGTTCCTTCAGCTAGCCCATAAAAGCTTGCTCCTGGCACCTCCCGGCCTGCTGCAATTGAAGCTGTATGGCTTCCATGTCCAAAAGTGTCTCTAGGAGATATTATATCCGAGTCACTAACAACAGTCCTATCGCTGATGTGGTATCGGACTCCAATTATTTTGCTGCAATTTCAAGCATTTCATCGGTTACTGAGTTTAGGTGAAGCACGGGAATTCAGTCAAGGTTGCATTGTGATTTTTTATTTTATATACCATAAGTTAGCGCCTCTAAATTGTTGCCTAGTGCTTCACCTTTTTAAACACCAATACAGAAGAAAAAAAAAAAATCTTTGGAACCATGTTGCTGCCAAAAACTGTCATCTTTTATTTTTTATTTTTTGGTTATGGAAATGGTTACCCCATTAAATTTGAAATTATGACTTTGTTGTTATTGTTGTTTTGGTTCTGTGCAGGAAAGCTTGAGGAACTTTTGGTTATTATTTTGTTCCAATTTTTCTAGGTGCTATACAAACTGCAACCATAACAGGAAAAGCTCTCCCCCATTGTTTTGAATGCGTATTTAGTCCCTAAGATGGTCTACAACCGTACTGCATCTCTTGTTTGCTGTAGGTCTATTGATGCAAATGTCGATAGTTAGTGTTCAACTAAGTAATGAGGTGAGACAAATAGCTTACTTATTGCAGGTGAAATTGACACCTTGGCAAGTCCCTTTCCATTTAGCAGGTGGAGCAGTCATATTTTTGTCATTGAAGCTGGGAGATGCTGGCCAAATTCCTGGGGAAACAAGAAGGAAAGACTTCAGTTAGCAGAGAATGTGGAATTTTGGGCAATGCAAATTATTCAAGAACATGAACCTGAGTCAAAAACTCCAATAATGACATGTCCTTCTATGGAAGCTCCAAGTCTGCTTTGGGAGAAACCCATGAAATTCCACGATCTTGTTGTGTGAAGCTCTAGTATGTTGTTTGGAATCACAGAAACTACCCCTTCCATTTCTGCAGCCAACATTCTTTTTGTTTAGTTTACAAGAAATTAATCAAATCACATTTCTGATTTTTTTTGTTTGAACCCTTGCCTTTTATTGTTTCGACCTCTTCATCTGATAACTTAGCTGCGAAGCCGTTGAAACTCCTCCCATAGCTATAGATTAGTGACTCTTTTGGCAGATGTGCTGCTGCAGTCAGGCAAGTTCATAGGATCATTCAAGCACAGAAGTTATTAATGATTTCCCAGTGACCCCAGAAAGAGCATTGACCAGAAAGATGAGTTCCGATGGTCAGTCTTCAATGTCATAATGAATTCGTTAGTTACTCTAAGGGGCCAATTTGGATGTCGAACTAGTAGTAGTAAACACTATATTGTGCTTGCTCAAGCCCATCGCAGAACTGTCAGAAGCTTAAAGCTCCTCATTTTTGCCTCCTTTCTACCATTCAAGGTAGTGCTGTTGCCCTGAATGTTCATTGGTTGTACAAAATGACGTGTGCATTTCGTTTGAATGCTATGTTGGTATACTTGGGAATAAGAGTTGGCTAATTCTAACCTTCCAAGTAAGCTTTCTAGCATGGAGTGGTGAGTGCTTGTAGGCAAAGGTTCTCCCCGAGGCCTTTCTCCCATGTACACAATGTGAACCTGCAATTCAACCAAAGGAACTACTAGCTATAAAGAAGAAGAAGAAAACGACAGTACTTGAGGTTCCCACGTTGAAGAGTTTAGGGAAATTTACGTTTATGTAGAGCATGATAACTCTATTGTAATGTAAAGGTCACAGATTCGTTTTGCGTAAATAGCCTCCAAACCCCACGGTGTAGGAGTTTCATGCTAATGCCCTTCTTTTTATTTTGTAAAGAAACCAGTTTTTTTGACCAAACCAGAAAGTGAAAAGCATCAAGCGTGCAAGTTGGCCTGTATTATATCTCTGAACCGCAATGCCAAAACAAAAAAGTGGAAAAAGGCAGTGGTCTTAAGTGGAAATAGATATCTACCTTTTTCTCATTGCCATGGCAATGCCTCACAAATGATGCCACTAATAGTAATGGCAAGATAAGAGAACGCAAACCTTTCTATATCAAAGCCATTGAACACAACTATGAATTTGACACGTAAGGTTTCATTTGATGCTTCCAAGTTCAGCAATCAGTTGAGCTATTCATAAGATCAAGTTTAGTAACCAGTTCTCACTATATGATTGCATTTAGAGCTGCGAGACATATGCGGGCTTCGTCACTAATCGCGACGTCTTTAGAAGGCGTTCGGCTACAGAAGACCAGAAAATGAGAAGACGATAAGTAGCTTTGCCCATCGACAGTTATTGCTGGAGCCGTCCATGGATGTTTCGCGCATTCGTCATTATAGAGTCGTTTTGTGCATTCGTCATCATATGGTTGGGAATATGTTGATTTAAACGGGCCATTGATAATTGGGCTTCGGAGCAAATAACATCTACTGGGTCTTGACACCTCTACTTAATAATGGATTTTTAACCAATTATATGTTGTTTGTTCGTTGTTTTTTCTCTTTTAACTTGAGACTTAACACTGGTTATATTTCAACAAAATCATTCCGAAATTCTTTGGCGACAGTACTGAGACATTATAGGTTACACTAGTTAGTAGAAAACAATCAGGGAAGGATTCAGAAGGCCTAGACTCAAACAAACACGGTTAATAACATTATAAAGAACACCCCTCCCCCCCCCCCACCAAAAAAAAACTTATTTTCTCTGCTCTCTTTGTACAATATTGTAATGAAATAGGTATTATTATATTAATTGTGTCATGTTATGTATATAATTTTTGTGTATATTAAGTGTTCTCCAAACAATGAACTACTTTTAATCCCTATTAATCACAGCTGTTTCTATTTGTAAAGTTGTATTTTGTTTATAGTTGGAGGCATAGTATTCCTAGAGAATCTCCATTAGACTACAAAATGAAGCATCTTATGAATAGCCCTTAGTGTATGTTTTTTTTTTGTTAACAAAATTTTATTGGCTTAAGATAAAGAAAGGTAAATAAATAATCCTTCCAGTTAAGTTCTTGAGCCATCTCACTCCTATTTTGATGAGATTGGAGTTTAAATTTTTCAATTTTTAAAAGTAAATTTAAAATACTCTCATTTTAAAAGTTAAAAATTTGAGAAATGAACGAAAGATTTATAAAATATAAGAAAATTTATTTGATTGTGTAACTTATTATCTAATAACTTATTTATAGTCAAACTAAAAAGGGAAAAATGCAAAACAGAAAATAGAAGGTTATTTGCGATACCCGCATAGATAGGTGAGAAGGAAGAAAAATACCAAACCAGATAAATTTATGATCCAGCCTACACAACATAAGAGTTTTATTTATTATAATTTTTACATTAAATTACAAATAAATATTATTATTTTTAGTATATAAAAAATTTAAATATATTTAATTTATGATATAATTAATAAATAAGATGTGATATTTACATTATTATATATAATTTTAAATTTTTGTATAATATTTTATCAATTGAATAAAATTACAAATATGATATAATTATTTAATAATATTATTGAAGTTAATTAATAATAATATTACAACTAATTAAACCCTAATATAACATGAAATGAGATTTGGAATTTTATTTTTGACTTAACATCCTTTTTTTTTTTGTAAAAGTTTTATTCAGGCAGTCTAAAGTTTTTTTTTTTTTTCTGTTTACGTCATCAATCAAGTCCCTAAGAAAAGATGGGCAGAATTCCTTTTTTTTTTTTTTTTTTTTGTTTTTGGTGCAAAGATGGGCAGAATTCTTCTTTAATGAACGTACCGAACTGAAATTGGGCTAGACTCAATAAGAAAACGAAACCATGTCCAACTGAACTAATCAAATGTACCTGCAACTTCCTTTCGGGCCTAGGTTAGCCCAAGTCCATTCATTTATCAGTAGGAGGGGGCTAGGTTGGATGTGTCTCCAAGCCTACAATAACAGTCACGGAATGGCACATTCAATCTCATGACAGTAGCTTCCTTTTTTCTTTTGAAGGAGCACATTTCTTTTTCTTTTGTTCTAAACGCTTATGGGGTGTGTTTAAAATTGTAGTTGCTATTTAAAAATTTATGTTTTGAATTAAATGCGATTTTAGTAGTATTTAATAAATTATAAAATTTTTATTTAGTAAAAATGTAGTATAATTTAAACTTATATTTCAAAAATGCATTATTTAAGTATAGTGAAAAATTTTAAAAAAAAAAACACCACAACACAATATTTTTTTAAAATAGCTTTTATTTTTACATAAAATAATTATAATGTGTTTTATTTTATTATAATTTTTTAAAATACTAAAAATAATTACCAAACATTCAATTATATTTATAATAACAAATGTTACCAATATAAATGTATTAATTACAATAACAAAACTTAATTATAATATCAAACAGAAGCTCTATTTATTATGATTATTCGTGACCCACATTGCTTCACTGGCTTTGACAGTCCATCTGTTTATGGGTCCCTTTGTGATGTAGCTTGGGCCCAGAGATGACCTTCCTGCCCAAACCTCCTCTCTCTCTCTCTCTCTCTCTCTCTCTCTCTCTCTCTCTCTCTCTCTCTCTCTTTTATTGAAATATTAAGAAGATAATATCATAAAAATAATAATGATAATTTTTACAGCTCAAACGTCATACATTAATTTTTTATTTAATTTATTCTATAAAAATGTATTATTCAAATAACAATAACTTTATACAATCTCATTCACTTTAAATTATAAACAATATCGAACTTAATTCTGCATTAATATTTCAATTATTTTCTCTTTTTTTTTCCTTTTGTTTTGCCACTTCCATGTAATATTTAGGATCACTTGCACTCATCGACTTATCAATGCAATTCCCCCTCCCCCCCCCCCCAATATGAGAGTTTAAAAAAGGAAAAAAAAATGAAATTGTTCAAAGGGAAAAAAAAAATTGACGATAAGATTTATTCTATTGGCCAATGCCTAACTAGTCAGTCTGCTTAATTGTTTCCAGGTAAACATTGCTTTATGCTTGCAGTAAACGAACGGTTGGGATTAGGAAGGCCCACTGCTGGAAGAAAGTGGTCCCACAAGATGGGGGGTGGCCCCAAGTGCCTACAATGTAGACGGGGACCACCAAGAGAAGTATCTGCCGTTCAAATAGTAGAAGGGGGCCCACTGTGGAATGCAGTTCTTCCACGAACAAAGAACGTTTTTCTAGGCGTTCCAAGTCCATCAGAGCCCCTCCTCTCCAAGGGACCATCCAATACGGAGAGAGAGAGAGAGAGAGAGAGAGAATAAATAAAATAAAGGGGCCCCACAAAACCAGCAGAGGAGGCCACGATGGGGGGCCCCACAAAGCACGGCATCGCCATTATCTACCGCCGTGGACCCCACAGCCCTCCCTTGACAGCTTCAACTGTGGACGCCCACATTACCAGGATCACATTTTTCATGCATACCAATGATCTTTATCCACTCGCACTCCTTCCCGTGCGAAACAACGCAGCGACAGGAAAGGGCAAAACAAGATTGCACGCGGTTTTGGGGCGCGTGGCGTCGACAAGTCCCGAGCCAAGCTTCGGAGCTTTGCTCGTTGACCCACCTTCTTTGGGAACTGGGACCACAACTTACCACCACCACCACCACCACCATCGCTGTCCACCACCGCGGCACCCGGCTGAACGACCCCACATCCCAATCACACGTGGGAAGTCCACGCACGTGTGTAAGTGTCAGCACTTTGGCGCTTAACCGGTTGGGTTCGGACCCTTTTTTTTTTTTTTTTTTTTAATTTTATAAAATTTCATTTTGCGCGCTCGCGTGCAATCTTAAAAATGCTAAAGAAATTCGTTTGTGTCAAACAAAATTTTGGATTTTAATTTTTTGTTAAAGTATTTGATTATTTGATTAGATTAAATGTGCATATTGAACATATATAATTATAAAAATTGTTAGTTTTTCGTTATACTTACAGAATTTATTGTTTTAGTGGATTGAGCATTAAAAAAGGATTAGTGTATTGTATAGTGTAATTAAACACAATTTTTTTTTTGTGGTGGTAAAATTACAAAATATTATTTTTATTTTTTATTTTTATACAAAAGTTTATTTTTATATTTGAATAGCTATTTATGTGGATATGTTTAACAATTAAAGGTTTGATAAAGGAGTATTTCCATAGATTTGCCTTGGTATCGTGATCGTTCTAAAACCCTAGAGCAAAATGCAGCGTCAATGCCAAATTCAAATAACCAGTACATAGCACATAAGAAATAGCTATTCATCGTTAATTACTAGAAAAAAAATCTCTTTTTCTATCGATCGTGCTTGGTTGACATTCAAACGCCAAGGTCTCAGTCCTTAAGGTCACTCCAGTTCAGGTAGAATTGATTTCAAATTCATGGCAATAAAGCCCACTGACTTCTCTACTTGCATTTCTATAGCATTGATGAAACAAACAAACAAACAAAAAATAAAATTAAAAGAAGAAGAAAAAAAAAACACCCTTCCCTGTTAAACATTTGAGGTCTAAAATTGAGTCAAGGACTTAACACAATAATAAAAGAATTTTCTGTTATTACTTTCATTTAATATTTTTTATATAAAAATTATTTATTATTTGAATTTAATTAATTTTTTTATATTCAATTTTAAAGCTTTTTATTAAAAAATATTTATTATTTAAATATTATTAAATATAAATATTTTTTATATTTACTAACTTTAAAATTAAAAAAAAATTCAAACTTTTACTTATATTTTTTAAATATTTAAATTTAAATTAATATACAAATAAATCAGATTACCAATCAAATTATTACCCCACCTAATTATTGGCATTATTGTTTATATAGCATTTCCTCTTTTTTTATTTTTCTTTCTTAAATCATATGTATCACCTTAAAGCATGTATATAATTCGCCTGTTTTAATGTAAAAAAAAAAAGAAGAAGAAGTTAAAAGTACTGCATATATTCGTAGGATTCAGTTATGATAATTTAATTATCTATGGGAATTTTGATTAAGCCAAGCAAAATATTAATTAGGGGTTTCGTACAAAGATAATAATTAAAACAGGTTTCATAGCCAACTATGCAAATTATAAGTTAAAATACTCAACATTTCTAACGAAAAAAGAAATGATCTAGCAAAGCTAATCTGAAAAACAAGATTATCACAAACATGAAAAACCCTAAAAACGTACAATAACCCCAAAGAAAAAGAGAGAAAAAAAAAAAAAGCAAACTCCTACAAACATGAGAATTTTTCCTCATCATCAGAAGTCCTAAAAGCTAAAACCCTTTTATTTATTTTTATTTATTTTTCATGATCCCAGTATCCCATTAATCAGTTAATTATTACTCGAAAATTACAATTTTTTCCAAATTTCCATTGTTACGTGACTTAGAACCTTGTGGCTGTCAATGGTTTGCTGATCCACCCATGAACTGCAACTCTTTCTTATCGTAAATCTCCAGCGAGAAGTCCCTCAGCTTCTGAGCTTTTCCCCCGCCGCTTCCGCTCGTCGTAGTTGTAGAGCTCACGCTTGGCGCCATCGTCGACTTCTTAGCCACCTTGGGCCCGACGGACGTGCTCATGGCCACCACGGGAGACGCCGACGACGCCGTCCCCACCTCCACTCTGCTTGGAATATTGCTGCTGTCGCTGTTTGTCGTTGCGGCCACGAAGGATGATATGGGTTGCGCCGCAGCAGCAGCAGCCACGTTGAAAACTGGCGTTATTGTGGACGGCGATAATGCCCATATCTGCGGCTGCTGGTTTGACGATGGTCCAGCGGCGGCGACGGGTTGGGGAATCATCCAGAAGGCATTTGGCGGTACCATCATCCCGGCGGCGTTGCCAACGGCGAAGACAGGCACTAATCCGTGCGGGGTTGCTGCGGCGGCGGTGATTGGGGCCAGGCCGGAAGTTTGCGAAGAAACGGGAGCCGCCGCAGCTTCGCTTATGTCGCAGAACTCCGAGTTCGCTGGACGTTTCCGTTTCTTCATCGTTGTTATGTCCGTTATTGAATTGTTGTCTGGGGTAGCGGTTGTGGGGATTTTGAGGGTCCCACCGACGGAGACGGCTATGGCCGGGACGGTCCCCGTGCCGGTGGCTTCAATGATGGCTTGTTCAGCGTGTTCCAACAACCATCTAACGGTTTCGCCGTCGGACTTGTGGCCGAGTTCTCGGGTTAATTGGAAGATCCGAGCGGCGCAAGTGGCGGGTATTCGGATCCTACGGCCGCGTCCCTCCACTTTTGTGTGGCGGTCCTTGGTGGACGACCGTCGCATGGGCATGGGGACTGACATTGGCATCTGCATCGTCACCGGCAGTACTCCAATAGCCGGACGGTGGTTCTTTTGGTCGGTGTCGGGTGGCGGGTCGGAGTCCTCGGGCTCTTCCTTTAATGGGATTACCTGAAACGCCTCCGTTTCATCAATTGTTGAGATCTTCGAGACCCCAACGCTATTATTATTATTATTATTGTCCTCCTCTGGGTCGCCGGCGCTGGTGCTAAGGTCGGAGGCGCCACCTTCATCATCCTTGTCCACGTCATGCTCTTGAAACGACGCCATTTCGAGGAGAGGAGATTGGGGTAGTGTTTGCTTCCCGAGAAAATGAGATGGGAAATTTTATGCGGGGCCTTCTGATGGAAGGGATGGGGGAGGGCTAAAATGGCGTATTGCTCTTAATGGATTTCTTGTTTTAGTGTCTCGGGGGGAAAAAATGGCATGTTTTTTGGTGGTGTGGGGTAGGAGAGAAACCAGCGGTTGGGATAAGATCATGGAAATCGTGTGTGAATGAACGGGCGACACGTGTTGGATCTGCTTCGTGACCGCACTTGGGTGGACCACACAAGGTAGGGACAGGTGGTCTCCACCACTCCCCCCAAGTCTCTTAACCAATTAGTTTTGTTTGAGTGCGAGTGGTGTTACGGTATTAACAGCTCAAACTTCTGTTTTTCTGAAGTCAATTCTCGGATTTTAACCCTCTAATCAGGATGGGTTTATAAAAATCTAACGTGCCTTTCAATAGAAAAAAAAATTAAAAATTAAAAATTAAAAATAAGGCTGGCAAAATTTTTATGCTTGGCCTAAATTCATTAATTAGAAAAAATTTAAAACGAAAAAAAAACAAATATATATATTTTATTATTATTATAATTACTGTAAATTTGTAGCATTTATCGTAATCAAAAAGAGACTAAAAATAAAAATAAATAACTATAATAATATGATATATAGATAGACATTTGCCGTCAATCTATTTGAGCCTATGTAGTATTTTGGTTAGAACGTTGTTAGGTAAACAATACATAAAATATAATAATTTTTTATATAAAAGAAGTAGTCGGGTCGATTAATGTTTTAAAAATCACTGTGTCTACACCCTCAGCTCGGATACTTGGCGGGGTTGATTAGGTAGATGTGTTTGTTTATCATGTTGATTAAGACTCGAATTCTAATATCAAATCATAAGAACATATGAAGAGGTGGGATCAGTACGATATCGCTGTAATGCTACTTAATAACAACATTAAAAAAAAAGAAAAGAAAAGGTCTTACCTTTAACTATTGGAACATGGAGATCACTCCTCTCTTGCATGCTCCGTCCTCCTTTTACTTTAGGTTACCATGGGATTGCCGAAAAAGAAGAAGAAGAAGAAGGATTGCTCAACACGGAACCAGTAGACGATTGCTTTCATGTTGCCCTTTTAGTTTCTTCACGCATTTTCTTTATATTTTATTTGGGCGTGTGTGATTGATACTATTTTCCTGTTGATCTCCATGGATTTACTAGCTAACATTGTATCTGTTTGTCCAGTCCTTCCGCCGCCCCCCCCCCCCGCCACAGAAATGTAGCAACCAGGTATTGGCATAACCGAAACCATGCACAACGGCGGCATGCGGTGGCCGGACGTATAATTTCCGTCCTGACAGGTGTACTTGGAAAATCGGAACTACTGTCACCCGTTTTATTGGTTACTTTATTTTATTTAAATTATCCGGGGAGAGCCAGCAGCATATTCTGAATTCTAGTAATCAATTAGTTTTGGAATACCGCACTCTTAATTTTAACGAATCGGAACTCAAAATTCTGACATCAAAAACAATATAGAAGAGGAAAGAGACACGCATAGCTGTCACTGGTAACAATGTTTTGACCATGGTCCCCCGCCCACAGTTTTCATTGTTTCTAGCAAAGCAATGTAGCGTCATGAACACTTGACGTTTGTGTTTTTCCTCTTATATTGTATCAGTTTTTGCATGTCTGATTAAATTAAATGGGACTAGAGGAGGGTTCACAGGATTTAAGACCTTGGTTCGCACTCACTTTGACTAATCAAATTAATCCTTTGAATCATGAATATTCTCTTTTATCATCTTCTCCTTGTTAGGGAACAAATGAATTTTTAAATTCCTCCGTCAGTTTCTGTAAAATTTCACAAACGACGGAAAAAAAAAAAAAAAGTTATGTAGTTGCCGCTAAATAAATTTGGGATTATGACTATAGTTGTTGTTTATTGTTAGCCAGTAAAATCGGTTTCTTGCTTCTCGCCCCTTGCGCTTCAAAAAATTACAAAGAAAGATTGGGAAGCGGACACTTGGACAGCTCGGGAAGCCGCCACTTATCGTCACTTGATAGCTGAATGCTTGCCATTAATAAACAGTCCTGAGAATGCTACCCTTTAATGTACTTTTACTCGAAAAGAAATTATTGTGCAAACTTCCTGGCTAACTTGGGGGCCTCTGGTAGTGTTGCCCTACAAATTTAGGACAACCCGCCTTCTGGTATGGAGACTCTGATTCGAGTAGATAATTTTTGGAATCACTATTCCACGGGACAGCTAGCTCTCTTGTAGTTTTGTTTTTCTCTCGTCTTTTCTCGCCTATATTTCCTACTCAATGAAAAGACGTCAACCAGACACAACTGGTTATGGGATTGGTCCTGTAAGGACTGAGCTGTAAGGGAAGCAAGTCCCTTCTGTGTCAAGGATTGGATGGGCCCATGTAGGCAACTGCATACCTTTTCTTTTAGTGTCTCCCTATGTTTTTGAGGCCCAAATATTCAAAGAAATGGTCAGTCTTTGGATCGAAGGGTTGGCAGAACTTTTGATCTGACGAGAAGTAATATACTGATACAACATTTGAGATGCATTTTATTGAAAGAAAGAAACCAATTACATTGGGAAGGCCTGCTGCTTGACAGACTATTCTAATCTTGGAGAGTAAATAATTAAAGGGAAGCATGGATATTTATCATAGAACCAACAACAACGTCTGGTAACATAAGAGCTCAATCGCTCCAAAAGTTCCGTGACCATCAATAGCCATTGGCAACTGATCCATTCTCAGACGTATTGTCGATGGGTTTTTTGGCATAGAATCTTCGGTACATGGAGTCGACTTCAGTAAGATAATATGTTCCTGGAGCCAAAAGGCGACAATCCTTGCTTGTCGCGAAGTCCTTAGCACCATACCTGTGCTCCATTAGCTTCATGGTTTCAACAAACTTCTCTGGGGAAAACTGCACGAGAAACACGAGTTCCCTGTCACATGGTTTATGGCATAAAATGTGGAAGAAAAATCCTTCCATTCCCAGAGAGTGCAATGAAGACCGACCCATTTTACTGAAGCACTGCATAAGAAACTATCTGACTATGGTTGAAATACTACTTTTCCCCATCACAATTGCATCTACACCCTTGAAATCATACAAAATAGCCAATGATCTGCTAACTACACTCTACAAGTTGGAAACAGTGAACCAAGACAACTACTAATGATTTACTGTTTAACAGGGCTCCTAGGTTGAATTTTCAAAAGAAATTACATTACCAGCCTTCAATGACCATCATCATTCGTGAGGTGCACGATCAGGTATATAGTAGAAGACTATCCGCCTAATGCATCTTCTAAGCAGAAACTGATATAAACTGCTGAAAGACATAATTACCTCATGTCTTGACTTCAGCTTTGGTGCAATGGTCATCAGAGCTGTGATGTTTGACAAGCTAAAAGGATGTTGACCTTCACTTAGTTTCAATGAGAACATTGTGGCTGTCAAACCACTTCCATAGGAGAACAATATAACCCGCTTGCCTGCCTGAAAATTGATAGAAAAATCTTTGTAGTCTGTATCATCCATCATACAGAAACAACTGTGCTTTAAAGTAACCTTATTGCTCCCAAATCTAGGATATCAAATAAAAAAATGTGAAAGTAATTACCAATTCACTGCGTTTGTTGTGAATAAGAGAAGCAAATGCTGCATAGAGAGATGCAGTATACATGTTGCCAACTTGCTTTGGTAACAAAGTGGTAGGTTGCACCTTCTCATCATAAAGTGGCTTGGCAACTTGTTGGGACACCTGATAGTAGCATGAAGACAAGTCATCATATCACTATTGACCTCAGTCGAATCTCAACCACTTATAATTAATTCATGAAAATCTTCAAGCACTTCTACCATTTGGTTTCAGAGTTTCTTCAGATTTACCTACCAATGCAATTCAGTCAATTACAAATAGGAAGAATGCCAATGAAAGGAATCTGAAAAACTCTAAATTCAAGCAACTTGTAGGAATTATAATCAGGATGTTTGTTTGTTCTACAGGAATATCTCCCTAGAAGAGCAGTCCACCCAGCATCCAGCCTGCCCTCCGCTGGTACCCATTTGGGAAAATTAAAGAAAGGATGTTTGTTTCTTCTACTGAACAGGACTGTAAACAAACCTTTTCGAGATCACGGTTTTGGTAACTTTCATCCCCAGACATAGCTGAAAATGGTGCCAGCTTTTCTTTAGCAGCTTCATCAATAGAGCTGCAAAGAAAATTAGATAATTAATGACACAATACATGCAGATTAAGTAATCGAGCCTGTCAACCAAAAAACTAATTGCGTAAGTTACGAAGGGAAGATAAGAACCTTGCATTCCTCACAAAGTCATTAAACATCAAACGGGCAAAGCTTTTCTGTACAAGCTGCAGCAGATATTCTAAGGTTAAAAGTAATAACAAATAGGCATTACTCTAAATATCTTATGGCTTCATTGAATAGCTGAAAAGAGATGACATTTGCAAGATCTTCATAAATCATCTACCTTGTTATAAGGAGAATGAAATACAAAATAGTTGGCATCAGTAAGAGAGAATTGTTTGCACTCGGATTTCTCGTACCTGGAGAATAAAAGATGGAAATGTATTGGAATCAAACACAGCCTTAAAAAGTCAAAACCCTAAACGTAAACTAACTTCAGTACAGAATATATTCTTACTTGGCACAGAAATGCTTATAGCAGGCATCAAGAGCCATGAGGTAACATGTTTGAGATAGCTTGCCATCCACAACCTACAGCATCATTTGTAAAATCAAGGAAAAAAAAAAAAAAAAACTCTAAAAAGTGGTTGTGCCTCCTTCAACAATGACTGGCAAGGCTGATAATTATGTTTATAATATGGAAAACTTCAGGAGGAAGGAACCATTACAGGATATTCACTGGCGAGGTTGGGCTTATAAAAATCATAGGCATGTGACATGTGACTCCCTCTAAGTTTGCTTTCAAATGCAATAGGCGCATCTGGACCAATTAACATAGCAATGGCTGCAGCTCCTCCAGTTGGACGGGCTGGTCCTTCTGCATAGACCTGATAAACAAAAAGGATATCCAGTTAACACAAAAGGACACACTGAATACCAGATTGGCATCTATATATAAGCATCATTCTATGAAAGCAAGATTTTCAATCCAGTGCATTGGAGATGCAAATGCATGTCAAAATTCAGATGCCATGCAGCTAGACAGTTTAGGCAAGTTTACAGTTGCCAGGGTGTGTGATCTTACCGCACTGTCAGTGCACACAACAAGACCATACCGTCCATCCCATGAACTACTTTCGACCCAATTGACGCAGTTGAACAAAGCTGCTGTTCCCCCATAGCATGCATTAGTCGAGTCAACACCTTCAATGTCAGTGTTTCCACATTTCTGCTCATTTTGCCAGGAATACGACAGTGAATGCATGATGGCAATATAGAGAGAGAAAAAAAAAAAGGTGATCATAAGATCTAAATCAAAGCATTGCTACCAGAAGTAAATTACTAGCAAAGCTGTTTAAATAAATCCAGATATGATCTCACAAATACAAAAAATTCCATTTTCCACTAGGACAACTACATTATACAAACGAAAAAATGAGCTAGACAATGAGAACCCTAGTTCAAGTACCTGCACATATCAAATTTGCAACATAAATTAGGGAGACACTTGGTCATTTAGCATAAATTTTGCTCTATATTAAACCAGATTAAAAAAACAGTACCTCAAAGATTTGCATCAAGAAGGTTTTAATGGATTTGCTCTTGTCAATCACAGTCTCACTGCCAACTTCAAGACGACCAATTTGCTTTGGGTCAATGTTATACTTCTCAAGAAGTGCAGTAACAACTGTCAAACTAAAAAAATCCCAGAAAAAGAAAAAAAAAAAAAAAAGAAGAAGAAAAACAGCGTTAGTCATTACCAAAGCTCATACCTACCAAACATTTTATTAATAAATGGGCGTGGATCTTTGATATAGAATCACCAACCTCATTGAAATGACATCTTCCACTTCCGTGCAGAATGCCATGCAATCTTGTCCAAGCCCAACAGTGTACTTCCCTTTACTGGCGCCATCATGGGCCTCCAGTGCTTCCTATTCCAGGTTTAAAAGGAAAATCCCAAATTAACAAAGACTGGGAATCTTTCAGAAAAAGAAGCTCGCACAAGTTAAAATCTTTGATGGGTTAAAAAACAGAGCCAGAAAATCTAACATATACCCAGAAAGTATTTTTCTGTGATTGCTTCAGGGTATAGAAAATCTTGAATCTTTTACAAATTGCAAAGACAGGGAATTGATAAATATGAGTTGAAAAGCTACAAACTTTACAAAACAAAGACCTCGTGAAAGGTACACTAAAAATAAGAAGAAACAAAATGATAATAATAATAATAATAATAATTCAGAATTACAAATGCAACTTCATTATCCCATTGCTAAAGAATCTGAAATCCCAGCCATACCAACACAATTAAAAGCTTGATTGAGCAGAACCCTTTTTCTTTTTTTCAATTTTAAAGAAACGAACCAAGTATAAATTAAATAAGAGAGAATGGACAAAGAGACACAAACACGCAAAAAATTCCAAAATATTCCACTTTCCTAGCATTTTCGCTAGTTTTCTCAAGAAACAAACAGAGAGGCACACCTCAAAACCATCAAAAACCACACACACACACACACAGAGGGATCAAATCAAATTACCTGTCGAACGCAGGTAGGAGGAAAATAGATGTCCAGAGCTAGAATTCCCACATTCTTTGCTGCCATTTTCTCACACTTTCCTTTATCTTTTCTTTTCTTCTTTGACTTAGCAAAAACAAACCCAGAAGTTTTCTCTTTTTCTTTATCTGATTTTAAGGAAAGAAAACAGAAGCGAGAGAGAGACCTTTGTTTTATTATAGGCAAAGAAAAGAGAGGGCAGGCGGAGGAGGTGCCTGTAAATTGGCGGCGACAACAGGGATGTGGAGGCTCTCATTGAACGTTTGCCCGGTTTATATAGAGAAAAAATTTCTTTCCTTTTTTTTTTTAAATTTTTTTTAAACAGATAGAAAATGCACCTCAACATTTATTGTTGATAAAACTCGGCTCTTTTAAGAAAAGAGCCAAATTTTTATTTATTTATTTTACTTTTTTTATTATGTGCTCTAGACTTTAGATCTGAAATTGTAATCAACCTATTAATTAGCTCCCATTTTTATATAATAATTTGGATTATGTTGTAAAATGTTAAGATTATGATGTAAAGCATACCAAAAAAAAAAAAAAACGCATCAACCTTGATATTCAGTAAAAAATTATATGAAAATTGTTTCACACTACAATATTTATTTCTTCTTTTTGTTATTTATGGTTTCGAAACTACTAATTATTCACAAAACAATCCAATTAAATAAACTTGAAATTTTAATCTTGCGGGGTTAGTTTGAAGTGGCTCGTGACAAATGGGCAGTCCGCAGGCGCGGTTCCTTTTGATATTACAGGCCCCACTTCCCGGTTAATTTCCATTTTGCCATTCACCCAACCTTTCTTAGGAAGGTTTGCTGTGGCGCGTACGCATCACGCGCACTTGTCATCATCCTCGTACATGTCGCCTTCTTTTTCTTTGTTTTTGTTTTTGTTTTTTTCCTTTTTTTTTCCCCGGTTGTATAATTTTTTATTACTATTGCTTTAATTATATTCCATCTATATTATTAATTTCCAATATTTACTCAATTTATGTAGAATAAATTAAAGGCAATAAAGAGATAGCATGTCTTTCCTTATTTGCCCTTTCTCCTCAGTGATTTTGCCGGGTGGACAATAAAATTGACTTGCATTGATTATCCAATTTGAAAAAACATAAATCAGGTTTTTTTTAAAAAAAAAAAAAGTTTTTTGATTGGGAGGGAGCGGGGAGGAGTTGGTGGCAGGTGGAAGAAAAAGACGGTTGAAAATTTCACCGTTTGGATGAACAGTAACAACATTTAATTGAGTTTGTTAAACATTGATTTTTATGCCCACTTAGTTATAGTTCCAAGTCCACACTAATTTTTTTTTTAAGTTTAATATTTTATGTTAATTTAAAAAAAAAATTTGTTAGACATATTTTTATTAGATTGATCACATGTAATTAATTTTTTATTAATAAAATGCCACTTTTTTAACCATAACTCTTAATTTATGTGTTTTTTTATTAATAATATATAATTATTTAATAAAAAATATGTCTTCATTTTTATATTTTATTTATTTACTTATTAAAAATTTACTTAATTATAAATTATATAATAAAAATATATTTGTTTATTTTTATAATCCTTAAATTTTTAAAATTAAAATTAAAATTTTTAAAAATAAAAATCACATGATGTCCTTAATTGGCGGTTGTTCTCTAATTTCAAACCCTTTAATTATTGACATCTCGTGTAGCCTTGTAGACATGGCCCCAACTTGTACGATGGGGGGTTGGCCTGAAAACACCAAAGTCTTCTCTGATGTGGTGGAATTCCTAAGACCGTCCGATCACGACACTCGGTGTTCGTGATGGATGGCCCGCATTTGTCCCCCATCACGTGCAATTGACATATGAAAGACAACTATCTCGTCAATATCCACCGCGTGATTCATTACTCACGTAGGGAAGATGTTGGAATCCGAGCTTCTTGGACAGAGAAAGTCAATAGAAAAAAATAATGAACAAAAAAAAAATTAATCCTTTTAATAAACTAGTGCAGAAATTCTTAATTTCCTAATAATTTTTTTTTCTTTAGTCCGTAGTTTCCAAACGTTGGGTATTTTTTAGGAACTATTTTAATAATTAAAAGCTTAAATTTTTAGTTTTTAGATGTTGAATTTCTATCTTAAAAATAAAGAACAAAAAATTATAAAAATAAAAAATAATTTATACTGTATAATAGAAAGAAAAAAAAAAAGAGCTTGCTAACGGTGGACAAGTAAAAATTGTGGTTACGATTCTGCATGAGACCGACCTCTACCGGAGGTTGGTGGGGGCCAAACACGTGTTAGTGGTTTTCTTGGGTGCTGGTGCACGGGGAGTGTGGCCGAATAACGTGCAACTTGTGTCACAGATCTTTATTATACATTGATAGGGTTAATTTAAAACGTTATATAAGTAAAGATATATTTGTGTGATTTAATTTTATATCGGAAAATTAAAATATACAACTAATTATTATAATAATACAAAGTTGCAATGTGCTACCATTTGCAATTTATATGTGCACCTGCAAAATCCCATAGCTACATAGATGTATTCTTTAATTTAATAATTATATTGAGCTACTTGAATCTTGACCTATTTAAGTTGAAACGCCACTTTTTCATGAGTTATAATGCTTTGGCTTTTTGGTATATGCATAACTTATAATGTTAGTCGTCAAAAGAAAAAAAAAAAAATTGGTTTTTCGTGTTCATATCCTAAAATCTTTGAGGGGTGTGAGATTTTTTTTTTTTTTGGAAAAGGAATAATTTTTTTTTTTTGCAGTTCACTATTCAAATAGACTAAATGATGATGTTTTATTCTAAAAAAAAAAAAAACATGTATGTTTTTGGTATTTTTGAAAATAAGGTAAATTTCCTTTACAAATAAAGGAGTGAGGTTAGCACTCCACTGAGCATTAGCAAAAAATTCAGGTGCTCTATAAACCTTAGGTTGATTTCTTTTCTAAAAGAACGCTTTATTTTACGTCTATTAACTACAACATTGAGCGAGAAAAAGAGGAAACCAGACCAGAACAAAAAAAAAAAAAGAGGACAAATTAAAGGAGACCCCTTTGATCAGTAAACCTGTACAATGGTACAAGTGACAAACGAATTAAAAGAGTTCTTATTTGGCTGAATATTTCTTGGTGGGTTGTTGTACAAAATCAAAGAATATTTGTGATGCCTGTAATTTGGCCTTTTAGGGACAATTTTGATATAAAATGTGATATCCTTTTGTGTTGGTTGCCAATTTTATTGGACGAATACTACTAATTAATCTTCACAGGACGGGTCAGGATAGTAACAAATAAACTGGACAGATCTGGGAATTTTTGACTGGTGAGATAGTGATTTTCTTTTTTTTTTTTTTTGTTTGTCTTTGATTATGCTTAATTAGTTTTGGATCAAGCAAGAGTGCCATTCAAATGCTTTGTCCTAAGATCCATAAGGATGTCTCAAGCGGCTAGTTTCTCATTAAAATAATTGGTGATTTATATTGAATGCTATAATTTTTATTTCTATTTTAATTTTAATTTCATTGTAAGAGTTCAGTTTATTATATAATGCGTCAATACAATTTGTCTGAGTTTTAGTCATTGTTCATGCCATTTAACTAGTTCTTCACGAGTCCAGAATTTCACTAACAAAAATAGTTTTATCATCATAAAAAAGAAAAACAAAACAACAAAACGATGAGAGTTTCGGAGTAAGATACCCTTGGACCAACATATATCTACTCAATATTATATATCAAAGGTTGATTACATTAAAAAAAAAAAATCCTAACGTTTAGGGGCTGTTTCAATTTAAACCAAAACTTTTAACATTTTATGGTAAAATCCTAATGTTTAATTCCTTTAGAATTTTGACCCTTCATCCAAGTCCCACTCTAAGATAAATTGAAATTTTGGTGGGTTTCACCTTTTTATTCTCAGAAAACAACCAAAATAAATTTTTTTTCTTAAGTTACTTATCAAGAATATAATCTTTTTTTTTTTTATCTTCAAGAAAATAATCTTTGCTCCAATCTTATAACATGTACTCTTTTAGTTCTAACTTTGACTGGATTCAACAACATAATTAAGGAAAATAAATTATTTTTAAGACATTCTTTGGATTAAGAGACTAAAATGGTAGGATTTACATTGATTTCCATTCATTTTTTTAACAGGAGATGGAACGGGTTGAAATTGTAATAGAATTCAACATTAGGATTGTTGCATGTCATGTTTCAAGGATTAGGCTCTAAAATGAAATAAATCTCAAACATTAGGAGGTTTTAGATAATTAATTCCACGTTAAGAAACAAAGGATCCCTTTCACTTAAAGCCTGTTTGACTTGCTCGGTAACACACGGAGCTTCCGAGTCCAAACTTGCAAGCACAGATATACAAATTATGGCATCTGGAGGATATTCAGCGAATAAAAACAAAACGAAGGTTGCTTCTTGACGGGCCATCCAAAGTTGCTCTTTTTCTTCGGGTCCATTCCACACAGAGCCACTAATGTACAATTTAGGTGCTTTTAACACGGGATCGATAGTTCCTCTAAATAAGTAATTTGTTGATTATATAGTATTTATATTTATATAATTTTTAATTTTTTTTATTTAATATGGGATGCAGAGTCAAATTATATCTAACTCATTTATATTTGAAATATAAATTATTTATGATATTTTCTCTTGTTAAATTTATCGATATTCTCGTTAGAAATTGATTGAAACTTTCTTATCTATTTTTGGGTAAAGTACTTGACGAGAAATATTAGAATCGAAATCAGATGAATTCTGATACTATAAAATTATTATTTTCTCCAAAAAAAAAAAAAAAGACACTTTGCACTTATTGTGGGTGGTTGAAGCACAATTTAATCGTTTAAGAAGGCCTTGCATTTAATAAGGCTTATTTTCTTTTTCACATTTTGCTTTAACTTTTACATTTTTTTCATTTCTCGACAAAGTTGGCCCAATTCTAGATCGTCATGCATATTGACGCGTACCAAAGTGATATGAATGATGTTAATGGCTTCAGTTGTCAGTTGGGGAAGTAGTCAAGAAAATGAAGTTAGGTCGATTGGTCCTCGTGGCATTGTATCTAGTCGCATCACAATTAATAGTAGGAAAATACTTACTTACCACACACTTTTTTCTATATTATATAATTAATAAAATGATTTTAAATTAATAAATAATATTACATACTCCCGTATATAACAGGGAAACGTTTTCTTTTTTTTTTTAACTATAAATCTTTGTCTATGTGACTTTTTTTTTCTCTAATTTTGCATAACGCGTCTAATAAAATGTGTCCACGTAGATGCTTTCTTAATAATATACTAATTATTGCTAATTTTGATGCAAATTGGTTTTCATACCACAAGGATTAAAGCACTGAGTTTCAAACAATTCTATTTTATTTGAGGTATAATTTGCTTTAAATCTAAATAAACTTTTTTGATTTAGTCATCACTAAAATGAGAATAAATTGACGAGTGGGGCGCAAAAACTTATATTATTTTATTGTATTATCCACGTACACGAGATGCCTTTCGAATTTTCGTTTCCTTTATTCACACCAGATGCCCCCATTTGGGTACATTCTCTCAGCAATACACGAACAATGTGGAGACTTGCCTAGAAAAGCTACGTGTGTTTTTAATTCTCCCACCCAGCTTCCATTCATGGCTTGACTGTTTGCATATATATAATATACAGACAACCCTATATGCGCAAATCTCTTTGAAATTTGTCATGTGATAAGTCAAAGAATGCCAGCAAATTGCAGTGCTCAACCAATCAACCCTCATTGATTAACATAACACACCACCACTTGGTGAGATTTCAGATCACTGATTATATCCAAATACGAATAGTTTGACAATTTTAGAATTGAATTCTAGTGGACATGAATAACCTTATAATCAAAAAGAAATTTAAACAAAATAAACATTTTTAAAATTATACCGTGGATTAACCATTAAGTGCCACTAACTTATTAGTTTGGTTGTTAGGTGTGAGTGTATATATTAATGTTCATTACACGAATAAGTGTGATGTTACTGATAAAGTGTTACGCTTGACATCGCATTATAATTGAAAAGCGACTGGTCATCAATTAAATTGTTGAACAAATGAGTTGAGTTTAAGCTATACCTGGCATCCAAATATGAATTTGACCAGCTCGACCTGTTGGCCCCTCTCATCAACTAGTAGAAATATATCAATATCAACATTACAACCTTTTTTTTTTTTTTTTTTTTTAAATTTTTTATCAGGATGTTTAGGTCAAGTCCAGGGGGCCCTTTGAAGGGTCTCCATGTGGATCGCGACCCACTTGCCTCTTCCCTTTTATTGCTGGGAGTGGCGCTCGGCCTGCTCGCAAGTGGCATTTAATTCTCTTAGTATGTAAAATTATTTGATATATAATTATAATTAATAAAATAAATTACAAATAAGATATGCTAAATATTACAAATTTTTTTTTGACATGTTATGAAATATTATTTTTATCAAGGCAGATAAATTTTTTAGTGTCTTATCAAATTATTTTATTAGCAAAAAGTTATTCACTCTAATAAAAATAATATTTTTATGATAAATAACTTTTTTTTTGTGATATTTTATATTATATTTACAAATATGCAACTTTCGGCATTGACACATTCACATTTATTTTGTGTCAAGATAATTCACGTCCTAATAAAGTAGGTTGCATTTGTTATACAAATATTATGACATAAGCACATGATATGATATAATAGTATAAGATAAAATAGCTAACTAGTGTATTCTATATTTGAAATTATGTTAATATGATAGTTAAAATAAATTTAAATATTAATAATATCTATATAATTTTTGAGATAATATTTTGTTTCTAAAGAAAATTTCTAGACAAAATTTTATATTTTTGTCGCGGCCAATGGCGGTGGCTGATGACGGCAACAGCAAGGATGGCCAGTCGCGACAATGGCGCGAGCAAAGACTAGAAAGAAGAGGGAAACAAATAAGTTTTAGACCAGTATTGTAGGTTTTTGTATCAAAAATATTTTGGAGATTACGTTTAGTGTATGTGATGGAATATTCTTGCAAAAGAAAATTAATGGAATAAGACTACGTCGTCATAATGAAATTACGAACCCTTACTCTTTTTTCTCTTAGCCATGATCCATAAAATTAATGATACAATTTTCCATCCACAGTGAGAGACAGAGTTACCAAGCCAATGCTTCACTATCCTTCTCTCTCTCTCTCTCTCTCTCTCTCTGTTTTTCTAAAAAAAAAATATATATATATATATTTAAAAAATTATATTCAATTTTTAAATTTATTTCCTTCTCATGTTTACAAGCGTACGAATTGGATTGACCTGTTGAATTTCATTTTTGCCAGCCGAAGGTGGCCCCTCAAAGTTATTTATGGGCCGCTACGACCTTGTTTGAGTCTAATTCCGAAAGTCCATATCATCCCAAGCTAGCCATCTTTTCCCAGGTTCAAGGCCTGGAGCCCATTTCTTTTGATTTGCTTGTCTCAGTCAAGATACGTAGGCCCCTTATAATCTTACCCTGTGGTTTAGTTGATTAGCTTTAGGTATGAGATCTACAGATGGTTTAAAGTGCAAAAATTTGCATAAATGTCTCCACAATCTATATGTACCTGACTTTTTTTAATCTTGGTTTATTGGCTCTACTAGAACTGGAAACTTTCAGTTTTAAAAACAATTCTAGTACTATTGGGCTAAAGTTCATTGGTTGTGGTCAATGCACATGAAGTGTATATTCCAGAACCGTAAATTGCATTTGGTGACTCAGCCATAATGGCAAAGTCATTAGTCTCGTAGTTGACTGCAGCTACAGGGTCGTCCCCAGTAACCCGCAATTTGAAAATTTATATGGTGCTAATGATGTAAAAATGAAAGAATTTAAGTTGCGCTAAATTTCAATCATCTGCTGATTAATAGCCGTGTACCTCCATTTCTCTTTCTCCACAAAGTCTGCATCCAAGAACATGGAAACAAATTCCCAGAGCCTGTAAACATCTTCAAAATTTGTCAATAAACCTACAGTAGCAGTGACCACAGAGATTCCAGGACCAAAATCATCTTTATTCTCATTCATTAAGGTTGTCCCTGCCTCCTCCCTTTTTCTTGTCTTCGGTATCTGCTCCCTGTCGTCTTCATACTTGCCTGATAGCCTAATGTGATGCAAGAATCCATAGCTCAAAGAAATGTTCTTTCTGTCTGCAAGCTTCTGCACAAGCGCAGGATCAATCTTCTCCCCTTTCCAATCAAAAACATTGAATGCCATTGCTGGTCCTCGGTTGCACTTTACCTTTGGTCCATAGATTCTGACTGGACGAACCCCATTTGGATGTTGAAGACTCATCAATGCACTTACCAACCAGTTGATCAGGAACCTTGTTCTGGCAGTGATCAGTATCAGGCCTAATGAATCCGCATGATCTAAGCCCCTGCATTCAAGTTCCAAGTCCCTATTCATTCTGCTTTCTATAGTCTTGGATTGGCTTGATTCTGACGGTGTCACTAACTCCTCAATTTCGGGTGCTTTCTGTTTTCTTTTGCTCTCTTGATTCTCGTAAAGTTCAAATTTTTGGCTCGAGGATGTGTTTCCTTCAGTTTCTATATTTGTTATAGCTGATTCCTCAAATTGTTGAGATGGTCCTGGAGGTGGCACAAGCCTGACTATACCTATGCTTGTAGCAGCATTAGCTGAATCTTTAAAGATTGAGGCACTTGATTTCTTCACAAACAGACATCCAAACCCAGATGGATTTTCGCCGAAAACCTTGAAAAAAGAACAAACAAGAAAGTCAGGCTTGAAGAGGGATAGTCCTAGGGTCTCCATGTCCTTTGGTCCTAATGCACATGCATCGAGCAAAACATGCCACCCATTTTCCCGAGCTATGCTCATCCACAGATAGGGATACCTAGCTCCTGTCATCCTTGACTGTAGTGGGAAAACAAATAGCCCTCCTTTCTTATTCTTCCTCTTTCTTACTACCTTGCTCAGCAATTTTCCTGATTGGATTTCCAAAGAAGGCCACAAGAATTCAGCTGACATGGGTCTTGCTCCTTTTTTCCTGGATGTTTTGATCATCATTTCCACTGCCTCACTTTTGTGGTCATAAACTGTAAGAAGATTTGTGTTAGATTCAAATGGATAAGATTCTGCAAGAAGCTTAAATGCAGAGGACTTGTTGGCTGTGAAAACCACAATGTAATCATCTTCTGATATATTCATGAATTGTATGATTCTCTTCCTGATCTTGTATTCCAGCTCAGACTCTTGGCCACCATATTGCAACTGAGTATTCAAGTCCACTGCCTTGCAACAAATATCGAAAAAGGAAGATGTTGTCATTCCAATTGGAACAGCCTGACAATGACTTTGCTGCTGAGAGTAGGAGAACAGACCATGACCATTGTAATCAAGACAGACATGGTTGGAAATGGACAGGTGACCATATTCTTGTTCTCGAATTAGGTCGGTCCGCTCAGTCTCATAATAATGCGGGAATACTTTGGTGAAATTTAAGTATGATTCACGCAGCGAGGGGAGGGACTCATGATTTGTGAATAATGAAGTTGGATTGAAAGAAGAAGCCATGGCAACCTCAAATCCATGGCGGGACAAAGCAGCAGCGGTTATGGAAGTTGGTGTTTCGTGCTCAGGAAGGCCACAAAGTGGAGTTGGACAGCAACCGTGGCAGCAGGCTTGTGAGGTCTGCCTGCAGAATGGTGAATGCATTTTTGTTAGCTCTTTTTTTTTTTTTTTCCTTCTCTTTGATTTCGTCCAACCTGCCAAACTTGTTCCATTGGTATTGGCTAGTTCATTGTTTAAGAAAAGTCTAATTCTCTCCAGGAAAAGGACCACCAATGAATAATGACAAACAGAGGGCAACTTCTTGAAATTTCTTGTCGTACGTCGTCTCATGCCCTGATGCAAACGTTTCAATTGCAAATGCACCTTTAATAGGGATATTATCTTTTGGAAGAGATACCCAAGTCATCCAGACGTTGCTCTTTTCTCATGATAGAAAATCATTTCACACAAATCCCAAGTTGGACTCCACCGTCATGGCTCCTATTTAAAACATACAATGTCTCTAATTAAATTCCAGTCTAGGAGGGTACGCCTAACCCACACAATTACCATATGTGGTTATTAGAGTTTGAACATTAAACTAGAGGTCGTACCTTCAATTCACTTATAGAACAAGGCATAAACTAGATGCCAAAAACAATACTGCTATAGTTACCTTGTCTAAAGGCTCCAAAGGCAGTAAGCCTTAGTGATTACGCTAAATTTGTATCATCTTCACGGATACTCATTATAAAAAAAAACACAAAGAAAAACAATTTCAAGTCCAGTGCAAGCGTTGCTACGTAGTAAAACTCTTTCGTTTATCATGTGGATATAGTGACCTCAAATACGTGATATGACGTAATACCTCCTGAATCAAGTGGCTGCGATGCTTCTCAAATGGATAGAAGGCTATTTAGCTTAAAATGAAAGATTTGTTTTCCTCTATTTGTAAGGGGGTGACAAGCAGAAAGGGCGGAAGAAACTTTTGGCAGTGGCCGGCACTAACGACGCAGGATAATAGATTCCTTTACCAGCGGTATATTGCTGCATCATGTCAGGTCGTTTTCAATTTCATGCGCTGCCTTCACCAAGAGGTCATTCATTCTGGTCAATTGTGTCGCGTTGTGTAAGAAGAACGCGTCAATCAAGTCTGTCACGCCACGTTCTTACTGAATTATCTGGGAACTTAGAAAACAAGTTTTTTGTTAAGAGTTCTAGAGAAATACTTGGCAATCTAACTTTTTCGTTTACTTATATCTTGGAAATCAAAATATACAAAGAAAGCTCTTTCTAAGTTATTGTGTAAACAGTTGATTATATGGTAGTTTTTTTTTTTTTTAAAAAACACTTCATTATACAAATATAATTAATTTAACTTATTTTAAATTTCAATTTATATTATATAATATGATAATTAGATATACATTTATAATTTTAAATATTAATTATTATAAAATATCGAAATATGTATTGTATAAATCTGAGTTGTCAAGCATGTCACATGTCTCTTCTCAAGATATATTTTCCATGCTAGGCGTCAATGGCCGAGGCTTGACGGGGAAGGCTAGGCACTATACATCTATATCACAGTTTCTCACTACATATTTATGGACAGTGGTCCATGCGAGTTCTAATTTAGTCCTTGTCCTCTAGGGAACTAGGGGAGTTTCAAACTTTACAATTTGGTATGTGCATGGGATGCTTAACGATTGAAGTTTGAATGAAGAAATTTCCAACTTTTCATGGGCCTTGTTTTCCTGGAAATGGGCTTAAGGCCGAAACAAGCAGAACTTCAAACGAAAGAAAGACCCACAAGTATGAAGTTTTCTTTCTTTTTTTTTTTGGTTAAATATTCGTCATCTATTTCTGTTGATGCCGCAGGGAGAGAGTAGTAGAAAAACTCGGACGTTGAGAGTTTGATTTGAACCGACGCCCTTTGGAACAGTGAAATGTAGCGCCCTGATGCCGAATATTAGTAAGATAAATATAATTTATAATAGTTTAAATTTTTAAATGTGTCAACATTTTTATATCTTATTTAATAATTTAAATTTTTAAGTGAAATAATTTTTTAATATATTTATCATATATATGTTAGTCACACGAGCAAGACTAACCCTGTTTTTTTTTTTTTCTTTTAAAAAAAGAAAGTTGGCGTTTTCTGTATAATATTCTCAAAATTCATGTGGTCTAATGCCAAGAGTGCAAACAGGTATTTCGAAACTTTTGACATGTGATTCGAGCACTCTTTTGTTTATTAATGTTCTCATGGATTAGGATTTTATATACTAATAAAGGTAAGAATATTTGGTCTTAATTCTTTTTTAGAAAAAGGAAGGTAAAATGACAAAAAAAAAAGGAACAAAACAAGATTATCCTGAAGTCAACTGTAAAATAAGGTTTCATATTCTCGACTGTATTCAAGCATTGAAGGAGAAGGTTTAATAGCCTTTTTTTTTTTTTTTTTGGATATTAAAGGAAGAAGAAACAAGAAAAAAGAAAACCTAAAGCAGATGAGATAATAGACTGCTTCCTCCTCTATGGTTGGCCAACAACGATCATAGCAGCATCAAGCAGAGGCTAAATGGCAAGTGGCGGTGCGTCCCAAACTGTCCAAGCATCGATTATATTATGTCCAAATTATTGTAGGAGAATCTATTTTCACCAAGATGCAATACTTGGAAAAATGAAGATAAAAGAACATGTTTGTGCTACCCAATATTGAACTAGTTAAAAGATCGCCTCCATGTGCTTTGCCTTGAATGAATTTATTGTTTAGCTGATAAAGTATATACAATATTATTTTACAATCTCTTGCATACCTTATGGTCCATTAGAAATCGAACCAAAAAAAAAAAAGGAAAAAGAAAAAGAAAAATCACAAGGTCTTAATAATGAGAAAACCTGGGATGACTAGGTTAGATCAGACGAGTTTAGTATAGCCCCAATCAATCATACCTTAAATTAATGTCATAATTTGAATTCATATTTTCTATAAACACGACCCACCTCCAAATTCTAGTTAGAACGGGTGTTATCATCTGTCCATCTCCATTTCGCAGCTTCCAGAACAGGGTTTATAATTTGACATCAAGGTTATGAACTAAAGGCAAAGACATAGTTTATATTTAATATTTACTTAAAATACAAAAATATCATATCACGCGATATCCTTAACTATTAATGAAATAGAAAGATGCCCTTAAACAGCCAACATTTTGTTTTTTTTTTGGAAAAAAAGCTTTGACAAATTCCTTGTTGAGGAAATTAAGTGGGATTCCAGAATTACGACCGTTTTTTTCCGGTTCATTAGGGTAGAACACTGATCAAATTTAGAGAATTTAATCGTATTCCTTAGCAGACCCGAAACAGACCTGTAACCATCTTTATACACTTCAAGACTCATCATTCTACTTTCTTTGTATTGCAACGTACCATCACCTCTTTTTTAGCCATTTAGAGGCTTCATGCGTCCCTCTGAATTGGATTCCAATGTTCAAGTGCTCATGAACACGATTAATAGAATTTCAAGCAAGAAATGTACCGACACTCTTCTGCAAGCACGTACATGAAGGAAATGCTTCCTCATAGCTCTTCTATTCATCCAAATATTTGCCAGCTTTACCTTTCACCTAGGTGTATATAACATGCATTACCAAACCAAAGCTAGTGCAACAAGGAAAAACATGACATTACCGTACTTGAAATTCTGTGGAGTCCTTCTGGCATGAGAATGGGATGAAAGCGATAGCATTGGTTGACTGGTTCCTTTGTATTAAGTTGAACTAGTTAAAGGGCAACTCTCCTTTGGCGGGTCATGAGACTTGAACATCTAATTTCCAACATCACATCGCCTTTGCCTGCCAATGGAGAGAAGCCCTATGACTAGTTCACTTATTGGAGAGAAGCCCTATGCCATGCGGCTTGTTCACATGTTGATCTCAGACACTCCTTTTTTTTTTTTTTTCGGACTAGTTGTTTATAAGGCAATAATACACAAAGAGCTTTATATAGGTCTTACCAAGAGGGCTCTAGCTAGCAAAGGAATAAGATGTCGAAGAAATAGCATATGCCATGGATATTCTCTTTAGGTGCCTGCTTTCTACGCATTCCTTCCATGCAATGGCCAAAGGCACCCCAACTTTTACCTGAAAAGGCCATAACGAAAGCTTTGGTAGATTCTTATGGGGCATGATTTTGATCCATTTATGGTTTCTTCCCATCTCTGTCTTTCTCTCTCTCTTTATTGCATGTCTATCCATGATAATTTGGAAGTGAATGGGAAGTAGGGGCAAAAGTAGTAGAGAGAGAGAGAGAGAGAGGAGATGCTTTCTTTTGCTGGAGGAAGGTGGCAGTGACTTGGGCTCTGGGTATATCCTATGTCATATTCTTTCTTCTTCTTTTTGTTTTTCTTTATAGCTTGTTTGATTGGAATGAAAAGAATTTGTCATTTTTCTTTTTTTCACAAACCAGAAAAAGCTAGGATATGTGACTCTAAGACATTGGCTTACTGTGATTTGGCTCTGGTCTGGTCGATTGCTTCTTGTCAGAGGAGTCTTGATGCTCATTCATCTGAGTACTTTTGTCCTTGAGAATAGTGGAAATTTTGGTTTGGCTTATGATTTGATTTAACGAAGAAAAATATTATATGAATACAGGTAAGTTGACAATTTGTTACACTATAATTGTTGATAACACATTCTTTTTTTTTTTTTTGATATATGATAGTAATTAATCATGATAACTACAAATTGCAATATGAATTTGTATTTATCCCGCATCAAATTGCTTGCATCCGGAGCTTTTTAGTGAAATGCACCTACCATTTGCAAAGTAGCTTGGTGATGTCACAATGCACATAATTTAGCTTTCAAAAGTCTATTATCTGCTGGTTTTAGAAATAAAACATGCCTTCCACTCTCCAACATGACCAATTATCAAGTCGCTTATATTGATTGCATTGGAAAATGATGTAACCTTGAGAAACAACACAAAACTTAATGTTGGTAGGTGTCAATTCTTTGCAGGGTTTCGTCTCTTTGATGCATCAACTGTACTTATTTCCCTCTCTGGCGTTAGTGGTTGATCTATCTGTCTCTTTCCATTTCTTTTCTCCTTCCATTAATTAGGCAAAGGAGCGTGCACAGTTTAAGCAGCATTCATTATGGTCGTTGGCATTCACAAAGCCAGAATCGCAGCTGTTCATAACCAATGTTAATGAACAAATTCAACGATTGCCCTTCTTCACAGAGTTTACATCTTGTTAATCGAGATTCAATTCCCCCCGCCCTGCTTTTTTTTGGTACATTCGAAAAAATTCAAGATTCCACGGCTGAAGTTTGAGTGCAACCAGATAATGCGATATGGGTTTCTTAGATCCATTTTTGATAATGATTATATCAGAACCCCTTAGTAATAATATGATGCATATAAATTGATCAATGATATCACCAGATGGAGCTGTCCGGGGTGGTATGAATCAAGCGGCAGCAGCCGGAGTGGTCCGAGACCGCCATGTTTCGTGGTCAGGAAGATTCCTCAGAAATGTTGGGATTTGTACGGTCTTTGCAGCTGAAATTTGGGAAATCTTTGAAAGGTTCCTCCGTGCTTGGGAGGCTGGGTTTAGATTTGTTACTCACAAGCAGCCCTGCAAGCGGTTGGCAACTGGCGAGAGAGCCCTTGATACTCATCCCGCTAGCCAATCTTATCAATGGATACAGAGATTTGATTTCAAAGGAATTGGCAATTGCAGTTGGTACGTGTACACACAGAAGGAAACAAGCTTGCTGACAAACTGGCTTCACTTGCCCACGCACAAAAATTTGGTTTTCTTGGCCTACAGAATGCCCCAGATGAAGTCCTTGCAATTCTCATGGAGGATGTGCGTGGAGTGGCCTTTCCAAGAGCTATAGTTACTTAAATTCTTCTGGGTTTTACCCTCCCCCAACCAAAAATAATATCACCAGTCATGGTGTCTGGTAATAAAATTCTAAAATTTTTAGTCCCAACTCTTTAAGACAAGCCTTGGACGTGATGAAACCTCAAAAAACCTAATGTGTAATACAAACGAGAGACAACAGTCAACAGAAATTCCCTCCATTGATTTTTTGTTACTTCGTTAGTAAGTCTATTGGACGGTTAAAATAATTTATTATTATTATTATTATTATTATTATAAATTTTATATTCTTTTCTTAAGATTAAAATTTAAAATTTTAAAAATAAAAATTTAAATTCTCAACCATTAATACCTCTTAAACTCCCAATTAATTTTCTAAACAAGGCTTGGTACCAACAAAATCTTGGGCCCAATTTTCTAATCACCTCAATTAATTACGAGAAATTCATTCGAGACTGAGAAATTCCTCTCCGAAGACAGGAAATTTAAAAGAAATAAGCTCATTAAATCTCTTTTCAACAGTCAAATACAGGATGAGCCACGTCATAGAGGCTCATTGTGTTGAATTGCGTGGCTATAATAAACGCTTGAAACAACCTCTTCGGGGATTCCAACGGTTCCAGAACATGTCAGTAACTACCAACAGAAGGATTTAAGACGACATCACAAACCTTGATAATGGTTACATGTAGGCGATCAATTTTACACATTTTAAATGCTAATTTACATTACATTATCATAATTATTTGATACATATTTGTACTCTTTTCATTAAATGTGATTGTATAAAATATACAACCAACTATTATAATTATGCAGTGCATACATCTATGTAAAAAATGCTGTCAAATTAATTACTTCTACATAAATTTACCTGAAGGAAAAACAGAAACAAAGGAAACCTTAGAGCACTTCAAAATATGCAGAAATAAAACCTGGACACGATTTTTATTAATACTCGATTTAAACCAATGAGCTAGTTTCTTACAACGTACAAGAAGGATCCATCAAAGACTTCTTAAGAAAATTGGAAGAGGACAAAAAAGATAGAAAGAATTGAAAGCTTGAGGTGCTAATCAAATGGCTACCTGCAGTAGGTGTGACATATCAGTAAAGAGAATTGTAGGTAGAGTAAGTGGCCACAATGGAGGTTATGCATATGACCAATGAAGGAAGAAGTGTGACATTCAAGAGCTTATTCTCACCCAAGTACCCAGCCAGTGTAATCGTGCCATCTGCAATTACACGGGCTATGGTACCAGCTTCGGTTGAGAGTAGTCCGCCATTGTAGGTTCCGCGGGAGAGCCTGGATGACATAACTCGAGAGAGCAGTGACAAGTTTACTCCTGGTCAACAATTTATCATTCATATCAGAAACACACAACCTCACTGGTCTAAAAACCAATGCCTCCATTTATTCCAAAGGGACAAAGTAACAGAGAAAAAATGAAGCTGCAGCATTTATACATAGACATTATGCCAATTAAGCTCCATAATTTGTTCAGTTGGTCTGTGTTTTTATCCATAGCAACAACAGTGGCCAGAGTATGTTCTCACTCTACTGTGTTGCCCAAACTCCAACTCTTCCATACTTTCTTTTATTTCCTCTTCCTCTTCCTAATGAGACCATCTTTACATTTTTTTTTTCACACAAATAAGACAAAGAATTCATTGTGATAAGTATTTTTAATTGAAATAGCTTCTCACCTTCAAGCACTTCAGCAGAGACAAACATAATGAGTCCAGAGAAGACATACTGTGGTACAGTGTATGGAAATATTACGTTAAAGCTCAGCAGTATGCCAATGCAAACCATTATTTCCGATGCCACCAAAATTTGCCTGCAGTCATATCAACAGAAAATAATGACATCATTAGGATGTAACAATCAATTCCCAAAGCATAGAACAGCATAACAAGATGATAAAGATGAAGTAGAGATTCCAGTGCATGCTTCCTGTATGGAGATTACCTGTCTTCGAACATGTTAGTGATGTAGCTTCCAACAATGAGGTTTACAGGTAGAACTGTTAGGCCCAGACATGCAAGGAATGTTGCAACTGCACTAGTAGACCAACTGAAGTAGTATGTGGTAATGACACTAGATTCTGAGAGTAAAATCTCCATTACATATTTCAGCATGAAATATATCAACAGTTGAACCTGATGAAAAAATTTTGGAAAAAAAAAATGTGGAGGAATTATCATATATCAGCTGTAAACAAATTGCATCATTGAAATACAGAGATGTTGGTAAGTTAAAAGATTTTGAAAATCAATTACATACCTTTACAGAGGGTGTAAGCAGCCTATATGCTGACCTAATGGAAGTGGCTGCTTGCCGAGATTCCTCGGGAGCTTCATCATTGCCATCACATTCTCCATCACCATCCTCATCCTCTTGCTTGTCTTCTGAACTCATTAGTAATGGTTGTTTAAGACCTTTCTCAAGTGCATCATTTTCTACTGGTCCTGTAATTTGCAAGGAGTCAAACGCATGTACTCACTGAAACAAACTTTGTCTGTGCATTGGATATTTATGAAAGCCCCAAATGGAGCCCAAAGATTGTTTTTATGTCTCTTTACGGTAAGCTTATAAAAATGTCTCTAATTTATAGTCCCGAAGCTAGACAGAATTAGGTGATATCTGTACACATATATCCGATCCTTTTCCACATTAGATGAGACCAATTTTAAGAATACTCAGAATATTCAGCATCATTTTCCTTTTGTTTATTCTCACTGCTCTCCGCAATCCTCAATCTTCCAGAAAAGTACATCATCAACAAGACATTATTATTAATATTTAGCAACTTAAGTCCCTCTAACAGGCATCTTTTAGCCGATGCTCTTTGCAAGTGTGGAACAGAGAGCTCTACCACATGAACATAAAAATTCAATACCTTATTGACATGAGAGAGACACAATTGGATATAACAAAGCATTCTAGTGAAATATATATGCATCTAATTAATAGTGTCTCAAACATGTCAAAAAAAAAAAAAAGTGTCAAACTTCCACATCCAAGTAATAGAGTTCTATACTCGCATCTAACAGAATTGTTTTGCTGTACTCACTTTGAGCTATCTACATCACAAGCTTATGTCCAACCTATCTTTCTAAACATATGAGTAACATCCACCACCCTCCAAAGGGAAAACCCAAAGTAGCAAGGAAACAATGAAACCACAATAAGTAACAATCTGATCAGCCAAAGCCAGAAGTTTTACTCAACTATGGTAAACATAAGAATCAGGCAATCATGAGCTGAACAGGGATACCTGCACTAGATTCTTGTCCTGCATTGCTCTCTTCAGTCTCAGGGGATGGTTCTCTAAATGAGAACCACAACCAAATTAGATATATAAGCCAAGCTACAGCCATTACCCACCCCGGCAAAGTGTCTTGATTGAATGTAAGCTTGTAAACTTTAAATCTAGTCTGTAGTAAGCCAGCAAGAGCGGGACCACAAGCCATTCCAAGGGCACTGGCACTAACAAAAGCTGCTGATGCCTGCATGCGAATTTTAAGTGGTACGCAATCACTGATGTAACGCCTATTAACAGCCCTCGCAGAACCTAATCTGCATTGCCATAAAGGATAACCAGATCAACCAATTTGATGGGATAATTTAATGCTTAAAGCCTCCCATCATGTGGCTTAAAAATCGATGATGAACCTCTAGTCATAGTTGTTCTGTCATACTAGGCTTGATTACAACAAATTTGAGCTTCAAGTTATATTATACAGCTCTGTATAAGTTCCTTTCAAATCTCAGTTCAGCATTAAGTTCCTAATAACATCAAATGACTCAACTGTGATGATTACCTAGGAAATTAGAGAGGGTAGCCATCATCTCTCAGTGAAATCAATTAGAAACCCAATAGCGGAAGCTGTTCACATAATGTAATGAGACATGAAAAGAAAACTAAAAGGAAAAATTTGCTTACCCACAGAAAAGACGGCCAAGTAGAAGAATTGCTATTGAATGAACATCATATGCCAACGCATACATGGCATTTCCCACTAGAAGAACAACACTGCTGAATACAAGAGGTCTGAAATATGACTTATTTGACCAGGCACTAAAATACACTGATGAAAACACCTGTGCAACAGCCATTGCCCCAATCACAATACCGCAAACGGTTGCAGGGGCTCCAAGGCTCATGGAGTAGTCATCCGCTGTAGGGACAATAATATATGTATTGACCATATAAAGAAATGTGTTTACTAAGTTCAAGACCAGGGACATGAAATAGTATTTCTCCTCATCAACATGTTCCTCGATAGGAGTCGGCAAGTCTTCTTGCATAATGAGTGCATGTTGTGCCAGGAAGTTAAGGAAGTTTGTTGAGTGGGTTAACCTTTCCACTGCAGCTTTCATTGAATTAATGATAGGATCCTGTAGGTTGGCACGAGAGAAAAAAACAGAACAATTTTACTACTGCTTGCCCAAACATAAAGCTCGAATAAGCTTCAGGAATCTTTCAGAAGGAAATAGACAAATTAAAGTTAGATAGAGCAGACTAAAAAGAACCTGGAGGGGAAGAGCAGGCTGATCATAAAGGGATAAGTAGCTTCCCTGATGTTCCTGAAGTTCATGAAGATTGCGAGATATTGCTCCAACAACAGCCCCTACCCCCTGCAATTTGAAAATTGTTCTTTAAGTAGAGTGTGTTTATGGTTCTTTCAGGAACTGACAATGATAAGAATGGCAAAGGCATATAAAGATCTTTTGGTTATTGAACTGGAAGCAAACAACAACAAATGCCTTCAGCATATTACCACATGCTTGAATACTTGCTGCAGCTGTGAGTAAGGGTGATTGGCACGTGTTTTTACATAGTAATCAGTGAATCTGTATCCAAAGCGTTTATCAAACTTCTTCAGTATCTTGCGCAAACCAATAGCATTGATCTCAACAAAAAAGAGAAGCTTTAGAAGATCTCGTGCCACTTCTCTGTAAGCTTCTCTTAGTTCAGATATTTGATAAAAATCTGCATTCTGCTGCTGAAGAGCTTCCTGCTGTTCATTCAGCTTTGCTATCCTGCTTGCAAGTAGCCCTTGTTGGTCCAACAGAAAAAGGACAATCTTCTCAATCTGTAATTATTATTACCCGAGGAAATAGGAATAAATCTCAAAATATCAAAAAGCTTCATGTTGCAATTTTCAACAGAGGTTATGGCTACGATGATCAGTAAAAAAAAAAAAGTACCAAAGGTTATAGCTAGGACACCCACCCACACACCTGCCCACAATCGTATTCAGGGCTCATATATAAAGAGATACCATAGCATGCAAGCCATCTCATCAAGGTTTTCCTCAGGAAATTAATTAGCTTCATCTCATTTCTATCAATAAAAGATAAACAAGCAAAATTTACCCTGAGCATGATTTAAGATTGGATCCTGATCTGTAAATATTTAGATTCCTATGTCCCAGCACTTCACTAAAATCACCATATTTCTCTAGCCTATTTGCTCACTTCTTGAAAGCTTCACAAGCTCTCCCTGAAATTTTCCAAAACACAAGATCAGCAATTATGATTCAGTTACCCATCAGCTGGTCACTTACAAAATCTGGCACATGTATTTGCATAAATGTATGAGCTGGGATTTAGTTCTTACATAATAAGGAATGCACACGAACTTCTTACATAGGTACCTAAAACATACACTCTATGTATTCATTTCTATGAGAAGCATCTGTGTCTGTCTGTCCACTTCAGTATACCTGATTATCCAGCATTCTGGAGAAATCCTTGAGAACATGCTGGCGATCTTGTGTTCCAACTTCAATTTGTTGACAATATTGTCTAACTCTCTTCTTCATTAACTTGTAGTTGATATAGTATCTGAACAAAACCACATGTACCAGCAAACTGAACAGCTATCTAAAGGAACACTACAAAATACATAACCACTTAACAGCGAAGAAGAATAATCAATGTAAAGAAGATCTCTGCTAGAAAAGTATTGCCCAGTTATAGAGCAATGTACATTAGAACGTGTTTAATTTGTGTTCAACATACCCTCCCCATTCTTGAATCTGTCTTTCCTTCAACTTTTTCCCGAAGGCAACCATCTCTGACACGCGCCAAAATTTTCAAAAATTCACCTGAAAATAAACAACATAATTGCAACCATACAATTGACAATTAATAATGAACCAAAACTCTATCAAAACAAAACAAAAACAAAAAGGAAATGAACATTAATCCTATAGCAAGCTTCTGTACACCACTGTTCACTTACAAAGCTGTACAACTTTGACCATCAACCAAGCAAGCAGCCAGTCAGTTTCAATCAAGTACCAGCAACATATCAACTAAATTTCACTATTAATTTATTCTTTATGCACACAAAATTTATAATAATAATAATAATAACAATAACAGACACGCCTCTGCTGTCGCCGAATCTAAAACGACGGTGGCTTATTATAATAGCCAAACAAACGCATAGCAGCTTTTTAAGCAAAGCATAGCCACCACAACCATTCAATTCTGGCTATGCTTGGCTGCCGAGAAAGTTCGAGAAAACAGAGCAAGAAAACACAACTTCGTCGTGCTTTAAAAAAATCAAAAAACAAGAAGAAGAACCGAGGAAGGAAAACAATCTTATTATCTAGAGCTATTATTTAGCGGCCACCGCCAACTCCGAAACTTTTTTTCCTTCCTTTCTCGGTAACCAAACAGCGTAATATTTAATACAATTATTTATACAAAGAAGCTGGAAAACCCGCAAACATGTTTTAACAAAAAAAAAAAAACAGAGAGAAAAAGCGTGAGAGAAAATTAACTTTGGAAAACGCCTCTTACCTGTTTGGCAAAAATGAATCTGGAGAGAAAAAGAGAGAAGAAAAAAACAAAAAAAACAAAAAAGCTGTAAAACGTGAGAGGCGGCTTTTTCGCTGGTTGGCTTTGTAACCAATTTTTATTATTCCATAACATTAATATATGGCTTTGTAACTAGAAGAGTTTTAGTTAGATTTAGCAACCTCTGCAAAAATATGTTAAAAAAAAGGAAAAAAAAAGAATAACAATTTTTTATCAGTTAATAAATTACTAAAATACAAATATTTCACATCACTGCTATACGTCTTCTCTCTGTCTCCCACTTTTTGAAAATAATCAATTTAAATAATAAAAAGGAACAGAATTTGAGACGATGAAAGGAAATTTATTAATTTTCTACCCAAAAAAATTGATTTGTGGTTAAGATTCTCAGAAATATTCAAAAAAATAAAAATAAAAACTTTTGTTGGGAACCTGTGAACCGTTGAAGGGATACCGACAAGCTGTCTATACTGAAACGAGGATACAACGACAACGATTTCTTTCTCTCTCTTTTTTTTTTCTTTTTTTTTTATAACAAAAAGGCCCAAATACAGTAAAAAGAGTATAAAATTAATAAAATTGGAAAACAAAATTAATAAATATATTTTAATCAGTTGTATTAAAAATTGGGAAAAATGACAACGAATTTCTAGAATTTAACCTTAAACAACGCTGACAACGAAGTTCGAACGCAGTCCATCGTGACAATCCCAATGTAAATGACTGCCACACATAGTGGTTGCTCTCAAGTCCCACTACTTGTGGTCATGGCTTTAAATGAAAAGGCATAGTATTTTCATCCTTTTTTTATTTGTTAAAAGAGAAAATCCATAAATTATAACTTTTTATTTTTGATTTTTTTGAAACATTTATGAAAATTCAAGTTAAAAACAAGATGCTACTTAAAGACGAGATAGAGAAATATACATGCAAATTTAATTTTGGATAAAAGAGCGAAATAGATCATTGAACATGGAGAAATGAACAAAAAAAAAATAAAAAAAGAAGGGTTGCGACATCTATTAATTAACTAAAATAACCTCACTGTTGCTCTTTTTTTTTTTGACCCATCAAATATTATGTTAATTTCTATTAGTTTATTTTATTAGGCGGCTATTGTTTATTACATAAAATTCAATATCTGTATCATTAACACTTAAAATTTTAACAGAAAAGAAACCTCAATTAATACTAAAAAGGACGATGTCCAGTTGCCCACCAAGTTTATATTCTGAAGTTTTGGATTCGTAAGTTCTAATGACATCGAGATTGATTATAAATTCTTTTTTATATCTATCAGGGCAATCAGTTTTTGGATTCTTCTTCTATTTTTTATTATTAAAATATTATTTATAAATTTACAAGGTAATTTTACTTCAAAAATTGTGATCCACGGATCTTTAGATGTGCAACACGTGTACGTAGGACGAAGTAAGTTATAAATTACAGTTTGAGTTTAAATTTTTGTTAGAGTATTTAGTGTAATTAAATTAAAAAAAGCTTGTTATTGTTAGAATTTAATTGTTGGATGACTATATAATATATATTTTTTTATTAATTTAATAAAACTCAGCACACATAATATAAATATAAAATTTTATTTATTAGTTATATAATAAATTAAAATATTTCAATTTTTATATATTAACTAATAATAATATTTATTTTTAATCTAATATAAAAATTATAATAAATAAAATTCACTTATCTAAATTTTACTTAAATATAAATTTTTAATATATAATAAATTTAAATTAATTTTAATATTATATTTTAATCTTTATTTGTTTATATAATCATTCATAACATTTACTTTAATTTCATATAATCTTTCAACAGCATTAAAAGGATTATTAAGAATTTTTTTTTGACAATTTTCCTTAGTTGATTTTTGAATTTTTAGGCACTTGTGATATACAATCTTTTAAAGTCTAAAATTTCATTTTTCTTGACATTTTATAATACATAATATTTATAAAATATTATTATATAAATACTTCACATTTTTATTTTTTATTTTATAAAAAATTAAATTAAATTATTTTTAATTCTCAATTCAACAAATCTATAGTTTTAAATTTCTTTTAATTCTCAATTTCATAAATTTTTATATTAAATTTTATACATTTTATTATTTAATATAATTTTTATATATTTCACTAACTTAATATTTTATAACGTTAAATTTCAAATCAACTGGTGATTTTTTTTCAAGTCTCTTAATTTTTTTTATTTTCGATATGGCCTTCTAACTTTTCTTATTTTTGGTTTGATTTTTTAACTTTTGTTATTTTTAATTATGACCCTACACTTTTATTATTTACAATTTTAGTTCCGATTTTCTTCTACTTCGCCTCTTGATCGTCGATCCAACAACAACCGGTGATATATCGGCACGTCACTGAGTGGAGGAGGTAGGATGAGCGATTAAGGAGTTGAATGACGGTGGTCCGGTGCTATGGTGACAACCAAAAAAGGCACGTTGGATATTTGAGGGACGACAGCTTGAACTTCAGATTTCTTCCAATCGGTGACTTTCTGGGTTATTGGTGTCCGGCAGTGTGGGGGGCAGTTTCCGGTAAAGCAGACGGTAACTCCAGGGGTGCGTGGGGTGGCACGTAGTGGTCGGTAACGGTGCAGCGGTGACGACAGGCGGTGGTTCCTGTAACAAAAATTGGCAATTTAACGATTCCTGCAGTGGCTCTGATTACCCCAACGAGATTTATATGTTTTTTCTCAATTTAGTGCAGTGACTTCTAACTTACTCTTATATTAAAATTTAATTAATTTTTAATAATATTATTAAGTAATTATATGATAATTTTATTTTTTATTAATATGATAAAATTTTACATATCTAATAAAATAAATATACACATATAATATAAATATAAAATCTTACTTAGATCTCGCACAATAAATTAAAATACTTATATTTTTATATATTAAATAATAATAATATTTATTTTTAATTTAATATAAAAAATAATAATAAATAAAATTTAACTATATAAATTTTATTTAAATATTAATTTTTAATTTATAAAAAATTTAAATTAATTTTTAGATTACCAAACAATGCCCTGGTTATATATTGTTTTTACCTTGTTCGTTTTGTATAATAGCTCAAAGTACTATGGTTTTGTTTTTTTTTTTTTTTTAAACCATTCGATCTGTAGGGTATTATTATTTGTAATCCATTGGATTTATATTAGATCTAATGCACTTACACGATCGCATAAGTAGAAATACTTTGTGTCAAAATTGAAAAATTCTATCGCTTGTTTTGTTTCCAAGCAGATTTATGCATTGGTATTTATGGGATAAGATAATTTTGGATATAAAATGGGAGCAGATTGATCCACTGGAGCTTAATAATGTCCATGCAATGTTGGATCCATGTGACCCCAGCGCATGTGTATCAGCACGTACTGTCACGGATCCAAGTACGATGAAATAAAACGATAAATGGGGGGAGGTGGTGGCTTTGGTACACGGAATAGCTGAAAATTCATAAATCATAAGGAGAAGAAGATGGGGTTTTATATAATTTTAGAGATGAATAATCAATCAAACGTGCACTATTTATGTCAGAGGAATGTCCTTGTCAGCATGGTAAATCCAATAAGTCCCAATTTTTATGCTTATGTAATGCATGTGGACCTAGACTATGAGATATATGATAAAATATTTCTATGGTTCTGTTACACGAATGCTAATTTTTTATGTGAAAGTGATGTAAGTTTTATAAAAAAATGCAACTAGAATTATTGGTTGCACAAAAACACTTGGGTTATCTATTGATTATGATTGCAGTTACAATGGGAAAAGGCTCCCGTAATTTCATTATTACACACACACACACACACACACACACACGAGCATGAAACATCATTAATCGTTTTACATGAAACAAAGGCGAAGGTCCATTTTGATTGATAAATGGAAGTCCAAATTGGACTTGTGGGTCCTCCATGATTTATATTCATCCCAGAAGATTTGCAGTTCGGCCGGAACTTTTGGGGGTCCACTATATACTTACTATTAAAGAAAGGAAATAAGTTAGTAGACGAAAGGTAGGCGACAGGGTGTATATGGGGACACGTGGATTTTATGTTTTTATTGGTTTTTATTTTTTATTTTAAAATAGGTAATTGCATATAACTAAAGTAAAATGTATAAGAAAATAAAGTAGAATATGCATATAACTATCAAAAAAATTTTATACGCATAAAAATATGATATCTGTTCAGTACATATAATTAAATTGTATGCACATCATATATATATATATATATATATGTATGGTATTTTTCTTATATGTATGTCATATGTATTTTTTAAGAATGCACAGGACCTATATCTTCTCGCCTCTCAATTTCTGACTTCTATCTACAAGGTCTTGTCCTTGTAACGGGATCATTTAAGAAAAGGGAACGCCTGTATAAATGTAAAACTTTATGAATGTAAAATAATTTTACATTATATAAACAATATTTTAAATTATATAAATAATATTTTATATAACATATAAGAGATTTATAAAAATATATTTTATTATAATTTTTTAATATATTATATAAAAAATTATTTATATAATATAAAATTATTTTACATTTATTTATATCAATAAGAATGAGATGTATGTTTATAAATATATATATATTTTTAAGAAAAGTCTGTCAGTGATTCAAATAATCTTTCAACGTGGCTTATTCTTCCTTATCGATTCAATGGCCATCAAGTCAACAGAAAAATAATTAATGTCAGGATCACAAGCAACGTATAAGGCACATGAGATATTGTTTTGGGCATGCATGCGTTGGAAAATTAATCAAGTGAAACCAGAGCTTAATACAAGAAAGAAAACTGACTTGTTTAAATAATGTCGGCTAGCCTACTTCATGCTTGGCGGGACCTATAGGTCGCTCGGCAATCGAATCTTACGTAGACCCAATCTTGAAAACGGGCTTGTGAACCGGGACAAAAAGTGAGGTGGATCCACTCGGCTTATTCGGTGCCCACAATTCATTATTTGTTGACGAGGGACATATGTGTGATTACAAAAACATTACGAGATATGATCATAATTAATAACAAGAAATCACAAATGTACAATCTAAGAAAGATCATTAATGATGCTATCTCAAGACATCTCATGTTTATGAGATGAGACATAATTTTATTTAATATTTGTTATAAAAAAAAAATTCATCTGGGGAATTTCTTTGTATCTACAATACAAGTCCACGGTGAAGACGATTGGCGTTTTGGAAGAACAGTAGAAAGAGCTCACTCCAAAAATGGCACTGCAGACCAATGCCCCCCTTAGACACAATGAAAGGACAAAACCAAACTGACACAGTTTAGGCACCCGATCCCACCGGACATTGAAAACTGTTCTTAGAAAACTATGGGCTCTCGGAAGAGACCAAATGTTAAAGGACATGGAAACCTTTCTCATTGAGAGAGTCGGCAGAGATGTGCGCTGTAAACAACATTGTCTTACCACTTATGTTTGTACTCTTTTGTGCAATCTATCTGATCTATTCCTCTCGGGTATCATAATAATATGAAGACAATAGATGATGCTTTGTTGTTTTCCTTTCTTGTTTCTGCCAAAAAATTCACATTCATATTTCCAACAAATTTACCAAAGGCTCTTGGATGCAAATGGCAGAAGAACACAATCAAAGAGCAAACCGTGGAGAATAATTAAACATCTTCAATGTAGCCTTCACTTGAATTTCATGGAGAACCACTCTGTTCATCTACCATTATATGGGGCTACCATTAGTACCAATGACACCTCATATATAAACGAGTGCCATTTTTGGCGAGGTTTGTGAAAAGAGCGATTTAAATGTTTAATTGAGTACAAAGATGTTGGATCTCATGAAGTCCAAGAAAATTTCTGAAAAAGAGATTCAATGTATACTTATTTGATAGGTTTCGGGTTTTGAGTCCCAGTCGAAGTAAGTTATTCAAATAATAAGAATAATAATAATTATTATTATCATTATCAGTATTTGCGGCCAAAAATATTTTCTTTTAATTAATTAGGTGAAAAAAATATGATTATCTTATTCAATCAAAATAAACTAGTTTAACACAAATTAAGCTAATTAAATACAACCACAATTCACAACAACTTAATACTAAATTTTGATTGAATTGACTATTCCAATCTTCTTTTTTTTATTATGAATTAAATTTGATATGAGATTATAATTACTAAAAATAATTTAGATAAATAATAAGAATGGCCAAAAAAAAAACCTTGTTTAATTATGAGTACATTAGCAACATGATGCTAGCAAGCTTTTCTTTGCCGCTTCCGCTATTCCTTCGTTGCCTAATGTTTTCATTTAAGGCAAACAAAGTTGCAGTGGAAGGAGCAAAAAGAAGCTTGGGGTGATGGATTAGGCTGCATTTCAAGGGAAAAGTAACGGAAGGGCAATTATTGACAACAAAATGATAATGACCTGCTGTTATCAAGCTTTCTTCTCACCTGCATTGTTTTGCTGTGGTTGAGATGTGAAACTCAAGGAACTGTATAAGCTTCAAAAAATGTAGAGATTGATGCTTCCGGGGCAAGTATGCTTGCCGTCCATTTGGAAGTCAAGATGCATGCTGTCCCGTTTAGGAGACTCTATATCATACCCTGCAGTAAAATTTCTGTAATAGTACACGTTTAGCCCTTGATACGGGCTTTTAGATGTTTGTCGTGATATATTTCAGCCTTCCAAGGGGCAATGATTTTGAGAGCATCATGAATACCCCTGTGGTTGGAGAACTCCTCTATTGTCCTGTCTGTACTAACCAACGAGAAGCACTTCGAATCATTGTATCTGGGATGTTTTACAACCTGTAGAGAACGAGGAAAGAAATTGTGATGGTACTGAAAGGAAAGATTGCCCCACTGGCTATATCTCTGGGGCTTTGTTGTTGGACCTCTGGTAGGTTGCCGACTTGCGTAGACGTTACACGGGAAAATCTTTAGCTACCCTTCTAATCTTGATGTTCCATTTCGTGCCACGGGAACTAATTAAGGTGACCTTTGATCGCTTAATTGCGATGAAGACATGACGATAATTTATTGTGTTTTTATGGTTTTGCTTCTGCTTCTGTGCGACAAAGTATGCACAATGCAAGGCACCACAGATATTCAGCCAAAAAGGACAATCACATCACAACGTGTTTTCTTGTCTATGGTGCCATTAATCAAGCCTGGACTTTTTGCATGGTTTTTAACGTTATTAATGGAGCGAAATAGCTGGTACCACGAGGCCACTCAGTTCATACCACCAAAATTGCAGTTCTGTTGTACTATGACAAATATTAGCCCACTAACCATGAACTAACCCTTCGAGCAGGCCTAATGCCATAGTGATACAAAATTTGTCGTACCACTCGCCGAAAAGAATGGCAATGAAAGTAGAGTGAACTCATTTTTTTGACCTTAAAGGGATCTTCTCTTGTCTAGAATTGTGTTTATCTAATGTTGGGATCAGCATCACAATAAAATTTCATACATCTAATTACTTCATAATTAGATCTTAATTTTTAAGACCTTGAATATCTATTTTTGAGAATCACATAACTTGTGTTTACTCATCAAATGGAGCAAATAACAGCAACCCGCATTCAATCATGAATTATAAATAACATATGATTATCCTATGATACAAGCAAAAAATACAATTGACTTCATGGGGGTCCAAAGCATGGAACTTCAACCCCCAGCAATTTTTGATTGCCGAAGCAAGCTGCTTAGCTTCTATGAAGCCAATCACTGCAAAAATTTTCATGTCAGAAATCGTTGTTCTTATGATGCAGGAGCATATTCTTGGATTGCCGTAGCTAGCTTATTTCGGTCCTCCTCTGTTTTTGTCCTAAGTAAGAATGTACGGGCCACAACACTGCCATCATTGCTGCTATCATCCTGCAAAAGCCAGAGGCAGCACAAGTTATACAATATAGAAAAAGAATACAATAAAGACGACCCAAAGAACTTTAATGAAAAGATATTTACATCATCACTTTTCCTATCCATATTTGATCCTATCATGTATTTGGTAACAACATGGTGGTAAATACTGAAGCAAGTTGCAGCAGGAACATAGCTAAGTTGATCAAATTTTATAAAAATTCATGACTCTGCAACCATTAAACATGGATTACCATAGTATGAAATATCGAAACAATGGAATTCTTTTGTAAATTTGTCTTGATTCCTGGGTATAGCAAAGCATTTAGCAACACTTTTCCCACCTGGCATGAGTAAAACACCACAGAAGGTAAGTCAACAATATATGAGCTTAAATTGTATTTATATGCAAAATGCGATTGGATATCGGGATTGTCATGCTTTGCCTATCAACAAGAGTAAATGCCTAGAAATAAAGTACGATGGGAAAAAGAGGAAAGCTGGTCAATGACTAAACCACAAAATAAAGACCAAAAAGTGATTAGAATGAGAATAATTCTCTAACAGAGCATACATCATTTCGGACGATAATTGTTGGTTTTGATTCCTTGGCACCCTTGTCAACACCCTCTTTGCATTTGATGGAAAGGTGCCCCATGCCTCTATCTTTCCATGCATCTTTGTCGGCTGGATCACTTGACTGGACATATTAAGAGAAAAACATAAAAAGGATACAAACATTAAGAATGCAGAATAAACATGACAGAACAAGCCATCACTAGACAATAGATCATTACAGTTGAATAAATTTCATAAGGGGAATCCATCCAACCAACAACCAAGATACTGAGCATGTGTTATGAGTAGAAGTCATACAACTTGAACACGGAATGACAACAGCCCTGTCAAACCCATCTTTTCCATCAATGACAATGGAGAAAGGGATGAGGATGTAACACATAACACAGCATGGTGATTCTGTCTCATCAAGCGGTGAGAAATTCTACCATGCTCAAAATAGGCCATCAAGGACAAAGTTTGACGTGATTTTGTCCCAGCAAGTATAATTCAATATAGCAATTACCTTGATGTATAGCTTGCATTTGACTTCATGGACAACAACAATACCCTTTTCTTCAGACTTTTTCACTGATGGGCTGCTAGGTTGCTGCAATTCATTTTCTGACAAAAAGAAAGGTAATTCAATATCTCTTATTATAGAGATCCTATGGTTGACAAACAAATCATGAAAAGATATCAAACCATCAAATAAGCGAACTTAATACAATTAATCTATTCCTGAGCAGTGAGGAATAAGAGTCAACAAAGGCATCACACTATATGTCACAAGCTGTAAAATGCCCAGTCCCAACAGGAATTAACTACCAGGCAACTGATATTCTATCACGAATTTGCTTGTTTTAATCCACATATTTAAATGTTCATGCCAGCAAGATATGATATGATCTCCCACCAATGCACCCATGAACTACAGTTCAAATGTTATGCATGTAAGAAGATAAACTGAAATACATGAAATCAAACGAAAAGGAAAAAGACCATAATCAGAAACTGCATTAAAGGTCATCTCCAAATAAGTGACAGCTTCAAGAGACCATTAGCTGCTGAAAAGAAACAGTAATAATTAAATTATCTCACCATTGTCAGCTGCATCATCTGAAGTGTCCTGTTTTGTCGGAACTTTGCTTAGACCTGCTAATCCTAAAATTACACAAAAAAAGGAAGAAAACTCAGAGTTTTCTTAATAGGGACATTTTGTCACAATAAGATAAATCTTGCTTAGTCTCTCCCTTGTCTAGTTTAGTTTAGTCTAAACCTATCTAAAAATGTGTTAAGATAAGAAAAAAATTACATCCCATTTACTCAGTTACACATGTTTTTGTAAGTCTTTTTACTTTTGATTTACATGATAAAAAACATGTTATTTTAAAAAGTGTTATTAACTTTGCCTGACAGCTTTTGTCCTATAAACATGATTAGACAATTAATGTTGTGTCTTAAAGTATCATAAGAAAACTAACTTAATCTTTTTAGCTTACATGTCTCCCCCAGGCACACAAATTTTTAGCCCCTCTTGTCAGGCATCCTTGCATCTCACATTTGACAACCCTCTACTCTTCAGCTTCAATTATAATTTGCAATATTCAATCGATTATGGTGTTACTTTCTCATGCATATATTGTACACCTTACTAATGTACAAGGCATGACCAACATGACACTGAAGTAATGAAGAGTAGCACATACCAAACAGGCTGGAGGATTGAGCATTGGAAGATCCCCCTAAGCTGTGGCTGATGGAGAATGCCACAGAGCTTTGGTTAGTTGAGAACACTCCTGAATTTGGTCTATTTGAAAATGCTCCAGAACTTTGACTGTTGGAGGACAATCCTAAACTTTGACTATTGGAGAATAAGACAGAGCTATTACTGTTGGGCAAGTCTGCCAAGCTTTGGCTGTTGGAAACTGCTCCAGAGCTTTGATTAGTGGAAAATAATCCAGAGGCTTGGCCATTTGAAGATAACCCAGAGTTTTGACTGTTGGAGAACAATCCAGAGCTTTGAGCATTTGAGAATAATCCAGAACTTTGACTGCCAGCAAGTACATTAATATTTTGACTACCAGAGAATACTCCCTCAGAACTTGGACTTTTGGACATTACACTTGAGCTCCAGGAGGTTGTAAAGCTTGTGTTTAGACTCACTGAAGTAACCCCAATTCTCTCTCGAAACAATCTGTTGTCAGTACTATTTAATTCAGGGGCTAATTTCTTTTCAGACAGCGATTCAGCAGCAGGTCTTTCTTTCATGGCATTTGCCTTGAGCCAGTTTACCACATCACTGAACTTCTCCTGCAATAAGAAATTGATAAAATAATAGCTGTTACAATAAAAAGATTAGAACAACATGAATTGACCATTTATTATATCAACAGCTTTTATAGCCTACCATTATTTTTGAAGCGTGAGAAATGTAGTCCCTAACTCCATCTTCCCAAAGTTCATCAGGGTGGTCCTTAAGCTGTTTTTGCACCCAACTGTTAAAAACAGGAAAATTATTAATATTTAATAAAATCAAGATACAATAAGCACTTTGGCAGGAATGGAAATGAAAACAATTTTTCAAGAGGAATTAGAAAATACTACAATAGATGATACAAACTTGTCCAGTCAAAGACAAGATTAAAACAGACAAATCAAATTGTTTAATTAGTATAAATTATCAAGAATAAAGTAGCGCTAATTAGATAACAGATCCTAAAGTGAAAGTTGTCACAATGCTAAGAGAAAAATAGACCTTGCAAATTGGGTATTGAGAGCTCTCACATGCTGTCGAGAAGACTCGGCCTGGTTCACATCCAAAGGTGGCATCACAGTCGATTGCTGCTGAGAATGTTGTGTTCTAGTAACATCAAAAGTGGATCCTCCAATAAATCTTTTATTCTGAAACTGCAACATAATCAAAATCAGAAAAGAATACCCCAAAAGACAATGAAACCAGAAAAAAAAAAAAAAAAGGCAAAAGCACACGTAATACGTCAACAACAGGTTGAAGACTGTCGTTTTCAACAACAGCAATGAATTCTGCTCTTTTCTAGCATTACAAACAGGTCGAGACATGTCTTTTTACTCCAAACTCCAAACCTGTTAACGTTACCAGTTGAAAATAAAAACACAAATGTGGCATGGCACTGCAAAATAAAGCAAAAACAACAGATTCACAGCTGCCATGCATTAACAGAGCAGGTAAAAAGGTTCATTCAATACACTGAATAAAGCAAACTTTCCAAAAAGCTTTTTCCCCAAATTTCCCAAACTATTTCACAATCTAAAAATCAAAGCAGAAGACATTAAAAAGAAACCCAAATTTTTGTGATTCTAAAAATCAACCAATTAAAGCCTAGCATATCTCACTTCAATACACATTGACATCAAAACCCCACAATCAAAAAATGCATATTACAACTTCATCTTAAAAAATGAAAAAAACAAAGGCGTCCCAGTGTACGAGGCTCCCTTGGGGCGGGGTTCAGGGTTTAGATGTCCGCACTCTAAATTTTGTTTTACAAAAAGAGGCTATTTTCGCAACTCGAGACAATGAAACAAGTTCATCGTTACACCGAGACTTGCTCTTCTATAATTTCGACTTCACTCACCATTCAGCTCAATCAATTATCAATCCCCAGTTCAAGAATCCAACTTTATTAGCCGTTGACCGAAATTAAAGAGCTTGAACGACTATTTGATGAATGCAATGAAACAGGAGGGAGGGAGCCAAATTAGGGTTTTCAGAACACCAAAAAAAAAAAAAAGAAGAGAAAAGAAAAACTCACAGTTACGTCACTTATGTCGGAAGCCGGGTCCGATGCGGCGAAACGTTTCGGTCCTTTCATTATTCTTGTTTTCGTTTTGAATTTTGGGGCTCCGTCGGAAGATTGAGGAGCACGCAGCTGCAAGAAGAGAGAGTGGAAATAGGGCCTTTGTTTTTTTCTCCTTTTTATTTTATTTTATTTTTTGGTGGAAAATATTTTTGTGTTTTAAAAAAAAAAACAAAAACAAAAAAATTGCGAAGGTGGGTGGTTTTGACCGTACGATCGGGTGGGGAACTCACTTTCAATTTAGGCCGTTGGATTCTCTCCTCGATTAGGGCCGCCCCACTTCATTATTGTCGCAGACATGTGGGACACGTGATTGAGGGATCATCGTGGGGCCCGCCACTAGGGTCATCGGGTGGACTGGATGTGGGTGGTGGGCTGGGCTGTATATATATAAAACAGAAACACCCAATGTAAACAATTTGAAATTCAGATTGTGGCCGGTCACTGTCTTACCTTCTCCTCCTCTCCATTGCAGCTCCGGTCACTTTCACGAACAGCGAGATGATAAAGAAAGTTGCCTAGCAATCAATGGGGAGATTAACTGATTGCGTTGCTTCTATTTTGTCTGTTGTATTTGTTTATTTTTGGATGAAATTGGGCGACACTGATTAAGGTAGTTTCGTTGAAATTTCTTAAGTTTATATTTGAGTTTTGGTGGCTATATTCTTCCTTTACGTACTTTTCTCTTTCCTTGAAATTAAAAATGGGGGAGGTTTTCAGATTATGAGTGATGTCATTCAGCTTTCTCAAAAACTTGCCTGTTTTCACCAAAATAATTACACTGCCAAGTGATAAAGTTATAGGATTGTTCTCCATGTTGCAGGTTTGGACAAATTCAGTTGAGTTAAACAACATTATCCTTTAGATTATATGGATCCCATTTGGAGCAGAGTTTCTGGTCAATTGTAGGCTTTCGTGGAATACGATTCTTAATGCCTCTCTAAATTAAAGATTTTAAATTTTAGTCAATAACCGATTAAAAAAAAGACAAAAAAAAAAAAAAGAAAAAATGAAAGGAGAAGAGTATGTTTATAAGTCCAAACATTTATTTATAAAACAAGTCCATGCAAGATAATTTGTGTTGGAGGTGATGCTGCTGCCGAGTCTCATACTGAAAGGATCTTGGGTCCCACTTGGAATCCAAACCCCTCGCCACCGCAAGGACACCCACCCCCCACAGGCACAAGAAGAAGATTGCTTTTTGTTCGCATTCATCTGATGGGCTAAAGTGAGCTTGGAAGTTGGCCCCGAAGCCTCCTCTATATAAGTCTCCAATCCTAGTTGTGATATCTCGCTCCACAGGTAAGTTCTCTTCGTTGCTCCCCACTTGAATTGAGCTCAAATATTTTCCAATTTTAGCTCAACTATATTGGTGGCAATGGCGCTTATACTTCTCTGCCAAAAGGAGCTGCGAAGAAATGATATTATTAATCAGCTTACTTTTCCAACACATGCCCTTGCTGCATTTGATCTTCCCCCAGGAGTTCATGAGGCAGATTTCCTAGCATTCGATGCAGACGATGTCCCGTGGAGATTCCATCTGACCACCCGTTCCGGTAAACACCCAAAACCAGTGATTAGGAAATCAACGTGGAATCCATTCGTCGTTAATAAGCAACTTCGTGAGGATGACAGAGTCATGTTTTTTACCCAAGAAACTGATGATGGGTTGAGGTTTCACGTTAGAGCTCGCAGGAAATGCATCAACATATTTCGTGATGGTGATGGTGACGAGGAAGTTTATGTTGACGTTGAGCTTCTCAACAACCACAAACCGATCTTTAGTGTCCGTTGGTAATTTGCGGAATTGGAATTTAAAAGTTTCCGTAATATTTCTTTTCTTTTTTTTTCTTTTTTGTTTGTTGAATGCATAAGGGAAAGAAAGAAAGTTGAGGGCTTGGATATATAGAAAGAATATGGAGAGGGAGAATATGATTTCTTTCTCTTGTGTTTTGTTTTGGATGGAAAAAAGTGTCTCGGCAATTGAGTCTCATACTTGTGGAGACACCAAGTTCTGCTTAAACCTGAATGGATAAATCGAAAGTTGTTCACAAATTACCTGAGCATGAAGTCTATACTTGGAAAGCATAAAGAACTAACATGAAGCTTTTTATAATTTAAATTCAACAAGCATCTTGCATCGAAAAAAAGAGTGAAGGGAGCTCCCTCACTCCAAGTACAGGAAGCTAAAGATTCAATTTGTCTCCCGCATCATTCACTCGTTTACTGGGTAAGCCTCGTAGCTAGCCAATCTTTTAACGTAGCATTAGGATGAATGAGTCGACAGCTAATTAAATCCCATTTGCTTACTCTGTATCATTTCACACAAGTATTAAATTTCGCGTAGAGTCAAGAAGAGAGACGAATTTAGCAAAGGGGCAGTGGGCCTAAAAAATTTGTTACCCCTCTAAACTTATGACCCCAGTTGCTTACCTTTTATACGTACCAAATTCCGCATAAAATCAAGAAGAGGGACGAATTTAACAAGGGGACAGAGGGCCTAAAAAATGTGTTGCCTTCTTACTTCTGGGCTGCCACAACAAAAAGCAGAAAAATGAAAACGGCTGAAATCAAAACTCAGCGTTGCTTGCTTTTCCCCTTGTGTTCTTATTTTTTTCTTTAATTCTCATCCATCCGTTAAAACAATTTTCCATTTCTAATATCTCTTCAAATGCCTTGTAAGATAGATTAAATCATAGGACCTTGGATGTTGTGGCGCAGACTCTGCAGTCACTGTATTGAATTCTACTCTAACCACTTTGATTTGGTTTTGAAACTAGTTTTAATTTAAATTTAACATGAGAGTCCTTGTACGAAGGACTTGCGAGAGATAAAATGAAAGAGAGGACGGAAGTCCTAATAAGATCTCATCAATAAATACTAATGTTGACGCACATCGGGGCTTTACTTGGATTGGGGATACAATGAAAGGGAGGACGGAAGCCATTATGAGATCTCGTCAATAAATAGTGGCGTCATCAGGCATCAAGGCTTTGTCTGGAACGGGGATAAAATGAAAGGGAGCATGAAAGTCATTATAAGATCTCGTCAATAAATAGTGATGTCATCACGGATCAAGGCTATGTCCGGATCGACTGGGGATAAAATGAAAGGCAGGTCAAAAGTCATTATAAGATCTCATCAATAAATAGGAATGTCGACACACCATGACTTTGCCTGGATTGGGGCCATGATGTGAAAGCCCCGAACAAGAAAGAAAGGTATCTTTGAAGAAATGAAATTCTCCACTGCCGTTTGAATTTGCCGCACTTAGCCTCTTTGTCCATTAATCTACCCCACAATTTTCCTTGATTATTCAATTATTCTTTCTATGTAATGTCTTAATATCGAACCACGGGCTGATGTTTATCGATGAAGAAGCGGTGTTTGACATGCCAAAGTTGCTTTCAGACATACAGAAGGTCTTCTATTGTCTCCTCCCCATTCTCGGGGCGGAAGTATCGGTTGGGATGACGTGGCAAGCCATGCTGATTTTTCATTGTGGAACTATCAGAAAGTAGACATATAATTATAGGATTTTAGAGTATTTTCTCGTCATACTTGATCGATTGAATCGATCAACTTGTTACATAGACGATGCCAAGTTTTCCGAATGGAAACAAAATGGCAGTCATCATAATAGAATAGAGTGATGAGGATAAATTTATATGGTTAATTTTAATCTAATTTAAAATTAAAATTTTACTATTGTAGTAGTTGTGGTATCAATGATTAAATGCACATGCAAAGAATTGAATTTTATAGAATTTGCTATACATTTTTAACTAGATAAAAATTTTAGCATATTACATAATTTTGACTAAATTTATACTAGCTGGATCCCAACTTTGGGAAGAAGTTAACCTTGGTTTAAAGGGGTTGAAATTTTGAACAAATTAAATTATATAATCTAAATTGAATTAAATTAAATAATACAGAAGCCGTCGCTTTTTGCTGTTGTAGCCGCTGCTGCTTGGGGATGTCGGATTTGGGATCGATTTCGACGAGAAATCGGACGTTGGTGAAGCATTGTCGGCGGACAAAGCATTTGAAGCCGTTGGATGAGCAAGAGCTTAGACGTGTAAACAGAGAGAGAGAGAGAGCGCAGATCTATGGTAAACGAGAAGAACAAGCAGAAGCTTGGATGCTTCAACACGCACCACTCAGTAGGTTCAGTTTTTTGATACGTATTTCGAACAATATGCAACTTCTATATATATATATATATATATGCAGGTTCTATTTGATTATAAGTACATTATATTAAAAAAAAGAAAAGAAAAAGACGAAACTCGCACGAACTTTATACCCCGCCACCTCGCTCTGTCGACTTTTGGTTCCTCATCCGTCCAGGAACTTTTTCCAATTATGTCATGTTTTCTCCATGCAAGTAGACTGATTGGGTCGATCTTCACACGCGTTCAGTGCGTGTGCCGGTCTTGAATCGTGCTCTTTACGAAATTTTATGATATATAGAGTATGAGCATATCAAGTGCTAACGGTTTGGCCGTAAGTAATCAAGTTAGGAGGATATGAAAAATGATAGATTAATCTTTTAGTGTGTGAAATTTTATTTCATAATATAGAGTCTAAGCGTATCCTATCAACCCCTAATCGTCTGGCCAGAAGTAATAAGCTTGAGGCATGGGTTAAGCCTGAAGCCTAAAATCATTGTATTAAATAGTAAGGCATGGGAAAAACTAGGCTACGCTCTCACCATAATAATCTAAAAACATCAGTCTTCTACTTTAATTAATTAATTTTAGCATTAACTGGCGTGCCGATGAGCCGACCCATCAAAGTAAATGAACTCATTGGTTTGAGCACACCTCTCTTAAATCATTCCTATCAAAAAATGAGCCAACGACGTTAAATGACTGTCCTTTTGGCGTATAGCCAATACCCGTGGGCACAATTAATGTAAGAGTTGGATATAGCACTTGGTTCGTACCTACGACACTAGTGATAGTCGAACTCATCGTTGCGTTGTACATTCCACGTCCAACTCATCTCTTCGTACTAAGATGCAGTCCCAACCATCATATTTAGCTCTCCCTTCATAAAAAAGCTCTCGTGACCAACCGTATCATCCTCGGCAGGAACCGGGTCCTGCAGCAACATAACAGAGAGCTTTTTTTAGGATAACTTACACGCACGCCCGAGCAATGAAAGGGCAGCTCGTGCCTGAGACCGTTTCCGTGCGTATCACTAGAGGCAAAAAATCAAGGGAGTAGGATGCGGGAAGGGGGGCTGAACTACTGACCATTTGCTTTCGATTTTTATGGTTGGCCAATAGGGTTATGTAAGAATTTTCAAATATTATAATGTCTAGAACTATAATTACAAATTGAATATTAGTACTTCTTGTTTTTATACTCCAAAAGTAAATAATGATATTATACGTACTAACAAATATGTAAAAATCAATCTCTTTTTTATATTAAAATATTATTTTTTATTTATATTAAAATTTTAATCAAATTTACTTATTATGAGATAAATAATAAATTATGTATTAAATAATTTTAGTAATTTAAAATTTAAAATTATATAATATGCATAAAAATAAAAAAATAAATACAACTCGTTAAATTATTTTATAATATTTAAATTTATAATTAAATCAGACATTTAAGTTGATTTTAGTCAAAATAAAAAAATTTTAATTAATGAAAATTCAAAAATAAAAAAATATTTTTACAAGTTTAGCTGCGAAGTGGAAACGGTGGTCCTTCGGTGAGGTTAGTCAACTTTGCTAGCTTTGGTAGTTCCACCACACCTTGACTAGGTCTGGTCCGGTCCAGCCAGCAACAAAACTAAGAAATTGATGTGTCTTCCACGCGCCACTCCAGGGTTTAATAGATTATCGTTGTTTACTGAGTCAGCGTGGGTCATGCAGGAGACAGCTTCCGTGCATCTTTTAAAAACTACTCTTTGACGTGTGATGTGGTGGGCCAATTCAGCTACATCCGTCTTGTCACGAGGACTAAATTAAAAAGGAAACAAAAAAAAAGGAATAATGTTAGGTACTTAAAATTATATTAAAACTTTTTAATAAATAATACGATATATGGTATGTACTAAGTGAATTGACCATATATTATATCAACAACTTTTATAGCCTACCATTATTTTCGAAGCATGAGAAATGTAGTTCCCTAGCTCCATCTTCCCAAAGTTCTTCAGGGTGGTCCTGGTCCTTAAGCTGTTTTTGCACCCAACCGTTAAAAACAGGAAAATTATTAATATTTAATAAAATCAAGATACAATAAGCACTTTGGCAGGAATGGAAATGAAAACAATTTTTCAAGAGGAATTAGAAAATACTACAATAGATGATACAAACTTGTCCAGTCAAAGACAAGATTAAAACAGACAAATCAAATCGTTCGTTTAATTAGTATAAATTATAAAGACTAAAGTAGCGGTAATTAGATAACAGATCCTAATGTGAAAGTTGTCACAATGCTAAGAGAAAAATAGACCTTGCAAATTGGGTATTGAGAGCTCTCACATGCCTGTCGAGAAGACTCGGCCCGGTTCACATCCAAAGGTGGCATCACAGTCGATTGCTGCCGATATGGTTGTGTTCTAGTAACATCAAAAGTGGATCCTCCGATAAATCTTTTATTCTGAAACTGCAACATAATCAAAATCAGAAAAGAATACCCCAAAAGCCAGTGAAACCATAAAAATAAAATATAAAATAAAAAAAAAGGGCAAAAGCACACGTAATAACGTCAACAACAGGTTGAGACATGTCTTTTTACTCCAAAAGTCCAAACCTGTTAACGTTACCAGTTGAAAATAACAACACCAATGTGGCATGGCACTGCAAAATAAAGCAAAAATAACAGATTCACAGCTGTCATGCTTGAACAGAGCACCTAAAAAAAAGTTCATTCAATACACTGAATAAAGCAAACTTTCCAAAAAGCTTCTTCCCCAAATTTCCCAAACTATTTCACAATCTAAAAATCAAAGCAGAAGACGTTAAAAAGAAACCCAAATTTTTGTGATTCTAAAAAGCAACCAATTAAAGCCTAGCGTATCTCACTTCAATACACATTGACATCAAAACCCCACAATCAAAAAATGCATATTACAACTTCATCTTAAGAAATAAAAAAACAAAGGCGTCCCAGTGTACGAGGCTCCCTTCGCGCGGGGTTCAGGGTTTAGATGTCCGCACTCTAAATTTTGTTTTACAAAAAGAGGCTATTTTCGCAACTCGAGACAATGAAACAAGTTCATCGTTACACCGAGACTTGCTCTTCTATAATTTCAACTTCACTCACCATTCAGCGCAATCGATTATCAATCCCCAGTTCAAGAATCCAACTTTATTAGCCGTTGACCGAAATTAAAGAGCTTGAACGACTGTTTGATGAATGCAATGAAACAGGAGGGAGGCAGCCAAATTAGGGTTTTCAGAACACCAAAAAAGAGAAAAGAAAAGAAAAACTCACAGTTAGGTCACTTGTGTCGGAAGCCGGGTCCGATACGGCGAAACGTTTCGGTCCTTTCATTATTCTTGTTTTCGCTTTGAATTTTGGGGCTTCGTCGGAAGATTGAGAAGCAGGCAGCTGCAAGAATAGAGACTGAGAATAGGACCTTCTTTTTCTCCTTTTTATTATTATTATTTTTTTTTTGGTAGAAAATATTTTTCTCTTTAAAAATGAAAAAAAAAGAAAAAAAACTTCAAAGGTGGGTGGTTTTGACCGTACAACCAATGTAAAAAATTTGAAACTCAGATTGTGGCCTATTGGCCATTGGGCTTAGCCCAACCTGAATACTTCTTCTCGACAATGGGGCAAGAGACAAAACTCTGTAGCTGTCTTATCATCTCCTCCTCTCCATTGTGGCTGGAGGTCACTTATACTAAGAGCGATACAATAGAAAAAATTGCCGAGTAATCAATTGGGAGAGGTTGTTTCATATTATTTTTGCGCGAAATTGGACGACACTGATTAAGATATTTTTGTTGAAATTTCTGAAGTTTAGGTTTGAATTTTGGTGGCTATATTCTTTCTTTATGTACTTTTGTCTTTCCTTGAAATAAAAAATAGGGGAGGTTTTCAGATTATGAGTAATGTCATACAGCAAAAGTTGCCTGACTTTCTCAAAAGTTGCCTATATTCTCAAAAGTTGCCTGATTTCACTAAAATAATTAAGTGATGTATTAAACTAGTAAGTGATAAAGTTATAAGATTGTTCTCCGTGTTGCATGGAATCCGGCAAGTTTGGAGAAATTTGTTTGCAGAGCTGGCGTAAATGACAAGTAGCTCGGATGCTTCTCGCCCGAGCATCCAATCAAGACTAAAAACACAACTTCTTTTTGTTTGCTTTCGACAGCAACTTCAGTGCGACATTTTGTTTTTTGGTCTTTTATCTCTTTTCATGTGATGGGCTTTGAAATTCGCCCCGAACCCTCTTCTTTATAAGCCTCCAACCAAAAGGAGCTGCGAAGAAATGATATTATTAATCAGCTTACTTTTCCGACACATGCCCTTGCTGCCTTTGATCTTTCCCTCAGGAGTTCATGAGGCAGAATTCCGAGCATTCGATGCAGACGATGTCCCGTGGAGATTCCATCTCACCACCCGTCCCGGTAAGCACCCAAAATCAGTGATTCGGAAATCAACGTGGAATCCATTCGTGGTTAATAAGCAACTTCGTGAGCATGACAGAGTCATGTTTTATACCGAAGAAACTGATGATGAGTCGAGGTTTCACGTTAGAGCTCGCAGGAAATGCATCAACATATTTCGTGACGGTGATGGTGATGAGGAAGTTTATGTTGACGTGGAGCCTCTTCACAACACCAATCCGTTCTTCAGTGTCAGTTGGTGATGGTGATTTGTGGGATTGGAATTTAAAAGTTTTCGTAATATATACATATATAATTTTTTTTTTTTTGGTTGAATGCATAAGGGAAAGAAAGAAAGTTGAGGGCTTGGACATATAGAAAGAAAATGGAGAGGGAGAAAGTTTAGACAAAGAAATTATGATTTCCTTCTCTTGTGTTTTGTTTTGGATGCAAAAAGGCGTCTTGGCAATTGAGTCTCATACATGTGGAGTCACTCGACAAAGGTCTGCTTAAACCTGAAGGGATAAATCGAAAGTTGTTCACAAATTACCTCAGCATGAAGTCTGTAGTTGGAAAGCATAAAGAACTAACATGAAGCTTTTTATAATTTAAATTCAACAAGCTTCTTGTATACTTTCGCGCAAAGTCAAGAAGAGGGACGAATTTAGCAAAGGGGCAGAGGGCCTAAAAAATTTGTTGCCCCTCTAACTTCTCGCCCCGTTTGCTTACCTTTTTTACGTACTAAATTCCGCATAAGATCAAGAAGAGGGACGAATTTAACAAGGGGACCGAGGGCCTAAAAAAGGTGTTGCCTTCTTACTTCTGGGCTGCCACAACAAAAAGCGGAAAAATGAAAACGGCTGAAATCTAAACTCAGCGTTGCTTGCTTTTCCCCTTGTGTTCTTATTTTTTTTATTTAATTCTCATCCATCCGTTAAAACAACTTTCCATTTCTAATATCTCTTCCAATGCCTTGTAAGATAGATGAAATCATTTGACCTTGAATGTTGTGGCGCAGACTGTGCAGTCACTGTATTGATTTCTGTTCTAACCACTTTGATTTGGTTTTGAAACTGGGTTTAATTTAAATTTAACATGAGAGTCCTTATACTAATGACTTGCAAGAGATAAAATGAAAGGGAGGACGGAAGTCATAATAACATCTCATCAATAAATATAATGTTGACACACATCGGGGCTTTACCTGGATTGGGGATAACATGGAAGGGAGGACGGAAGTCATAATAACATCTCATCAATAAATAGTCACGTCAGCGATTTGCCTGGATTGGGGCCATAATGTGAAAGCGAAGAACCACAACTTGAAATAAGTAGGAGAACAAGAAAGAAAGGTATCTTTGAAGAAATGAAATTCTCCGCTGCCGTTTGAATTTGCTATTGTACAATTATTCTGAATTCCTCTAGGTGATATTTATAAGGAGAGGCATCGTATGCTTGTTTCAAATTACTCAATTATAGTCATCAATCCAATAAGGTAAGACTAGAAAAATACCTTACTTAGCCTCTTTGCCCATTAATCTACCCTACAATTTTCCTTAATTATTCAATTATTCTTTCTTTGTAATGCTTTGATATCGAACAATGAGCTGATGTTTATGGATGAAGAAGCGGTGTTTGACATGCCAAAGTTGCTTGCGGACATGGCAGAAGGTCTTCTATTGTCTCCTCCCCATTATTGGGGTGGAAGTATTGGTTGGGATGACGTGGAAAGTCATGCTGATTTTTCATTGTGGAGCTATTAGAAAGTAGAAATATATAATTATAGGATTCTGGCGTATTTTCTCGTCATACCTGTTTGATTCAATCGATCAACTTGTTACATAGACTATGCCAAATTTTCCGAATGGAAACAAAATGGTAATCATCATAATATAATAAAGTGACGGGGATAAATTTATATAGTCAATTTTAATTAAATTTGAAATTAAAATTTTATTATTATAATTATTGTGGTATCAATGATTAATTTTATGTACAAAGAATTGAATTTTGTGACATTTGTTATATTTTTTTAACTAGATGAAAAAAAAAATAGTATAATACATAATTTTGACTAAATTTATGCTAGTTGCAGTCCAACTTTGCGAAGAAGTTAACTTTAATTTGAAATGTTGAAATTTTGAATAAATCAAGTTATGTTATTTAAATTGAATTAAATTAAATGATAATTCGTGCCATTCAAACAAACCAATTTATTCATATTCAACTCCATCATTCAAACAAGTCAAATACACCAACCAGGCTCTGATACCACTCTGATGGGAGAAAGGAGAGGCGCAGCGGAGTATAAATAGCCCTCTTAAAAAACTTCTCCCACTTGCTTGAACCAGTGAGGAGATGATTGAATAATAAAAAATGGCAATGCAGATAAACCACACAAGATAACACACCAATTTTTACGTGGAAAACCCCTTCAAATCAAAGGAGGGGAAAAAACCACGGACACTCTGAATCAGAGGTCAGCTCCACTATAATCAAGAGAGTACAATAGAGGTACACAACCTCAATTACATCAAACAAATTGAATACAATTCAATTTGGATTAAACAAGAGACTTGTGAGTCAAGCAAGACAAACCAACCACGTTCTGTCAACTACAACTCAACAAGTAGACCTCAAGGCAGTAATCCAACCGTTCAAGATGAACCTCCAGATGTCCCCTACCAGCTGTCCAAAATTCAGCTCAATCGGACCACAGATCAATAATCATCACCACGGTTTACCAATTCTGCCACAGATGAGAGAACAGACAGTTACCAGAATTGAGAGGTTTCGGTTCAAATGGAAAACCTGACCTTTCAGTTCACAGAAACCCAATCCAACCGTTCACAAATAAGATTTATATGTCCTCAAATTACTGACCAAAAATCAGCTCAATCGGACCACAACAATCTTTCAATTATACGGTTGATCAAAACTGTCACAGATGAGAGAACAGAGAGTTACCAGAATCGAGAGACTTCGATTCGAATAAAAAACCTGACCTTGCAGTTCACAGAAATCAGATCCAACCGTTCACAATCAAGATCTATGTGTCCTTCAACTACTGACCAAAAATCAGCTAGATCGGACCACAAAAGTCGTTCAATTATACAGTTGATCAAAACTGCACACAGAAACTTGCCCAGAGAATAGACCGACGAAGACTAAAGAGAAGTAGGACTTACAGTGCTCGAAATCCAATCTCCACCGTTCAGAAATAAGAACTAAACGTCCTCTATCAACCAGCCAAATTTGAAGTCGATCGGACAAAGAAATCTCTTCCAAACGTAAGATCAAAGTCACTGTTTTTCTTCTTCTTTTCTTTTCTTTTTCTTCTCTCTCGGGCGACGCTCTCCCTTCTCTCTTCTTTTCTTTTTTTTTTCTTTTCTCTCTCTCTCTATTTTCGGCCGAACCACGGCACTCACTTCTCTCTATTTTCTTTTTATTTTTCTTTCTTTTCTCTCACGTTAGCCAACTATTCTCCTCTTTTATATTTATTTATTTATTTTTCTCACTCACTCACACGGCTGCCAACTAGTCCACATAGGAAGGGAACCCAACAATTCTCCCCCTCCCGACTATGTGGAAATATTGGTCATCCCAGCCAATGTACAACACAACTCAAATTTCCATCTTGATAATGCCTTAGTCATCATATCAGCAACATTATTATCTGTATGAATCTTTTCAAGTGCTAACTGTTTAGAATCAAAGACATCTCGTATCCAATGATACCGCACGTCAATATGTTTTGACTTAGCATGAAAAGTTGGATTCTTACCAAGATGGATGGCACTCTGGCTATCACAGTACAACACATAATTTGATTGTTGAAAACCAAGTTCCTTCATAAATCTTTTCATCCAGAGCAACTCTTTAGACGCTTCAGTTATTGCAATAAACTCTGCCTCTGTAGTGGACAATGCAACACACTTCTGCAATCGAGATTGCCAACTCACTGCTCCCCCTGCAAGAGTAATCACATAACCTGAAGTAGACTTTCTGGAGTCAATGTTACCTGCCATATCTGAATCTGTGAATCCAGTCAGGATAGACTTATCACTCCCAAAACAAAGTCTTAAATCAGTGGAGCCTCGTAAATATCTCATTATCCACTTTACTGCATCCCAATGCTCTTTACCGGGATTTGAAAGGAACCGACTAACTGTGCCAACTGCATGAGCTATATCAGGCCTCGTGCACACCATTGCATACATCAAACTGCCCACGGCTGATGCAAATGGAACTCTTTGCATCTCTTCCTTCTCTTTCTCTGTAGAAGGACATTGGTTAATGGATAATTTAAAGTGTGTAGCAAGAGGAGTACCTACCACTTTAGCTTTATCCATGTTAAACCTCTGAAGCACCTTTTCAATGTACTGCTTCTGGGACAGGTACAACCTGTTCTTTTTCCTATCCCGAGTGATTGACATGCCGAGGATCTTCTTTGCTGGTCCCAAGTCCTTCATGGCAAAGGACTTACTCAACTCTTCCTTCAACTTGTTAATTCTAACAGAATTACGACCAATAATAAGCATATCATCTACATAAAGTAGTAAGATGATAAAATCATCATCAGTAAATCTCTGAACAAAAACACAATGATCAGAAGTAGTCTTTTTATAGCCTTGCTCCCCCATAACAGACTCAAACTTCTTATACCATTGTCTCGGAGCTTGTTTCAAACCATACAAGCTCTTCTTCAACCTGCACACATGATCCTCTTTTCCTTCCACCTCAAAACCCTCTGGTTGTTCCATATAAATTTCTTCTTCCAAGTCACCATGGAGAAAGGCCGTTTTCACATCCATCTGCTCAATCTCTAAGTCATGGCTAGCAGCCAAACTCAGCACAACTCGAATGGAAGACATTTTCACCACCGGTGAGAAGATCTCTTCAAAGTCAATACCTTGTTTCTGACTGAATCCTTTAACAACCAATCTGGCTTTATATCGTGGACTTGAAGTATTTTCTTCTTGCTTTATTTTGTAAATCCACCGATTCTTTAAAGCCCTCTTACCTTTAGGTAACCTTACTAACTCATAAGTAGAGTTATCATATAAGGATTTCATCTCATCTGTCATAGCATCGATCCAGTGCTGCCCGTGCTCACTTTCAACTGCTTCTGTATAGCACTCAGGTTCTCCCCCGTCAGTTAACATCACAAACTCATCAGGAGAGTACCGAGTAGAAGGCACTGGAATTCTGTTGGACCTCCGTGGTTGAAATGGAGGTGAAGGTATGTGCGGATGATCTTCTATTGGAGCATCAATATCACCTGCACCCTCCATATTCTGATCCTGTTGAACATTCTCATCACGTTCTTGAATATCACCATAAACATCAACTGGATCATTCAGAGGTGTCTGGGGAAATGGATCAATATCAGCAGGATTATCATTAACCTGAGGAGTTAACTTCTCAATGTGTTCAATGTTTTGATCCTCAACGAACACAACATCTCTACTCCTTACAAGCTTTTTCTCAACCGGATCATATAAACGGTACCCGAAGTCATCTTCACCATAACCAAGAAAGATACATTGTCGAGTCTTCACATCCAACTTCCCTCTTTCATCTTTAGGGACATGAACAAAAGCCTTACAGCCAAAGACTCGTAAATGGTTATAAGAGACTTCCTTACCAAACCACACTTTGTCCGGAACATCACCTTGTAGCGGAGCACTAGGAGACAGATTAATTACATGTGTAACTGTATTCAAAGCTTCACCCCAAAAAGATCTAGGTAATTTTGCATCTGAGAGGAGACATCTAACCCTCTCAATCAACGTTCTGTTCATCCTTTCTGCTAAACCATTTAACTGTGGTGTCTTGGGAGGTGTCCTCTGGTGTCTGATCCCATACTTTCTGCAGTATTCGTCAAATGGACCACTATACTCACCACCATTATCAGTGCGGACACATTTCAGCTTCTTACCAGTCTGTCTCTCAACAAAGGCATGAAATTGTTGAAATACATCAAAGACTTGATCTTTAGTCTTTAACGCATAAACCCAAAGCTTCCTTGAGTGATCATCAATAAAAGTCACAAAATAAAGAGTACCACCAAGTGAGCGTACCTTCAAAGGACCACATACATCAGAATGCACCAATTCAAGCAACTCTGATTTCCTTGAAGGTGAGTGACTCTTAAATGTAACTCTATTTTGTTTCCCAGCAAGACAGTGAGGACACTTCTTTAAAACTGCACTCTTTATATCTGGAAGCTGGTTCTTTCTTACCAAACAATCCATCCCCTTTTCACTCATATGACTGAGCCGCTTATGCCATAATTCAATGGAATTATCATTTTCTGCTGCATTCACAACATGTTTGAAGATAACAGCTTGCATGAAATATAAACTGGAGCATTTCTTACCTCGTGCCACAATTAAGGAGCCTCTGGTAAGCTTCCACTGACCATCACTGAAGGTACTGCAAAAACCTTCATCATCCAGTTTTCCCGTTGAAATCAAATTCAAACGGATATCAGGGACATGTCTAACATCCCTCAATGTCAACTGTGCTCCATTGCCGGTCTTTAAGCAAATATCACCAATGCCAATGACCTTTGCTAAGCCATTGTTACCCATCTTCAAAACTCCAAAATCACCAGGAGTATATGTTGTGAAGAACTCCATTCTTGAAGTAACATGAAGAGAAGCACCACTATCTATGACCCAATCAGTCTCATGAGATGCCAAATTAATTACATCCTCATCACAAACAATAATGAGGTCACCAGAACCAGAAGTGGATGCAGTAGATGCAGTAGCAATACGATCATTACTCACATTCTTTTTCTCGTACCTATCACTGCCATCTTTATTTTCTCTCTTCCACTTATAGCACTTTTTCTGAATGTGACCCATCTTGCCGCAATAATGACACTGGACATTCTTGTACTTAGATCGTGACTTGCTTCGGCTCTTACTTCTACCATTTTTCCCATTTCCTCTTCCTTGACTTCTCCCCCTATTTTCAGTAATTAGAACCTCTGATTTAGATGATGATGAACCCTGAGATTTCCTTCTCATCTCCTCATTCAACACACCACCCTTTACAAGTTCCATTGATAGAACACCACCAGAGGCAGAATTAGCGAGAGACATTCGAAAAGTCTCCCAAGAATCAGGTAAGGTAGCAAGTAACCATAACCCAAGAACTTCGTCGTCAAACTTAATGCCCATGCCTGATAGCTGATCAATGAGACCCTGAAACTCATTTAAGTGGTCAGCAACAGAACTCCCTTCATTATATCTCAACCGCATCATTTTCTTTAACAAGAACAACTTGTTATTACCGGACTTTGAAGCATACAGAGTCTCAAGTTTGCTCCACAAAGTCCGTGCATGTGTCTCATTGCAAATGTGATTATAAACATTATCATCAACAAATTGTCGTATAAAACCACAAACCTGTTCATGCTCAAACTCCCATTCTTCATCAGTTTTAGACTCAGGTTTCGTAGTAGCAAATACTGGCAAATGCAATTTCTTCACAAATAGGAGATCCTTCATTTTACTCCTCCATATATGATAATTCGTGCCATTCAAACAAACCAATTTATTCATATTCAACTCCATCATTCAAACAAGTCAAATACACCAACCAGGCTCTGATACCACTCTGATGGGAGAAAGGAGAGGCGCAGCGGAGTATAAATAGCCCTCTTAAAAAACTTCTCCCACTTGCTTGAACCAGTGAGGAGATGATTGAATAATAAAAAATGGCAATGCAGATAAACCACACAAGATAACACACCAATTTTTACGTGGAAAACCCCTTCAAATCAAAGGAGGGGAAAAAACCACGGACACTCTGAATCAGAGGTCAGCTCCACTATAATCAAGAGAGTACAATAGAGGTACACAACCTCAATTACATCAAACAAATTGAATACAATTCAATTTGGATTAAACAAGAGACTTGTGAGTCAAGCAAGACAAACCAACCACGTTCTGTCAACTACAACTCAACAAGTAGACCTCAAGGCAGTAATCCAACCGTTCAAGATGAACCTCCAGATGTCCCCTACCAGCTGTCCAAAATTCAGCTCAATCGGACCACAGATCAATAATCATCACCACGGTTTACCAATTCTGCCACAGATGAGAGAACAGACAGTTACCAGAATTGAGAGGTTTCGGTTCAAATGGAAAACCTGACCTTTCAGTTCACAGAAACCCAATCCAACCGTTCACAAATAAGATTTATATGTCCTCAAATTACTGACCAAAAATCAGCTCAATCGGACCACAACAATCTTTCAATTATACGGTTGATCAAAACTGTCACAGATGAGAGAACAGAGAGTTACCAGAATCGAGAGACTTCGATTCGAATAAAAAACCTGACCTTGCAGTTCACAGAAATCAGATCCAACCGTTCACAATCAAGATCTATGTGTCCTTCAACTACTGACCAAAAATCAGCTAGATCGGACCACAAAAGTCGTTCAATTATACAGTTGATCAAAACTGCACACAGAAACTTGCCCAGAGAATAGACCGACGAAGACTAAAGAGAAGTAGGACTTACAGTGCTCGAAATCCAATCTCCACCGTTCAGAAATAAGAACTAAACGTCCTCTATCAACCAGCCAAATTTGAAGTCGATCGGACAAAGAAATCTCTTCCAAACGTAAGATCAAAGTCACTGTTTTTCTTCTTCTTTTCTTTTCTTTTTCTTCTCTCTCGGGCGACGCTCTCCCTTCTCTCTTCTTTTCTTTTTTTTTCTTTTCTCTCTCTCTCTATTTTCGGCCGAACCACGGCACTCACTTCTCTCTATTTTCTTTTTATTTTTCTTTCTTTTCTCTCACGTTAGCCAACTATTCTCCTCTTTTATATTTATTTATTTATTTTTCTCACTCACTCACACGGCTGCCAACTAGTCCACATAGGAAGGGAACCCAACACGGCAGCAGCCTGTTTTGCTTAGAATAATGAAGCTAGCCAAAGTTCTTTCTTAACAATAGACTTGCCTCAACGATGAACTCTTTACTTCCACCATATTGCTTTGCGTGATTACACTTAGGAGGTGTTGGTTAAGGGTAATTTTATAAGATAATATAAATATGAATAGTTAATTCTTATGTTTAATGTTTAATAAAAAAATTTACTTTTTTATTTATAAGAATAAAATTTCTTTATATATCAAAATTCTTATTTTTATATTCTCTTTGTTAATTATATTCTCATTTTTTTTCTCTCTTTATAAGACACACACATAGATATATATAGCATATAAATAAAATATTAATAATAGTATATATTTTTGTATTATAATGGTAATAATTAAATTATTAATAATAATTATATTATTATAATATATATTTTTATGAAAAAACATATAAGGTGTTTTATAAAATAATAATAATTATTATTAAAGTATAAGGAGAAAAAAATTGAAGGGATTATAAAATATTTAAATTATTAATTAATAAATATTTTTTATTATAAAATTATTATGGTAATATATTTATTTTTAATTTTATATTTATGATTATTAATTTGAACTATGACTATTATAAATATATTATTACTACACAAATTCATTAATATAATTTATATTTATATTTATATTATAATTAAATATATTATAATACTTTATTAATTTGAACTATTATTATTATTAAAAAATATTTAATATAAATTATATTTATATTTTTATCATGATTAAATATATTTTAGTTATATTATTATTAACTTTTAATTATAAATTTTTATTCTAATTTCTATTTTGAGATTAAACTAAAAAAATTATAAAAGAAAATTGATTATAATGTCTGTGAAAATTTTAAAATTTTATTTCCACTCTATTTAATTCTAATTTTGATTAATTGACTTCTTCGCATATTGTGTTAAGTGGAAGTAGGAAATTAAAATAAAAATTAGTTGAACTCACTTAAGATGACACATGGTAGACATATAGTAGGTACAAGATACGTAGATTAATTATATTTTTCTTATTATTACAGATAGAATAAGTTAAGATTAAAAAATTATTTTGATATTCAGACTATTATATATTCCAATAAGTATAATTGTGGAGTGATGTTAAAAAAAAAAATTAATTGAGAGACTATAGCGGTTTAATAACTATAAGCATAGGAGTAGTGGGGCCCATCAACAGTGGGGTTGGCCTTTGTGATCCCTGGGAATCGAACGTTTTCCTCAGCCAACCATAGATGAACTAACGTGTAGTCTTTCAGATTGGGCTAACAGAAACCCAGCAACTTCAGTGTTTAAATTTGGATCTTTTAGGATTAGCATACACGGGATTGACCACGTAAATTGTTGCCTGAATTGATTGGAAACGTTAATTCAGAAGCCGTCGCTTTTTGCTGTTGTAGCCGCTGCTGCTTGGGGATGTCGGATCTGGGATGGATTCCGACGAGAAATCGGACGGTGGTGCAGCACTGTCGGGAGGGGGGGGGAGCATTTGAAGCCGTTGGATGAGCAAGAGCTTAGATGTGTAAACAGAGAGAGAGAGAGAGGTGCAGTGTTTGCAGAACTATGGTAAATGAGAAGAAGAGGCACCATTCGTGGTATCGACCAGTCAGTTCGTTCAGTTTTTTGAATTTCATTTTCGATTATTTTATTGCTTTATTAAGCGTCTTTCGTTTTTTTTTTCTTTTTTGGTGAATTTGCCTGACCTGGCGATGCATCTGAATTGACTGCCGGCAATAATATAATTTTATTAATTATACATCTATTATATTAATTATATGCACGTTCTATTTGATTATACGTACATTATATTTAAAAAAAAAAAAAAAAGGATAGATGAAACTCGTGCGAACCTTACCCCGCCACCTCACTCTGTCGGCCTTCTGTTCCTCTTTCGTCCAGGAACTTTTTTCCAATTATTTCATGTTTTCTCCGTGCTAGTAGACTGATTGGGCCGATCTTCACACGCGTTCTGCGAGTGTGCCGGTCTTCAATCGTGCTGCATACTAAATTTCATGACATATAGAGTATAAGCACATCAAGTGCTAACAGTTTCGCCATAAGTAATCGAGTTAGGATATCAAAAATGATGGATTAATCTTTTAGTTTGTGAAATATTATTTCACAATATGGAGTCTAAGCGTATCAGATCAAGTGCTAATTTCTGGCCACAAGTAATAAGCTTGTGGCATGGGTGAAGCCTGAAGGTACTAAAGCTTGTACTAAAATCATTATCTTAAATCGCAAGGCATGGGAAAACCTATGTTACGCTCTCACCGTAAAGCTGTAAAAACAGCAGTCTTCTACTTTAACTCCTTGATTTGATTGATTGATGCAGCTTTTGTACCCAAAAAAAAAAAACTTCTACATCTATCAGAGTACATGTTTAAAAAATGTTTTGGTGAAATCTACAGCATTTCGTGATGGGTGCTAACTTAGATCAGATAAGAGATGGACTAAAATCCCATGTACACATCTCTTCAAAATGCATGATCATTTATTTCTCTTCATAAACTTCCGAGCAATTACTAAATCAAATTCAATTGAATTTTATTGTAGAGTTCAGTTCAATCAGAATTCTATCATAAAATTGATCCCAAAAGGGTTCTTAAGTAACAAACTTTAGGGGACATAAGCTTACAAATAAATAAAAATGAAAAATTTAAATTGTCATCGCATAAACCGCCGCATATGGGAACTAAAGAATTAATCCAATGGACAGTCCAGGTGAACACTCGAAAGGTAAATTCTCACAAACTTGTACTATATTCAGTTGGAGCTCAACTTGTCGCCATTGAAGTTTCACGAGATTATTATTATTATTTTTTTAAATAATTTATTAAAATATATAATATTTATATTTATATTATCTAAACTTTTCTTCTTTTTTTGAAGATGTAGGAGTCAAGTTGAAGGTGTGAGAGTCAGGTCGTGTGCATCCATGATATTTCCCACACTTGATTCATCATCCTCCTCATCGATGCACCCTTGATGTGTCAGGCAGTGTGCAACCAATATGGCATTACTCGTTAGGATTACTTACAATTAAGTCGAGAGTCCTAAGACGACGGGATAAAAATAGATTTTGATATTAATTGTTATGAGTTTATTATTATTTTAAAAAAAATAATTTATTAAAATATATAATATTTATATTTATATAATTTAAATTTTTTTTCAAATGTGGGAGTCGGGGTAGTGTGCACCCGTGACATAAGGCTAACTTTTTTTTTTCCCATTATTATTGCCTGTGATATATATTATAAAAATAGCTGTCCCGTGTGACCTTCCAGAGTCGACGAAGGTTGGATCATTTTTGTTGGGTAACACAGGATTTGCACCTTCTGCATTCACTGTAGACCGACTCACCTTGTCATGCACCCAACCGAATTCTTTTTAACGAATTGTAAATTATTATCCTAATTTCTCATTTTACTAGGAAACAAAAAAGAAAGCTGTCACGAGGCATGTGACCCGCGTATTTCTTTTCTCAAGCAAATACCTCAGTCCCGATTGGACAAAAGTTTTTTAATCTTTTTTTAATTAAAGGCCACGTGGTTCTCGTGCTCCAACGGCTCAACCGTGTCCTTCACTAAGAAAAGAAAAGCAAGAGCGAAAAAAAAAGAAAAGAAAAATTTTTATTTAGGAAAAAGTGAAACATAAAAATAAAGAAAATAATATCTATTATAACGATGTTATCCTTACACTAAATCTGGCCTTCCACAATGAATGACACAATTTCACTAATTTTTATTATTTAGTTCACTTTATAGAATATAAAAGCCATAAACATTGACGTCACCATTGCTTCTTTTGAATCTTCCCCTCCTCAAAGCATGCTTATGTGAATGGAATAAAACGTGAACTTAAGTATATAAATAGAAAGCTCCACTCGTGTTTCACGAGCATGGGACAATGAATTGGGAAGCTTTCGGTGACTGATGACGGGATCGTGTTTACTTCATCATGGTGTAGGCATAGTTGATAATGATTCCGAACTGTAGCAAATGCAGAGAGTTTTTCTCCTTTTTGTACTTAATAGAGTGGCAATTAATTAAAGAAACAAAAGATTAGCGCAATACATAAATTAACCAAAAGTTACCCCGGACAAAAGGAGTAGGGCTCTCGAATGTTAAATTTAACGTGCATATTTTAATAGTTGTACTCAGGTTATTGATTTTTGGAAAGAAGAAAAGATAATTGAATTTTCAAACCATTTCAAGATTATATCAGTGTATTTCAATGGTTCATGCCGAATGAACAAAGAAACGGACGTTGACGTTTTACCGTATGCAGATAAATTTTTCTTGATACAAATTTGACAAATAACAACGCAATAATATCATAATCCATCAATCGTCTGTATATTTATAATTTATATCAAGAAGTGTTGTCATTATTAAATTAAAGAAATATAAAATTAGACGATCATAGTATAAAATTATTATGAGCTCTTGTTCTTATTTGCAGAGGTCTGCATCTTCACGTAAGAAATAAAATCAAGAACGAGGAAACGCGATAAGCACGCAATTAAAGTTATGAAAGTAACGTGACAAGTGTAGCAATGAGAAGACTCGTCAAAATGAAAAATATAGCGATGAAAAAATATCAAAAATTAACAAGTAGATGCCGCGGACCGTGCGCCTAACATTGGCGGCTGGCATAACAAGTAGATACCGTGTTCATTGCCCAGTGCAGTTCGAAAGTCCGAAGCCTATATAGGTCCATATCACTCAATTTCTCTACTCAAAAAACAAAACCAAGTCTACAACCGCAGACCCGAAAAATCTCGAAAACTTCCCTTCAGTTTGCATGCTCAGCTGAAGCAATTCAATACCCTTTTGCTTCAAATCACTGTCTCAGTATTTGTATTGGATCAAGCATGGAGAAGCAGGAAAGCTCGTCGTTGTCTGATTCCAGCACCAGTGGTCCTTCACGCTCATCAGCTAAGTCCGACCCTGAAGTGTTGCTGGCGACGAGTCGTCCGAAGAAGCGAGCAGGTCGTAGGATATTCAAGGAGACTCGACATCCGGTGTTTAGAGGCGTGAGGAGGAGGAACGGGAACAAGTGGGTGTGTGAACTGCGGGAGCCGAACAAGAAGTCCCGCATATGGCTAGGCACTTACCCTACGCCCGAAATGGCGGCGCGGGCGCATGACGTTGCGGCACTGGCTCTCAGAGGCAAGTCTGCTTGCTTTAATTTCGCTGACTCTCCCTGGAGGTTGCCTGTGCCGGCTACGACGGATGCCGAGGACATCAGGAGGGCGGCGATTGAGGCTGCAGAGTTGTTTAGGCCTGAAGAATTTGGTGGTAAAGCAAGGCAGGAGGAGGATGTGGTGGACGACTCGAGCGAAGTTTGCAGTAATGAGTATATGGATTGGAAGAACAATGAGCTGATGTTTATGGATGAAGAAGCAGTGTTTGACATGCCAAAGTTGCTTGCAGACATGGCTGAAAGTCCTCTATTTTCTCCTCCCCATTATTGGGGTGGAAGTCCTAGTTGGGATGACGTGGGAAGCCATGGTGATTTTTCGTTGTGGAGCTATTAGAAAGAAGATATATATCATTATAAGATTTTAGAGTTTGTTTTTTTTTTTTAGATTTTAGAGTTTGATCCAATTGATCAGCTTGTTAGATAGCCTATGCCAAATTTTCCGAGTGGCATAGTATCGACGGTTATTTGTAATAAAATGAAATGATGATTATTTTAATCGAACGAAATATTAAACATAATTTTATATAATTAATTTTAATTAGATTTAAAATTAAAATTTTATCTTTGTGGTTATTGTAGTATCAATAATTAATTTCATATACAAGAATTGAACTGATTTTAACTGGATTAAAAGTTTAGTATATTATATAATTTTGACTAAACTCATACTGGCTGCTGCCCAATTTTAAAAAGAAGTTGAACTTGACTTCCGATACTCGTGAGAATTGAGTTCCTACAGAGATCTTCTAGAAAGGAAGTCTTTTAGCCATTCGCTGTTACTTGTACCATTAGAGTGAGGCTTGAGTTACAAATTTTTAACTTTTTTAGTTTATTATAAATTGAGTTGAATTCAATTTTAGGTAAATTAAGTTAAATTATTTGAATAAATTTGGATCAAGTTAAATTTTAGACAAGTTAAATCACATCGTTCAAGTCAAATCAATTTTTGTTATCTCTAAAACGGGATTCTAAAATAAAAAAAAAAAAAAAAAAAAAAACTGCACGCTTTCAATTTTGTGGGCAAGTTGGTACAGTGGTTTTTCTTTTTTAGGTTCTAAGAAGGTCCAAGGAGGATGAGTCGGATGTAGCACTTGGTTCGTACCTACAACACTAGTGACAGTCGAACTCATCGTTGTGCTGTACATTCCACTTCCAACTCATCTCTTGGTACTAAGATGCAGTCCCAACCATCATGTGTTCAGCATGCCTTCATAAAAAAGCTCTCGTCACCAACTGTATCATACTCGGCAGGAACCGGGGTCTTGCAGCAGCATAACATGGAGCTTTTTTAGGCTAACGTACACGCACGCCCGAGTAATGAAAGGGCAGCCAGTGCCCGAAACCGTTTCCGTGAGTATCACTGTATCACTAGAGGCAAAAAATCAAGGGGGGAAGGGTTATGTAAGAATTTTCAAATATTAGAATATCTAGAACTATAATTAGAAATTCAATATAAATATAAATTTAAGCATACTTCTTGTTTGTATATCACAAAAATAAACAATAAATATAATTAATGATATTATACACACTAAAAATTGCGTAAAAATTAATATCTCACTTTTTTTTATATTAGAACATTATTTTTTATATTTAAATAAGAGACTTTTATTTTTTTATCTATATTAAAACTTTAATTGAATTTACTTATCATGAAATTAACAATAAATTATGTACTAAATAATTTTTGTAATTTTAAATTTAAAATTATATAACATGTATAAAAGTAAAATATAAATATAATTCATTACATTATTTTATGATGTTCAAATTAATAATTAAATTAAATATTTAGTTTGATTTTAATCAAAACAAAAAATTTTAATTAATCACAATTCAAAATTAAGAAATATGCTTACGGGATTTAGCTGCGAGGTGGACACGGTGGTCCTTCGTTGAGGTTAGTTAACTTTGCTCTATTTGGTGGTAGTTCTTGGCTACTACTAGGTCTGTTCTGGTCCAGCCAGCTGCTAAACTACGGGATTGATGTGTTTTCCACGCGCAACTCCAGGGGTCTAATAATTATCGGTGTTTACTAGTCAGCGTGGGTCATGCTGGAGACGGCTTTTGTGCATCTTTAAAAACTACTTTTTGATGTGTGATGTGGTGGGCCAGTTCACCTACATCCGTCTCTGCACGTTGACTGAATTGAAAAAACGAAAAGAATAATATTTAGGTATTTAAAATTATATTATAACTTTTTAATAAATGATACAATATGTGGTATGTATTAAGATATTTGGGCTATCTGTTTTGTTTTTAATTTATCTTTTATTAATTATTGTTATATATTATTAATTATTTTTATTCGTTATTATTTATAAATAAAGTAAAATATTAATAATTAAATTTTATTTACCATAATTTTTATATTATATTATAATTATAATTAAACATAATTTAATATATTATATTCATATTATTTGTAAATATTTCTATTAATGTGTGATATTTTATTAAATTAATAAAATAAGAAATTATTATATAATTATCTAATAATAGGATAACAATTATTACATTTTAATACTAAATTTAAAATTTTTTTAACTTAAAAAATTATATAGAATATTTTGTCTTTATTATATATATATATATATATATATATATATATTATTTGATAATCTTTTATATTATATTCAAAAGTAGTAGAAATTTTAATTACTATACATGAAAATTTCTTATTTTGTATTTTGTATTGTAAATTGACTTATAAGGAAAAAATCATTAATATTTATAATCTAGTGAAAAATCCAACCACATATTTGATGATGCGAGAAGGAGTATTAGAATATAAATAATTTATGAGATTTTTTCTACTTATTTGAACTTGTGAAGAAATAATTGAATAATAAATATAATAATTAAAATAATTATACAAGAGAATATAATAATTTTTACATGAAAAATCTTCTGAATAAAAAAAAAACTATTAGATACTCTAATTTAGAAATTAATTATACTATAATTAATAAGTGAATACAATAAATATATATAATATTAATTATAATGAAAGACTAATAAGTTGACTAAGACAAATTAATTATATTATGTTAATCATAATTTTATAAGTAAATTTCAAAATAATCATTCAACTATTAAAAATGAACTTTCAAATATATTCTATTAATTGACTAAAATTCAATTTAATTGGACTATAAGTCAATATTCATCCATATAGTTTACTAAAACTATTATAGATGGAAAATTATTAAAATTTAAAGGTCTCAATTTTGAATTAAAAACTTGTCTTTACATATTATTAAAATATAATTTAACTATCAAAAATAAATAAATATATATATATATATATATCTCTTTTAATTACTAATTAAAAATTAGTTCAATTTGACCACAATTAATTTTTTAATTACATAATTAATCAAGATTACATGTAAAAAAAAGTCCAAAATACAAACCTACAAAATTAAACAAAAGTCTGAATTATTAGTAGTCAAAATACAATCTTTTCTTTTTCTCTCATTCTATAGTCTCTTTGCTTTTTTTTTAATCAAATTGAGATATTTATATCATTGAGTGTTTTTGAATTGTAGGTCAAAAACAAATATATTTGATCTAGTGGGAGGATTCAAAGGAAGGAAAGTAGAAAGTCCCAAAAACAGAAAATAAAAAGAAAACCCAAAAGAAGCAAAAGAGAAAAAAAAAAAAAAACCGAGATAAAGCAAAGCACTGAACCTGCAAATAAAGTTGGGGGCATTGGTCCATTGGTGGTAGGGATGGTGGCCTTGTGTGGAGGGGAAGATGATGATGGCCGAGAGAAAAAAATAATATGTGTAAAAGTGTTGAAACCAGGATAATAATTTTAAGGGTATTTTGAACTATAAAATATCAATCAATTATTATTTAATTAAAAATAATTTATTTTTATTAATTACTTTTAAATCTATTTATCAACAAACATCAACTTTTATATATATATAGAAAAATGTATCAAATACTATTATAGATATTTTTGAAAAACTGAAGAACAATATTAAATCTCAAAAATTAAAATAAACACTCTCTTAATATTTAAGGGAGTCTAATATGCATAGAACATAAAATACAACTCATTATTTTGTAAATTGTTTTTAGAACATAACCAAAATATATATATATTCGTAGAAGTTTTAATATTAATTACATTAAAAACAAAGATCCCGATGATAAAACTTTTAATATTATTCTATTACTTACATAAAAAAGAAAGGCCCCCACCCACTCACTCAGTTGCCATATTTCGGGTCTTACGCGGAGACTGTACGTGTCAATAGGGTGTTGTTGTGTTCGTGTTGAATAGCTAGGCACTTGAGATTTTCACGTTTTTTTTTTTTTTCTTTTGGTTACGAAAATTGGCTATGACTTCTTCTAAAAAATGTTTTCTTTTCTAGCAAATTCTATTTTACGATGCTATTCATTCAATTGACATTATTTTCTCGGCGTTGGGGGCTTGCCTAAACCCTTTTTAGGAGATGAAGTCTCCTCATAAAAAGTGACTTGAAAAAAATAATTAATTAGTGGGATCATGGTCAGTGGTGGAACTACATATTTTAATAAAATAATTGGAATAAAATTATCAGTATCAAGTAAAATTTTATATATTTTTTTTAATATCTACTGTCTACTTTGTTTATATCAGTTTTGTTGCCCTACTGACTAAAATTTCTAGCTCTACAGTGATTATGGTCTTGTAGAAGACCATTCATTTATATGAATTACGAGTTGGGTTAGGAATAAATATATCAATAGTTAAAAGTTTGATTATTTATCTTAAAAATTTTAAATTTAAGATTTTTGACACATAAATAAAAATTATTTATTTATTACATAAGTTACAATTAAATAAACTTTTTAGGGATTTTAGAAAACAAACAATAAAAAGTGTTATAATTGTTTCCCACTTGCACGAAGTCGGCTTTTTAAAAAAAAAAAAAATTTAATTAACTCCGATGAAATTTTAAACTCAAAATTTTTAATTTAAAAATAATTTTAATATCAATAAATTAATGAAAAGACTTACGACTCTGGTAGTCGGTCTTCCTTACTTAATTTGAGAAGCAGTAAGTCCCATTGGCAATTAGTGGTTTCTTTTGGGCTGAAGAAGTTTTTATGACAGTCGTGGAGGTTACGGTTGGCTCCAAGTATAATAATAGACCAAAAGTCTATTTTGGTCTCAAATGGGGGTAAAGCAAGCCCAAAAGTGCGTAACAGACTCCAGGAAAGAACTGGTTCTCAGGTCCAAAACGTTTCAAAGAAGCCCGTTTGTGTGAGTGGACCAGAAGATAGCATTTAGATTTTGGAACCAGGAGGGAGACCGAACTCAAAGAGTGAGCGGGGCGATTAAAAAACACTTGGTGAGGTCAGGGAATCTGTCTGAATATCTTATTTAATAAAGAAGAAGAAGAAGAAGAAGAAAATTATGCAAACAGAATACTTGCTTGCATGTTAACATGCTATTGTGTGAAGACAAAATTATGATCAAAAGTCCAAACGCAAGGAGCAAATTAGGGGATATCACGAAGAACAACTAGAATTTCGAGTAAATTTTTGGGGACAAGAATACCCTTTTGGCCGATTTATTTATTAACACTGGGAATTAGATTTTTGGGATAGAAACATATTTGGGAAAGTGTCTCCTCCATTGAAGCGCGAGCATGTACACATCATGATCTTTTCATCGATTTGAATTATAATGCAACATTTCAGAGTTTAATATACATCATAGTGCGCACAAGTTTCTTGGTGCCGCACAAGATTTATTAAAAATTGCTAGTTTAATATACATTGTTATATAACGAATAATTATTCACATAAGATGTATGCACCACTTTTTGTGTTTTGGTTCCCCGAGAGATTTATTAAAAATTGCTGGTGTATTAAAGATAACAAACACTTTTTTGGCTATAAATAGTTGGTACCCCAGTTTCCACGTTACCCAAAATGGAAGTGGCGTTATAACGAGCTTTGTCTCTTTTCTATAATCAATCAGTCACCTCTAGACTATATTAAAATGGGATGATAGATTAAAGTTAAAATGATTCCCCTATCTCTGACTAGGCCTTTTAACCTAAAGTCGATCCTGCACTATTAATAGAATAACAGATCTTACATGAGGCCTTTGAACCCAAATCCGTATGCACATATATATATATAGAGAGAGAGAGAGAGAGAGAGAGAGAGAGAGTCTGTTCTTTTGTTTTTTTTTTTTTTTTTCATTTTGGAAAGGAAGACACATCATTATAATAATGCAAAAAATGAGTTAATAAAAAGAGAGAAAAATAAAATTTTATATTTTTTATTAATAATGTTCAGCTGTTTACATCATTACTATGTGCGTGTAATTGTTTCTTTTGAAAATACATGCACACGGTTGATCAAGTGGCTGTTATTTATGTGTGTCCTTGTATATTCTATATGCAAGATGATGACACAGATTGAGAAAGAGAGAGAGAGAGACTCGCCACCAACCTGAGAAATGGAGGACACAAGAAAAGAAAAAGGGGGCAATGTCGGCCATGTTTTGTCTTTGCAATGGTCAAACGTTTCGCATATTCAAAGCTTGCGAGGGGAATTTCGGCTAAAGATCTTTTTGCATCGCACAAAGGCCCACAACTGTACCTTTCCCTTGTAATTTTAGTGATTGAAGGGGTACCCATAGCAAGACTAGAAACACCTTTTTTCAAACATCTAAAGGCACATTTTTGTATTCTCATGGCCGACTTTGCAGCCTCGCCTTTTCAGTCACTAACTAGAATTGCACAAGAGACCCACCTTACTAATTATACAAAATGAGGTCAATGTTCCATATATATTTACCTCCGTCGAATGCTGCCTGTATGCCAAGAGTGATCAGTTAACCATTTTGAGAGTATTTTGGACCTAAATTATTACCAAATCTACGAATGGAATTGAAGAGTCTACGCCTCATTATATAGAAAACCAAAAAAAAAAAAGGATCTAGACCTTGTGAATCTTATTATAAGCACTTTCTATAGGTTGGAAAGGCAACTAATTTTAATTTCTCAAGTATAATTTAGGAACATTAAACAAATTTGAATTTATTTGGAAATAATCTTTAGCTTGTACACTTATTGGTCATCCAAATATGAATTAACTTCGTGGTTTTGACCAAAAGAAATTGATTTTTTTTCGTAAATTTTCCAAAGAACAAAGCTTTTGAGAGGAATCCGGTACATATTTCTCATAATTTAATGCCTAAATAATGGGACTTACAAATTAACCCTCGTGGCTTGCAGTCTAAGCTCAAAATTCTGCACAAATCCCATTTATGCGGGACTTTGGATGACCCTAATACATGGAAGTGAGATTCAGACCGATTCAACTTCAACAACCCTTCAAGGGAAAGATAAATATACTGAGTTGTTCTTTTGTCATGTAAATCATCACACTTTTTGTCACGGATGTCAAGAGATGTTTTTGTCCCCATAAAGAGATGAAAATTTTGTAGGCCATATTCATCCCAAAAAGAAAGATTCTTGTAGGCTGTGATTATTAATGATTAAGAAAAAAAAAAAAAAGGAGAACACAGAATTCGTGAATGGAATAAATAGAGATTTATTTAAATTGTCAGTTATAATTGATAATCTTGACTATTTAATTTTTATATTTATAATTAATAATTTATATTTTATTCTATTTATTCCGTCCTCCAATCTTGTGTCCAGGGTGGTGAAAGATCCTAATTATAATTATGCAGTCAAGGTCAATTCTTTCTCTTCGACGTTGCATAACTTGAGAGTAAAATGTCCTGTCTTTTGGCATGACAAAATTTCTCTCAGGAACCAACATGTGCTCAAATTCTTTATAAAGAAAGGAAAAATATTTCTCTTCTTCTTCTTCTTCTTTTCTGAGCTTTTTTTTTTACACTTCTAAATTCTAATAGACTTTTCAGAAACTTGCATAAAAATAAAAAAATAAAAAAAGAAGAAGAAGAAGATTTACATGCTTGTGTGGATTTTTTTTATTTTTTTCTCGTTGGAGGATTTGGGGATTGGGAAGCAGGAGCTCCCTAGCTAAGAGTGACTAGGACATGAACCTGATTGCCTAACGTATTTGTTACACGTCAATAGGCAATATAAGAGAATATTATTTAATCATAACCATTGATTCTCAAATGTGTGATTTATATTCCATGGGTTGAAGCAATATCGAAATTCTAGTGGATTATTTTATTTTGTCTCCATTATATGCTCCCTCTTCGTCAAATATCTTAACCATCATGCTCAAAAAAAAATAAAATAAAATAAAATAAAATCTTAATCATCCATTTCGAAAGTGATGATTTTGATTAACTCAACATTACATTTCTTGATATTATATTAACATGAGAAGAACGCCATTTACCTTATCCATGATCATCAATTATGAATTTATGAGGCACTTCCACTTCACGTTATCCAAAAATAGAGTGAATTAAGAGTCACACGTTGAAGTTCTAGGAACACCCGCAGAAATAGCGCAAAAAAAAAAAAAATCTTGGAATCAATCGCCTGAGATCAAATTCCAGGATAAAACTCTCAATTTCTAAAATGGAGGAATTGTGATGTCTCACACTTTGGTGCTTCGAGGATCCAAACGTTGTAGTTCCCCAAATCCCCTACAAACCATTCACCAGGAAAAGAAAAAAGAAAAAAAAAAAGAAATTGTGCAATCACTCATAAACAAGAGAAAAGCAAACCCTGGTTCGCTATTCAGTCTCTCAAAAACTCATAAAACCTAACTTATTTCAATAGTTTACAAGTGATAAAGTGTGCACAAAAAAAAAAAAAAAAAAAAACTAGAATTAGAACATGCTGTCGTGTCTGTGCTCTTCCTTTAATGTTTTCTCCTTTTTCTTCTGTCATATTTGACAGATATTCTTAAAAATAGCTCCATAGACTTTCTCTATCAGAATTCCCCGGTAAGTCATCAGATGGCGGCGGCGACATTATTCTTGGCGGTGAAAGCAACATTCCCTCTGCCATGTCCACAAGCAAATTTGGCATATCAAACAGCGCCTCCTCATCTACAAATTCTTCTCCGCTTGTTGCCAGATCGGCAACAATAGTTTTGCCACTTGTAGGATTTTCTAATGCTCGATTATCATTCATTTCAGCCCTTTTCGATGCAGCAGCAGCTGCAGCCGCATTGCGAATATCGGTTGCCGAGGTTGAAGGAGGCAGAGGATAAGACCCAACGGAATCCGGGAAGTTAAGAACTGCATCTCCACCTCTTAGGGCTAACACCGCCACGTCGTAGGCGGCGGCTGCCATCTCTGGTGTTGGGAATGTGCCAAGCCATATGCGGGTGGTTTTGCGCGGTTCCCGGACTTCTGATACCCATTTGCCACTCCGGCACCGTATGCCGCGGTATATTGGGTGCCTTTTGGTACTTGAGGACGTCATGGTGGTGGCCGTGGCGGCGGCTGTGGCAGTGTTGGTGGAATTTGACAATTGAGGGGTCTCTTCTGGAGAGGTATTTTCGCATGTGCTACTAGTTGGAATCGATTTTGACAATATTAGCTCAAGTGGGTCTGCTAGAGGAGGATAATTGGGGGCAAAGGTTAATGGTGTCTGAAGAGTTTGGTGTGCTTGTGGCACATTCGTGGGCTTGCTGGGGTCAGCCATATTTTCAAATAGGATATATATTGTCCACGAAAAGGGCTACTGGAAGATATAATGAAAGTTTAATGTAGGTACCTAGCTAAGGGATGAATTGATTTATACGCGGGATTGATGTGCATATATTTGGTGATTTGGTGAAAGCGTGGGGAATTCGCGGGGGTCGACTTAAAAATCATGGCGCCCAGTTGTATAGTATGTAGTGATTGATATGGCTCTTTTGTAGAAAATTGGTATTTGGTGTTAGTGCTGATTGCTTTTCTTGTTCTTGGCCTCTTGGGGCATCATTCCTTTTTTTGATAGTGAAGGCATACATTGGCATTTTTTGGCGCTGCATGTCTAGCACTGTGCTGGTGTGATATCTAAGGCGCTCTCTTTTAGGGCAGAGCCAAAGAGGCAGCAATCATTTTCCTTGCGATGCTCTCCGAGTCCCCGAATAGATGTTATGACTAGTGGCTCTTGCTTGGCAATTTTTTTAGTGAAAAAGGATAATTTAATACGCATTTTTGTTATTAGGTGCCAATACTCAAGATAGTCATTACACCAAAGGACTATACTAGACAGCTGTTCAATCTAAGATGCTTTTTCTACTGAATTTATTTTTGGACAAAATAATACTTGATTGTTACAGTTATTAGATAAGACGACAAATGCCATAAAATTGTGCAAATAAAGAAAAAATAATAATACAAGTCAATCTAATAATGTTTATAGAAGATGAAGTAAATTTACTTTGTCCAAGAACAAAGTCATCATAGAGAATTTCAATGAAACGCACGTTCAGAACTGCCAATTCGCATGGGCACCTATCGGTTTAATATATTGTATACTCCATCCTTCTAGCCTCCACGTGACTCCAATATGTTCAAGCACTTGAACTTACACTAGCACGGTTGTCAAATATGGAAGTGTTGGGTGCAACTTGCATCCAAACCCCAGTCGTTGTTTATAAAATATATCGACCCTTTTTATAAAATATATCAAATTAGTGATAATTGATGTTTTAAGCATATCAGTAGGACATTTAATTTTATTTTAGATAACTTAGCAAAATAAGATATCACTAGTCAAATAAATCTCATTGTCTAATTGTAATTTTATCTTCAGGAGACTTTTCTTCCCTCTTGACCTTTTATTATAAACCACCCTTTAATTATCCCTTGATAAAATTGATCCGAATTATGCAATATATATATATATATTGACACTGATTAGGGTAATGCAATGTGAGATTTAGTGTTGTTTGTTTTGTGGAATATAGAAACTTGAAAACATAATGGAAGCTATATCTATCGCAGTATTTCTTCCTTTTTCCTTGTTCAGTTGTCCGGACAATAATGTAAAACAAATTGTATATAAGGGAGATTTCAATAATTAAAAAGTTCAACATCTATTTTGAAAGTTTTAAATTCGAATTTTAGAAGAATATAAAATTTATATATATATATATATATATCTTATTTATATAGCTAATAATCGAATCAGCCGAATGCTTTCAATAGACATATATATATTTAATGAATTTGCATCTGATGCACTGAATAGTAATTGCTAAACGCTAGAGACCACATGTTCACTTGAACTGTCTTTTATTTATTTATTATTTTATTTTATTTTATTTTTTGGGTCGAGCCTCATGAACTGATATCAATGGCACAAGCATTCAAAGTTCACCCTGGGCCCCATGTTGATGTGGGTCCTAACTAAAAATTGCAAGGGTCCACACACAAAGGCCGACATGGTTTTTATTTTCAGATGTAGATTTTAGTTGTCCAGCAAAGAATGATTTGGTTGCCTCAGCGGCGGATCTAAATCCCACGGACCAAATGAGGCCAACAAGCCCAGTCCAGGCATTGCTATGAACCCACCAAAGATCTTTAATGGACGACACATGTTTTCGCTGTCAAATTTTTAAGAAGCTTCAAATCAGAAAATCTTGAGGAGGATCGATTGTCCCTTTATCAGCTTTTTGTATCGTAGCTTTTGGGACATTTAAGAGCCTTCCAGCTTCGATGAAGCTTAGATTTGAGTGTTTTGGAGACTTTTTTTGCCGACTTTTTATAGAGTTTTGATTGACACTTAATAATTAAAAGTCTAAATTTTTATTTCTAAAATTTTAAGTATTAATTATAGAAAAATATATATAATTTATAAAGAGAATAATTATTATTTATATTGTGTAGTTTACAATTAAATGAATTTTGTAATAAATAAATAAATAACTTTTGGCAAATAGAATAATAAATCATGCTACCATATTATCTCTCTTTGAATCTAGTTAAGGTTTGGGATAAATTAAATTACATTAGTTTATAATAATATGGATTTAGGTTTTTTCTATTTTTATTTTTTACATTATTTTATTTCTAAGAAATAAAAGAATACTTTAAAAAAAAAAAGCAGGGAGAAAAATTAAAAGTGCTATATCTTCAAGCCCTTCCTCATCCTATCAATGGAAGAAAACAAAAAAAAAATCATGTGCATGAATAAATATTGATCACCAAATTCAAATAACCTACTTATAGTAAACAACAAAGTATTGTAAATTACATGGTCCAATATCATATTGAGAATTGCTTAACATTATTTGATTATGTCGTGCAATAACTCATTTTTTCAGCTGAATCTTTGATCAAACCCACGATGACATTTGTTTCTGATTTTATCTTTGCAATAAAATAAAAATAAAAATCAGTCACCGTTTCTCCAAAATGATTAGAAGGAAGAAAAAAAACTGAAGGTGTGCAATGCTCGGTCATGTTTTGTTGTGGTCGGTGAGTCTTGTGGGACATTAGTATTCCCAACATCATCATTATTTGTCATTAAAAAAAAAAAAAAAAAGAGAAAGTCTTTCATTTTTTTTTATCTGCAAAGTATTTCTTTTTTGCTACCCTACAGTAATCTTCAAATTGGGATTTATCTTAGTTCTTAGATTCAAAATAAAGGGTATGATTTGAAAAATAGTTAACTAGATAAATCTCAAATTTTGAAAATATTTAGCTAGATAAATATATGTGCTGTTAGAGGTTATCTCATACAGAGACTTGAAGATGCTTGTACAATAAAATAATTAGAAATAATTTCACTTCTTGATATGTGCAGAACTCTATCGTACTATTAAAATCAAATGTTCACCCACCCTCGGCACAGCTGGGCGTCTCTCTTTTGTCTCTTTTCTCTCTTCTCAATTCTTTGATTTTCGTACATCCAAGTGGTTATGCAGCTCTCTTCAAATTATTTGCTTCCGACCCTAAATGGATAAAAGATAAAATAACTTAGAATCAAGGAATAAAAGTTGAAAAAACTACGTGGGAGTGTTAGAATGGCGAATTTATGCCAAAAAAAAAAAAAGAAACTAAAAAAGCAAACGGTGCAAATCTTTCACTGGAAGTGACCAATGGAACAACTTGATTTAACTGAGCTGATGAATTATTTTAATAGTAACATATGCCACAATGTTCGTGGAACAACGCCATTACTAAGCACAATTGAGAAAATTTTACTTGAGGAATTTCATTATTATTTAGCATGGCGGCCATCTTTTTTTATGGACTAAATTATTTACAGGTGAGATTGTTATCCTGGTCACCAATATTTATTTATCAGGTTTTTTTTTTTTTCTTTTAGCTTTGAAGCCGAGACTTATGGTTGAAGAAATGTATTTAAACTTGACTATTTAATTTTACAAGGTGTGGATCAAATTTCAACAAAGCCTTTAGAATTTTCTCTTTCTTTTTTGGGAAAATTGAATGGGATTTTCCCTCACAAGCTGCATATAAGTTGTATTTTTTTATGACGCCTTTTTAAGATAAAAAAGGACTCTAAATTTCTTAAACTACTAATAAGCTGTTTCGTGTTCTCCACGCTCGGCTCGATATTAAGCCTGGCATATCGAATAGCAGCCGGCAAAAGCTTATCGCACCATGTCTTTTTCCCAGCCCAACTTTATTAGCCTGCTAGAAGAGCAAAACCCGTCTCAAACCTACCCGTAAATAACTAAATCGATATGAATTTGACTCAAACACAATGTAATTTACGAGTAATTCGACTTAAAATAACCCCAACACAAAGTGATACAAACTTGAAACCTAACACCTTTGTACCTGTATGCCCTGCCCTATGCTTACTCAATTTTCTTCCCCAACCTACCTTTCTGTTCTGAGTTCTGACCAGTACATGAGCAATGAAAAACCCCCAATGGTTTCTAGTCCTGCAAATACTTCGCAGTATTTTCTTTCTCTTCCCATCTTTCATGACCCAAAAAATTGTTTTAAAAAAAGGAAAAAAATGAAAAGAGTAATGTCTTCAAATGCGTCCTCATGCTATCAATTAAAAAAAAAAAAAGAATCATGTGCGTGCAAAAATATTGATCACCAAATCCAATTACCTGTCAAGACTAATCAAAATAATATCCAACGTGATATTGGAAATTGCTTAAATTAATTATATGTCAGCATAATTTGGCTTTTAATCGAAACCATCAAGAGCTTTGTTTATAATTTTATTTTTCAAATAGCTATTAAAAAAATCAAGTCACGATTGCTTTAGAATGACTAGAAGAGAGGTGAAGGAATATCATTTCTGACAATATCATTATTTGTTAATTGTTATAGAATATAAAAGAATTAATATCTTTTTCCTACCTACAATAATTTTAAGTTTTGTACTTATATTAGCTCTGGAATTCAAAGTACTGTTATGATACGGATAAACACTTATCCTAACTTAAAACTCAAATCTCGGTGGTGTTTACAGTTGAGATATTATTAGTTTGTTGGACAGATCAAATTCAAGATATTATCTTTTCAACTATCCCTTCTTCCACTATAAAACTCTTTTAACATATTACTTTTAACTATTTAGCTACTTCGGCCAACTATCTAAGTTTCTTCATATTTTCTCAAGCCAAAAAAAATAAAAAAGGAATAACTATGGCTGGGGGAGGCATTGCTGTAGCTGGTGGGAAGGGTTACCCCGGAAAGTTCACTGGTCAGGTCTTTGTAACCTGCCTTGCCGCAGCTATTGGTGGTCTTATTTTTGGCTACGATCTTGGTATTTCAGGTATATAGTTTCAGCACTTCCATTTAACATTTTGTTCCTCTTATATAATGCATATCGATATATCCTATAAGGAATAATGGAAATGAGTATATTGTTGTTCTTTACTGACGAACTTTGGCTCGATGATACTGGAGTTGTTTTCCTCATGACAAGTCTTGAATTCCAGTGTGTATTTTTTGGTTTTTGATATTTATTTATTGAATGCCAATATGGGGTTTTGAAAAAAATTGAAAGGAGTATATTTTTGTCCATTACAACCAACTTTAGCTCAATGCTAGTCGAATTTTTGTTTGGTTTTTAGGTCTATTTATTTAAATTCTAATATGGAGTTTTGGAAAACAATGGAAATATTGCAGGTGGTGTCACGTCCATGGATTCTTTTTTGGAAAAGTTCTTTCCATCTGTGTATAAGAAAGAGACCTCGACAAAGCCATCCGACGATCAGTACTGCACATTCGATGACGAGGTATTGACATTGTTTACCTCGTCGCTGTATCTGGCTGCCCTTTTCTCTTGCTTGGTATCATCTTGGGTAACTCGTGCTATGGGCCGCCGGATTACATACTTGTCGGGCGGCATACTTTTCGCCGTCGGTGCAATCATCAATGCCGCTGCTCAAAATGTCGCCATGCTTATTGCAGGCCGCTTGTTGCTTGGTTTTGGTATTGGCTGCGCCAACCAGGTATGCATTCAAAACTCCCGAATTGCATACGCTTTTACTCCAAGCTTATAGTTAACGGAAAGATTACCACATTATAACCTGAAGGTTATGGACTCGAGTTGTTTCAATTGTGGAGACAAGCTCTTTGTAACATGTGACCTTTCCCCAGATTATACCAGTATGGGAGACTCTGTGAACATTTAAAAATAAAAAATAAAAAACTTTAGGCATATAATTATGTGTTTTTGATAGTTGATTATGGATTCAACTTTTGTTGTTTGTGATTCCAGTCTGTGCCAATTTACATCTCTGAAGTGGCTCCATACAAATTTCGAGGTGCTCTCAATATGATGTTCCAGCTGATGATCACTATTGGAATCTTAGTTGCAAATATCTTGAATTACTTTTTTGCTGGTATCAAAGGGGGTTGGGGATGGCGCTTGAGCTTGGGAGGTGCTTTAGTGCCTGCTCTCATGATTATTCTTTCGTCCTGCTGTCTTCCTGAAACACCCAATTCTTTGATTGAGCGTGGCCATATGGAGGAGGCCAAGCAACAGCTCATTCGTCTTCGCGGAATTCCCAACGTGGATGAAGAGTTTAATGACCTTATAACAGCCAGTGAGAACTCAAAGCTGGTTAAACATCCGTGGAGGAACATTGTCAAGAGAAGGTACAGGCCCCAACTCGTGATGGCAATCGCCATTCCCGCTTTCCAGCAACTTACTGGCATGAATGTTATCGTGTTTTACGCCCCGGTTCTGTTCAAGACCATTGGTTTTGGTAGCACTGCTTCCCTCATGTCCGCCGCCATTACCGGCGTTGTTAATGCGGCGGCAACCTTGGTTTCCATCAGCACTGTTGATAAGTTTGGCAGGAGGACTCTTTTCCTTGAGGGTGGTGCTCAAATGCTAATTTCTCAGGTACTTTCGCTTGTGTCCAATACTTGCTACATTTACTCTTTATATATATATATATATATATATTTAGAATGCAGCAGACACTTAATTAGTTTTTTATTTTATTTTATTTCTATCAGGTCTTACTCTAACTTTTTGTTTCCTTATGTTTGGTATTGAATTTAACCTGATTTTCCTAAAAAGGGAGCCAAATTATATGTTTTTCTAATGTTTAATTCTTCGTTTGTGTTTGATCCACTCCGTAGATTGTTGTAGCGGCCGCAATTGGGGCAAAGTTTGGGATCCATGGCAATCCAGGCGAAATTAGCAAATTGTATGCTTATTTTGTGGTTGGTGCTATATGTGTTTATGTTGCTGGCTTTGCTTGGTCTTGGGGTCCTCTGGGATGGTTGGTGCCTAGTGAAATCTTCCCGCTGGAGATCCGGTCGGCCGCCCAGAGTATCAATGTCTCCGTTAACATGATCTTCACCTTTGCCATTGCGCAAGTCTTCACGGCAATGCTTTGCCACTTGAAGTTCGGTTTGTTCATTGTCTTTGCCATCTTTGTGGTGTTAATGAACTTCTTCATTTACAAGTGCTTGCCTGAGACTAAGGGTATCCCAATAGAAGAAATGAACAAGGTGTGGGAGAGTCATCCAATTTGGACAAAGTACTGTGATGGCGCAACAAATGGAAGTGTTGATTTCGAAATGAAGAAAGATCTGTCTGCTTAGGCTCTTTCTTTTTTCGCCAAAGAGATGTCTATGGTGGAATGTGCAAATTGTTTTTGTTTTATGTGATTTTGGTTTTCCATTTGAACAACTATTATTGGCATGGTCAGCTTGTTTTATATTTTTTTGTTGGAACATTTATCTGTGATAGTGTTGGATGCAACTTGCATCGATTTTATGCCTTTTTTTTTTTTTTTTTGACAAGTTTCATCATGGGTTTTCGTTTCTGGTTCAATAGCAGCAGCGGTTTTCCCAAATGCCAAATAGAATGGAAATGAACCAAACTGGATCCCCTCATTGCCTGACGAGTTGGGCCCACCGATTTAGGAACTCAAGTCTCGATATTTAATCAAACTGTAGTGCAACAAAATTAAATGGGAAGTACAAATTGTTAATGGATTAGCTATATCAAACTATGGTAACATTGGCTTCTTTAATGAAATTTGAATTTTTTTTTCCCCCAGGAAATGATTATGATACCATGAGTAATGATATTTAGAGGGTATGGAAAATGAAAAGGAAGGATTAAATGTACCTACCCTTTTTTTTCTTCAATTACTCCTTGTCACCGTAACCAATACTTTATGTAGTTACACGTTTGGAGGCTGAAATTTCCTTTTAGTGAAGACAAAATTTCCTATCTACGGTAGACCTGTTCAAAACCAACAGGACTTTATGTTATGGGATTTTGTTTTTCCCCGTAAAAAAGGCTGCCTGTATTCTCTGAGAATATTCATACACTAGACACTAATGTTTCAATATCAAAAAGTGCCAATGTTTCAAGACTTGTGCTCTTAAGATAGAAGAAGCGGTTAATTGGGTTAGGGATTACAGTGGATCAAACCCATACTTTTTATCCACTTTTATAGTTGCAATCACACACCACATTTTCAGGATTGACGTGTTTTTTGTTACTTGATAAAAAAGAAAACACTTTCTCCTTGGCACCTCTGTGTGACTTAAGTCTTCTTCCAGTGATCTACGGCACTCCTCAATTTTCTGGTCTCCACAACTCTTTTGAAGTGATAAGTGGAGCCAAAAGGGTATAATGAATTGGAAGTAGTCCGATAAGAAGCTAGAATTTAAGAATTACAAATAACCTCACAGTTGTAGGATCCATAAGTTAGTAATTCTCCATGAAAAGTGGGGTCTTGACTATTCACCAAAAATAAAAAAAATTGCTATAATTCATATTTGCACCAAAAAAAGAGATTCAATCTCAACTTAAATGAATGAGAAAGAACTCTACAATCCGTAATGCAACAGCTTCCTGTTGTAAATTCAAAGCTTCAAACCCAAATCTCCTATCAATTGGGAGGATAATTAAATAAGATATCTGGTCTTCAAACAGAAGATAATGAAATTAATATTATCAAATTGCGTTTTCTTTGGTACAAAGAAAATTGATAATGAAAGTGATAATTTCTAGTGAAAGGCTAAAAACTTTTTTTTTTTAATCTTTGGGGGGGGGTTTAACAAGGGGAAGGAAATACACATTATTCACTTATTAAGGCATCCAAGAGGAACACCTCAGTAATACCAAAATTCCTGTTTACGTGGCAAGGGATTTAAGGAGGAGAGAGAAATAGGGTAGAGAGAGACACAAATGGAGGAGCATTGGTTGAGAGAGGAAGAAGAGATGACGTGGCAGAAGATAGAAAGTAACATTGACCAAGTATGTTTTAAGAGCTGACTAGGATAAATGAGTGTCACCGCCTCAAAGTAAGCTTTTGAACTTTTTCCAACGGTTATGACTCAAACTAAACTTTTTTCAGTTGGTGACGAGATTTGAAAAATTAGAGAACTTACTAACCCAAATTTGAACTTACCCATAACCGTGCATCTTTGTTCAATAATTTTTAAGCCATGAAAATACGGGCATGAGCAATGTAGTTTGAGTCATTTAGTGAAAAGTAATTCAAGTCATGCTTCACATTGCATAAAAATAAATCTCATATGTCATATCAAACCATTTTTGTCACCAAATCTTGTAAATTGATTGAATACATCATAATTCTTACATTCCTCTCAATCTTTCGAACCAAAAACCACTAAAATAAAACATCTAGCCGACCAACCAACAGCCCTTACGGTAGCCCTTAGGTTATTGTCATATTGATTGAACCTTTCTTATAAGAAGAAAACAAAAGCAATGGAACCCCACAAGGCGGCGGTCCGTGGTAGTCCCGGCGGACGTTCAGTGCATCCTCTAATCATACATGAATACGACGTCGGTGCTTTTTGCCGGCTCACGAACTTCTGCCCGGGTCTTCTATTATGCAAACGTTGAACATAGTCACTGTATAATATGACTCTCTTGTATGACTTCAAAATCACAGTAGCCTCTTACACAAAAATGTGCCAGTTGGCGAACTCACTTCTTGCAAATTAAAAATACCGACTTTAATTTTTGCCAAAGAAGATAGGTTCGGAGTGAATATGGATGGTATAGAGGTACCAAAATTTAACCCCATTTAATAAATTTACTTGAAATTATCCAAAAAATTTTGAACCAAACTCAAGCCGAAAGTGACTTAATTGGAAAATGACCTTAATTTGAAGTAACTCAAACAAAATTAAACTTTAAATTTAAAATTAAAATTATAATATTTGCATTATAAATCTTATACAGAAAAAAGAAAATTTTTACTAATTTCACTATAAATCTTATAAACATATATATTTTTATATTTAAAATATTTTATAAATTTAATATATTAAAATAATAACTAAATGATAATATTTTTTTATCTGTTAGAATATAAGTACAAATATCATATTAATATGCAACGAAACTTAAGTGATTAATAAAGATTAATAAAAAAATAATATATATATATATATATATATAAATATTAATATATAAAAAGTAAATAAAAATAATAATATATACAACTACTTTAATATCTAATCATGGGAAAGAGAGTGTGTATTATTTATAGAAATGACCTAAATTATTTTCATTGTAGAATTTATAATTTAATAAAATTTTTAATCAACTAAAAAATTAAAAATTAAAAATTAATAGAAAACAAAATTTGGTTTTAAAATAATAATTTGTCAGTCTATTTAATCAACCCGAATTCAAAGGGACTTGACTGGACAACTCGTTCACATCTCTAGATGCAAGATAGATTTTAAACAAGGGCCCAAGACAAGCCCATAAGCAGATACATGTGACTAATGGATTGGGCCGAAAGCTAAACCCATTTTACCTTGAACCACGTCCTTTCGATTGCGACGGTGCTGATTTCTCTGTAATCTAAATTTACTCAGTCAAATTGAAATTGAAGGCACACCGACAGAAGTATTCTCGTGTGCAATCGGAAAAGCCAACGTAGCTTGATGCGAAAACTGACTGGTCCTAGATTCAACCCTTATCTTCCTCATCTAAGCTAATCTACCAATACCATTGCTTTTTTTTTTGTTTTTTTTTTTTTTTTTGCTTTTTGTTTTTTTCAATCGGTCAAGATTCACTTATCACAAGTTGTGATTATTTCTTTGTCCCATGTCAGATAATAATGTAGTGTGACGTGTGATTGAAAATGGCCACTGCCTTTTTCGCTGCTCGGTCCTACGAGATGCAAGCTTGTTTCGACCCATTACTGTGGAGAGGGACTAGAATCTCCTGTTTCCCCCATTCTGCCTAATCTGCTACCAATATCAAAAGTTAGTCGAACTTATATTATGTCAAACTTGATTTGATCTAATTTATATTAATTAAGAATTAATACGTATAATTTAAAATTCGATACGACTTAAAAAATATAATTAAATTAAAATTTATAATATAGTAAACTTGAAATCTAAACTAATAATATTTCAAATAAAATAATATAAATTTAATTTCAACTCGCTTGTTTGTATTCTCTCCTTACCAACTTTACAAGTTCAAGTCCCTCTTATTGCAATAACTAGGCTTGCTTTTTGTTAATAACGATTCATGCTCTAAGATGTCGACATCAAAATTTATTTGCTTTTCCCTAATTGTGACAAGAAGTTATTTAAGGCAAGTTCTGTCCCTTCACAGTGAAGGCAACTCCAAAGGCAATGTAATGGGATCAGCCCCCGGAGAAACAGGAGGAGGAAAGAAAAAGAACGGATTTAAAAGCATGGTCCCATCCATCATCGTGTTTCTTTACTCCGAAGCTAGTGAATATGTAGGAAGTATACGGCATGTTTTGAGAACCTTGTGCTGTAATGCAGACACCTTTAGGCTCCACGTGCCGAATCAAGTATCAGAGATCGAGTATTCTTCCCTATCAATTGTTCATCACTCATGTTGTCTCTGACATGCCTAGATTGTCATTGGCGATTCATTTCAGAATCCATTGAAAAGAATCCCAGATTTGGCCATTGAGGCAACCTCACCATTACCTTTTGCATCCTTTGGTGAACTCTTTCCCCTATTTGATAAAATTCTAGCCTTTAGTTATCTTTTATCACTGACATTTCCTCTCTGTTGCTTCGGCTGTTTTCTAAAATCGCTCTGGTGTGGAGAAAAAAATAATCAAGAACAGAAAAGAAAAGGGGATGTAATACTAGCAAAATTATAGTCAGATTGTTTACTTAATGTTTTCGTATAACATTATTTTGCATTAGACTGAACATGGTTTAACTAAAATGAACAACAAATCCTGCATTTTTTTTTTTTTGGCAACGAGGACAATGTGATCTTTGTGAAAAAAAAAATGAAGATAATATATCAGATTTTTCTTAAATTCAAATTTTACAAATACGAGAATTTTATACATCGAGACATGTTCTTTTTCAAGATAATGCAAATTGTGCAATTAAATATACGTGTCTCTCTCTCTCTCTGCATTTAACACTGCAATGTTTCTCCATATCTATAAAATCCATTATTGTTATGGCAACCCTCACTACATAAAAATATCTGTGTGGGTAGATGAGACAAACAGCTGTAATGGACATCTTTCAATGCTTATCGCGGCTGGTTGGTGTAGGAGAATCGAGAAGTTTACATGTAATTAATCGTCAAAAGGGACATTTTAGCCCTCAAATGATTCTCCCCTCCCTCCCTCTAAATTCAAACCCACTTTTCCACCATCTTAGCAGGATAGATTTCTTTTCGACTTCTAGCAGTTATTACCACCTAGTCTTCTCTCCCTTTTATTTTCATATCCCAGCAGAAACAAAGGAATCTTTAAGATCAATATCAGAAAATGGTTACTTCTACACTGTTCACAACTGCATATAATAATATCCCACAGAAAATAAATGATTAAACACTTTATTTGATTGGCATAATGGTCCCGAGCCAGACAATAGCAATTTATTACTCCATTAATCAACAGTGACATATGGTACAAGAGCACAAAATTGGCTGGCTTGTGGTCCCAGGCCACAAAAGGAGTCAACCGTGGCATATGCCGCAACAACTCTTAAATACAATTCTACAAACCCCCAATTCATAACCAACCCTTAATATACACGCAAGTAACATAAAAAAGGCTTCACTCCTTTTATTCACCATCATCTACTATATAGTATATACAATTGTGAACAGCCAATTTTTCCCAACAAGGAAAAGGAAAGCAAAGAGTTACACTCGCAACTCAATGACGAGATGCAATAAAACAAAACGATAGAAAAGCAGATGAGAAAAAAAAAAAAAAAGTCGAAATGAGCCCAGTTGAGTTTGGCATTGAAATAAGGGTTGCAGGAAGCTTATTTTGAAGAGAGAAGCAAAGGGCATTTGGCTAAATCTTAATCAAAAGTTACCCATTTTGTTGTGACCACAACCGACTCAGAATGCCTTAATGGCTGCTGCTGCTGCACTGGCATTGGCTCGGTGACAGTTCCGTTCTTGATTTGAACTGGATGCTTTTGCCTTGGTATTGTCACTTCGCCGATTGACTTCTCTTGTTGCTGCAATGGCAATTTGCCTCCATTGCTACTGGACGTGGCATTGTTTAACTTCAACACATCAAGTGTTTCAATATACTTTTGGACTCTCCGTTCCTTCAGAAATTGACACGGTAAGAAAAAGAAGAAAACTCAACATAATTAGACTTCTGAAAAGAAAAATATGGGCAGAAAAACAATGTTAATTGACTAATTCAACCTTCAAAAGTACCTGCATTCTCTTTTGCAACTTTAACTCTCCATTAATATCAATTCCATCCAATGCTACCAATTTTGCCATCAAGATTTCTGTCAACTTAACCACATCCGTCTCCGCAACTTTCATGCCTCTGGAACTTGCTGCTTCCAAGGCTTTCACCTGCCAAATTACATTAAAACAAAGTCATCGTATATTCAAAGACTTCATTACTAGAGTCAATCATGTTCAAGCAAAACATGCCTCTCTATCTAGCTCGTCAACTTCCAAGCTGATCTGTTGCAATGACTTTGAAGCCTTTTCCGTCCTGGCAGATTTAAGCATTTCGAGGCACCGCCTTTCCCGGCTTGTAATGTCTTCAATTAACACAATCTTGGATCCATCTTTTACACCTGCAACATCTAGGAATGCTTTTGAATCTCTTTCTTTCTTTTTGTATATCAGCTTCTGATCCTGAGGGTGTACTCCAATTTGTTCAGCGAGCATTTTCTTCAATTCCCCTGCAACCCAGAATCCAACTCCCATCATGAAAACCGAATATATAACCAAAATACCATAGAGAATTGGAGCTCAAAATTTGAGCTTTAATAGTTCAAAATACCAAAGCTTGCTTGAGAACTGATGCGGATTTCGCGATACAAAGAACCAAATTTGATCCTAACTTTGATTGTGGGCATTGCAACAGAAATCTGATTGGACTCAGAAGTACTCCTCCTTTGAACTATCATGCCTCCAGGCCTAACTTCCATGTCCTCAACTTTGATATCCTCTCTGCCGCTAAAAGAACCCCTTTTCACAAACATCCCTTCTTTAATCTTTGGTTTCATTGGCTCCATTTATCTGTAATCCTGATAGTCTTAAGATTACAAGAAACTGCCACTGATGGAATTAAATGTTAAAGCAAAAGTACTTCAGTGGTTCTCCCATTGAAATAAATGAGACCTAGAATATAGCAAAGAACTTTAGATCTCTCACAATGTTTTTTTTTTTCCACCAATTCCCTTAAGATATAAGAGTTTGGTGTGTCATAGCGTCAGACTTCTTGGTTTGGAATTGAACTAAGACCAAAAAAACAGGCAAGTAGCTTAGTGCAAGGCCTTTGGTTAGGGAGACAACATCAAAGGAAACCAAAGCAATGGTGATGATGGAAACAATGATCAGAAAAGCAAATCAACACTGAAAGAAATAAACAAACCCCATAAACAAGAAGAAAAGCAAAGCAAGACTAAATCTTTATTATTCTTTTTATTGAAAAAAAAAAAAAAAAAACATTAGAGAGACAGAGAGAGAGAGATTTTCTCAGGAAAGCAACAAGGAGAGATGGGAGAGAAAGAAAAGGGAAAGAAAACGAATGGCCAGCAAAGGGACAGAGTTAGCGAATGAAGGGAAGAATCTATACTCGGAAAGAAAGATAGAAAGACAAAAAGATCATTTTGTTTTGGAAAAGAGTTAATTTTTAGAGAAGAGGAAATGTAGACGGCAATTGGCAACTCCATTCTCGCTCTTTTTAGCATGTCTCCCTGGGCCTGGGAGGGGACAAGTTCAGCCTTGGATCGGTAATTATTCGATTTTTTTCAATTTTATGTGTGTACATATAAAAATGTTCAATGTGAGTCGGCTCTGTTAAAAGAAAATTCACCAGGGGGCAAAAACGTTGTATTTTTCGAATTGGCCGTTATATACTGACGCAGACTGTGAACAGGCATGACTAGTCAGCAATGCCGAACGCCCTTCTCTCTCATCTAGTTTTATTTTCTGTCCCTTTTATGAAATTTCTTTTTTAATAAACTGACTAATATTAGAATTTTTTTTGTATTTACTGATATAAATTGAAAAAATTAAATAATTTCTAACTCAACACTGACCTTATCCCAAGCCTAGAAGCATCTTTTTTCAACATCTCAAATAAGACCGAGTACATAAGTTAAAATTCAGTATATTGACCAAAAATTTCAGTATATATATGTCAACAAATATGTGGAATAAAAAAATTAAGTATATTTTATCATTTGTTTTATCAAGCATATGTTGTTAGAATGTTAGTGACTCTTTACTCTTTTCTTGAACTTTAGATCTTCTTAGTAACAAAAAAATAAGGTGGGAACCGGGTCCTCCTCTTTTTGGTTTTCGAAAAAAAATATATATAACCATTTTATCAAAATAGTAATTCAATTTATTCTAAACGCAACACATTTTAGTTAATTATATTGAGTGCGGCCGTCCCACCACTTTGATCCTTATAGCCCTTCCGATAAGAAAATTGGGACTTTTTGTTTTTTGGTAATTTTTGAGTTACTGACAAATTACTTTTATTATATTAAAGCAACTGAGAAATGGGATCCTTTATTTTCCTTCGATTTTCTCTCATTTCTAGAAGCATGGCAAAAATCCAATAGGCTACAAAATGTCAGAGTCCAGCGCAGAATGCCTGAAGGATCAGTCAAAACCAAGGGAGAGGGAAAAATAAATTATTATGTACAATCTAAAGAAAGAACACAAAACCAAACTGGACCAGAACATTTTTAATTTTTCGATTGATTGGAGAGAGAGATTTTAATTATTTATCAGTAAGATTTGGGATATCCCAAATTTTAAACTTAATATCCACTAAACTATACTTAATGATTAGTGAGACTTTTCCCTTGAAGTAGATGACAATCAAAAGAAAGTTTTGGATTTATGCAAGAATAACATCAACAGTCAGTTGGCATCTGTCTGTTTGCCTAATTGTCTGGTTTAGAATAAATTGGCTGCCATTATTTTTATTTGAAGAAAAATACACATCAATAAACCAATATGTTATTGCCACAAATCTTCAATTCCTCGATGATTTTAGTTGAAATTTAATTGTAATTAAGGCACTATTTTGTAATAAAAATGAAAAAGTACATATTATAAGAATTGAAGTTTTAAGAATTGAAGTTATGTCTTATGTCAAAGTATGTATAAATGTCAGAGACCAGGGAAATCGTTGCAAGGAAAATTGGTTCTGAGGGCGGTGGTTCTCTGCAATTTTCGTCCCCATCTCAACGTTCTCTGCAATTCTCCTGTCCCCATCTCAGCGACTCCGTAAAAAGTACAGTTCCTATGTCACTGTTCCTTGCGAGCTTTAGATCTGGCAGGCCTTGCTGGTTTAATTATGTAGCTAAGAAGGATGAGTACCATGGGAACAATGGTTCCGACGAAATGTACACTACGGTATGCAGCAAGTGTTTCATGCAAGCTTAATACCTGTACCACAGACGAAAGGAAGATTCAGCAATTGTTTTACAGTTGTTAGACTTCATCATCTAAAATAGTTGGTTCCCATAAAAAGTGAGAAAGCTAACCATGAAGCCAATGCAGGAGTAGTTTAGGACCAGAAGGGTGTATGCAAGGTTCGTGTACACCAACAGTTTCTTCACCGGAGCCATATTCTGGGGCATAGCTTGTTGCCATCTGTATAGAACTGCTCCAGACAGGAACAAAGGTCAATAATGTTCTTGAGTTTCTACTGCAAGGTCAATGTATCAAGACAGAAGATAAGAGCATGGCATACTAGATAATACCTCTTGAACCAGCAATCATCAATGCTGACTGCACAAAGAAAATGATATATCCAGGATATAACCCCTGCAATTTATGAGAAAGGCAAAGTCAAACTGTTAAATAAAGTTGATAAAGAGGTTAACAGAGTCATAGCAAGGAAAACTACAGGCCACCAGAGTTTTAACTGGAAATACTTTTGATTCCCAAAGCTTGAGAAGCAAGGAAAATTAAATGAATAAAAAGCAATAAGAGATGAGAGATGGCTATGGAAAAGAAACAGCTGACCATTATAAACAAGGAGATGTTAAAAAAAAGGTGAAATACATAACCATAGAAACCATACTCACATGCCAAACAGCACTAGTAGTCTGTGTGGCCAACAACTGAAAGAAACCAGGTTTCTTCCCCTTCTGGAGAAGTCTCTCGTAGACATCTACAGCAGATCATATGTCGAACAAGTCAAGTTGTGGATATCTATATATCAATCAGATGTTTCGAGGAAAAGTTACTATATTCACTGACAAATTCAATACATCAGTTGAACTAATTTCATTCCTTTACCAAACATGGCTCCAAGCTTCTGATTAGTAACAACTCAAAGTACCAAATTCAGTGGGTTTCATCATAGCAATGATCAGCATTTAGCCGAAGAATTTAAAATATTGAGTTATAAAAGTTCCAGAAAGAAAAGAAAATAAACAAATAGTGAAAAAGTAAAACAGAACTGCTGTGCATGTCAATGTCCTATGTATGTTCGGCAAGCCTAATTATGATCACTGCTCAAGATTCACATCAATTCCAATTTCAATATTTTAGATTTTTTTTTTCCTATTATAGGAATGATTCAACAAATGCTGCCCCTTTAAGATATAAACCCCTCTTAAACAACTTAATTTAGAAATGGATAAGAAGATTTTGGTTTAAAGGCTCATAAACTCACAATGACGAAGCCAAGTACTGACTTGAATGTTCCACACCAGAGGCAACTCAACTGCACTCTTTGCCAACTCAACACCAAGGATGTCAACATTCTTAGCACAATCCCATCGGGGCTTTGGTGGAGAGGTGTCTGTCCAGCCACTGAAACCTAGGCCAGAGATAATGATAGAGGCCTCTGATATTGACCAGATGAAATAGTACTTCCATCGCGCTGTGAAACCTGACATATACTGGTAGCTCAACTGTTTCCAAAAGCCCCATTCTTGGTATAAAGGATCACTAAACCGGGACAAGGGATACTTGGGTGACAGGTACAGATACAAGGCCATGCAAAAAGCTGCTTGTAGAAGTGCTCGAATGGTAGCCCCATAAGGTGATGGTGATGGCCCTTTCTCTGTATAGGCCCAAATCTGCAGCATCATATATAGAAAACTAAGCAATAAAATTCTATCAAGGGCAAGAGTCCAGAAGCACAAACTAATTATAATAAACCTACCCCCTTCCTCTCAGTCCAGTCAAGATAGTCCTTCATTTCATAAACTGGACCAGCAAAGTGGCTACCACAGCAGAGGCAGTAACCAAAGTATTCAATCACCGAGGGAAGCTTAATCAATCGGTTTTTCTTTTGAGACTCCCGGAGATCCTCCTCTTTTAGCAATCCATCATTGTAATTTATCGCACATGATATGACTTTCAGTGTCAACACCATTAATGCCCCTAATAGCACAAGACAACTCGGGATTAAACAGCATGAATGATACCACAGATAAAAAGCATTCACAAGGCATACTAACTCCCATTACTCATTTCCTCCTATGTATGGAATACTATTCCCAGTATCATCAATTGTTACAGGTACTGTGGTTTTTTTGCTAGTGGAATTCAAAGCAATTAGGAAAGTCAATATTGTGCTTACCAGTGGCATCAATGCCTCCTTCCTTCCATGCATCTCCACTCATGTAATAGACATGGCTACACGTATAGACTGATAGTCAAGAATTCTGATATAGAAGGCCATATTTTCACATATAGATTTCTTAGTCATATTCAACCAGAATATCCAAACATCCTTCAAAATTTAAACAAAGAAAATGTCAAGGAATCTCCTGACCAGGGCAGGACTTTGTGAGAGAAACAACTGTATTACTGAGAATTTCCAGTAAAATAATTTGCAAAGACTAAAGACTAATATGAAGCAATGGCTCAGGATGCCTTATCTGGCTAAAACTAAAATAGAAAAAGGCAGGAAAAAAAACTTGCTACCATTTGAGTGCAAAACAGAAGTTGACAAAAGGCAGAATCAGAGAAGGGCGACAGTAAAGGTTACTCCATTGTGAGCTTGCACAAGTTCAATCACGGAAACATCTAACTCTTTCGCAAACCTCAAATTATCGGAGCCTCATGCGTGAAAGCTTCTTCTTTTTTTAATTTTCTTTCAAGAATCAAAAGAGTTGAAAATTGAGTTTTATTTTTTGTTGCTTATAACAAAGACATACATACTGGAATTCCCGAAACACAGACAACTAAAAAACGTAAACTTTAAGAACTTAATCCATGTTTTTGGGTTAAATCTGCAATTAATACATAAACATTTAAAAAAATTACAAATAAATAAGGAAAAAAAAAAGTTAAACCTGTATAGCAAACAACTCCAGTTCGTGGAATTAACAAGCCAAGTCAATGCAATGAAACAGCAATCACAGCTTGAAATCAATTAAAGAACATAAAATTTACAAATTATTAAAAATATATATATATATGAATTAAAGTGAAAATACGTACCAGCCAATGAGATAACCGAAACCCGAAACAAACGTGATGAGGCCACAAAAAGGCCGCAACAGGAGCATCGAAGCGTAACCCATTAACATGGGAACCAAGAAGTGGAGATTCGAAGAGACCCCAAATGAGAGGTACGAGAGAAGAGCCCCTGAACCGGCTGAGTATACGTGCTTGCCGAGTCGACTCGGAATGAATCGGTGGAAAAACCCCACTGGAATTGTGGCCACGAAGCAAAGGAGGAACCGTAGCACCGGGACCGACACGCCGATCGCCGCCGCCATCGAGTCCATTTTTAAACTCATGGGATTTCTCTTTGAGTCGTCCGGTGAGAGGTCTGGGAGATGGAGTTAAATCGACTCGAACGAATTGACTCGGTAGGTTTGAAGCCGGAATAGAAACAAGTTCGATCGTTGATTTTGTTGTCTTTTTTTCTTTTCTTATAACTTTCTCTTTTCTTGCAGTTTACTCCGTCTCGAATTTACTATTTTAACCTTCGAAATGTAAATTTTTAAATTTTCTAGTGCAGTCAAAACATTATTTGTAAAAATGGAGAAAATAATTAAATTGACAAAGTACATTATACGTGTATTATGAGTAAATTTACATGTTACATTAGTATTATATTTTATTTTAAATGTTTAATTTTTTATATATAATTATATTTTAATAATAAAAATTATAAATATATATTTAAAAATAATATATATAATTTGTATTTAAACATAAGAAATTTTTTAATAAAAATGCAACAAATCTCTTAATAAAATATTTATTTGCAATAACAACATTGGGTAACTAAAGAAAGAACCCGTAAAAGTTTCAGAGTTTGACTTTAACTCATAAACTCAAGTATTGATAGTCATTGTCACCTCGCACTAGAGAATTGTCACATCATTGTTTTTTATTGTTTTATATGTCATTCAAATAAACTCAATTAAGGAATGATTAGCTACCTTGCTTGCACCATCTTCTCCTCCATTATTGATCAATCAACTTCAGGGTTTTAGTTTAAAATCTTAAATTCTCAATTACTAGAGGGTCCTCTCAAATATCTTATTTCACTGTCTTATTTCTATGATTTTATGTCCATGGGACGGAGAGAAAAAAAGAGTGCTATTAAAAGTTTATTTATTTTTGATAAAATATTTTTAAATTTTTTTTTCATTTTTTATTTAATAAATTAAAAATTTATAATTAATAAAAACTAATTATAAAATTTAAAAATAATAATAATCTGACAAAAAGTAATTGTTTAAATGAATAAAAATTATTTTTTTATAAACATTAATAGGTGAGGAAACGCGAGAATATAAATTAAAAAAAATAAAGAGTTATTGTTGAGTATTTACTAATTTTATTAATTATTAATTAATTTTATTATTATTTTATTAATTATCATCACTTATGGTAAGTCAAATTCATTATTATTGTGACAAAATTTTTTTTATTTAATATCAAATTTTACTTTATCTTATACAGAGTTAGTCAAAAATTTTTTTTATATTTTTATTTATAATAATAATTAATGTATATTAATATTTTTAATTTTTATTTTAAGTTAATTTTATAACAATCAAAATTAGAAAAATATCTTTTAATAATACAATTAAATAATAAAAATAATTTATTTCTTATAAAAATTTTATTCAATAAATATTTTTTATAAACAAATTAATTTTCAACAAACAACCTACATTAAGTAGCACTTCAGAGAAAAAAGTTTTGTTAACTGCCTGCAGTCAATTGACACAAGTATCATTTATATTATTTTAATTATCAATTATATATTTTAAATATTTTAATACCTAAATATAATTAACAAAAAATTATTTGTAAGATAATTTTAATAATATAATATAGGTATGAATTCATGATGCCTTCAATAAACTGCATATCGTGGAGTTATAGAGACGATGAAGCCGAGGGAATTAAAATTGGCAGAGGAGAGCCCAATAGATCATGGTCGGTCGTCTGGTTGGGGCTTTTGAGGGTAGACGGGGCTCACCATAGCTTTGATTCTCGCTGCAGAAATATGGAAATAGAGGCTAATTGAGAATATTTGTCATTTTGCTCATCGGCTAATTGAGATATTAAACAATATATGTTACGCAAGCAAAAATATCATCTACTATATGACTTTGTCACCTAATGATGAACTTTTTATGATTTCTATTATTAATTATAAGTATATATTCAAAAATTAAGAATATGGTACCATGTATAAGCTCAAGTGTCTTGAGTCAACTCGTTCGCATTCATGCATCAGGAATAAGCTACAGGTTCCAAGTATTCAACTCTTTCAAAAAGTCAAAAAGAAAAAAAAAAAGACACTGCCTACAAGCAAACCTTACCAATATGCACATTGGTTGAATACAGATGATACACGGCCTAAAAATAACCGACCACTGTTGTCTTGTAACTGATGGATTGAAGATGATCTACCTAGCTACAAAGCACAATATGCTTCCTGCAATGGTTAAAATGCAGTTCAAAATCGCTTTAGCCTTTTCTCTCTATATTTACATGGATACAGTAATACAGAATCCAAACAAAGGCCGCCTTTGGTGTGGGTGCAATCAATCTGCCTCATAGAAAATTTAAGCTTCGTAAATACATTAGGACTCTGAACAACAAAGTCCCCAACGTGGTAGAGGTTCCATCTTCCGGGATCGTTCAAGTAACACTTGGCCGAAACATACTGACCGTCTGAAGTCCACAGCTGAAAGTGCACCGGTTTTACTTCCCAGCCATGGACATGCTCGGTGTTGCAAATCCTGCGGCCATACTTCTTGGCAGGCCGCCCCAATTGCAGCCTGAAGAACATGCTATAACTTCCTGCTGGAAGTGGGAACGCTAACTCTCCATCAACCTCAAACCACCAGATTTGCTGAAGATATGCAACAGAATAAAATCTACATGCAGAGAAGGGAGCCCCAGATAAATTCCAGTAGTAAATTTAAGACATGCCTAGATGGAAAACAAAAGGCATCTTATTAAGAGAATGGACCCAACTTGAGCTCCAAAATGAAGATGCCTAAGATCAATCCTTGTTGCAGTAGTGATAGAAAAAGACAGGGCACAACTTGTTGACAAAACTCCATGTCCAATACATAACCTCCAAGCATGTAACAAAAGACCAAGAACAAAACACCTTAAAATCTGTTAGGAATTGGGAGAGGCATCACACACCAAAACAATGAGGAATTAATCAACAAATGAAATGCACAAACCCACTTAGACATTCCAAGTACTTTGACATGCCAATTCACATAAACATGGAAGGAAGATAACAAAGAGCATACACTGAAGAGTTTCGGCAACAAAATGCCCGAATCAACTTGGACTTGATCAACCAATCTAACAAACACATAACAAAAAGCTGACAATCTTTCCAGTTTTCCTAAGACATCTCAATATATACAAGAGAAAAAGGCCTAAGTGATCCTCACCTAGATTCTTCAGTTGAAATGTAATTCCAATATCTTCGATCATCAATCCCCGTTATCGATAATCCCTTGGAAGAGATGGATAAGCAAACGTCACCTGTGCTCTTATCTAGCCACACTTTCTGCCCAAAACCACAAATATTGAACCAATCAGCCAAATGACCAATGCAGGAAACTAAACAAATTGGCTCATCAAATTCAAATCTAAGCTCCACTTCATGTATTCATTTCTACGCGAGTGAGTGAACCCCAAAAGCCGAAAAGGCTTAATCTTTCCACTTCTGAATAGTAGACAAAGTAGAAAATTCTTCACTTTTTGTTGTTTTCACGCATTAATTTTACTTTTTCTTAAAAAAAATAAAAACAGATCCCCAGATCTCAATTTAGGAAAAAAAAAAAAAAAGCCTTCAATGAATTTGAAAGAGGCAAAACAGGAAAAACTCTGGATAAATGCCCTTTTCTTACCTATTCTTTCCCATAAACCAAACAGAACAATTCCTCCTCCAGTTAAAATGATTCTAGAAGAAACATTCCACTTCTTTTTCCTCTCTTTTTCATTTCCAAAACCCATATTTTATTTTCCTCTGATTATGCCACTTTCTCGTTATCCAAACAAAACAACCAGAAAGGAACTCATACCTTGGTACCACCATCAAAACTATTGGCTCTACAAAGCTTGGCGTAAATCTCTCTCTTACTTAACTGCCTGTCCGAATCCTCTCCAACTACTTCTGCAAAAATAATCCGATAATTCTCAGGCAATTTCGATTCCCATATAGAATCTGCCCAAGAAGCGCCACGAAATGCTCTGTTCATTCTTGCCAACTTGCAAATCTCTGGTGGGTCTATAAAAGAGAGAATCGAAACCACGCAGTTCTCCGGCAGGTCCCCAAGATTTGGTTTTGGCGTTGAAGACTGTAAACAAAAAGACCCATAAAGAGAAAAAGTATTTGGGTTCATGAAAACTGAAGAAAGATTGGCACCCATTAAAAGGAAGTCCCCCAAAAAAAAAACCCAGAGAAAAGACTATTGGAAACTTTAATTGCGATCAAATTGAAAATTGAGAAAGAGGAGGAAGAAGAAGAGAACGTGTCTGTGGAGACACGCGCATGCCCATTTGGAGATTTTTTTTGGTGGTTTCGTTCGTTCTGCTATGGCTGTTTGGTTGGTGAGAAAACGAGAGACAATGAAGGAAAAGAAAATGAAGAACTGCTTTGGTTTTGTCGGACTGCGGAGAAGGAGGAGATGGAATAGATAATAATAATGATAATAAAATAAAATTTCACTTAACTAACAGATTATGTTTCTCATTATCTTAAACAGAGAATACATTAATGATGAATCTACCAGCGGCAGGAGACTGGTAGTTAGTCAGCATACATCAATTATATTAATTCAAATTTTTTATTAGTATTTTTTTTAATAAAAGATAATTATTGAAATATTTAATGATATTAAAATAATAAATTATTTATATACAAAATTAAATTAAATTTTTAATAAATAATTTTTAATTTAATATATTAATATAATAATTAATATTTTTTTCATGTCAAAAAGAAAAATAATATATTAATGATGATGATAAATGGTAACTGTGATTCAGGGGAATGGTTGTGAATTCTGTGGGCACATCATAGCCAGCGTTCCTTGTCAGGAAAAGTTTAATACATACATACATATATATATATATATATTTTTTTTATTTTATTTTTAAAAAAAATTTTTTTTTTGAATCCCTCAAAAATATCTCATTAATGGTTTTCTAAAATTGAATCCTTAACATTAAAGATCAGCAGCTTCTTGATAGCATTTATAAACGGGTTGCTGATAGAATTTAGATAGCCAGACCCTTACATCAACTCCATTCCATGTTTATAATTAAGTATTGAAATTTTTAAATTATGCTTTTTAAGAGATATTTTAATAATTAAAATTTAAAATTTATATTTTTAAAATTTTATATTTTAATTTTGAAAGAAGAGTATGTAATTTATGAAAATAAAAGGTATTAGTTCAATGTAAAATTTAACATAAAATTTTTTTAATAAATTAAAAAAGTCTCAAATTAGAAAGGTGAGATTTTAAGCTACTACACGAAATGAAAGGCTACGTAATGAAGAAAACCACACTGTTGTGTAGCGTGTGGTCTAGGGATGTTGGTTGGTAACCAATTAAAATAAAAACATTCGTTGGTAGATACAGGTGATGTGTTTAGATTCTTAACAAAATATTCAATAACATAAAATATACTTTTACACGTTTGGTAAGTATTATAGAGTTTATTTTTTTTATAATTTTATTATGTAATGTGAGTTGAAATACAAGTGTCATCCTTATTTTTTTATTTTATTTTAATTATCAAACAGAAAAAAAGAAAAACCAAGTGTGCACATGTCCTCAAAAAGGTCTCAAGTAATAGATGCAAAATCCTTAGACCTTGCATGCTCTTATTCTTTGAAAGCACGGTTCATTTTATTATATTTTTTCATCCATTTATTTAAATCATGTAATGTATTATATTTAAGTCATATGGAATTTTGTACTTTTAAACAGTAATGAATTGTACAAAACCCGAAACAGCAAGCAAAATTCGGTATGTAAAATCTGCCAGCAGTCACTGCAGGAGTTTTATCTTGCTCGTTCTTGTTAAGTGCAATGCACGTTGGCACTTTCTCCCCTGCACTCTTTCATTGTTTTTGTGCCTTCCTTTCTATTGAACAATGACCTTTGTTTTGACTTGGTATTACTAATTAAGTTATATGAATATATTTTTAAGTTAGGTGAAAAAATAAAAATATTAAAAGAAAAAAGTTCTTAATTTAATTTTATTTACTTTCCTTTTAATATATTCATGCAATTTAACTGAAAAATTAAGTTAAGAAAAATAGTATTACTCTTTTATTTTTATTTTTTTTTTCTTCTTGTCATCTAATATCAAAGAAATCGAGAGGCTATGATAAGTTGCAATTTTTTTAACAGAAAAAAATTTTCAAGAATGTTAATAATTGTACTTACGAGTTAAAATTAAAAATTATTTATTAATTAACATTATTATTCAATTTTTTATGTGAAAACTTTATTATTCAAATATTATTAGATTAATTTTAATATTAATAAATTCAAAATATAATATTATGTATTATTATAAATTTTTTATTTAAAAATAAATAATAATAAAAATACTTTAATTTAAAAATAAATATATTAAATTATTATCAATTTACCATCTCAAATAAGTTGTCTATTTTGTTTCTTTATCATATTATTAAATTGTTACTTAGCTTTTCATACAAATATATTTTTTGTTCGTTTTTGTCTCTTTTAATTCAAACGAGTGGCTATGTTCCGGCCTTTTTAATGTAAATTTTGCTTAAGGCAATAACACCTACCCATCGTAATAAGTGCAATCAACTAAAAAATACAACCACCTCATTAACGCCAAAAAAAAAATCTTTTGGAGAAGTCTATTAAGAGAGAAGTCGGTTGGAGTAACTTAGGGAGGAAACTGAAAGCATAAAAAAAATAGGTTATGTATTTTTTTATTATTATAAATAAATAAAATAAAATATTCTAAAGAGTTATATTTATTGAAGTATATAGTAATTATAAAAAGACAGCACAATAATTTTTTAATATTTTTTAAAAATATTTTAGCAGTTAAAAATTTAAATTTTTATTTTAAAGTTTTGAATTTTAATTATAAAAAAGTATGAAAGTTATAAAAATAAAAAATTATTTTTATTATATAATTTATAATTCAACAGATCTCTTAAGAGATAAAAAAAAAATATAATTTTTTTTTTATTTTGAGCTTCATTTATTTGTGACTATTAAAAAATATATATATATATAAATCCAGTTAACTTTTCTCTTTCCTTAAAAAACAGTTTTTGATCTTTGTTGTAACTATAGGGCCTCGTTGAAGAAAACACAAAAGAAGAACCATGGCTACATTCCAGAATTGCGTGGAGGAGTACATCGTCTTTTGTCTTTTTTTTTTTTTTTTGTGGGTTGCAAAAATTTATATTAATGTCTTATATTTGGAAGTATTTTTCAACAACATAACCTCCAAAATTAAAGCAATTTTCATATGGGCCCCCGTGAAACTTCTTCACATTTCATGTTATTCTTCTTTAGGCCCCAAGCTTACAAGTCTAGTTCCGAGCCTAACCTTACAAGTATCATGGCCATTTTCTATCAAATAAGAAACTTTGTTGTGTAGAATATATTTCCAAGAATGATAGTAAATGGCCATTCACATTTCATGCTCTAAATATCAGCATGATTTTTATTACAATGAAGTTGATAAGAGCCTGCCTGCACTTTGCTCATGGCTCATGGGATGGTCAAATGCAAATCATCACGCAGTTGTGCAGCACAAATATAAACTCAGTACAGTATCTTCTAATTCATTAAATTGTTTTTTCCTTAATTATGAAGAAAACACAAAATCTGAAATATTTCTACCTAAAATGCGTTGTTTCAAGGTAAGAAATTTCTACACTAAAAAATTTACGGACACATGTAATTATATTCAGAGTGATACTGTGATTGGTAAAAAAAAAAAAAAAACTTATATGATTTGTACATAAGATTTGTTTGTAAAGATAGCAGGCAGGGGCCAAGTTGCAATGCTGAAATCCAAGAAAGAAATTCTTAGGAAAAGTTTCATTCAGATACAAGGAGAATCCACATTTTCTATATGAAGTCATAGATGGCTAAACATATGTCACAATTCTACCTTTTTTTCCCCCTTAGCAACAACCGATGACATAACACTAGTTTAAAAATGGAGGATTAGAGAGCATGCAAAAGTAGGCTCCAAGTGATGCAACTTGTTAAATTTAAGATAAACAAAGAATAAAGACCAATCAACTAAATGGTTTTACATATAAATTACTCAATTTTGAAGTACATCATGGTTCATAGTTCTAACAAGAATCAATGTAATGGCCTACAAAGAATTTCTTCAATACATAAAGAATAAAAGAATGAACATATGCTGACTCCAAATACTATGGACTGAAGCCTAGGAATTCGCCATCAAAGAACTATATGAGTATGAGACTATTCTCTCACTATCAAACTGACAAGTCTTATCTGCAACAAAAGAATGAAAGAATAATGATACCTACAAAGAATTTAGTCCCTTTCTGTACGCTATGGTAAAATGTGATGCAACTCTATGTATGAAGAAGAAGAAACCCCACATGATCAGCTTGCCTGTGAAAAAGATGATGAGCTTCCAGCAATATCTACGGATGACCACCCGGAGACTGTATAAAGAGGCTGATCTAGCCAACTTAGCGTAAGTGCAGCACCATCCTGCTCTTGCTTCTTAACTCTGTAATTCTCAGAAGTGTACATCTTCAACAGCATTTGGCTTTGAAGTAGTTCCCTCTCACTAATTCCTGCGCATCGGAAGCCTCCTTGCTCCATCAACTTCCTCCACTTCTCAAAAGTTGCATGCCTTTCAAGCCTGTCACTTCCTTCACAAGCAACTATGTTCCTAATTTCCCGCGCGTACATCTCCTCTATCTTGATCCTAGCCAGGCTTTCCAATGGAAGGCTGGACTCGATGCAGTCGAATATGGCAGAGTAGTACATCAAGGAATTGCACACTCTTGCTTCCAAATTGGGGGCATCGTGCTCAGCTTCTTGCTCTGCCATAACAACTATTGTGGGGTTTGTGCTCCGAATAAGTCCCAAGAAATCTCTCATTGCTCCTCCATTAGCATCATAGAGTGTCTTATGCATTTGGGAAATACAATTTATTGCAACACTTTCTCCTTCCTTCACATGAAGCATCCACAACCTCACATCTTCTAATCTGTCCACAACAGGATGGAACTCAAAAGGCAGGTTCAATGCCTCAGCAAATCCAGCAAGCCTGTCTCCTGTCTCATTTAATTCTTGCTTGGACTCACCTATACCTGTAATTCTAACGTGGCTAGGACAATTAGTCCTGGAGGCCAAACTCTGAAATAAACCAGGCCATTGAAGCCCTTGCTTAATGTCGAAGTCTATAATGTGAACCCTGTCTTTCCCTTCAAAGGCTCTCAACAATATCTCATTTGCTGTGAAATGAAGAAACCTGGGAATTGGGGTGACCTGGTTCAGAAGCCTCAATGCAGCCCCAGAATCATCATCGACCCGTTCAAACTCCCTAGGAGCGGTAATATGGAATACATGAGGCCAAAGCCTTGTAACTCTAAGAGCCAAAGCCTCAGTGTAATAAGCTGTAAGACGGCTGATGGAAGACCCCCTCGGTGAAGCATGACCACCCAATTTAGCTATAAAATGGTTGATCGCAGCTATGTTCTTTGATCCTATAGCTTCAACACATGCCGTAAGAAAGCCAACCAACTCAAAACCTTGATTCTCCCACTGGTGGTCCTCCTCTGCAGCCTCTGACGGAACACCCTCTTGTGGATGAGGAATTCTAGAGCCATTACCTACTTCACGCTCCACAACATTCTCACTTAACCTAAGGCCTAAGCTGTGACTCTTGGATGAATTGCTTGAATCAGAGACCTCTTGTACTGGCCTTTGACTACTTCCTCCATCTTTCTCACCTAGGTCAGTGATCTTAGTTATGACAGGATCCACCCAGGGATTGTTTGACAATGGCAGTGGCGACGAGATCACTTCACTAGGCACAAAGTAGACCCTCTCCTCATCTCCTGAAAATGTCGAGGAGAAAGGAACTTGGGATTGATTTAGGCTTCTAGGAACCTCGAAATTTGATTTAAACCAGAAACTGCCCCTCCCAAATTGGGCTAAACTCAAACCATCGCCGCCTTCATTAACCTCTACAGATAGAACATTGTCACCGCCACTTCTTTTTCTTTTAGCCCTATTGATGCAAGACTCATCAACTGACCCCTGCTCTGCAAACCTCTTCAAACTCTTACCTTTCTCCCAAAACTCATTTTTCACAGGCTGAGTGCTTGTCGCCAATGGTGGGAGTTGGATATTCTGCTTGAGAGAGCAACTGCTGGCTTTGGATTCCCGCGGTTTGTCAACAGAGAGGCCAACAGCAACAGGCCTAATGGGCTGCAACCGTGAGGACTCTTTGCGAGAGAAAGAACATGGCAAGTCCAGTCTTTGTGTGCTCATTGAAGGAAACTGAAAATGGCAAGCTTGAAACTGCGCAGGTGATTCACTCCTTAATCTATGCCTTGGTGACAACAATGTAGAACTAGAACACCCAGCCAACATCCTCTATTATCTTTCAATTTTTTTCCTTTTCTTTTGTGGATTCTTCTTTGATTCACCCACCCTATTTTCTTGTATTTCTGTCCCTATCTCTCTTTGTTTCTATAAAGAATTCCCAACTATGAAGCTTGTGATCTATTGTGTATCTACCTGTTCATAACAAACTTTGCGTGTGCACTTCAAAAGAGAAACAAATCGAGGGAGACAAGTCTAATGTGAGTGTGAATTTTCCTTTAACCAAAAGCACAAACAAGAATAATAGGAATCCGATGAATAACAACAATGAACAAAAGATTTTGAATTGTAAAGTGTTCCTATACGACAGTATCTTAGTATGCAATTGAGTAACAAAAGAATTCGTAAATCCCCACCCCCGAAAGAATGAAAGAATTGGATACCAATCAGTCAGAAACCTATAACACAATGCTCATCGGATTCCAAAACATTCAAAACAAGCTTATTGGGAAAAAAGCTATGAACTTCATCATCATCATTTTAATTCATAACTCCTTGAAGGGAAAAAATGAAGAAACATACTTGCACAAGTGGATCAGAAAACTTTAGGCCCAGATCACCATTCCAAGTGCCCATGATGGCTGACACTAAACCAAAAGGCAAAACCCAGAAACCCTAGCTCTCTCTAAGCATGCATGAACAAGAAACCATCGACCATAAAAGAACTGGTTTTTTATATTCTGACCCTTTGTTTTCTCTCCTGTATTACTCACTCCCTCTCCCTCTCCCTCTCTCCCCCCCTTACCTCTCCCTCTCTCTCTCTGTATACCCAGATACTGCTACTACTCTACTGGAACTCTACTGGATACAACTTCCATTGCCGTCTCCATCACTTCTTTTTTCAACTTTGTATACCCAATTTAACCCTTTTTTACCATCACATGACAAAAAAAAAAAATTGATGACTGTCAAAAGGGTGTGTGTTTCAGAAGAGTTGGGAAACTGGGTCCATGGCCGCACGATCTTGATCGGAAGGCAGAGAATGGGATTCCAAGTGACCGTTAGACCACGTCGGTGAAATATGACCGTTGGAGCTGGTGTACGGACACAGAATTTTACTCACCTTTCTTTCTTCTCCCCGTCCTATGTCACAGTCGCGCAGGATGCACGTGCCTGCCCACGTGATGCCCGTTCGCTTGACCGTTGGGTTACATCGTCATGCTTCCCCCTTGTTGGAAGAAATGGATGTCATTAACTTCCATAACCTCCCACCTTATTATGAGATAATCAAGACACGTGGCGCACAATCAGCCAACATCATGAGATAATTACTCATAAAGTGAACCTTAACTTTGATAGTTCCAACTTTGACTTGGTGGGTCCTCCGTTTGTTGTCTTCCGTTCATCGTGATGTCCCCCCCCCCACGTACGAGATATTAAGGGGAAGCCTTCCTAGTCATTTGAATGGAAATTATAACTATTGCTTTCTACATCCGCCTAAGTGGCATGCTGTTTCGGGTTCAAGACATTGGAAGAGATTATTAGGTAGATTCTGTCAGAGTTATCCGTATTTACGTGATAATTTTTTTATAAAAATATTAAATTAAAAATTTTAATAAATAATTTTCATTTAAGTTAATAAGAGAAACAATTAATATTCTGATAATATTTTTTTTCTTTGGTTCAAGAAGTGGCATTTGGGCAGCTCGGATTAGGGCCAATGGTAAAGCCCAATCCACAACAAACTCCCAAAAAAAACCGGTGCGGGGGGGGGGGTGGGGGGAACGTTTGTTGATTGTTTTGGAAGTTTTTGGTTTGAGATGGAGAAAGTTCAAGACAGCAAACATGCACCTGTATATAACGAAAGGTGAACAATCATAATTTACTTTGACCAATGCACGAGAGAAACAATGACCATATGCCACCAAAGTAAAAGTAAAACGACCTTATTGGCATGGACGTTTGAATCGAACTGGACAGCTTTAGATTATCAGCAACGAACGGTAACATGGGGTTAGAATTATTCTCCTGCACGTAGAAAAAAGTACCGGCAACGAGAGGCCTTACTGGTAAAGATGAAATTATAAGTGGTTTATATTCACACACATAATCCAATTTCTCAGCCTCCCAAAGGTAATTGAGCCCCAGCAAAACAAATTCCAGCCACCACTGCTCTGCCCTTGGTCATTTTGTATGTTTTTTCATCAACCCTAAAGGTAATGTGTCGAAACAGAACCAACCTAAATGAAGCAATGTTGACAAAGTGGTTAACAATGTTGTGTCACTTGTCATTTGATCAAGACCGCCCAAAAAAAAAAAAATTTACTTTTTCTTTTTGACAAAGTCGCCATAGAAAATTCTATTAAAAATAATCAAACAATCATAGATGTTCAAAATGACAAGGAATAAAGGGACTTCTGAGAAACACAAGAATGGAAAATTTACCAATCTGTGGGGGTTAGGTTTGACGACTCGACCAACCAAATACCTATGAAGTCAAAATAAGGGGCTGCAAAACAAACCAGAATAACATTGAGAAACAACAAAGGTGTTCGGAGACAAGTTCAAATGCAAGTCGATTACAAACACAGTTAACGGCTTTCTCGTAGTCATCGGATGCGGGCTCTCATGGCAGAGAGGCTTCTCTTCCTGCCAATTGCCTGTCCAATCTGTGTTGGAAGGAACACAAAAAGCAGACAAGAAGCATAATATATATGACTAGGGTCCTTAATTATGTGGCTTATGGCAAGCTCACAAGTACCACACAGAAGAGACCGCAAATAGATAAATTACGAAATTAAAAATAGAGAGATGAAAAGATATAACAATAGCAATGAATTTAGTTTAATAATATTGAAATCATCTTTAAAACTAAAGTCATTGAATTTAGTCTAATAAATTAAACAAGAGAAAAATATAACAATGTGAGTTAAAAAGTTCTTTTTCATATAAAAATATTAAGTAGACCTAAAAATTAAATATAAATATTAAATACATAAATTTATATTACTTAATTTTAATTATTAATTATTAATTATAATTTATAAGTCTTTTTTGATAAATAGTAAATTAACTCTTAAAGATTAAATGGTACAATTCCCGCGTACACGAAATAAAACTTCGAAGGCATTGAAAACAGGAAAATCTTATGCTCTACCAAAACAACTACATGCTGCGATAGGGAGAACTGCGCGCGGTGTTGAAACAACTACATGTACAGTGATTGCCTCCAGATCACGAACACTAGGATTAATGTCACCATTTCAATGTAATCCATTTTTAATAAGAGAAAAGATAAAATAAGGTTTTCAATTTATCTTTTTTTTTTTTAAGGAGGATTGGGTACGTACCTGATCTCCCTCCAATTTCTTTTGAGATTCTTCCTCTTTTCGTCTTTCTTCTTTGAAAGCAGCCTTCCTAGCTGCTTCTTCCTTGTAAAACGACAAGCTTCACCACTTCCATTTTTTCCTCGTCATCCTGAGTCCACAAGGCAAGTAAACAATTAACAACTATCAGTTATCACATCATAATTGGTGGTTTAAAGCTTTAGTTTTCAACTTCTTACGCAGATTACTGAAACCTCTTGCTCACGGATCAAGCGCTGAGCTTGCTGGGGAGGTGAAGGCGGACGAGGCATCCTCTGGGGGACGAGGGCAATCAGTTTACATAAATTGATGAGGCGCATAGGCAAAGCGATATCCAGTCCCTTCAGGTATATTCCACCAAACATTGCCTAGAACTTTAGGTAGAGGAATAACCATAAAAAAATTTATCAATTTACGACCGATCGTGCGGTCTAAGTAAAAGGTTCTTTCGTTATCAAGCCACAAATTCTTAGTTTGAATTTTTGTTAAATTTATATATATAATTTATTTTCTTGATAAATATAATACTTACAGTATTTTATAGGTATTAGCCTTTTTCTTTTTTTTTTAAGAATTTGATTCGGGGACAAACATACTCTCTTCTCGAGTGATTTGACTCACAACTCATAATTCAAGAGTTTATGCACTTGGACAGGAGGGATCGGGCCATGTATTTTTAAGACTGTTAAAAAATACGTAGATTTTCACTGTAAATACGTGTGTCAAGTGTCTGGCTAAACTATTCTATGAATTATCAATTTCATTAAAAGACTTTGTTTTCTCTTTCTTTTTTTTTTTTTTTTTTGGAGAAATATGATTTTTTAAGACTTAATCGTCCCTTAGCCATGTAATATTCTTTGTTAGGTTCAATTAGATTTGGCCTGATGCAATTCATTGCATTGATATTCATCAAATTAATATTTATTAAATTCAATAAAATTCTTTCACGTATATGTTATTTGTTAAAACATAAGGTAGTTAGAAATTATATGTATAGATCAACGATGAACACAATTTTAGGAGGAGAGGAGAGTTATGGCTGGGAAAATTTTCCTCCTTTTAAGATAATTTGTGGACGTATATCCAAGAGCATGGGTTAGAGTTCAAACCCAGCTCTTAAGAAGTCCCACAAACTGTGTGCTTTGAATTTTGAAGTAAAAATGTCGTGGTGTTTGAGCTCTTGGTCCTGGTAGGACGGGCTCACGTCTCCGAGTACAACTGAGCTGACTATTGACAAAGTAGCCTTGGCATCTGGGACAAAGGGTTTAAATTGCGATGAAGGTTTTTGTTTTAATGTGAAAATTTTGTTCTGTTTATCTCGTTTTAGATTTGTGCAATGCTGAATTTATATTATTTGGTCTGGTTAGAAATGTCAACTGAGCTGTCGTTTTAGATTCATTTGTCGAAGAATGGCTTCCCTTCTGGTGTGCTTGGTGGACATCACGCAGAGTAATGCGATCTGCTCCTATTTATTAAAATTTTAAATATGAATCATGTGATTAAAAAAATTTTATATTAAAAAAAATAATAATTTATTAATTTATAAATTTATAACATGCAACAAGTGTAACAGTCGTGCTTCCAACGAGATCCTTGAAATGGTGCTCGTCGGAGAGCAGCCTCCGGGCTTGGGCAAGGTGAGTGCATTGGAACATCTAATTGTCTGTGTTTCTGTTGGGTGGCAAGTTGTCGATGTGCAAATGTTGTTTGCTCTGCCACTCACTTTTACCCCATGTCCAATGTGTTCTGTGCTGCTCGTGTATAGTGACATGTCGAAAAGAGGTGTTGGGGTTTTGCTAACACCGAAATCCGGAATCACTGTGACAGAGACATCTCGTACTGAGAGTTTAATTGAAACACCATAGAAGAACACGATATTCCCTTTATTTGGTCCCGTCTCGGGTTTCCAATTTTTTTTCAGTAAAATCGGTTGGTCCGATCCAGTTCTCATGACTTTTCGTTCAATATGTCTGAAGCTACGGGTCCGCGGTGACATGTAGAAATCGGTGGATGGGTACGTTTACCAACCCCATAAGTAGCATAAAATATTGTGGGCCCACACTAAAACTTGCTTGGAAAATTATATAGGAAGATACTTTTTTTGGCTTTGGTTATGTAAATTCTTTTTTAAAAAAAAAAAAAAAGAATATTCGTACACATGAAATATATACATAAATCATTATTAACTTTATATATATATATATAAATAAATTATTTTATAAATTTATATATTTTATTTCAATTATACATATATATATATATATAACATTAAAGTGGGCGGAATCCACGTGAATATCTTGCTCTCTCTCTCTCTCGCTCTCTCTCTTCCGTCCCCTTTGTCACATGTGATATGGTTACCACGTGTTACTATCGCAACGGTGTAGAAAGAGGAGGAGGCCCTAGAGGTATAATCCATTCTGCTTGTCGGCAAATTGGGTCCGTCCAACCAGCATTATTCATGGCTGGTTGCAGGTAAATCTGGGCAAAGTTGAAGGAGTCGGTGATGTGCAAACCCTCTTGTCCTTTTGCCTGCTAGCCTGATTTGACTGGAAAAACAAAAAATTCAAAGTCCAAGTCACCAAGTTTAATCACCCTTTATTCACAATTTTATTATTCATTTATCAGACAACTAGAGTAGACATGCTGGCGGGCTGATACACATGGAATTTGAGTTGACACGACATTACAGAGCAGCTAAGCCTGTGAGTGTGATGAGAATCTCGTCGGACACGCAACCACACAGGGGCACTTTGTCACCTCTGGAAGATTTCTGGGAGATCCCTAGAATACGTCAGCAGATGAACGAGTCTGGGTCTCTGTTCGGCGTAGGGAGAGAGAGGCTCTTGGGTCTTTTCTTTAGATTTCCAAAGGACATTTTTGACCTGACAAATTGGCCATAACTTCTGTCAAGACTCTGGGGTCCCCAAGATTTTTCTGACAAATTTACCCCAGAAATTTTTTTTTTTTTAAATGGCACGATCAAAGCTCTATTATGGATAACATTATCATAAACGATACAATTATGTATATTTAGACTCTTACATTAACATTAAATGCGAATTTGAATCTTCGATTTTGTTAATTTTATGAATTTAAATTGCATACTTTAATTTTGATTGAGAAGAAAAGGTGTTTAGCTTAATCAAGACAATTAATCGATGTTTGAAGATTGTTATTCCAAAGATGTAAAATTAAGTTTTTTATTAAAAATCAAAGAAAATAATAATAATAATACTCGAGGCATAAAGAAAAGTAATATATTTCTACGATCGCGAGTCCCTCGGCTTCAAAGAGGGTCTCTGCCCATGTGGCTGACCCATCACTGTGGTGGCCCACTTTGTTATTAAATCATCATGCGGAGGAAGGAGGGGCTTTTCAAAACCGTGGGGTCCAGGTGCCCAGTTGACCAACAAAGACTACAAGGTCCTGAAAACCTCCTTTTACAATTTAAAAAAAAACAAAAATCATCGTCACCCTAGGGATAGTTATGTAATTTCGGATGTGTCTGCCTCAGCCTACCGTACCTCTCTGCAAGAGCCGCATCTGGACAGGCGATTCAATCCTACGCTTCTTTTTCACTTTTTTTTTTTCTGCCATGTCTCGTCCGCATTTAATATTAAAATAATTCGTCTTTTTTCTTAGGTTTTCTGGGGTCTTTTTTAAAATGCAGTAGTTACACGCCCTATTGAGGTTGTTACTTTACGCGCTCTCTCATTAATTTTTTTCTTTTTGTGGACTTTGCTATGAAAAATAATGGTGCTTCCTAAATGGGTTATTCTTTTATTATTATTTTTATATAATTAATTATTCTTTTATTCGAGTCTAATGGTATCAAACAAATGTTATTAAATTTCTTTTATTTAGGTATCCTTTTGTAAGTAAATATTTTTGATTCTATTTTTATTTTTAAAATGTTCACATACATGATATAAATTTTAAGAAGTTATATAATTTTTTTTATTTATTAAAAATTTTATAAATAGTTAAATACATAATAATAATAACAAATAAATTTATATTTTTTAATGAATCTTAAACATAATTTTTTATAAAAAAATATAAATTTACACTTGTTCTTGCAAGTATATTAATATCTTTTTTCAAAAAAAAATTTTTAATTTATTAATACATAATCAGTTGGATACATTTTCGTTTTATAAAGTCTCACCTATTGGTTTTTTTTTTTATAATAAAAACCATCTATTAATTTTTAAAAAATTAATTTTTTGTTTTCCAACACAAGAGAGAGAGGGTGGTGGGAGACTGGTGAATGAGTAACCAGGCTGTGAAGTACACGCGCTATCCGTGCTAGTTGGACTAATCATTCGTCCTACCCGAACAATATTACTTTTTTTAAATAAAAAATATATTAATTACAATTTTTATAAATTGAGGTTTGATATTAATTAAAATTGAAATTCATTTGTTAATATACCATCTCAATAACAAAAAAATTTAAAAAGATACATTTAATCATCGATTAAATTACCACTTTCACACTCCATCAATCTTCTGCCTTTATTATTCCTGTATATTTCAATTTCAATTTTCAAAGTTTCTTTTTTACTCAATATGAAGCCATTTTATCCTCCTCATTGCTCGTTCCTCAGTCAACGCACTCCAACTCTCTCTCTCTCGCGCTCTGTACATGCCAATGCGACCAAGGAATCTCCATAGCCACTCTCATTTCTCCTAACAACAAAAAATGGGCAAAGCCTCCAGGTGGTTCCGCGCCGTGCTGGGCCTGAGGAAACCCGAGCACCCGCCGCCATTTCACTCACCATCATCACAACAAAAGGAACAGCCTTCCAGTCGGGCGAGGGAGAAGCGAAGGTGGAGCTTTGTGAAGTCTAACCGGGAGAAATCCCCCGCGACGGCCGCCAAAGAGGCTGCAGCAGTCCCGGTCGTCCAGAGCTCGGCGGAGTACGAGGAGGATCCTAACAAGCACGCGATCGCGGTGGCAGCAGCGACGGCAGCGGTTGCGGAAGCGGCAGTGGCAGCGGCCCACGCGGCGGCGGAGGTGGTGAGGCTTACGAGTAGTGGTCGGTGCGCTACTAACCCCGCGGCGGCCTACGTCAGCAGCAGCGGTAGCCTCCGGTTGCTTGAGGACTTGGCTGCCGTCAGAATACAGTCGGCATTCCGAGGCTACCTGGTGGGTATATTGTTTCATTCATTATTAAATTCTTTTATTCATTTGCCTTTTTTAAGTATGATTGTTTTCGCTTTATTTAACTCTGCCTTCTGCGCCTTCTCAAACGTGAAATTTATATTTATGCTTTTGCCTATTTGCATTGAAATTAGTTGTCCAGACATTTTTATTAACGTTTGTTTCCGAGTCAATGAATCGTTTGTCCGATGTTTTTTGTAATTACATTGTCTTAGTTTAGTCAATACCCAATTTTTAATTTTTGTATTTAAAAAAAATAAAAATGGTCCGGAAGAGTTTTAATAGATTAATTACAAAAAAAAAAAAAAAGGAGTGGGGGAAAACAAGTTAGGCAGTTTTGACGTTTTCTGGTTATTTTCTGGACTTGTATCTCGGAAGATTCGTGGTGTTGTCTGGAAACCGACTGACATATGACGTTGTCGTTTTGTGTAGCCTCTAGCAAGAGAGCCCCCGAAACGACACGGCGTCGTTGTTAATCGAGGGCATCTGGGGATTGGGGGATTCCCTTTTTTCATCTCCTGAATTCTCTTGTCCTTTCACTGGAAATATCAAATGCATTCACATTCTCCCTGTTATAAATGCCGCTACTGCAAGCTCGCTATTATTGAGACAAGTCACTCACCATCCATCCGTCCACCGTGCCCAGAAGCCGTGTGGGGCCCTTATTGGGCTGCAGTTTTCACTATTTTTTTTCTGAACCCATCTTCGCTTATTCTCTACTTTGGTCTTCTCGTTCTTTTCAACACTTGAATGGACGGGATGTGGTGTCTGTACTTTCTGTTTGTGGGATTAATTGTGGTCACTTTCTTTGTTGGCTTCTTGCCATTTCGGTTAGGGGCTAGTTGGGTAATTCTTCTGTGGGTATAGATGCATTCGTTTCTGTACTTACAAATTCATTAGTTTTGTAAATGCCGGTCCAAGACTGCAACAACTAAAGGCTTAGCAACAGTACCCATTTTAAATGTACCTGCGAAATTAATGAGTTGGGTGCATAATGTTTGACTTGGAAAATTGGAACTTAGATGGATTGAAACATGGAGTAATGGACCACACTCTTTGAGCATCTATTATTAATAACCTTATGGGCTCTCCGGGATCTTGTGAACCTAGTTGTGAGAGGAAGTGGGGCCGAACAACAGCAAAAGTTGTGAATGATTCTTTAATGGAGAATGACTTACTTTTTGGAGATTAGGTTTGGTTTGGTTGTTTAACATGGCACTATAGTCAAAGACTCATCTATTGCCCTTTTCAGTAAGGACAGGCCAGCTAGTGAGATGTCTTTGTCTTCTTGATGTTGGCGTCAGACCTTCATCTGGAAGCCGTGGCTTTGGATGGAGAGAAATTATTTCTTTAAAGCTCCTGTTTCATTCAAATTTTCAAATTGGAGATGACATGCTTTTTACTTGGCGGCACATTCAGAATTGAATCCATGCAATCAATCTAACCATGTGATAATGATACATCGCTGTTGTCTGACCATTTTTCAGTTGAAAATTTATGTCATTGTTGATTAAATGGCAACTTGCAGATAAGTTGCTTTAGAAATGCAGGTGATGAATAAATTTACCACCTTTTTAATTATGTTGACTGCATTTGCCTGTGAAGTGAAGTGTTAGGCTTTGCATTAAGATTATGAAAAGTGATTGTATTTTGGTGCTTTGAAGGCAAGAAGAGCCTTGCGGGCCCTGAAAGCATTGGTAAGGCTTCAAGCACTAGTAAGAGGTCACATTGAAAGGAAGCGAACCACAGAATGGCTGCATAGAATGCAAGCATTGTTGCGAGCCCAAGCACGAGCACGTGCTGGACGTGTTCAAATCTCTGAATCCTCACATTCAAGTAGCAAGTCTTCTCACTATTGTCACCCTGTAAGCCATGTCTGATGTACCATTTAATTTATGATTACTCTTTCTTGGAACCTCTGAAGTCCTGAGAAGTGGCATTTATGCACTTTATGAGTTATGGGCTCCATTTCTTTAAGTGCTCTAGGCAACCTTTCTTTTGGCTCTAAAAACCTTTTCAGTGCACTTTTGAATTTACAGCTTTGGATTAATAAAGTCAACTTGATGGGTTTTATCGGATTTTATAACCTTATGCAATGATTGGAGCTTCTAAAATGGAAAACGTTGCCTGTCAAAACCTCGGTTGCATGTTTTATATGTTTAGCCTTATCAATTAAAGTAATTGAATGGTTACACATTTTTTGGACTTCATTGAGCAATTGATACCAAAGGATACTTGTTGGCAAGTAGTTGAATCTGCAGGCTGGTATTTCATATTGGTCCATACTGCAATCCAAAGCTTAACTCTTTGAACTTCTGATTTGGTGATTGAACATTGAGTACAATGTGGTAGCTATGAGATTTGAAATTTATGCAGGGTCCACTGACTCCTGAGAAATATGAGCATGCCATCCGAAATAAGACCGGAAAATGTGAGCAGTCACCAGTGCTCAAGGTACTAATGTTCTCCTTCGGACCCCCCTCCTATGTGATTATTTTGAGCCTCACCATCCACATCTGATGCACATATTTTGGCATTTGCAGAGAACTGGGTCAAAATCTAATGGCAAGATCACTAGCGATCTAGACAGAAGACACTTGCCCTTTAATTGGTCGGAACATAGAATGGATGAACAATCATGTGAGCAAAAAGTGCCTTTGACAAGATCGGGTACTTTGGGCACTGAAAACAGTGACAAGATTCTGGAAATTGATACCGGGAAATCCCACTTTACCCCAAAACGCAGAAACCACCTCCATTCCTCTTACCATGTCCTGGCATCTGACCAATGCAGTCATAGCTTAACGACCTCAAAAGACTCGACAACCCATTTAACATTCCAGAGTCCATCGTCCGGCGGTGAAGTGCAATCATTAAGTCCTCTGAAATTCTCTCACGAGGTTGAGGAGGCATTCTGCACTGCTGAAAACAGTCCACAGTTCTACACTTCATCATCAAGGGGTGGTGGTAGTGGCAAGAGAAGTCCCTTCACCCCTTCCAGGAGTGATGGTTCCAGAAGCTATTTAAGTGGCTACTCAGACTATCCGAATTACATGTCTAATACTGAATCTTCAATGGCCAAAGTGAGATCTCTTAGTGCTCCAAAGCAAAGGCCTCAGTATGAGAGATCAACCTCAATGAAAAGGTATAATATATATGGTGAACCAAGATCAAGTAGTGCACAAAGGGCCTCTGCTGTTCGTGCAAACTTTGCCAGCAAAGCCTATCCAGGATCTGGTCGTTTGGACAGACTTGGAATGCCTTTAGGACAGAGATACTGAACTGTGTTTTCCAGGGATTGGTGTTTGAAGTAGTTTCTGATCCTGCTAACTTCTGTCACCCCAAGTTAATACCTGAATTTTTCCGTGGAGGGGCCTTGAGTTTGTTGTGACGCTTATTAACCTGAGGCTTGGAGAACCCAATGACCTTCCTTTCAGATCATAAGTGTCACGTACCTCAATGTATTATAACTCTCATCCAAGGCTGAACTACGAAAAGAATCGTTCTACTGCTTGATGCAAATAGTGCTAGAAACTAATCATCCTATATACTTTATTACTAAAAACTTATCATCTTTTATACTTTATTAATCTATCTTCTGTAAGCTTTTGGATGGAACTTGAGGACGCAAACATGAATGTCTTTCTCAAGGAAAAAATCTCACAAGAATTCCAACAATATGTTGAACAACTAGTTCAGGAGAGATCTGCCAATTTATGGTTGGCTTATGTCTCAGAGGCCCGTGGCTTGAAGGTGGGGTTCATCCATCAATCTTAAGCATGCCTCTCAAGTCTCAATCATGTAACTTGGTCTCTTCCCTTATTAAAGAGCAAAGAACGAAGGATGGTAAAATATAAATGGCGTGGGCTCTATAGGGGAGTCTTGTAAAGGGGGCCAACGTACTTTACTTAACCCCCAATTCTTCTACGCGGAGAAACAAGATATAAATTCAATCTTTTTAACCATCTCGGTTAGTCGAGATGGCCAAAGAGTTGTGACTCCTGAAAGATCTCTCTCTCTAATTCTGACAAAATGTGAATTGCTCACAAAAATGTAAGTTATGGTACAAAATATATCTGCAGTGTTTTCATATTCACACGCTTTTACCCTTCTGACATCTAACGAAACTAACTATGAACTAAAATTGTACTGAAAGAAAAAAAAAAAACAAAAAAACCCAACCTTCTTCAAGTCTTGTAGCCAAACTAAGCTAATGTAGATAAAGATGACTTTATACAAATATAGATTTACTTGGAAGTTAAATAACTCACCACCTGACCTTACATTCAAATGTAAATGCAACCAGCCCCACCAACGGCAGTGATGCAATGGGCTGTGCAGGGTTGGGCATGATTTTCAACCACTAGCTTCTAATGAACCGTCACATTGTACCGTCAATTGCAAGATCCCTCTTGTTTGGATTTCAGAATTCATGATTTGGTTGGTAGTCGTCCATTTGTCGTATCCCTTTTACCACATTCCTTTTAGCCGAAAACTGAATGGAATAACATTGGAGATATTATTAGAGGGGTGAAAAAAAGACAGAATAATATAGTTAATAGAATTCGTATCAGGGGTTTTTGGCTACTATTTTCTTCACTTGGCATCCTGAGTTCTAAAACTCGCAGCCTTGGAGGAGTTACACTCAGGCGTCCCAATCAGGTCTTGAGTCCATGTATGATAGTGCAAAAGGAGTCACCTCAGTGAGCCAACCTTGGAAACTCCTTACATTGCCACCTGAGCCCCCGCCGACTTTTACTTTAAATTACTCTCATTAGTTTAGATTATAATAATCATGATCAGCCAAAAAATAAAAATTAGAAAAAGCATCAAACTACTAGAGCTTGAAGAGCTCCCAAGCCCGGGCAAGCAAAATTGGTAAAAAAAATTTGAAAAAAAAAAGTGTTGTGGACTATTTTCTGAACATTTGACGCAGCTAAACCCTAACAACCAAGTGTCCCAAATTGGGGACAAAATGCTGAAAGCCATTTTTCTTAATGCATAAAGCAGGCAAATATATATAATATTTTCCAATAAAACTTCATTTCTGAATTACGGTAAATAGAAAAAAGAGCCATCACATACCAAAGCCAAATTGCTGCTGAAGGCGAATCCCAGTCAAGACCAAGCTCAACATATTTGCAAACAGAAGAACCAAATTCTTGGTCAATTAGCTCTCAAACGGAGGATGATCCTTCCTTTACTTTGTTTTAGCTTCAGCAAGCAAGAAGGATCTCTAAGCCAGCCAACACCAAAAACTTTGGTCAATTAGCTCCTCCAACGAGAGGATTTTATCTGATTAAAAGACAACAAATGGTCAAACATGAAGCTTAAACACCAATGTCTTTAACCCCAGCCAAGAAGGGACCAAGTCAAAGGTTCCTACATCACCCTTTTTATGATGCTAAAACGAAAGTAGATTGATAAATTGATTAACTAACTGCTCCTCCAATCAAACAAAAAAATCCCAACTACCATTTGAAATTGTCATGGCCACTCTCACGCCAGCGCTCACACCCACAAGACCCGCCAAAAAACCCTATCAATCCAACTCACTCCTTCAGCCATGCATCTCTCTCGTAGAACTTTGCAAATACACCACCGAATTTGAGCAAGTTCAGGGAAAACTAACCAAACTCGGCCTCATCCACAACCCACTTGCCCTCACTAGACTGTTATGCTACTCTTCAATCTCTCACCATACAGATATCGTCTACGCTCAATCAATCTTCAATCTTGATAAAAACCCAAATACATTTGCATACAACGTGATGATTCGAGGCTACGTGCAGAGGGAAGAACCCAAAAAGGCGCTTTCTTTATTCTATAGTATGCTTCTTAATGCCAATAGTCTGCCCAATAAGTTAACGTTTCCTTTTGTCTTGAAAGCTTGCTCCCAGTTGAAAGCCGTTCGGGAGGGCAAACAGGTTCATGGGCTGGTTTTCAAACATGGGTTCGGTGAAGATCTTTATGTTAACAACAGTTTGATAAGCATGTACTCGTCTTGCTGGTTAATAGATTTTGCTCGCTTGGTGTTTGATGGAATTGGCGAACCGGATGTGGTTTCGTGGAATTCGATCATTAGAGGGTTGGTCGATTTGGGTTTAGTAGAGGAAGGGAAATGGATGTTTGATAGAATGTCAAAGAAGAGTTTAGTCACTTGGAATTGCTTGATGGTTGGGTACGCGAAGATCGGATTGATGGAAGAGGCTAGAGAGTTGTTCGATCAAATGACGAAGGACTTAGTTTCTTGGAATACTATGATTAGTGGTTATGTCAGCTTGGGTCTAATAGAGGATGCCCGGCATTTCTTCGATAAGATGCCACAAGACATCAAGGATCTGAGAACTTTTAACTCGATGATTGACGGGTATGCTAGGCAGAGAAGATACAAGGAGTTATTAGAGATATTTCAAGAGATGCAAGAGGTGAAAATAGAACCGAACAGGTTTACCATGGTAAGTGTGCTTACGGCTTGTTCCTCTCTGCTGGCAGTGGAGCAAGGTGAACGGATGCATGCTTACATTAAGAGAAACAGTATCCATGTTGATGCTGTTTTGGGAACTGCATTGGTTGGCATGTTTGCAAAATGTGGAAATGTTGAGATGGCTCTCTCGGTGTTTGAAACCGTGGAGGAAAGGGATACTGGCATATGGAATTCAATTATTCATGGTCTTGGCATTCATGGTTATGGCCAAGAAGCATTGGAAATTTTTTCAGACATGTTGACGTCGAATGTTCCGCCAGATGAAATAACGTTTATCGGCTTGTTGAATGCATGCTGCCATTCAGGGCTAGTTAATGATGGGAAAAGATGTTTCCGAATCATGAGTGAGGAATATGGCATGAAACCAAAGGTTGAGCATTACGGTTGTATGGTAGATCTTCTATGCCGTGCAGATCTTTTGAAGGAAGCAAGAGACTTTATAGAAACTTCACAAGTGGAAACCAGTGTTCCCATGTGGGGTGCTCTTCTTGGAGCTTCAAGTCGACTTGGAAACCTAGTGATGGGTGAATACGCTGCAAAGCATCTCCTGGAATTGGACCCTTCTGATAGCAGCTGCTATGTGGTTTTATCGAACATGTATTCAGCAGCGGGCATGTACAAGAGAGCCATGGATGTGCGGAATAAAATGAAAGACAAAGGGCTAGAGAAGGTCCCAGGCAGCAGTTCAATAGAAATCGATGGCCTGGTTAATGAGTTTAGAGTATCTGATTATCTTGAATATCAATAAAATCTTTCCTTGTTTTCCCCACTTAACCACATTCATTGAAACTGCAATCCCGCCTGTCTCAGCAACATGCAACGATTCGTCAAACGATCGAGCTTGTCCACCAAAAAGCATGGCAGAATGATCAAACACACAAAAAAAAAAAAAAATGCAAACAAGTATTGTCCAAGTCCACAAATAATCCCTTAAGAAAAAACATTGATTGAAGTAAGATGGAAAAATGCTACAAGTCCCGGTTGGAGCTCATCCGGCTAATCCCATAAAGCAGTATGTTCAACAAGAACAATAAAATCTCCATGTCACCCATGAAAATAGAAAATTGTTCAATTGCTTATGCTACACTCACAAATCCGAAAAGACGGAAGAACAAAATTAACGGTTGCCACCGCCGCCACCGAGCTTTGGGCCCTTTGGTATAGCTCCTTAAGCTGCACTGCTGCCCTTAGTCTGTGTCTTCTGCGTCTTGGCCATCAGCTCCGCCTTCTTCGCTTTCTTTTCATCCTCAGTCTTCTTGATCCTCTCCTTGATTTCACTGATACAATACAAGAAGTCAAGTCATCAAATGGAAAACCCAATGTAACGAACTGCAAAAACAATTCATCCTCCTACGCAAATGCGAGACACAAACGATGAGTTTACTAAAACCTTATTAAGATTCTTCTGTCCAATGGTCAGATCCGCCCGTGTGTAGGAAGCATGTCGTTTCAGGTTTTGAACGGTCAATGGACCTTTGCCTTTGCCTTAAATGTAACATAGTCCTCGAAGTCAAAGTCCAATAGTTAGGAGATATTACCAAGCGGCCCGTTGGGCTCTACTTGTTCAGTCTTCTTCATAACTCATAAGACCAACAATTACGGTTAAGGGTAGTAACGATTTTCACAATTCACTTTCTTTTGCAGGTTTAACTGAAAAGAGTTTCATTGCGTGGACCCGTTAATTTGACGCTTTTTTCTTCTTCTTCTTTTTTTTTTTATTGTCAATGCATAAAGACTCAAGCTTAAAGACAATAAAAAAATAGACGATACAGTACAGTAACTATCCTCCCCTAGGAAGAGCAACGCCTGTCGTGTCAACTCGTAGAAACATGTTCAGTCCTGGAGCAGGAGATGTGCAAAGGGTGTAAGAAGAATCACTTCCAGCTCAAACCCTAGGTAACTTCAAGAAGTGTATGCATTCGGCAAGAATGGGTCGATCCCAATTTGCTTCGGTGATTTTCTGTAAGTGCGAGCATCAAATTCGTCTTGCCCAGGGCCAGTCCACCGCTGATATTTAGTAGATGATTGGGAAAGTCAGGCTGTAAGTAAAGCAGATAAATGTATTAAAGTCGCCTTTGTTTGTTTTCCCTCTTGTAGGTCTAGATATCTCTAACATTGAGGGCTGTTGAGCTTTGTCCTTAATCTTTGTGAAACCCCTGTAATCAAGTTTGGAAATCATTGTCGCATTTGTAGGTTTAGGAGTTGACAGGCAGGGTGCTCATGGCTCGGCAAGGAAAACGAATCTGAATCTGAATGAAAATAAGGAAATTTTATTTGGACGACAAAGCATATCCTCCGTGCCTTAGATATCAAGAAAATCGAAGGCCTAAGAATGCTCGTACGGTAAGTTTTCAATTTCTTTATCAATGGATCATTGGTCCGAGCCGAAAGACACGATGACAACGATCCAAGGAATTATATTTTACAATCATTATTCGTTGATTTATTTGACATGAACCATGTGTAGTCCGACTTGTGTGTTTACATATTCAATTGTGGCGTAACGTGTGAAGACTCCAAAGTTCGGATTGGAATTGACACAAACGGACCTCCCAGGTTCCACACCTAGAAATTGTCGTCCAGTGCAGGCTTGCGCCAAAGCCCCTCGACCCCGATCCTCCGCCTGTCAGGACTTCAAATCAACGCGTTACATCACGCACTATCATTTCGATTTCTTATATCAAAAGAAAGGTAGAAATTTCTTTTTTTTTTCTTTTTTTTTGGGTACAATAAGATAGACATTTATTGGAATAATAGATATAAAATCACGGAGTAGAAAAACAAAAACGAAGCATAAATACCCGCTTAAAATATCGAATTATGTGCTAAGTTTTGTTAACTTTCATTCTACCAAATGAATTTATTAACAACTATTAAAATTATTTTGATAATATCCATCCCGGTATTGACTTGACTTCGGCCCACATTTGCATTACCATTTTTTTCAAAATAAAAACATTAGTGGATATCAACAACGAGATGGAAGACAATAGGGGCATTTATCCCACTAAAAATTAGAATTTAATCCATTTTATTCTCCCCCCCAACTATTTCTTACCTGTGCCCTCCCAGAAAATAAAAAAGAAAAGAAAAGAAAAACAAGGAAAACAGCAAAAAAAAGAAAAAGAAAAAAAAGAAGAAACTACTAAAAAATAATTAGCTATAATAATTTGGCGACGCGTGGAAAATGTAAATACCGAACCAAGACAACAAAACAGACGCGCCCACCCCGTTTTCTTCTGTGTATCGATGACCGTCATCCTCGAGCTTCTCGTTACACGATTCGTTTCAGACCGAACAGAACATAACCCTTGAAGACAACATTGTTTCCTACGCTGTTTTTATTTTGTGTTTCTTTATCTCCTCTCTCAAATCTCACGCTATTATTATCTTCAATTCTTGAATCTATCTCAGAATCTTATTAGGGTTGGAAAAGAGGCACTTCTCACATGGCATGAAGAACTTGAGAAGTTTGCAATACCGAAAATGTCCTCGACAAGCGCTACAATTACTTCCACCCTTAGCCGACAACACACGCCGGAAGGATCCTCGTCCGACGATGACATAATTGACTCGACGCCGTTTCTATCCAGCCGGGGATCCCAGAACAATGAGTCGAACGACTCCGGCCGCCGATTCGTCCGGCGCCAGTCCCTCCGCGACGCGGCGCGGTTGATACGGCGGGCCAGCAGCCGGCGCATGATGCGGGAGCCGTCGATTCTGGTGCGGGAAACGGCGGCGGAGCAGCTGGAGGAGCGCCAGACCGACTGGGCGTACTCGAAGCCCGTTGTGATTCTCGACATCGTCTGGAACTTGGCGTTCGTGGCCGTGGCGGTGACGGTTCTGGTGTTGAGCAGGAATGAGCGGGCTAACGTGCCGTTGAGGCTTTGGATTGTTGGGTACGCCTTCCAGTGCGTGTTGCACATGGTTTGCGTGTCCGTGGAGTACAGGCGGCGGTGCCTGCGGCGTCTGACTGTAGGGTTCCCATCGGTGGGGCGTGGGGTCGATAGCGATGGCAATTCCAGTTCGCCGTCGAGAGGGGATTCAGGAGAATATGTTTCATTGGCTCAATTTGAGGAGGGTGGAATCAGGTATCCTTGCCACAAAGCTATGTGAACAATTCTGTTATATATATATATACATATATTTTGGGTTCGTCTGTGCCAGTAATTGAAACTGTTCTACCACTAGGCTATGTGACTAGTGGCATGTTCAATGAGATTGCTGAATCTGAGTGATCATGTTGGAGTTTTTAGATTTAGTATGTAATTGTGTGACTTATCTTAGAAGAATTGTGGGTTGGGTTTTTTTTGGCTGAGAATGAAGGGGATATTAATGGCAAAATTGATTTTAACTTGAGGGGTACTGCGAATTCTTTCAACAATTTGGCGTGCATTGTAGTGTTGGCATCATGTTTATTCTAATGTGCGAATCATTGGTTACTTTTGGAATTTCACTTCATGACTGCGACTCATTAGATTTGTAGTGTCTTTGCGTCCTTGTTTTGTGGATATGGTAGAAACTGCGTATGGGATCTGTGGGATATGGGAATATAATTTTATGCTTACAATTTCTGTCTCAATCTTTTCAGCAGTGTTGCAAAGCATCTTGAGTCTGCAAATACGATGTTTTCATTTATCTGGTGGATCATTGGATTTTACTGGGTATCTGCTGGTGGTCAAGCGTTGGCACGCAGCTCCCCAGAGCTTTATTGGTTTGTTCTTATTTACCTCTTTTTTTTTTTTGAATTGATACTGAAGAGTTTCTTATTAGAATCTCACCTTCTGCAATTTCATTTTCTGTTTGCAGGCTCTGTATAATTTTTCTTGGTTTTGATGTGTTCTTCGTTGTTTTCTGTGTTGCTCTGGCCTGTGTCATTGGCATTGCAGTGTGCTGCTGTCTCCCATGTATCATTGCAATCTTATATGCTGTTGCAGATCAGGTAGCTGATTTCATTTTTTTTTGGCTACTCCCCCCCAACAAAAAAAAAAAAATCTTATAGGATTTTCTGCTCAAAGTCCTTTGTTCATGTTTTTTCAATGCTGGATACATTTTTGTTGTACCCTTTTATACCAGTGTCTTGGGTTTTTTGCCCATTTAATCTCTCGTGTAACTTATTAAACCAGGAAGGAGCATCCAAAGAAGATGTTGAACAGCTCTCAAAATTTAAATTTCGAACGGTCGGCGGTGATGAGAAGCTTGCTGGTGATGGACAAGGGCCTTTTAGAGGAATAATGATTGAATGTGGCACAGATTCACCAATTGAACACGCTCTTTCACAAGAAGATGCGGTGCCTTGTTCAACTCTAACTTTCCTCAAAACTGTTCTTCTATTTCATCATAATTTGAACTTGTGTGGAATTTCTAGTGTGTGTTCTGTTTTTCTTTTGTGATAGCCTGGTCAATCGTTCTATTAATTAATTTGAAGGCTTTGATATCCTATTTCAACGATTCATACATGACTGAATGATCACCGTGTTAACATGAAGGAATGCTGCATCTGCCTCTCTGCATATGATGATGGAGTTGAGCTAAGGGAACTTCCTTGCGGTCACCACTTTCACAGTGCCTGTGTAGACAAGTGGCTGTACATTAACGCAACGTGTCCTCTATGCAAGTACAATATCTTGAAGAGCAGCAGGCAAGACAGGGAGGGAGTATAGAAAGATTGTTGCAAATCATCTCGTTTGTTCTTGCTCGTGGCTCTTGCTTGAGGGAGCTATATGCCTAAGCTTGCTACTAGACACTCAGCTCAATAGGGGGGTTTTTTTTTTATTATTCTTGTTATCATAGTTGTTGTTGTAGGGTGTTGTAATGGGTGATGGCACTCTTTAGTTCTTGCTCTGGCTTGTGAATGTGCATGTGGATAGTGGCGCTGCCCAGAGCATCTCGAGAATTTAATCATGTTGGGACACACCCTATTGGCACTTCATCTCTCTCTCTCTCTCTCTCTCTCTCTCTCTTGGTTTTTCAATTTAGTTGCTTTATTATCAGTTAAGAACATATCACATACACTGGTACTGCTGTAAGACACAATGCTATTACGCGAGTGAATAAATTGAAAGAATGTCCTCTGTAGTAGCTGTTGGCCAATTTGCTTGTTTTCCTCTCTTTGTGCTTGCAATTGAAAGGAAAATAATTGGCTTCAATATCAATATTTATGTTTATAATTTGATTAATTAAAATGTCTAATATTGTATTATATTTACATTACACCATAAATGATAGATGAATTAAAGTAATCAAACTCGTAGCCAATAAATTTGAGGTGCATATTTATCGACATTTATTATAATTTACTTATATTAAAAGAATCGTTGTTTTATATATCTAATATTTTTTGTTTATTTCAATTTTAAATAAAAAATGTTATAAAAAATTATCTTAAATATAAATTAAAATTAGCAAGTAGTGCGTGACATTATCTTGTTTTTGCTCTGAATTCACATGAATCCTGTCGATCCAAAAAGTGCCAAATGCTCTTGCATTTTCGAAAAATTTTAGACAGGCCCTTTAATTTATAGCTGCCAGCCACCAACTCGAGACCTGCTTTTTGGGAGAAAAGAGTTTTTTTTTTGGTGACATTTTTCTGTCAAAAAGAAAAAGATACTTTTTAATTTTCGCAATTTAAACTAATAAATTCCTCATTTCTCGCCACTTTTTATCGTCGGCTTTTCGCGCTCCCCGAGATGGTTGCTGTCCATTAAAAGCCCAGCTTTGCTACTGGACGGCAGAAAAATAAAAAGAAAAAGAAAAGAAAAAAAAAGCTGATTGGCAAGAAATGCGCGGAGCTGCAACCTCTGAAAAATCGAAAATCAAATGGAGAGGAAAGCAGCTCTGTTACAACGGTACCGTCTCGATCGCCGGAAGCTGATAGACTTCCTGTTCACTTCCGGTTTGATCAAAGAGCTCCGAACTCCGTCCGGTCCCATTGATTCATTCTCCGACGTCGATTTCGACTCTCTCAGTGCCAATCATATTCTCCAGTGCATCAAATCAGGTAAAGCACGTGTTCTGACGTTTCTAGCGTTGTTTGGTTGCCGAGAAAACGGAGGAAAATCCGTCGGAATGGCAAAACCAGCAGAAATACGAGCTCTGCTTACTTTAATAACTTCTGGAGAGCATTTATAGTTTTGACGGTTTCGAATTGGTTGAGTTTTTGCACTATTTGCTTATCAGGTGGAGTTCTCGATATCACTGAGGCGACTGAGAAGTACTTCGAGGAATCTGCTTCTCCAGTCGTGGTGAGCTTGAAATGGTGTCGTATTACGGAGTTATTTATCTTTTTTTTTTTTTTTGAGAGAAAGACTGAGAGGATTTTTGTGAGAATTTTGGTTTTTTTTTTTTTTTTTTTTTGTTTTTTGAGCTAGTATAACTCTTGAAATTTATTCTGATTCTCAATTGCAGATTCAGGCACGAGCAGGAAACTCCTATTTTCTTGTTTCTGATGCAGATTCGTCTGGCTCGCCTCCTCGACGCGTGCCTCCTCCGACTTCTGTGAAACAAGCCTCTGATTCATCCACCCTGCCGTGTCGTATGGGTCGTTTGGAAGTTGAGACTGCCATGAAGTTTGGAGATGAAAATGGTTCTAGATATAAAACAGCAAGAAACATGCCTATGAAGCCTTCAGGAAATTCGGTAAAGTCTTCAGAAGTTCCCCCACTTGGATTACCAAACCTGAAAACAGGTATTGTTTCCTAACTTGCATTTTTTTTTCTTTTTTCATAATTGGGACCTAATTGAGGCAAATGGAAAACTGTTTTTGTATGCTGAAACCTTGGCTTTCTATCTCTTGAGTCAACTGATAAATAACTTCAGGATTTTTGAAGGATTGTCTGATGATGACTTGCGGGAATCAGCTTATGAATTATTGATGGCTTCTATGTTCTTGTCTGGGTACCTCTCTCTCTCTCTCTCTCTCTCTCTCTCTCTCTCTCTCTCTCTCTCTCTCTCTCTCTCTCCAGTGCTATACTATTTGCATGTGAGGGCATCTAATTTTGCATGTTTGCACGCATTCCGATGCATGTGCATGCTTGTGTTTTTGGTGGAGTGTATTTTGAATTCTTCATTTGATGTGCCTTTAGTACTTCACATTTGCTACTTGCTTCTCATTACTATACTATTGTGTCCTTGCGTATTAGGGATGAAGTGCATGTGGTGGAGGACAGAAAGAAAGAAAAGGGCTCTAAACTTTTGTCAGGATTGAAGAGCAAGAAGGATAAAATGCATCCACAACTTCAATCCTTAGGAAGACATTCAGCGCTTATGGATATTGTACGTGTTCAGATGCAGGTGAGCTGTAAAATACCTCTCCCTCCCGCCCTCTGGAATGTGGTAACTATGCCACTGTTTTGTCTTTCCATGACAATTCCTAGATGCAAATTCCGCAAATAGAGAGAGATATGAAGTGTTTTCTCTAAGTCTGTTATCCTAACTCTGGCCTTAGAGTGTAGTCTAGGGTCTAAGATAATGCGTGGATGAACCTCTTCAAATATGCACATAACAACATAAGGTGGTATTAGCTGTTTTCTTAACATCTGTGGCTTGAAAAATTGGATAGCGTACACTTTGTTGTTGGCTAAAAGAATGCTTTGCAGACTTCGACTTAAATCGGCTGCATGACATTATGAATTCTAGCAAACGTAGGACATTGGGCACCTCTTTGTTTTTGGATTCTAGCTTTAGTTTTGCTATGCAGAAATCTTATCAGGTGTTATTGAACATCTTCCTTTATTGTGTTTTGCAACTTGGGGGTCAGCTTCTTTTTAGCTCTGCCCCTCTCCTCCACCCCATCCAGCCCACCCAAAAGAAAAGCTACCTCAACGGTGCTTTTATAAGACAATGACAAACTTGGTCTTGGTTTTCTATGCAATGAATTGTCCTGCTTGTGGCTCATTGGTGTGAATGTGCTTACTTTGTTTTCATGCTTCTATTATTTAAGCTATGTGCTTCAGTATCTTATTTAAGTGGCACTACTTTACTAGATTTCAGAAGCAGTGCATGCTTGCATCAGGAGAAATTTGCTGCAGTTGGTGGCTAGGAGAATAGGTCAAATCAATCTTCCACACATCTCACTAGAGCTTTTGAATGGAATTTTTAAGTCTGATTTTTCTAATGAAAAATCTTACATGCAGTGGAGGAGTAGACAGGTACAGATTGCTACTTTTTTTTTTTCTTAATAGGATTCCTTTCCCTATATATATGGTGATAGAAATTTAGGTGTGCCTTGCACTTTCCTAGCCTCATCCACTTGTGCCACCACAGACACAGGTATACATATCCTTTTGAACCGTTGCTTTTTCATTTGAAATACATGTTGCAGGCCAATATTTTAGAGGAATATCTTTGTTTTTCTGCCAATTCTATGACAACTGAAGTCAGAAGTCATGTTGCAAAGATTAGGGACACAAAGGTATGGTGGCTTCTTTACATATTGACCACTTAAATCTGCATCAGAAATATACTGCTTTAAAAGTTATTTTCTGAATGGTTCAGCTATGGGATGCTGCAATGTCTCCTTCTGAACGTGTAGCAGTTATAGCATCTGTTAGACAAGTGACAATGAAATTGTCATCTTTGCCTGGGAAATTTGGCATTGAAGGAGAAACCTTTTATTGGTCTGCTGGTTATCACTTGAACATTAGACTTTACCAGAATTTGCTTTGTGCTGTATTTGACATTCTTGATGAAGGTCAGCTAATAGAGGTAGATTTTCTGTTTTCCTAATTATTATGTGAGCAATTTATGTGGTGTGTTGTTGTGATTGATGATCAGCTTTCTTGCTTCAATTTTTTTGCCAGGAAGCTGATGATCTCCTTTCTATTATAAAATTAACCTGGTCTACTCTAGGTATTACTCATAAAATGCACAATGCACTGTATGGATGGGTACTTTTTCAGCAGGTATGTCTGCTTCTCTTGACTGAATCCTTTATATATGTCATTGTAGCAAATGACTATAAAATTTTCTGATTCTGGTTGTTGTGGACAAGTGATCTACCTTGCAGCATCTTAGAGCAATTGTAACATGTGCATTAGTGTCTTTTTGGGGAAGAGACAAATACAATGTGTTTCATAGAAAAAGTTACGGTGTCAATATACCTTATGATAATTGTCATTTGAATGAACCATATGAGACATGGGGGAAGGGACATAAATAATTATACACTTGAATTTGGTTGTTGATGGAAGGATTTGAAAGTTACTACTTTGCATCAGTGATGTTGTTGGCAGTGATTTATAGTTAGATTAATTCAATCAATGCCTGGATTATATCATTGAAGTGAAGCATAAGAATTTCAGAGCAGATGCTCTAGCGATTATTCTAATGTACATTTCTCATTGAAGTTTCTTGAGACAGATGGAGATGGGCTATTAGAAAATGCAGTCCTTGAGTTGCAGAAACTTCTGTCTGCTGCAGAAGATGACAATAAGGAGGAGCAGTACATGAATAGCCTACTGTGCTTAAGGCAGTGGAATGGCCGTGAGTTAAAATTAAGATTAGTGCAGGCTATTTTACTCTCAGTAACCAGCTGGTGTGATGGTGTACTTCAAGATTATCATCTGCATTTCAGTCAGGTTAACTGGTATTCTTAAGCAATTACACTGTGTTTTTTATCTATTGTTAACTGAAGATACAAAATCTTGTTTTCAAATAATTATTTGTAATTCTTTCCAAGTGTCTTTTGCTGTGGTGGTTATTATTTCATTTCTTCTCAAGGTATTTTATCTCAAAAAGTGTTTCTGATATTAGTTCAGAGCACTTTCAACACTTTCCACCAATCTTATGAACACAAAGTTAGTGTGTATTTGACTACAATCTTCAAAATTATTTCCCTATTGATGCTAGAATGTCAAAATTCACCAAATGAGAATATATTGATATCTGGTGAGTGCAAATTTCCAACTAGCTGATTTATGAATGTCAATGATTTAACCAAAGGTCTTGAAATGATGAAGATTTTCATGAGAGTTTTTGGTGATATGATCACAAAATGTGGTCAATTTGGATTAGAATTGTTAGGGAATATTAAGCATGCCACTTCAAAAAATTGTTTTTTGGAGTAAATCCGTAAACTGGGATGCTCTGTTTCATCATTGTTAATTTGCTAAAAGATTCTGTTTTAGAACTTTTTTTTCTGTACAATTCTGGGGATTTCCTCTCTAATCATGTATCAAAATATCTCCTTTCAGAAATTTTCTAACCTCCGAATGGTAATGACCTTGGTTTTTGAAGTTGGAATTCCTACTGATGATTGTGGTGAAATTAAGGTTAGATCTTGCTTCCTTCAACTTACATTATGAAATTTGTAATCGAACAGTGAATGCTACTCAATTGCTACCATTTTTTCATGTATGATATTTGGTTATTAGAAGTTGAATCTCCATGAGAAAATGTCCAAGTCACATTACTATTTTCTTGACCCTAATTAATTTTTAGCTTGAGGAAGGAAATATTATTCCATCTCTGTGAGGTCTGGCTACTATTTCTTGCCACGACCAGTATGCATTTTTATTTTTAATCCTCAATTGGGGTTGTAAGCAATTTTTGGGCCATGTAATGGTTGCCTTGGAATTTGTTCCTCTTTGAGTGGTTGCAAGTAATTAACATAAGGAAAAGAGGCTTCATTTAACATTTTTTATATCAACATATGGCCAGGTCTTGTTTCCTCCCCATTTTATTTGACTCATCTCGTGGAAATTGTTCATATATGCAGTTAACAAAATTGGATGCTTCCAATCACAACTCTACCAAGATACTTAAATCATATGTTAAGAGGTCTACTGAAGCTGCATACAGCCGGGTAAGTCATGCTTAGAAGTGAACATTATTGTTGATTGTTCTAGTGCCAGTTCATGTAATACTATTGATGTAGTTTTATTGTGCAGTTAGAGATATTCTCATCAAATTAACCTTACATGATCTTTTTACTTGCCTCATTCATCAAGTTATACAAAATTTGATTAGCTAACTTCATTAGGTAGCAAGTAAGGTAGATCTTGAATCTAAGGTGGAAAGAATGCATCCTTTGGCCCTGCTTGCAAAGGAGCTGAAGTTAATTGCTGAGAGAGACTTCAAAGTGTTTTACCCAGTGTTACGTGAATACTTCCCCGAGTCCATGAGGATCTCAGTTTTTCTGTTGCACCAATTTTATGGGGAAAAACTGGTTTGTCCAACCTAATTTTTTTGTTGGCAAAATGTTCCTGATATAGTTGCAGCTGTATCCTTTACCTAAATTCTACATGTATTGGCAACCATTTGTTTATATATACAGAAACCTTTTCTTGAGGGAGTGTCATCTCTTTCTGAAGATGTAATGTTGGTGCTTCCCGCTGCCAATATGTTGGATCATTACCTAACTCAGCTGTATGCTATGGATGCAAATCAGATGGTGCATTATTTCAGTCAAGATTTGGATCATTATCAGGTTACCATCTGTGTTTTGTTTTTGTGCATTCTGGAAAGGCACATCCTATAGATGTTTCAATGTATGACAGTTTCAACACTTCCATTTCTTGTATGCTGAGTTCATGCATTTGTCTTTGTTATACAAAGACAAGATGCCATTTTTTGTGTAGTAAATTCTTCTTGAAGTTAGAAGTATGTTTTTCATTGGTCTTCAATGCATGCCTCACATGGTCGAGGATATACTCAAAGTGTAACCTCTTGAAGTTAGAAGTGTGTTTTTCATTGGTCTTCATTTTGTGCCTCACATGGTTGAGGATATACTCAGAATAACCTAGGCACTGGATCAGGTGCTGGTGCTTACTTCATGTTCAGCTTGAATTAATGTTAGAGCTCATTTTTTTGGCACACAGTGACACCAAGATGGATTTTTCTACTGGTATTTCTACACATACATAATGGGAGAGATTTTGAAGGAGAGGAATGACATTTATACTTCAAGTCTTTGTCTAGAGGCAGGAATTTTCAGATGCCATGTTTTCTTAAAAATTGTAGGTTTCTTTGCTTGTAAAGGAGGCATCTTTTGTCTGTGGGTCAACAACCCCTATATACCCTTTTATGTCTCAGAAAAGAGGAAAATTCTCATAAGAAATTATGAAGCAAAATTTTCAACTTTGTATTTTGCATTGTCTGGATTATTGACAGTGTTGGTGCTCAATTGCTTGTCCAATGTGCATGCATTTGTGAGATAATAGTTGTTCAAGAGATTCTTTTCCTTTGCTTAGTTGTACCATGATACTTGTGCATTTCAATGTACTTTGACTCCACTTTACACATTGTTGGTCCTTTCTGTTTTGAGCAGATTGGAGAAATGTCTAAACCCCTAATTCTTGATTGGGTGATATCTCAGCATGCTCATATCTTGGAATGGACTGGACGTGCTTTCGATATTGATGTAAGATCCATATTTATCCACATTAATTGGGAACTGGTAGGAAGGAAATAGGAGGGGACTGGAACTTCAGTACCGAAAGGAGAAAACTGGAGTGTGATTGATGCTGTTCAGAACTATAGAATGATAGGTGGATAAATTACCAATTAGAACATGATTATTAGTAGTTGACTTTGAGGAATGGAGCTGTGACATTCGGGAAAACTTGGAAAATGGTGATAATCACGGTATTAGTTAAAAAAAAAAAAATTGTTAATAGGCTGTTAGCATCAATGTGTTCTTATGGAAAGTGTCACATCTTTTAATTTATATGAAGAAATTGACTTGAAACTGTGTATAATATTCTGACCAAAGTCAGGCGGTAAAAAGAAGACAATTTTTGACTGGCACAAGGATGGCTGTTGTTGGGTTCATTGTAGACAGTATATCATATGTATGTTCCTATTCCCCTGTTTTCTTTCTCATTGCCATTGTGACTTGGGCTAGGGCATTTAATATTTTCAACTTGTTCTGTTGGGGTGAGGGAAGGAGACTGCACATTTCCATTTGGATATTATCTGCATGCAATCTTATTGGATAAATGATTGACAAGATACAAACACCATGTAAACTAAATTTGGGATGAGTAAATCCATTCCTTTTTTAACTGGACTAAACTATAAAAAATTTTGTCAATGGGAGGAACTTTAGCATTTATGCAGATATTGCTTTTATATGTGCTCTATTCTCTTCTTGAGAAGCACTTTGAATTTGTTTGAGAAGAAAGGCTTAATCACTTTATTTTTGGCATGCATGCAGGATTGGGAGCCTTTATCATTTCATCAGAGGCAAGCAGCATCAATAGTTGAGGTTTTTAGGATTATAGAGGAGGTGCACATACCTCTAAGACAACTTTATTCAAATTATCTTTTTGATGTGAACTATGCAGGAGAATTTGCTTTCCATATGGATTCTTGGATGGTATACATGGAGGCTGCTTTTTTAAAGATGTTGCACTTAGATGACATGCTCGCTTGCCTTCATGTTCTAGAAATTGTGCTTTTCTATTTCTCATAAGTGGCTGATAACCCTTCAGAGATAAATATTGCTGATGCATTGGATATTACCTTGCCTGCTACATTGTTGTTTTCTTGGAGAACTATGTTAATTAGTTTTCTTGTTTGCTTGCTTTTAGCTTGATCCCTGAGTCTTGTTTTGGCTTTAATCATATCTGTATGACTTGCAGACAGTGGACCAGTTATTTGGTTTGAATCTCCCCTTGGATATTACACATCTTCAAGCTCTGCTCTCTGTGATTTTCCACAGCCTGGATACCTATTTGCTGAAAATGCTCAACCAGTTAGGTGCTGTTAGTTCCTTTGTTTGTTTAGCCGGGGTTGCATTTGATGCTCATTATGTTTACTTCTCTTTAGTTTTGCAAGTGATTATTTGATTGTGGCTTTTGGTGTTGCAGTTGAAAAGAATCACCTTTATCCACCAGTTCCTCCTTTAACTCGATACACAGAGACTGTTATTCCACTAATTAGGAAAAAGTTGCTGGAGTCCACTGTTCTGGAAGACCATGTTATGTATAAATTGAATGAATTAACAATATCTAAGCTCTGTATCAGGTTGAACACTCTTCAGGTAAGCTTGTCTCTAAACTTATGAATGGTACAGCTTCATATTTGTAATTGCTTTGCAGGCTCATTAAGTGAAATGTTTTTATATTTACTTTTTGTTGTTTTTATTAGTTTTCCTTGATAGACAAAGGTCCACGTGACTTGGCATCACCCTGATTTAAACTGTTCTTTGAGGTTAAGAAATAAGTCATTTAGTAAGGGTTGCTTGAGTAGCTTTAGGTTGATGAATGTAACAAAGGATTCCAAAATGTTTGGGAAATATTTGAAATGAAATTAATTTTTAAATTTGAAGTAACTCCTATGATGAACAATGGGTGAGGAAGCTAAAGCTAGAGGAGATGTTTTTACATCATCATTCTTCTTATCCTGTAACTCAGCCTTTTATGAACGATCCTCTCTTGCAAAGCCTCTTTGCATTCCTAAATTGGAGTTTCAGCTTGGCATTGAGCTGTTAATGAGGATAGCATTTGTAAATCAAGGCTAAACTTGAGTGTTCCACCACAGCCCAAACCTAACCCCACAAGTGCAAGAGTCAAATTTAAGTTGGGGTAAATCGTACCAAGTGGTTGGTCCCTTCGACCTTTCTTAAGGATGGATTGGGCCTGTCAAGTTGAAAGAGAGAATGGCTTTTTGAAGTGTATTTTCATCTCATACAACAGTAACAATAACAAAGCCTTAATCCCAAATGGAATTTGTGTATTTTCATCTCATTCCTGACCTTCATTTTCTGAATGTAAAAATAAGTATGACTACAATGGGAACTATATGGAGAGATACAGGAATCTCTTGGGACTTGTTATATATCAGATCTCAACCTCAGGCCATCTAAAAGTCAGATTAAGAAATTGAAATTAAGCCATACAAGATAGAAGAACTATTATTCTTGTCTTCTGCATGGCTTGGCCTTGAGTTTTGCATGAACTAAATAAGAAATGGTTTCTTTCCCGTTCGCCTATAGGATAGGAATAACTCGTGCTGATAGAACATAAAGAGTATTGGTTTTCATGTTTGAAACGATTAACCTTGCTTTGATAATATAGAAAGGTTTTTGTTCATGTGGATCTGCAAATATTTTTGGCCCATTTTCTGGACTTGTGATGTTGCATCATAATTATTTTGGTTCACTAACAAATTCTTGCTTGTCTCTTTTCATTCTATCAATGTAGTATATTCACAAACAAGTTGACATTCTAGAAGAAGGAATTAAAAAATCTTGGCCACTCGTCAGACCATCTCAGGACCAAAAGTGGAGTAAGTTCTCTTTGTTGATAGGAGACTGGTTATATATGATTTTCTCATTTGCTAACAACTATGTCTAGCCTTTTTGAATTTATTGAACCCCTGTGTTGAAAGAAAGAGATTAAATAACTGGGCAGGAGAAATAACCTTTTTTTTCTTTTCAGAAGCATTAGATAAATAATACATAATAGGAGAAGCTTCTGGCTTATGGGCCCTACCTTAAATGGTAAAAGGTTGGTGTGGCTGGCATATATCCTTGCATTTCTAGTGACTAAACATGAGATACTAGGGGACAAATGACAGTTATAGTGAAAAGAATGGCACTCGGCATCAACTTCTCACTTAGTTAAGAAGTTTGCAACAGTTGGTTACCTAAAATGAACATTCCGATCTTTGGAAATGTATGCGGGCTCTTAGACCCTTAGCTCTGAAATAAGATGCCTTGTTTTCTTGTCTTATGTTAGTAAAAAGATGTGGTAAATGGTGCATGTGACTTTACGGCCAAATTTTGCTGAAGGGATTGTGTATAGAACCATTTATGCAGCATTTTCCTTGAAGCCTCTGATATAGCTTTTCTTCGTCTTTTCACACATAGAATATTTCGCTTTACCTTTAATGCAGCAAAAGAGGAGCCTCTAGAAGAGAGGAGTTTGCTAACAAGTGAAGCCACTCATGCGCTGTTTGCCACAACTCTTGATGTCATTAGGGATACTACAAAAGATGCAATCCACAAAATTTGTGAATTTACTGGTGAGCTTAACTTGGAATTAGTTATTATATTCATGTGATTACTGAAAATTGGCAAAGACTGATTTTTTATATAACATTGATCCCGATTATGTTCCTGACTTAATTTGCATTTCCCTTTTTGGAAGAAATTTTGATCTTTTACTTTTTCTGTGGCCTTATTAAGGTATTTTCTTTTTGTGATTATTTTATTTTTCTGGACCAGATTTGATTCAACCAAAGGTTACAGCTTATCCATTTCACATGATTATTATCTCTTGGATTCTACCTTCTGACATTTCCTTCTAAATGCATGTGCAACTTATAGGAACAAAGGTTGTATTTTGGGACCTGAGAGAGAGATTCTTGTTTCAGCTATATCATGGCAATGTTGAAAGTTCCCGCTTGGAATGTTTTCTTACTCATGTTGATACTGTAAGATATTAAATCTATTTCTCTCTCTCTCTCTCCCCTTCCCAAAAAAAAAAAAGTGTAAGTTCTTCCCACATTTTGTGCATGCACATAGCCATCGATTGCTTGTGTCACTTCTTTAAGAAGGTGTTGTGTGTTTCTGCTGTTCTAACTTTAGAGGGTCTAATGCAGGAACTCAATCGTATATGCGGTTTGATTGATGATTCTATCAGAGACCTTGTGGTTTTAAGTATCTACAGAGCATCAGTGGTACACTCTCATTTCATTTACCAATTTGTTCAGAAATGTTTCTTGAGAGCTTAAATTTGATGTCTGGGGTGTTTTAGGAATGCTATATCTGGGTATTGCTGGATGGAGGCCCTTCTCGTGCATATTCTAATTCAGATTTCAAGATGATGGAAGATGATTTTAATATGTTGAAGGTACCTCTCATAATGCAAAATTTTCTTTGTGGTAGATGTTAAATGTTGAAGACGATAGTGTGAAGTATGCTATTTTCATAAATATAGGAGTCTTGACAAAAATAACTCCCATAAAACAGTTTTGATGTGTATTATTGAGTCTGTGTATCTGACTAAACAGAAATAAGAAGAGTTGGCAATGCGAAGGATGGAGAAGGAACATTTGCTAGATGAAGATAAATTGTAGTTGTCTCAATATGATCATTTGTGGTTGTATTCTGTGTTATAGAAGGCAAGGGAGCATATTCCGGATGCTACATCAGTCCAGTCTTCTTCTCTTGTTTTTTTGTTTTTTTTTTTGTTTTTTGTTCCCTGATTGAATTTAATAGAGATTAGATATTTACAATGTTTCACCGTTTTTTTCATCTTCTTCAGAAAGCTAGGCATTGCTAACTATTCCATTCCACATCATGTCTATGGCTGCCTCCTCATAGGCTATAATTGGCAGAACTTCGAATGCTTAGCTTGGTGCTTTCTTTTTTCAATAAGGAACAAAGAAAGTGAGAGAATCTAAGTTTTCAAAATCTGTCGATTAAATATTTGCTAGGGTGAGGCAGTTTTTCATCAGATGTGTTTCGGCTTGGCTTGCATTATGAATCAAACCATCTTTCACTTTGTTTCTTGTTGTCTAACTACTACGTGTTAGTCAATAGAAAGTTTTCTTTTGTTAAAGGAACAATTTTTGCCTTCAGGAATTCTTTGTAGCTGATGGACATGGCCTTCCGCGCTCATTAGTTGAGCAAGAAGCAAAATCTGCACATCGCATTATTAGCCTCTTTTCCCTTCAGGTTTGGTAGCTCAAACACTTGGCCATTGTATTCTTATAGCTGACCAGTTGAAATTGGGTGGATTTGACAATTTCTATATTTGCAGACGGAAACTGTTATTCAAATGTTAATGAATGCTAGTGAACATATTTCAATCGGACTGGATTTGCAACATAATGGTCGGATGCACATGGAGGATGCCCACACTTTAGTACGAATTCTTTGCCACAAGAAAGACGGAGAAGCCTCCAAGTTTTTGAAAAGGCAGTATCAGCTTCCCATGTCTTCAGGTGATATTTCCATCTAGAAGTTGATTTTTGTATATCTAGCAGTGTTTCAAATAAGAAATGAAGATATTTCTAGCAAAGTAGGTACGGTACTGATTGTAGATAAATTGAAGGAGTGGCATTTACACTAACTTAGATATGTCCAAGTAGACTTACAAATAATTAAAAAGGTGGCTAAATTTAGGTGGATAGTGGGAAAAGGAGATTACAACCTAAATTGACTTGAGCATCTTTGGTGGAGAAAACTTTAGAACAATGTGATTTCACACCAAAATTAGTCTATAATGGAACATGAATGGCGAGAGAGATTCATGCAACTAATTCTAATGAAGTTTGAAATTAAGATTTTATTGTTATCGGGGTTAATGTTGTTATAGTGGTGATTGTAATATTCAATATAATTTTGAATATTTGAAACTTTGGTCTTACTCTATTGCAGAATATGATGACACCCCATCAAGTGATTCAACTTCAAGATCACCTCTTATAACAGATCTCCTTCAGCGAAGTACCTCGTTTCATTGGACCGGAAATGGACAAGGCAGCTTCAAATCAATTAAGAAGAAACTTCAAGAAGCAACGTCTGGAATCAGGAACATGGGACGTTGAGAGCGGTGGAATATGGCAATTTGCAAATGCATCTTGAATTCCCATGCTGATTTGAAGAGAACAGAATGGCAGTTCACCGTTCCAAGCGCTGGAATTGAAATGTTCCCTGTAAGTCAATTTGTCTAGTAAATATTTAGGATGTTATATGGTATGCCACAAGCTGTGTTAATCAACCGTAATCTTGCTGTAGAGTGATGTATCTCTAGAGATGATTGGCGAAGTTTGCACTGAATAGGCATGAATATTTTCGACAATTAACTAAAGTGTTGTTTACTCTTTCGATCCGCAAGCAATTTGCGTTTGCCAAAGGTGGCCATTGCCCCCAATTGGGGCTTACTGCTAGCCATAAAGTCAATGGGCCTGCTTTTCTTCTGGAGTTAGAGAGGGTAACAACGTTGCCCTCTAATCTGTTCCTCAGGGCTTTTTTTTTTTTGTGGTCCAGTAGAACTTGAGCTTATAAATTAGAAATCAAACGTTTAAATTGTCCGAATAAAATCATGAGATTTAAGAAATAAAGGAAAACTGTCATATAGTTTGAGGCAAATTAGTGGACCAACCCCCAAAAAAAAAACAAAAAAAAAAAGACTTATGGTAGAAAGCTAAGGTCGACGCTTCTGGCGCCGCAGGTATTAATTATTACCGCGGCCAACAGCGGAAGGAGGTAGAGCAAGCGGTAGCCGCTTTCCCCTCGGGATTCGCACATACCAGATAGAAAATCACACAGCCGTGCGGTGAGGCAACTATGAACCTTCGCCAACTCATTGGAAGCTATGACCATGCTAAAATAGCATCATCCCTCCACTTTTCCAACCATGAACCTTAGCCAACTCGTTGGAAGCTATGACTTTGCCTAAAATACCATCATCCCTCCATTTACCCAGAGATTGGGTGCTTTTTCCTGATTCTTTTTATTCATTTCGGATTTTTCGACCTTAAAAGGTTGGATATTGTTAGAAAACGTCCCGCCAACCACATGGGATTGGCCGAGTGGCATGAGTCTTGAAAGCCCCTGTATTCAACCTCTACAACCTACCTTGGATTCACCTTGGAGATATTTTAAGTGAACTTTAAGTTCACTACACAGTCAAGAAACAAATACTTTTGAGTTTCACAAAATATTTTGTCTTTGGCTAGTCACACTTCATATTCATAAACCTTGCTTTCTAGTGAAAATGGTAACATCCTTCTATCAGGATAAGAATCCAGCATTGAGCATCCCAATAGAAATATCCAAAAGCAAACACTACTATAGTTGAGACCTACACGCAATCTATGCACGAGTTACGTGTGCTATTAAATGAACGAAGAAGAAAAGGCAAATGCGTTAAGCAATCAATTCAACCCCCTCATATCGTTGTCCTCCTAGTCCTCGCGGATATGGGTTTAGATATTACACGTGCGGCCACTCAAATTCTTTCCATGCGGTGCCGTTTTCAAGTTTTAAAGTGCTTCTTGTCCGATTGCGTAAAAATAAAAATTGACCTTTTCAATTGGAATGGTGACATTGCGCTTCGGACAAAGACCGTTGGAAGTTCAACGAGTAAACGGATAGAACAAGAAAGCTTCTCGTGGGTGGGGGGGGGGGCGCGTCGTGGCTTTCACCCAGAAGGATATTAAAAATCCAGAAATCAACCGGATAACGACGTCAAATCATGATGATTTTCCCAGCTCCAACCACGAAGGATCCACCTGATTATCAGAATTTCCATCCAACGGCTCCCCTTTGACCTCAGATCCGGGCTCATTTTCTTCACATTGTTGCTCGTTTCTTCCTAGCATCTCCTCCTCGTCTCTCCTCACGCGCTTCATCCCAATTGAAACGCCAAAAAGCCTCGGGTTTACATCTTCCTCGGCGGTCGACGACGCCCCCACCTTCACGCCGCCGCTGACGGCTGCTTCCTTGGGGATCGCCACCATACCATTTTCCGGCGACAGCTCCAAAGGCTTCCCCTCCGGCAAATTATCATCAATTTTATTATCGGATAGACCAGAAGCATAACTTGTCATCAACGTGAGTATATTATTACACAAGCCTTTTAACCGAGTCAACTCGTGACTCAGCTGCGCATTCTCTCTTCTCAATCTCTCGTTCTCTTCTACAATCTCTGGCGCAGTAGTGCAACTCGTAATCCGAATCAATGTATTAGCAACCTGCGTGGTTGCCGTAGGAGACGAGTTCGACGAAATAACCTGCTCGTCACCGGAATTCGTCGGAGAAACTGCCCGCGCCACCACTGGAAACGCCGCAACATTTACCGCCGGAGTTGCTGATGCTGTTGGCGAGATTTTCCTCCGCTGAATGTCGCGTAGTAGCAACTTCTCGCCTCTCCGGAAGCAATCATTCGCGAATTCCCATCGATCCGGCACCACCTTTTTAAATCCCTGCAAATTTATTAAAAAAAAGAAAAAAAAAAGAGTTACCAAATTATCAAAAATTCAAAAATAATATGCGGCAACAAGAAATTTTAGAGAGAGATAGAGGCTGACGTAAGTGTTGAGCTGGCGAACGAAGCTGGAAAAGTTGTTGTGTTTGAAGTACTTAGGGAGCAAGTCCCTGGCGAATTCGGCGGGCCGCCAAACTATGAAGGCAGATCCGTCGTCGTTCCACGAAATCAGATCATCGATGGAGGCATCGTCGACGAGCTGATAGGTTTTCGTAAGAAATGGAGTTGGCAAGGATCTTAGCGAGCATCCCCCTCCTCCTCCTCCTCCAACACCTCCTCCTGCAGCGGCTGACTCGCTGGTTTGTTCGCCCGGCAACAGAGGCATCGTTTTAGCTCTTAGATCCGAATCATATGAAACGGCAATCCTAGTGACAGGTCCGTTTGGCTCCCTGGAAAGCACAAGAAAAAAGAGGAAAAAAATAATAGTAAATATGATAACATTACAGAGAACCAAAGCAATAGCATGTTGGCCTATTGCCAACAGAAAATCTACAGGATTCAACAAAACTCAAAAACAGCTAAAGATATTTTCCCGATGAATTACCGGTTAATGAAACTGCAGCACCATAAATTATCAGCTTCCAGATATCAGAAAGCAGCAGCAATTTTTCCTCTCCTTTTCCCGGATTATTACAGCACTGAAAGCTTTTCTCGGGAACCAAACAAAAAAAAAAAAAAAACAAACACACACACACACACACAGAGAGGTTTAGTTAACATGAAAGTTGCATCATTCGCCGTTGGCGCGGCGGATTACGGCCTGCACTGACGAAAGAGAGAGAGAGCAACGTTAGGTTCTGTTGTTTCTAGAAGGTTCTCGGCGGAGTAAATGATAAGATAAGGAAAAACAATTCGCGGTTTCAGAGAAGAAAAGAAAGGAGTTTAATTACAATAGCTTGGTTTCATAGTAAAAAATATTTAAAATATTGGTCTTATTAAATAAAAAGAATATATTTTTTAATTTCATTTTTATTCAAAATCATTGAATTTAAAATTAAAATATTAAAATATGTAATAGATTAAATTTTTTTTTGTAATTAGGTATAAAAATGTTAAAATACATCTAATTACATATTTTTTTGATTTAATTATACATTTTATTGATTTAATTGTATATTTATGATTTTTTTTATTTTGCCAAACAAATAAACTTTTGAAAATTTAAAAAAATAATTTTCAAAAAAATTTAATAAAATTTACATTTTGGATGATTTTTAGTTAGATGTCTTGACCACAAACTTTTTCTAATTATCACAAAAGGAACGGTAGCGAAGCGAAAAAGAGCAAAAGACGTGGGGGACCAAGGGGCGAAAATGAGGATTAGGAAGGCCTGGGAAGAGAGGGAAGCGTTTGCGGGACGCGTGTGGGCCCACGTTCGAGGACATGCCAGCTTCTTACGGCCTCTTCCAGAACCTTCTCCCTTTTTCCTTTCGATAAAAAGACGCTTTTGATCAAGCATTGACTCTATATTTCTGATCAAGCGGTTGGGATTGCGTTTAAGGTTTTTTTTTTCTTCTTTTTTTTTTTTTGGGTACTTGAACTTCACAAGGCTTGCTCATAGAAACCGTTTGAGCTTCGTTACACGTTGATCAAGTCAATGCATTTCTATGATTTATCTTATACATACAATTAATATTCATGAAATTGCAGCTATAGGTCTGTATTTTACACACGTAAACTTAATTTTTATAAATTTTATGTTTATCTTTTTAATATTAAAATTTAGTACTTTCAATATAAAAATTTACGTTTTTAACTAATGAGGTGTCCCGTAAATCACACGTTTTCTTTAAATTATGTGAGTTTGGTCGAACCTCAACTCGTTGTGGGTTGTGCTGAAGCCTTGGGCCTGGCCTAAGAATAAAGAGCAAAGTGAATACATCCATTACATTGCAGGCTACGTGCTAGTAGGGCTTGGAATGAGATGTTGGGCCTAAAAGTGAGTCTCGAGGCCCAAAGAGTCCAATGTTTGGCTCGCAGTCGTCGAGAAATTAAATCCTGAGGCATTGGGGCCTAGGCCGAGCATAGAGATATTGATTTGCTGCTATGATGGGCCTCAACGAATTTGAGTTCAAGAGATAATTATATGTGCCCACGATGAAGAAATTCTAGTTCTCTTCTGTATGTATATTCAAACCTTGGACCAAGCCCAAAATGACTGTTGGGACTGCTGCTCAACTGGCAATGATTTTTTTTTTCCCCCCGCAAGAGGACCATTATCAATATACCTTGAAGAAGTGCAGGCAAGCAAAAAGCAGGCTTTTTTCCTTAGTGCGTGGTAACAGTTGAACAGTCGATCACATTAACAAGTAGAAAAAGATGTTTGACCACCCATAATCAGTCTAGTGATAAGAGGGGATTTAGGTGCACTATTTTAAACAAATGATACGTGCTAGTAATCCAGGTTTACTTGAAAGAATTCATTGTCCCAAACCCAAAAAAAAAACACAGAGAGAGAGAGAGAGAGAGAGAGAGAGAGACAAGCAAGGATAAGATGTGTTTTGCCCTTTCATGCTTGTTATATGCTAAGGAAGAGAACCTGTTTAGGTAGAAGTAGGAACAAACGGGGGACCTGAAACCGGTACAGATCACCAGATGATTCTCTTACACAGCTTGTATCCTGACAAGAGAGTGCAAATTGCAATAACTAAGAATGTTGCCAGAGACATGCTACTGGAAACGACGGTTGCCTTCCAGAGTGGTGTAGATTTTTCAATCTGTTGAGTAGCCTGTATTCCCACTGAACAAGATGACATGAGAAGATAGCCTCCCAACTGGCACATGCATATAGAGAAGAAAACCTTTTGTTAACTTAGGCCAATATATTTTGCATAAAAGATAGTTGAGAGAAATAGGTAGAATGGAATGGAAACTTCTGCTTTGTTGGTGATCGGGCATACTTGATCGAAAATGAAGCTGAGATAGTCAGAGATCATGTCTGAGATGAGGATGCCTCTGTTTGCAATGTCACAAACCCCTTTGAAGACTTGAAATGCGGAGTAAAGAAACACCGAGATAGAGACAATGAAGCAATACCTATTTCAAGACCATCAAAGTAAATTAAGTGATATCTTCTTGAAGAATCATGAAAGCTCTAGGCGAAGTACCAAACATTTAGTCAATTGTTGGTATATGATGGGGCTACACCTACATCAGCTGAGAGTAGTTGGCGAAGCTAGAAGGTTGGTGGCGGTGCCCCTTATGCCCGGAGGATGGAGCTGCCAGGGAGACCGCCGAGACAAAGGAGAAAACGAGTGCCATGAACCGGAGGAGCAGAGTGGAAAGATGGAGGGATGGTCTAGAGCTCTGTCTTGTGGAGGCAGCCGAGAAAGAGAAGGGTGAAGGCGTTGGAAATGGTTGTTGTGCTGGAGAACTGGTAGATACAGGTGACACGCCGGCCATTTGCTTACAAGCAACAACTAACAACTCCCCTTCTTGTTTCATTGTTATGTGTCTGTTAAACTGCTCCTTTCCTCAAACCTGGTCTTTCGTTAAGATTGGCTTATGATTGATATTGATTATAGGTAACCAGTCCAATTTTCCAAGATAAGTATTTGAGGCGTACCCCTTGTTTCTCTGTTTCTTTTTCTTGTTTGTTTATGTGGAAAGTCCACCAATTAAGTGAAGTCATGCAATTATGAAAGAGACAATCTGCGAGCCGCCCTTGTTTTCTTATGAGTATGTTGCAGATAAGGCTGTGACCTTTTAAGTTAAGAGGAAGGTGAGCGGAAAGGGACATGAATTGGTAAATTTCCCTGAGTCCACTTAAAATATTGACTTTCTTGCCGACACAAAGTGAGAGGAAAGAGAAATGCATATGTCAACTTCCTTGAGTGCACTTAAAATATTGACTTTATTGCAGACAACGTGAGGTATGACGCATTAGTTACAAGCAACAAGTAAGACATAAGAATGAGTTGGAAGCAATAGAGCTCATCCATTTAACAATTTTTTGCCATCTCCACATCGATCTACAGCTATGATGAGAGCAGAGTTTGAGCATAGAAAAACTGACAAATGCTTTTGAGCAATTGCGCTCAAATATCTAGCAGTTGTATTGCCAAGGTTGTATAAAAACTGATCATCAAAGGATGAATCCAACATCATTAACAATTTTTTCTTTTTTGGTTGAATAGGGGAATGAATCTAAAAATTAACGATTTAAAGAAAATATGTGACTACCTGACCATATCTAAAAGAAGCAGACAGATTACGTTTTGCAAGGGATTTGGAAAGTTATCCAATGCCCCCTCAAGTCAAAGGAACAGCCTATCTATCAATCCTAAATCTGCAGAATATTTGACCACTGCATCTTGTGTTGAATGAGAGGATGGAATCTGGTATACTTGCTAGCTTGCGTAGTTTACAAATATCAGCACGTTGCTCAAGCATTTTTCTTGTAACCCCATGGATTTTTGCTCGCCCATTTCCACTGGTCCCTGCACATCTCCTCCACACCATATTTTGCTCTGCAAATGCCAATCAAGATGGTTATAAGGACTAAAATTGATGTCACATTGTTTAGGATAGCATCAGCAGAAATTCAAGAGAATATCAATGAAAAGTTTATTGAACTGTCAGGAAATTGGATGGGTTGAGTGCATACTTCCAACCAAGTTCTCTCTCGGCTTTCTCTGTAGAAGCATAGACAGCTGTAGCGTCTCCAGCCCTTCTCGGACATAGCTTGATGGGGATTTTCTAAAAAATATCCATTCCAAATGCTTTGACTTACTCCCCACTTATTTAGGGAGATAGAGAAACAGACAGGCAGAAAGGGAGGGAGAGAAACAAAAGATAGAACAGTCACCTTGCCAGAAGCTTTTTCAAATGCGGTAACCATTTGGAGAACAGACGTTCCATGTCCAGTCCCCAAGTTGTAGGCAACACAACCTAAATGAGAAGGACATGCTTAAATGCTACAACTTGATGGTAAATGATACTACATACCATGATTGAATGTACAACTGGACGATAACTGAAACTACACAAGGTGATGTGTCTATTTGAAACAAGGTGAAATCCAAGTATTGAACTCTTAACTCATGGTACTGAAACCAGTTAGCACACACATGTGACTGCACATTAATAAACTTCAAAACTAGGTATATAGCAAGAAGTGGATTACCTATATTCTCTGTTGAAAAAAGTTTCCGAAGAGCAGAAATATGACCATCGGCTAAGTCCATAACATGTATATAGTCTCGAACCTGTAAATCCAAAATATTCAAGTACTTTGCAGAAAGCAACCAAAAGGTCGCTGAATAAGTGATTGTAGAAGTATTGGATGAAATTGGAGTTTTTCTCCCACATGAAATAGAATTTTGAGGTCAGCTTTCTTAGCTGAACTTTGTCAAATTGTCTCCAACTCAAGTTTTCCTTTTTTTTATACTGCAAAAAGAGGAGCATTTACACAAGAACACATACCGCGGTACCATCCTTTGTGGGATAATCATGGCCATATATCTTAAGCTCAGGCAATCTTCCGACAGCTACTTGTTGTATGTATGGCATAAGGTTATTTGGGATACCCTTGGGATCTTCACCAATCTTACCACTCTCATGAGCTCCCACAGGATTGAAGTATCTTAGTAAAACGATCCTCCATTCTGGTTCTGCATGTTGAATATCTAGAGCAATTTCTTCAAGAAAAAGCTGGAAAGATAGAATGGGGAAGTATAAATTGGAAAGAAATCGGGCTTAATTATCATTTAAAGACATCCCTTCCTAAATTCACAGGTTAATCCAACTTCAAACATAATATAGTGGGGACAGGAATAGACTAAAAAGAGAGCTAGTGTGATTGAAACCTTGGTCCGGCCATAGGGATTCATAGCCTTTAGCTGGAAGTCCTCGACACATGGAATTTTTTCAGGTTGGCCATAAACAGTTGCAGAGGACGAGAAAACCATCTGTTTGCGCCCATTCCCAATCCAAAATTGAACCAGCATCAAAAAAAAAATTTTGTCACTACTCAGTTGCGGGAATAGCCTAAGACGTCTGCTGCTAAACGTAGGTACTTGGTGAGATATCAGAAACAACAGCTATAAGCACTTTACAATCATAATGATTTTACAAGTCAACGATTGGCCATTTGAGACGCATACCGGAAAAGTGCACAGAAAATCGATATTCTCAAGCAAAATTGGTATCAGCGTTACAGATATTACCAACCAGAATGTGACATCAATTTACCTTCTTACAATTATATTTAGCCATGACCTCATACAGGTTGATAGTGCCAATCAAATTATTGTCAAAATAACGACGAGGATATGCAACGCTCTCCCCAACTGCCTTGAGGCCAGCAAAATGGATCACAGCATCAAATCTGTCACATTATGAAGAAAGGATCTCCCATAAAGACAGTTCTCATGGTTTGAAAATCCGTACGTTTATTACAACAGAAAGTAACCGTACTCTCATTCGTGACTTTACAAGGGAAAATGTTTCTCAACAAGTAAAAATGGAAATGCAAATGGATCTCCAAAATCAACCCAATCGGGTTCAAATTTTCCAAATTGGTGAACATGAGAAAAGTTAGATTTCAAGGCCAAAAGCTGAACATGCTACCATTATTTCACTTACTTGGTTCTTGAAAACAGCTTCTCCAAGTCATCCTTATTTCTAAGATCACCCTGTTACACAACATATTAACCAAATTCAGTCGAAGCACAAAAGCCAATATCCTACATGCCATAAGTAAAAGCTATAACACAAAAGTAAAACAACAACAACAACAATAATAATTCCAACGGTACATTGTTTAGTCATTCTAAACAGTTCAGTTTCTATAATCCAAAATAAACCCAACTTCGAAATGGTTCAAATCCTCTGTTTTTGATTTCTCCTTTTCATTCAGATACATAAATACAAAACAGAAAAAAATGGAATAATCAACAATAAAACCCATACCAGATTGAACTCCAGTCTATCAGAAAGCTCAGGACCCACCAATTCCCTCACCCTATCAACAGCTTCTGGAACAGAGTTGTCCAGGTTATCAATGACGGAAACCCTGAAACCCTCATTGAGAAGCTGCACTACGGTGTGGGACCCAATGAAGCCAGCCCCACCAGTAACAAGAATTGTTTGCTCAGCCATTGCCAAAGGCCCCGAGAAATCACACAACCCCAGATTGAGAATGAAAGTGTAGGACAGAGAAAGATTTGAAGTTTACAGAAAGTTTTAAACTTTAGCGAGAGAGAGCGAGAGAGACACAAAGGGTATGGAAGAGAGTGGAAGCCAAGAAGAAGTCTTTGAGCAAATCAAGGAAAGTGTTAAGAAAGCAACAGTTTCAAATCAAGACGGAAACTTTGTTACTTCGTTTTTCTGGATATGCGTCCAGCTCGGTTTTTTCGCGCGCTTTTTCTTTTTTTACTGTGTTTTCGCCTACTGTGAATCTTGTGAACTAGTCGCAGGTTGGAGCGCGCATGTATCACATTTTAGACATTACCGCCGAAGTTGAACCCAGTTTGGACCGGACTGTAAAAACCGAACTAAGGGAACGCCGGTTCAAGCTAGCAGTTCCGAAAAAAAGAAATATACAAAAAAAAAAAAGATTAATTCCTTTTAAGATGTATTTTTCTTTTTAGGATAAAAAAATTGACCGAGTCAAACTAAATCATTAATCCAAACGAAATCTTTATTTAAGTCGGAGTCAAAACTGATAGTTTAACTCGAATTAAAATTGAAATTCAACTAAACTCAAATGTAATTATATTTATCAAGATTCTTTGCAATTTAGTGTTTGATGAAAAGAATTATTCCTTTTTTCTTTTCCTTTTTTCTCCCTATAAAATATAAAGTTCTTAGTCTAAACGCTGTTGCAGAAAATATTATATCCGAGACCCTTTATAATTTTTTTTTTTTTAAAAAAGAAACATTTTACCCAATTTGTAAGACCTTGTGGAGTTTCCTTTGCAAGAAACAAATTTAGTAAACATACCACAAAAGGTAAAATCTTTTTTTTTTTTTGGGTCATCAACAATAAATAAAGTCTAAAGTATCAAATGCACAATATGTTATGGCACCCGATGCTGTGCCCGTAAAAATATTCACAGCACAAGGCTGCAAAAGATTAGTCAAGGTGTGGGTGCCAATCGTACGACATGGCATCTTCTTTAGTTGGATAAAAAACGAGCCCCACTCGGTTTTATTCAGGTGATGATTACTAACAGAATTTCGTTACGAAATTAAGGTGAACAGAAATTATTATATGTAAGTTTAAATCACTTAATTATGATTTTATGTTTACGAGTCTATATTTTATTTATTTTTCTTTTGCAGAAATTCTCCCGTCTTCTTTTATTTCATTTTATTTTATTTTTTTGGGGTACAAGTTCATATCTTTAATCTCTCTCTTTTTTTTTTTTTTTTGGTTACATATCTTTATTCCATCTATAGGTACAGCTTTTAAGTGTAGCAAATAAAAAACCCCTCTGGCGGGATCTTGTACATCAAGTGGATAATTGAATGGACGATGATTACGTGATAGACCAAGTTCATCTAAGAATCTTTGAGAAGCAGAAGCTTCAGGTAATTGCTCAAACTTCAGGGCTCCACGGTGAAGCCATATGGAACAGCTAGGATGTGATTCAACGACAGAGATGAGTCCAGGCCAAAGGGCCTCACGTTCAATCTTCCGTACGAGAAAAATCTTATATTTTAATATTATTTAAGTTGAATAATTTTTTTTTACTCTTCCTATTGTTATCAACAAATATAATATTTAGTATTGTATCTCAAAAAAAATTTAAAATTTATCAAGATAAATGTTTTATATTAAGTTAATATGGGAGAAAACGTAACGAATTATATATTAGATTAGACTATAGTGATAATTATTTAAATTTTTTGATAACCACTTAAAAATGATTTCTGACTCAATGAAAAATAAGGGGATGATAGACTAAGATAAAAGCCAACAACAGGTCTGTGAGGGGCAAAATGAAAAATAAGTCTTGTGAGAGAAACATGATGCAAGCCATGCTGAGAAAGTACCCTATTATAACAGATAACAAATCACATGACATATGATGATGCAATAAATCTTTATATGAAGACATTATTCTATCAGGTACATATGATTTGTTGCCCATCAACTCTGAGTGAATTTTTTTTTGTGTTTCATGTCTTCATACTAGTGGATGCAAAATACCCTCTTGTTCCATACTGCTACTTTCTTTCTCTTTTAGTTTCTGAAGATGGTCACTCTCACTGTTGAGCATGGACAGAATATAACCACCACATCAGTAACTGTACCACATGAATCCTACGAATCAATGTCTTCACAAAAATTCATATGGTTAAAGCCTGTTCAAGGGAAAACAATTTCAGCATCCTGAAAATTGGTGTTCTCTATTTGTTTGTTTGAAAAGAGTACAAAATTGCTCAATACCTTTATAACTTCTCAAGCATTCCACTTAGAAATGCAAGTGATTACAAAGGAATAACAATGTACCTTAAATGACTTACCTAGCATAACCATCTCAAGGTATAACCATCACGTTTTCTGAAGACTGAAAATTCAGAGATGGACTAGTGGGGAGTAATTTGCCTAATGTACAGGCAGCTGGGTTGCTTTCCATATCGAATGCACAGCCCAGGTTCCTTCTCAGAGATTCAATAACGAAAGCAGGACTGGTTTCCCGGAAGAAAAAAGGAAATCCTTGCGTACTTGTGTTTTTGGTCTCTGCCACATCAGGCATATATGAGATCTTTGATGAAGGTCTGCGGGTGGAGTTCGCAAAACCAGCATCTCTGGAAGTTCGCTTTCTTATGATAGATGGGGTATTCTTAAAAGACCTTGCCGAATTCCTTAATATAGATACTGGATTGTTATCATTGACACAGACGCTTTGTGAAGTGTTTCTGGGAGTAGAACAATACTCCATTGCAGCGTTTTCTATGCCTGTAATATCCTTATCTTTGAATGCTACAACCAAATCTTTCAGCTCGGGTGATTCATGATTCAAGCAGTGCTCACTTATGGACTTCCCTTGCAAATGTGATCGTTGAGCCTTGGTGTTTTCACCAACATAACCATTATCCTTGCCTGATCTTGAAGCAGATGCATTTGTGTTGCTTAAACTTGAAATATCCGAGTCACGAGCTCCAAGCATTCCACTGAATTCAGCTGACTTGGAAAGAGAAGGGAAAAATCCCTCGAGGGAATTACAAGGGCTATTGGTGTCATCATAACGGACATCGTTTCTTCCAGATTGAATGCCTTCATCACTAGCCCACACTGCAGACCCAGCAGTTCCTCCTACACTGCAGTATGATTGTAGTTGGTTTTTCCCTCCATTCATAGTTCCATGGACCAACTCCAAGTTACTTGTCTGAGAATTATTATTCAACCCAATATTTTCACCAGGACAAACTGTTCTGTCAAGACTCCAATTTTTCTCTTTTACCTTCACGTAGTCTGGTTTTAATGCACAAGAGCAGAAGTCGGAAGAGCTAGATGGGTGCAGAACCATTGCGCTACCCTGATCTGAATTTGATTCTAACTTCTTTTTTATGCAATTCCAGTGATTCTTTAGTGCATTGTCACTCCTGTCATTCGTCAGAAGGTAGGGAATATTAAACCCGATAGTGATGGCCAATTCATACACATCTACATGCATTAGTGGTGTAGGAAGATGCATTTGAGAAATTGAAGCCATTAGCTAACAAAAAAGTTCAAATCAATGTAGGTTCAGGCGACTACTGATAAGAATGCCTAAAGTTAATATGGTTTCAATACCTGCCAGGTAGAAACTTTGAAATCTCTGCCCACTTGTTCCCATATATTTCATGGTAGTAAGTAAGAATTGAGTCCTCTGCTTTGGTCCAGGGAGCTCTGTTCAGACCTGGCTCCAAATGGTTGTACCACCTAACCACAAATTATTATCTTCACAGTTCAATAGAGAAGTCTGAAAGGAATGAATACAAATATCCAATTCCATAAAAAAGTTAAGCACAAAAATTTTGCATACGCTTGAATTTAAAAATTGAATCGATAGCCTTTTCAACTGAATCTGACTGTAACTTATGTGGTGCAACTATTGCTACTGTATCCAATGTCAACAGAATGGACTTCATATCAGGAATTTGAAACAAAAAAAAGGAAAAAATAGATACACGATCACATTTCAAGCACCAGAAATGATCTAGTACAGACTTGTTCTACTTCAAATATAAGTCTGACCATACAGAGGCGGACTAGAAGAAAATTGCTCTTGCTCTTATTGTAGTTTTAGCCTAACTCACACGGACAGTTATTGTGTTATTCTGCTTACCTTATATTCTTTAATAGGCTTTCACTACACCCACTTGTAGTATAGAAGAAATGCAACTAGTGGAATGAAATGAAATTACATGGAAAAGAAAAACCATTCCAGTGCTCCAATCAAAGAAAAATTTTAATGAACTAAAAGAGGGAAAAAAAAAAAAACAGACAATCTGCTACCTTTCTCGGCATTGCTTGCCTAGTCGACCAGGCAAGGACTTTGCAATAAAAGACCATTTACTGAACCCATACTTCCTGACTAACTCTATAATACAGTCATCCTCCTGCAAATTCAAAGAAAAAGCACACCATGATTTCATACCCATTATGCCAGAGAAGTATACAAATTCCATACTCGTGGCCAGCAGAATGTGCAAGAATATCTTCACCTCTTTTGTCCAAGGTCCTTTGACTACTTCCGGATTAAGAACCCTTTGCCAGCGACAAAAGCACTGAGAAACACTCCTCCCAGGAAGGCATTTAGCTGTCCAAGATAGAAAATTGGTCAAACAATATTCTTTACCGGTAAACGTAATGTTTTATCTTAAACCTCTCAAAATGCACTAATCGGATAAGAAAACATAGAAGAGAATCAGCAAGGATGGTTGTGTTTGTCACAGATTGTCAGCCGCCAAGTTAAGAAAGCTACATGTCCCGGCTATCAAGAACATTAAAACTTTGCACCTTGGGGGAACAAGAAAAGAAGATATATGATGGACGAGGGCCCAATAATAAATAAACCACGAGAAATGGCCAATCCTCACCTATTCTTTTCCAGTTCCTCCCATGGAACTTCCTAACCAATTCTGTCAGCAGATAGTCCTGCCCACCAAAATTTTCCTTTAGAAAATGCTACATTAAAAGAAATTAAGCCTACAGACAATGCAAAATGTAGGGAGGATCAATACAATCTGTTGTTAGTGGCAAATAAAGCCAAACAATAGTGCTAACCTGCTAACGATTACTAGAAAAGAGTGTAGAGCAGTAGTTTTCAATTATTCTATCTGCCGCCGCAGCATGTTTCTTCCTAAATTGCTAGGAACCAGATTAGTGTGAACAGAATAGAAATAAGTTCCTCCAAATTTAGGAAGAAAAGCACATGTGCCATCTTTCTCTTTTTTGACGAGCATAAGTGCAATCTTCCTTCAAATTTCTCGATGTTCAGAAATCTTTCGCAGGAACGTAATTCATCAATTATGTGTAAAAGATTTATTCTTAACTAGAATTTTTTATAACTAACCTCTTCCTCTGTCCAGCCTGCCCTAGTTGATTGTCTTTTTGGCCCAGTTGTCCTCCTACAGAGATTGATATCAAAATAACTAGAACAATGCTATCTATAATAAGAACCAAGATCAAAAGAATAGCATAGAATGAATAATCCGCATTGCATGATCTACAGGTGGACTAAAATATATGTACACTTGACATAAAAAGGATGCCTGAGGCAGAACAGTCGGGAACAAACTCCAAGTGAAGAACACAAATTCATATACACCCAAGTTGGTTTTCAGAATTAACTGGCATGGCAGGAATGTGTAAAACAAAAGGAAATGCACATTTTTGAGGAGCCTGAAAAAAAAAAAAAAAAAAAAAAAACTCAAATCCTGATTACTGACCTTGGAACCGGAATAGCCCAGCTGCCGAAGTAAACTGAACAAGGCGAAGTATCTATGACATCGTCAGCTGTATCAAAATTGTAAAAGTCCCCCTCTTTCTTAACTTTTACCATTATCTTCCTTGAAATAGCTTCCTTAATGCGATGAAAAGTATCAGGCTTTGAACATGTTACAAATCTTAAAACTTTCATTGAGCTAGTGAAAGAAAAAACAAGTGAAAAAGGAAAAAAACAAACTTAATAGAACAATCTTAAACCCATTAAAATAGGTGTTCATGTTCTATCCTCCGTGCGAAGATCAAAATTTGTTGTAGCTAGTCCAGACTTCTAGTTAAATAAACTATAATTGAGTTAGTTAGTTGAGTTCTATTTTAATTCCTTATTAGCAGTTGATTAGAACCAGATTTTTGGACCTGATGTTCATGTTGTTATCAGCGTGACTTTTGGTTGTGATTTTTCAGTTAATGCTATTGAAAATAAAGTCTCTCATGTTGAGTATCTCGGAGCTAACTGCTGTTAACAAAATTTATGGCAGTTCACTGTATTTCGAATCATGACCTCAGAAAGAGTTTGAAACAACCCAGAAATACAACAATCCAAAGCAAACCCATTTCGTTTCCTTCAATTTCCATCTCATTTCCCTCCCATTTTCCCACTAACCAAACAGAACAAAGGATTCCTCCAATCTCATATCCAAAGTCCAAAAGCCAAACAAAACAAAGGTCTTACCTTTCTCAAATGGAACTCTTTATTTCTCAGCAGACACGAAGCTCCACAAGAAAACGCAATCAAGCCGAAACCAAAATCCCTTTGAAGCAAACAAGAAAAGCTTTAAAACGCTTAAAAAAAATTGCCCAATGAAGAAGCTTATATAGATTGAGGGAGTAGCAGGGCAGCCAGTGACGGCTTGCATGTGTTACCGCTCTGGTACGTTTGTTTTTAACAGCTCTTAGCTTACGTTGTAAGCTTCCTGGACCTTGGAGGAGAAGAAAGTCAACAACTGACCGGCCGTGGGCTTTGGCTTACGTTGGACGCTAAATGGCGCGCGCGATCGTGACTGACGGCGTTTGTTTGGCTCCTTTCTTCAGCGTTTTGGTTAGGTGGCAAACTGGCAATGCACACGAAGTCCACGAAAGCTCGAAGTTGCTTTAGTTAAAGAGCTCCGTCAAATGTCCAAAAGTCCCCTCAGGCAGATTTAAAAGTATTAAATTTAAATAGTTATAATTAAGTTTTATATTATATTTAAAACATTAATATAATATAAAATTAATTATATTTATTTGAATCTAATATTTTTAAATTCACTTAAATTTTTATATATCGAAATAAGTTCATGTCAAAAAGAACAATCCACCAATCAAATATAAAAAAAGCGACGTTGAATATGAAGTTATTTCGAATATCAACTCTTTCTAGGTTTTAAATAAGTATAGTTCGGTTGTATTGCACAATTTTTTTTGGGTGTGTTTTAGAGATACAATTAAAATAAAATTTAAATAATTTTTTACTTAAAAACCAAAATAAATCACATATGTGTTAGTAACACTCTGTTGCTTAATTAGAATTTAATTATAATAAAAAATCACATATAAATTTGCATAGAGTGGTACAGAAAAAGTGGACAAATAATTAAGACTTTTCTTTTCATATCTGTATAATATACACATGATTTTATGTTTTGAAATTTTATATATTTTTTATTATTTTAACTTGGTCACTCAAATGTTTTCCTCTTGATTGCAAGGTCTCATAGGATAAATAAAAGGTAGGCTTAGGTCTTCAATTAGTTTTTTTTTTTCAAGATGTAATAACTAAAAAATTAGGCATTACATTCTTTGCATTTGCAAGAACTCCCCCGACCATCCAGCGGCCTACAAGCAAACGTTGAACAGTGCCCACTGGCCAAATTTAAAGTACTAAGAAAATTGTGTCCTATATCCACGGCTGAAAAGGCGCCTACCTTGTCTGCCTTCCCTTTGGATAATCCAATATATAAACATATGAGACGACATCCGCTGGTCTTATGGTTAAATCATCGTCTCTCCTGTGAGATAAAAGATACCCAAAAAGAGGGCAGCTTTACACAACTCTCCTTTGGGGTTTAAGGCTTTTGAATCTCTTGTTTTTGTGCTGTTTGACACTGTCCTTCCTCAACTTTTTGGGGTCCAAAATGCCTCAAGGAACTCTTGAAGTCCTCCTTGTCTGTGCCAAGGGTCTGGAAAACACCGATTTTCTCAGTACGTATCAATGTTGATTACAATCCGATGTTTTTATGTCTTGCTCTTTGAGAATTGGCATCCGGGTCTTGTTTGTTCGTTTGATTTATGTGGGATCCGAGAATAAAGATGTAATCTTTGCGTGATTGGCTTTTGATGCTGATCTATGCTTTTGATATAGATATTTCTACGATCAGTGGCTGAATTTGTGCTTGTCAATGATGTTGGCGTAACAAAATTAACGTCTTTGGAAGTCTTGGTCATTTTCCTGCTAGACCAATCTTCATTTTGCTGCTGAAATTTTGTTCGGGTGCTTCCTTACATTGCATCCACCTTCCCCTTCTTTTTATTCTCCCATTGTTTTAATTTTTAAGATTCCTTGTTTTGATGGATTGGAGTGCACTTGTGCAGATAATATGGACCCTTATGTTATCCTCAGTTGCCGTAGCCAGGAGCAGAAAAGCAGTGTTGCTTCAGGTTATGTCTCCAATCACACTGATTTTCATACAAGCACAGGCACCTGTTTCATATCCTCGCGAGCAGCATTTTGTGTTTTGGTTTGGTGTACTTGGATTCTGCCAATTGTTGTCGCACCAGATACCTTTTTTTTTATAGATATTTTTATAATTTTTCCCTGCTAATTTTTCCAATAATACTCACAAATCAATCCTGCAGGAAAAGGGTCGGAACCTGAGTGGAATGAGAATTTTGTATTCACCTTATCAGATGGAGTCACAGAACTCACATTGAAAATACTTGACAGGGACAATGGCACTGCAGATGATTTTGTTGGTGAAACAATGTATGTACGAGTCCCTTGTGCAGTCGTCCTGAAGTAAATCTTATGTGCATTTGATTGATGGAGTGTAGCATTGACAATCATATTGCTTTAGAATAAAGAGGAAGTCTGATTATTGTGTTTATGATCCTTTGCAGCATTCCACTGGATCCAGTGTTTCTGGAAGGAAACCTTCCACCAACAGCATACAATGTAGTCAAGGACGGAGAATATCGTGGAGAGATCCGAGTTGGCCTTACCTTCACACCAGAGGTAATTACCATGACTCCTTGCCTCATTGAAGAGAATAAGAAAAAGATTAGTAAAGATCATTTTTCGATGTATCAATCTGTCTCTGCCCTGTTGCTCTAGTTTTATCAGGAAATATAGTGTTCAAGTTTTCATCATCCACTATCTGCTTTTGATGGACAAACCTTAGTCCTTTAGCTCCCTTTTCCCCTTATGGACTGAATTTTCAAAGTTTGATAGTGCTAATCAGCTCAGGGGTTTACAATTTTATTTACTGCCTGTGATTTTCAGGAAGCCCGCAATCAAGGTTGGGGTGGAGAGGAAGAAAGCTTTGGAGGGTGGAAAGATTCTTCAGCAGCTTATTGAGTACCTTAATCTGAAAATTTGACAATAAATGACTCTTTGGCTTTCGGATGTTTGTAGTGGATTTTTGTGCTTCGGAAATTTGGCTGGACATGCATGTATCTGTTTTAACTGACTTTCACCTGGGTATTCTTCATTACATTTTCAACAATGTACAAGACTGCACAGTGGCATGAAGCCCAGGAGAAAATCAGATTTGGTTGTATTTCAGTTAGATTCGATTTTCGGGTTTGAACTATGAATAAAAAGAAAAATTAGAAAATATTCTATCAAAACCAAGCCAAAAAAAAAAGAAAAGAAAAGGAGATTCAATTATAACATTGCAAATGTTACATGAGCTAGGTGGGTTGATCCCAGATAAATGCGAACCCCATTAATTGTACATCATTAGTATTAAAAGATGCATCAAAATACAAAAGTTCAGCCAGTCTAGCAGGGGCTGCAACAGTCAATCCTTAGGGCAGTTGCTCTCCTTTGCTGCTTTGGCCACCCAATCTGCAGCGCAATTAGCTTTCCTACTAATTAACCGCATCACTGATTCTGGCTTGCCTGCTAGCCATGTCCATGTATCCTCCACCGTTGGTTCTATCTCCCAGGGGGCATGTGTGCTGCTGGTTTGTACAGGCTCTGAACAAAATTTCCCCATCTGTTTCCAAGATGACTCTATTCCATCCTCCCTCGAGAATATTATTACGAATATTCAGATTTCAGTTTAAGAATATTATACTACGATTTAACTAATAGTAGATGACATGAAAGTTTTAACCTTTTCAAGAAAAATATGAATCGAGTATGAATATATCAAATTTTTGTTTTTGACTTTGGAGAGTCCTCACCGTAACGCCAGATCTTCAAAGCTCGTGTCTTTGACCCTAATGACAGTATGGTCGATTTCACTCTTATATTTGTTGGTTGTAGTTTTAAAAATTTTTAAATTACTATTAAAAATTTAATTTGAATATGAAAATCAAATCGACCCATCATCCCCCAAGCATTTCTGTGCAATATGATTTGTAATTTGTGGTTTTGGGCTGAACCTTTTTTTTACTCCTCGGGAGACATTTTATTGATTGGAAACTTAAACATTTGTTAAATTTTGAGAATGAGATTACAGAGTTTATGAGAAAAAAAAAACAAAGTATTTATATCATATAATTTATAGTTAAATAACTATCCTAACATATACATATACATATACATATACATATACATATTTTAAAAGACAATTGAACTTAGTTTAATTCTATGAATTCATTATCTTTATTTTTTTTTTGTGAACAATTATGAAATGTTTTGATTTGATAAGAAATGTGGGTCACGATTTAATGAATGAAAATTGATTGGATTCACTAGAAGTCCAATTGGGCACACGAGAGGATCACGTAGTCTTCTAGGCTGAGTTCATGTGACCGGTATGGCCCTAAAGGTTTATGCAAACATTTAGTGATAAGGAATCACAAAGCTTAATTAAAACTAAAATGCTTAGATAAGATGTAGAGACTCATAATACATTATCAATGCAATGCATTGATGCCTTCCTCTCCCGCAATTTTATCAATTAGACAGTATCACTAAAAGTGAGAGGACAATCGACGTGTGTGTTACGGCCCTGTGTATCCACCGATGCCTCCAAACAAGAAAAAATGACCAAAGTTTTCAAGATATCCTCGGTCAAGAACGGAATAGAACTTCTCGGGATCTGAAGACGCGAACAAATCTGGAGGAGGAACTAGCTTGTAATTTACGTCCAAAACTCCCATCAGCCTACAATACGCATCCAGCTTCGGGTCTCGATAAAGATCATGAACACCTGAACCCATTGGTGGACTAGGTACTCCGACTGGACTATATGCTTCTCCGCCCCACTCGACGTAGGTGGCAGTGTCCGACAAACTATTGAATATTCTACTCGGCCAAGATCCAAGTTGGGCATTAGACCCAAGAGTAAGAAGCCAATCTCCGTTTTGTGGGTCCTGACAGACGTAATACATAACGTTGAGATCGCGAGCTTATAAATTCCATTTATATAATTACCGTATTTGTTTGTTGAGGTAACGCGTAACAGGTTTACGAGACCATATCAATAAAGCTGATTCACTAAAAATAAAATAAAATAAAAATAAAATTAGAATTCAATGACACATAATGAATTTTAACTTACCTTCTGAATGAGAAATTGTGTCTCGTAAAAGGGTCCGCCCATTTGGGATATTCGTTCGAAGGCAGAGCCAAGAGGTATTTCTGTACTGGACAATACGAACCCGGGGCAATCTGTGTTGAAACAATTTCCTTGCTGTGACTATAGGGTGCAAGAAAAATAAAAGATTAGAGCAAAATTCACATTCGTTTGATAAGCAATATATATATATATATATATATATATATTATTTATCGCCAAAAAAACTTACTTTTGTGTAGATAAATAATCGAGTGCGATGATCGTTGTAGAGACTTGGGTGAACCTGACAGTTCAAGAAGAAAACTTTCCATTAATATATTATGATTTAAAATAAAAAAATTAAAAAAAAAAACTTTTTTTGGTAGGTCGATCAGCTGAATACGCATTTTTATTTTTATTAGAAGCTTATTATCCCCCCCCCCCCAACTCACAAGTTCATGATATCAGAAGTACAAGAATAAGGTTAAAACTTACAATCCACCCGACTTCGATGCTTTCTGCGCCATTTCGTAGGAACATGTGGCTGCCACTAAATTGATTCGCTCCAACTGGAGGGTTATAAAGACTGGTACTCATTGCGGCTCCCTTGTATCTTCGATCAACACCCTCCGCCACGGTCGCAAGTACTGCATACTACACCATGCCAAATTAAATCATATCTATGAATCTATGCAAAAATATAAACATTAAGACTTTTACGGCCTATCCATATACTTTTGTAAGCAATGGTTAATCACGTTATATGGATACTAAAAATTTTGAAATAGAAACTTTTATTTTTTTTATAACTATTTTAGTTTAAGTAGTTAATAATTTTTAAACAACGATTAAGAGATGCTTAATATGGTATGTCGTCTTTAACTTTTACCTGGGAGGAACCTAAATCTGTCTGTATGTGTAGATCAATTTCGCTCAAACAATTGCTAGAAGAAATGATCATTGGTCCCGTCAATTTAGTTTCGATACAATAAATTAGGGCCTAAAACAACAGATAAATAAACATTAGCGTAGCTTACATGGACACCAGGGTTGTATTTAGTTTGAGGATTATATCTAGATCCACTTATTTCTGCAGCTTGTTTAGCTCTAATGAGATCTCCCTTACTAAGCCTCTTGATTGGGACTGTACCGTCCGGACATCCTTTTCCATTTAGCCAGATGTTCTTCGGATGTAACAAATCAGAAGAGTCTTTTTCTGTCGTCCTCTTAGGCATCTGCAATAATGTTTCCTCTTAATATACTGTACGTGTTAGGTGAATACGAGCAAGTTAAGCAGCATGAACAAAAGAAATAGAAGAAACACACCTTGTAATTATACTTGTGATCCTTCAGCGATGGATGATCAAATGCAGGTTGTTCATAAAAATCTACACAACTATACGTATCTCCATGTAACGTCTGTTAATTAAGAAGAACAAAGTTAGTGCATTTGATTTAAAAGAATAATTATTAAGGATCCAAATCCACTTAGACCAAAAGAAAAGCTGTGGACATATCAAGAACAGTCTAAAAGGCAGTCAAAGTCGTGGAGTTGGGTGTTAACGAATGACAATCAAAGTCTTACCTCTTCACAAACTAAAAGACGACAAAAAGAAAAAAATTTTCTTTTTCAGGAACAAAGCTGTTATGAAAATGTGAACTTCAATTAAGATTATCAAAAAAAAAAAAAAAGAACTAAATCAATAAAGTGAATTTTCTGACCTGAATAATCTCAATTGCTGGCTTGTTCAAATGTTTAAGTTCCTCCTCCAACTCTAAATCTTCAAGAATTCTCCCTCTTACAGCATCAAGGTTTGAAGTTAAACGCCACAGAAAAAGCACGTACAGAATACCCCTTAGGGCCATCGATATGGATTGCTGGATTACAAAGAAAATTATATATAGCAAATCTGACTATACAGCATATAGAATTGCGTTAATGATAAAGCAATAAGGCATAGTCATGAGCTAAAAGATAGCGATCTTGCGTATTTTAAATCTAACGTGTGATTTGTCAATTTTTCTTATGCAAATTCAGTAGCAAAGGGTGGTAATAATACTTATTGGGATTATTTCACCACCTTTCGCCTTGCTTAGCTAAACAGAATTTTTGTAGCCTTCAACAGAAGCGCTGCAAAATTGCTGAGCGATGTATCATGCGATGCAAAATTGTGTGTAAAAGTTTTTTATTTGACTAATTGATGAAAAGGAATCTATTTATTTCTTTAAATAATAGTTAAAATATTCAAATGTATAATGATTTTACCAATTAAGGTGGATACAATATGTACAAAATTGGGTATATACATGTAAATATTTAATCATATTTATTAATAATTTTTTATTTTATGTTAAGAAAAGATATTCAAATGTTGAGTATTATTACTTTCTAAAAAAGACATTTGAAATAAATTTTTTCTCTGTAAATCTAGTTTAGGCTATATTTGTTTCTATAATTAATTAGATTTAAGGAAAAAAAAGTTAACTAAATTATATTAATTTTAGGAATTTTTTTACATTTTTTCAAAAAAATAGTTTTTTTTTTTAGAATACAAAAAGAAATTGAAGTAATTCTTTTTATTTTTTTTTGAGAAAATTTAGAGAGTTTTTCTTTATTCTATTAAAAAAATAGACAAATTTAAGAGATTTTTTTTCTCTCTCTTGAAAAGAAAATTTTAAGAATATTTTTTTTCTTATTGTTGAGTCAAAAAAAAAAAAACACTCACGGAATGTTAGTGGCCCAACCCAAGTTATCCCCGGTAAACATGGAATGTTAATAACCCAACCCAATTCAGCTTAGGTAAATATCGTTTGCCAAAGGCTACCAGCAAGAATAAGATTTTTGAGTTCAGCGAACTGAGGCATAGCTCACTTGTTCATACTAGTTTACTAAAAATTCCACCTACCAACATGAAAAAGAAAAAATGAACCTATTTAAATTTCACATCCTCCAACAGGAAAAAGGAACAAAAGCATGGAATTGGTGTTGCAAAGCACACTTGTATTTCAGTGAAATTTGGACTAACCAAGAGGAGAACAACTGAGATTTTGTCAGAACAACTGGAATTGGTGTTTCTTTTGTCTCTCTGTGCCTTTGTCTCAGATTTTGTTAGATGTTATTCTCGAAAAGAAAAAAAAAAAAAAACAGAGTGCCACCACGCAAAAGATTCTCACATTTGTGGGGTCTATGGAGATTTTGGTTAGATGTTATTCTTAAAAGAAGTAAATAATTGCAATAAATACTATTGAAGAAGGAGGAGAAGGAGGAGGAGGAGATGACGAGAAAGAGAATTGCTATTAGTATATTCTTTGTTATGCATGAAGAAGGTCAGGTAGAGCTTGTAATTACTCTTGACGGAAATTGCAGAGATACACCCCATGGGAAAAGTGCCGGCTATAGTGGATGGAAGGTTCAGGCTTTTTGAGAGGGTATTTAAGATTTCTTTTCCCTTTTTGTTCTATGGTCTCTCCATACCTCTCAAAAGAGACCATAGAACAAGTATAAAATTTGGGTGTAACTAGCTCGTAGCTACCACGTAGGAATAATTACTAGTTCAGCACGAGGTTGGCAGGTTGCTTTGTTTTACTATTCTTGGATGATCCTACAAGAATATAGTCCTAAACCCAGAATGCATAATGGAGTATTCACTAAGAAACTCAATTTTTTGCCACGTTTCGAGTATCCAGAGGACAAATGACGTCAGTAAACATCAAGTATAAGCAAATTGACAAAGTACAAGCACTTAATTTGATTACACTAACAAAGGAGTCACTGAGTGCACCTAGTCACAGTTTTCCTATTTATCACATTCTGCAATGCAAACCCAACAAAGGCAGACTAATATGAGCTATAGGGTAGTGAAGTTGATAGGGTTCAAGTCTTGTCATAATTCTGATGAATCCTTTGATCTCAGCATTTCATGATACCCCCAACAGCTGTTTTATGTTATTCTGCATTTATTTTGACATAAGCGAAGAGTTTACAGAAGCAAAAGTGATTGTAAATGCTTGAAGAAAAAAAAAAAGAATTCACTCTTACCTCAAGGCCAAGAGGAGAGGTTGTGGGATAGTATCGGTCGACAACTTGTCCATCCTTATTGACAAGGAACTTTGCAAAGTTCCACTGAATATCATCATTGAAAATTCCCCATTTTCCTGACTTCAAAAACTTGTACAGTGGAGAAGATTTTTCACCGTTCACATCAATCTAATACAGTAAAAACATGAAGTAAGTTTAAAATCTTGTCACATCACATTCAGCTGAAAAACTAAATAAATAGCCAAAATGAAAAACAAGAAACAGCTCAATGTTACTATATCAAAACATTTCCGGTGACATTCTCACAAAACACTCTGCGTCTATTCTTTTTTTTCAAGATAATGGAGCATGTTGTCTTGCATTTGTGATTCTGAAAATTAAACAATGGCAACACAGCTAAAACATCCCTACAGCGGACTATTGGGAAGATCAAAAGCAAAATGGGAAGCTACATGCACAACTGCTTACTCTATGAACCACACAAACTGTGCCACTTATACAACTAGTGTCAATAGGTCATGCTGTAATGAGATTGCAGCTTCACGAGCATAAATCTAAAATGGAGCAGTTTGAGTTCTTTTAGAAGAAGTGGGAAAAAAGGGAGCTGATTTAGAGCTCTCAGTAGAAGATGTTAACATCTTTTTTTTATACTTTCACATCCACTCTCATTCATCCGACCTTCACCTTGTCAAAAATTGGAAATTCTGATTTAAAGCGAGTGCAGACGAACTCAGCAATCTCATCGTTACTTCCTGGTTCCTCCTCACCAAACTGATTGCATGGAAATGCCAATATCTCTAGGCCTGCACTAGGACAAATACAAAGTTAAGAACTCTGCCATACAGAGATATGTTGCCACTAGAATTCTGAAATGAGAATACAGTCTCTCTCTGATACTACAAAAAAACTCATCTAGCATAGAAGAAAGACAGAAAGGATGTGTCAATCAAATACAGGAAAACAAAGCCTTTTCAATCCCATCCCGATTCTTCCAACAACTAGCAATCATGCTATGACCATTAATGTGGTTCAATTGGGGGATGAAAACAAAAAACAGAGTCAAATTGCCAACCTTTATCTTTGTATGTTGCATAGAGTTGATTCAGCTCTGTGTAATTTGAGTTGGTCATTCCACTATACAATCAAACAATGACAAGCAACTCCAGCATCTAAGTCCAAGGCAAGCAAGAAAGATACAATGGGGGGAAATGGGAACAAAATCCCATCCACTAAAGCAAAAATAGGAAACCCAAGACATAGAAGTACCATCTTGAAGCCACGTTTACAATCAGGATGACTTTTCCCTTGTAAATGCTAAGATCCACATCATTTCCCCTAGCATCCTGCGATTGAAAAGGTAGCCAGTCCATTTTTATGTGGACAGCCAAAAGGGCTTAATATAACTCTAGAATTAGAACAAACATGTCGCCACACAGGAAATAACTCTAGAACATTCAGCAACCCTGGTATGATGACTGATGAGAAAGAGAGGGGAGGCAAAAATTGCAGGATTGAACACCTTGATTTATATCGTGGACCAGAGAATCGAAAAGAAAAGCAAGAAGAAGTGATTCACAGTCTTCCACTGGTTCTTGGCTACATCCTATTTAAAACTGATCAATTTTCCTTGATTCAATCAGTCCATTACATTACCAGCATAAACCATCTCAGCCATTTATTTTAACTTGAGCTTCTTAAAAGGGCTGACCATCTAATCACTCTTAAGGATAATTCAAACCCAAAAAACACTAGTTTGCTCTACTGCCCATTTTTTCTGTCACTGATCCCTATCTTTGAAACAAAAACCAAAAGGATCATAATGTTAATCATTAATCCTAGTAAGACCAAGGAATTGGCTCTTATATTGTCCTTTAAAAGGAAAACAAAAGCAACCCATCTAGGTTTGTACTCCAAGCATTAGTTTACAAAAGAAAAATGCAATCTTTCATTGTAGTTTCATACCCACTTGCAAAAGATTTGCAGAGCTCTAGAAAAGAAGAGCCAAAAATAAGAAAGTAAGGATCCATCGTAAATTTTAAAAAAAAGAAAAAAGAAAAAAGAAAAAGGAAGCAGAATCATTTGCATCAGCAGATTAGATAGGTGAAAGATATTAACTTTGGGGAAAGAAACTAACCTTCACGGTGAAGTCATACACCGATTCTGGGTACTTCTGGGGTTGACTCGCCATTGATGAACCAAAGAGATTGAGAGAGAGAGAACCAGTTTGGTAATAGAATAGAACTGACTTGTTCTTGACTAGTTTTTTATTTTTGGTTCAATGCTCGTTGACTTCATTTTATGGAGCTTGAAATGCAATCCGAACCCAAATGCCAAATTGCGGCTTAAATATTAAAATTGAGCCTCACATTTTAACAGGAATAGTCAGATTTTATTTTTCATGTATTTGTTTAGTTATTTTCATCTCTTAAGTTTCTGTTTTAAGTTCACTTTGACATAAAATTAGGGGCAGTAAACTCTAGTCAAGTGACGCTTTATAGGAGGGAAGACGTTTGTTGTTGGACTCATTTTTTGATGTGCAATTGCAAGTTATGTCCTGAATTTTGAAAATTATTTTTTCATAATAAGATGAAAAATCTGTTTATCAAAACAAAAGACACTAACTACAACATGATTTACAAATGCACAACCATAAATGGAGTGATTGAAACTTGAAAGATATGAAAATAATCTTGACTTTCTTTAGCACAAAATTCGGGAATTGACTTCTTGTGTGGGGATCATGATTCCCTTGTCAATCTTAAAGCTTCATGTTGGCCAGTAGGACGTGTTCATCCATAAAGACGGACAATTATTTTCCAAGAAAATTTTCTTTTGGTCAATGAAGAGACTTATTGAGTTATAAATTATATAATAAGAAACTTTTTTTAATTTTTATAAATTATATATATATATATATATAAATTTCAAAACTTCAAGATAAATTTTTAAAATTTTACCTATTGAAATATCTTATAACTTTCTAAAATAATTATTGCTTACCATGTCTCAGTCTTTAACACGGCATTTTTGCTGATGGAGATAAATTTGTATTCACATGTTTTTTTAGTGTGGTACAAGTAATTTTTGGTGACAGAGGGGTGTTGACAGCTGCAATTGACAAAATCTTTTGTTTGAAAATACATTCAAATCTGAAAGAAGTTAGCAACAGATTACAGCCTTGTGGGGAAGACAAAAAAGGCTCTCTCAAATGCTAGATAATGGAAGAGTCTTATACAGAACGAATAATTTGGAGTTTATAGACAATTATTTTTGTCCTCTCCTGCTCAATTCTTTCTATGCAGTTTAAAACAAAAATAATCCAATCAGACAGAGGAGGGAAAACTTAAGGAAAAATTGCAAGTATGAAATTGATTATAATCTGTTCACCCTCTCAAGCAGATTGTTCACAGTAATGACTTTCTAGTTGGGCTATCACCAGGAGGCTGCAAGCAGAATTGGGACTCAATAAACAGCTCTATAGCCTGTTCGGGTTGATCACATCCACCTGAACTGCAATTCAAAATTTGACATTTTTCAATAGTTGTTGAAGTGCACTGATCAATCAATATTGACCTCAAGCTCTCTGATTGCCCAGCCCGTGCTGCCCCGGCAAAACTCACAAGGCTCTGCGCTGATGATTCTCAACTGCCATGCAGCAATGTCCTCATCTGAATGGGGGTGAAAGTAGGTGGGATGTGGAATTCCAATTTCGTTAACTTCCCATGTTTGTCTTTCAATCAGGAGCTTTATTGGGTTCTTCATTCGCTCAAGAATTAGAAATCTAGTCCCCCAAGAAGAATCATTCCCTCTCCTGAAATCCTATGAAAATTTTCCCAACACAAACACATGATCCTTACCAGAATTTTGAATCCAGGAATTTTTGGGCTCAAGCCACTTCTGTCTTTAACATCATTAGAGATGTTCTTAAAATGCCACCTGAGGATGTCTAAGCCACCATAATATGGGACATAAAATAGCTTAGCTTTATCTTCTTGGTAAACCCTGCATGGATGCTTCAAAATCCTTGCATGAAAAATTGGCTCTAGGGAGTACTGATGAGTGTGATACCAGCTTTTTTCAAGCTTTGATATAGGCTAACTCAGTGCTTGGTTATCTAAATATCCACAAATATCAATCCAGGGAATCATATCTCTGCATTGGCCTATCAGGTCCTCATTGAACTTTGAAGGCAGATCGTAGACAAATATCCCCCTGCCATCGCATGCTGCACTGTCCAAGATTGGACTTCCATGATCGATGAAGTCGCATTTGCTCCTCAACAACCTTTCTAGCATTGTCAATTTCCTCATTGTAGCTCTCTTTCACTGTCCCATGTGTCACCCAGACGACATTCTCAATGTTGGTGTTATTGCTACTGCTGCTAGAGCTTACGACATTGTCAAGCTCTTTGATGTTGGTTTCAGCAGGAAGAATAACATGGTTGACAGTTTCATTGACATTTCCATTTTTGCTAGGAGTTGCATATTGGCTAACACTGACATTGATGCCGGGGCTAGTGTCATTGTTGTTGATTGGGGCCGGGATTTCAAAGTTAGGCCTGGCACCTGCAGATAGGCGGTAAAGATTGTTGAGCTTCCGCGAGGAGATGCAGGCGTGGATGATTTTGCCAGAGATGATAACCGTGGAGGAAGCCCATACAAAAACAAGGATGAGAAGAAGGACCACAACAGGGATTCGAGACAGAAGTTTGAGCAAAAATGCATTAAAGAAGCAATCATCTTTTGGTTCTGCAACTTCGGAAGACCTAGCTTTTCTTTTGGAAACATAAATAGCCTTTTTTGGAAAGATGGTAACCTTTCAATGGCTTTGCTCCTGGCATGGTTATCTAGTAGGGGAAGGTCTGCATTTTGTCTTCAACCTGATTGCACGTATTGTGTTAAGTGTCTGATGGGTGCACGTTCCATAATACCCATATATTCCTTTTGCCTAGAGATTCCAGAGGCCACATCTTCTAATTGTCATATCATTAAGATATATGGATATGAAAGTCAAACCATTTGATACTACTTATATTTTATTAATTACTTAAGTAAAACAGCAAAGAGATCGAGCAGCAAATGGAAAAGAACTCAGCTGCACGTCTTGAAAAGTTTTTGAATTACCAATCAGCCTTTGGTCCAGCAATACTAAATATCATCTTAAGAGCAAATAGAAATGAGTTCGATTTTCGGTGTCTTAGCATCAAAATAAAGTGAAAAGTTGTTGAATTGCCCAGACCTGCATGGTATTCCTTTAAGATAATTTGGTGCCTCCTCCTCAGTATTACGTTCTTGAAGTAACCCACCCCCAATTTCAACTTGGTTATTTTTACTTTAACATGACCAACAGCACAGCCAAAATAAATTTTAAAGAAAATTGTCTAAACGGTTAACATTGAACTAGATAAAGGTCCCCTTCTTCCATCAAAATGAAAAGGGACCTCTTCTTTAAATGAAAGATAATGTGAAGCCCGATTTCTTTAATGTGGCCATATATGACAGATACAATTACTTTGTATCTTAACAACTACAGTACTGATGGCCAACATTTAGTGAGCAGGGAAGACAAAGAGCTGCAATAATCCACAGAAAGTACTTTGAATCAATTCAGCATTCTAAGACAAACAAAAACTGCAGTAATCAACCAAAAGTACTTTGAATCACTTCAGAATTCTAAGACAATCAAAAACTGCAATAAAACACAGAAAGTACTCTGAATCACTTCCAAATTCTAACATGCCAAGATAAACCAGCTTGTATGCAATTTACAACATACTATCTGTCCTAGCAGGCAGTCGACGGAAGAAGTTAACGGGTGCTGATGGGGTCCTGTAGCGAAATCTTGGATGCCTCATCATGTAAAAACCTGCAAGAACTTCAATTGCCTGAAATGGTGTAACAAAGAAAACTAACGAGGCGACAAGGCAAAATATAACAAAGATGGAAGTAGCACGCGGGTCTCGCCAGCTTAACAGTGCCTGAAACCGCTCTCCTTGGGTTGCTATATCACCAACAACAGACTGTATCCTACCAGCTATGCTTCTTAACCTGTCATACCTGATTCTGACCAGGTCAGCATTCTTGCTTGTTGGGAAGGTATCGAATTCCTCGTCAAGCTCATCAAGACGTACTACCTCAGCTTGTGAGATCTTTGTGTTCATATGGGGTGGATACCTGGGCCGATACCGATAATTCCACACTCCCATCAAGAACATGTAAAGGAATGCTGTGGGCAAAATGAGTTCTGGGAAGCAAGCAAGCACGAGATAGAGCACGTGAACAAGCACTGTTGTGATGGGATTCTTCCACATGCAGATATCTGCAAACCATTTTCCTGCAGCAAATAAGCCTGAGAAAACTGTCATTAGTCTGAGGAAATTTGCCTTACTTCGGCGCATGCTCCAAAGGTGCGAGTCCACATCCGACATGTACTCCACTACCTCTTTCCGAAGTGGAGGCTCTGCACGGCCTAATCTCATTGCCACTATGTTGACAGCTTGGTGACGAAGCATGTCTAGCTGCATCACAGTGAAGGGCCTTACATAGTGCATCTTGGGCAAAAGTGGTCGAGAGTACTGATGAAGCATGTTCATAAAAGATGTGCATGTAAATCTTATAGCCAAATGTAATTCACCCATCTTCTTCACGCCAGCAGGATGAAGGACAAGCAGAGGATAAAAGTGTGTATAGATGCGGCCAGTCTCAAGTGTGGAGATGCGAATTCGAACCTTCCCAATCTTCAGGTCCTTGCCATTTGAACTTTTTTGGCCCAATTGACTGTTGTCAAAGACACCAACCGTTAGAACTGTTGCTGGATCAAAAACCTCCCAGGTGTATTGTTCATTGTATTTTGGGCAAAGGTTGTTAATAAGTGTTCTTGTGCGGACCCATTTGTGACCATACTTTGCGACACAATATGTATCAGATGTACCACTCCCATCTCGGGTTTTCATGGGATGGAGTCCTACAGCATTTAGGATACCAAGTTCCAATAGCCCAATTTGTGGCCTCCACAGCTGTTTTGCTGTGGGTCGAAGGTCACTACTGTAATGAGTTGATTCATCTAGAACATGGTATCCACCATCTAGACAGATTCGAATATGGATACGGCTTGCAAATTTTTCTTTTTTCAGCTGATCTACATCCACAGCAACTGGCTTTTCCAGTTTAAACCAACGTGAATGAATCATCTTATCATCAGCACGCTTCTCCACCGAGCTCAAAGGTATGATGGCCCTCCCTATTGTCTCATCTTTGCCAGGGCCAACATGTTCCTCAACTGAAAGGACCAGATGATCTTCAAATGGTTCAGCAGCAACAAATAAAAGATCCTCATTCCAAAGGGCATTAAGAGTTTGAGCCTGACACGTCTTTGTCTTTAGTACCTGGTTGCTTATTTGAGCCTTGACATACACATCTGGAAAACGACTCTTTTCTGTTGGAACCAAGTCTTGCGCCTCAACAATGTTAACTCGCACATACCACAAACGTGGTGCATGATAGACCTTTGAACATATCATTGTGGAAGCAGCTGGGGCACTGTCTACAGGTGTAGCTGCATCGGAATGCCATGCATCTGGAAATGCTTCGTCAGCTTGGGTGCCAATCCAGACAGCAAGCATCAGCTCACCCTTAATCGTCTCTCTTTTTTTATTCTCAAGCCGATACCACTCTGGAGCCAGAGGACCATCGGGCGGTACTCTCACTGGAACCTCATTGACGTCAAATCTTACAAAACCTACATAATCATCTTTAACAAGATTCTTGTCCTTAACCACAACTTCTAACACACAAGCTTGCATCTGTTCTTTTGAAAAGGCAAACACCTGGTTCCACTCTGGATTTTGCTTTTTCTCAAAATGCTTCGTAATACCTTTGTAATTTCCAATTTTCACTTCAACAAATGGATCAATACTTCCTGTAACGTCCATGGCTGGAAGATCACGAGCCTTAACTACTCTCACATACAGAAAGTACATCCGTTCGACAAGATCATATGTACTTGCAGTTTTGTCCCCGCGAATAACACGTCCCCCAACAACTCTTCCCCCACCAAGAAAAGGGCTTGTCTCTTTAAGTGCATAGTCAGCAGGTTGTGATGATGATGATGCAGGGTACATGCGAACTAACTTTGGCGGCTGTGGTTCAGCTTTCATTTCATCAGTCACATATTTTGGTACATGACGCGTAACTGCCGGAACAGAAGAGTGATGCTGCTGTTGATTAGGGAGATGATGAAAGGTGTGCCTTTCAACTCTGTCACGAGTTACAGTGTTCACAACGGGATGAATTCTCAGGGCCTGCCCGCGAGTTAAGCCGCCGTCGTCTGTAGTAGACACTGATTCAACTGTGGGAAGTGGGGTGGAGGATTTTATGGACGGATTATCAGCGACATAAACTTTCAGGCCAAGCTCTCCTCTTACGCGAGAGAAAATGCCACCCTTTTCGAGAGGGTAATGCAAGACAACAGCATCCGAGTAAGGAACAAATGAACTCCCAGTGAGGCTAATCTTCCCAAGGAAAGACCTTGAGTTGGTAGCGCTAACATTGTTGTAGACATAGACTTCAAGAGAAAGATAGTGGAGGTTGGAAGGGTCAGAGATGTTGAAATAGAAACTCTCATTCCACACAGGATTGAGATTTTTCTCTTTGGTGGTGGTCCGGAACCTCTGTCCATCAAAGCAAAGTTCCACAAAGGCACTGGACGAACCTTGCCCATCTTTTGGAAAAAGATTGTGGGCACTAACCACATCAATTCCAAGCTTAAGGTTGCTCATGGCCATGCTGATATTTATTTCTCAACAAAACCTGAAAAGTTTGGAGAGATGAAAAATAGTTACAGGCACATGCAATTCACAAAGTAACAATTACCACAGGCAAGAAATTGTATTGGGAACATTGGACTCAAATGGCTAATTGCATAACTCAATTCATGAAAAATAAAAAGAGGGATACATAAATAAAAGATCACAGACCAATATTTTGAATGAAGAACGAGAGAAAATCTATTTCTAATATTGATGCAAAAATGCATTAATTACCAAGCATCACTTACCGTGACAAAATTTTCCAGCTTTTATGATAAACAAACCAAAGTTCAGACGACTACTAATCCGAAGACGACAATGCAAATGAAGCAGAAACCAAAATCAGAAAAGACCCGTTTACATTGAGATACCCGATGATCTCAGAACTGAACTCAGCCAAGTTAAACGACATCACACCAAAGTTCAGAAGATGCTCGTCTGTTTTAAATTAGTTTTCCAAGCAATTTGACTCTTCTTTAATCATCTCGTAACTCAATAATAATCTCAAAAAAGGAACATTACTGTTAGTTTGCGTTGCAAAAAGTGAAACCTCGGACCAAAAGACTCCCGGTAGAGGAGATTGAAAACTTGCAGACAGCTCAAACGTTTATTAACTTATCCATGTGCTACAGAGACTCTCCATTAAGGAATTCTAAGCACTTAGAAACAAACAAAGACTCGCATAAGTGACGCAAAAAGAAAATGCATTTTTTGAATTGCACTGTTTTAAGTTGAAGATCCCAAAAGTGCGCTGAAGACACGTGAGCTTTTTAGTTTCTCCCACAAGTGTCTCCACGTGCCATAAAAAAACAAAAAAATCAACCCATGTGGGCTATTATGGTCTTTGACTCTTTACGATATCCCAGGCAGACGCAGGGCAAAAAAATAAATCAACTACTTCATTTCCAAGAAACCAATGCAAATATTTTAACACACGCATTCAAAATTCTTCCTTTTGTTTTCCTTCATTTTCTTGGCAACCAAACATAATCCAACATAAAAATAACAACTGAAATAAAAGAAGTGAGCTTCAAGGAAAATCTTGCTGAGAACTTCTGAACTTTAAACATTAAAAGGGTGAAAATTTACAGATTCCACGCGGAAAACCAGCAGAAACAGCATCAGCAAACAAACAAGAAGTAAAATTCTTGGTTCAATATAAACAAGTCGAAGAAGAAAACAAAACAACTTGAACTCGAAAGAGCAAAGATAAGACCTTTTTGGCTTTTCTTCTCTTTTCAATGTGACCATTCTCCAAAGACCGTGATTACAAAATATAAACTTTCACTGTCCTTGTTACGATGTGCATTTAAGAAGCCTTACAGAGAAACAGAGAGAGAGAGAGAGAGAGAGAGGGAGGGAGGAGCCATTGCAGCATTTGTAATTGTGTCCAGAAAGAAAACTGACACGAGTAACAATGAAGAGAGAGAAAGAGAGCATTAATGTTATCAGAGAGAAAGAGAGAGAGAGAGAGGTGGAAGGGTTTTTCTTTTGGCAGCAAGGACAAAAAAATAAAAAAAAGCAGAAGAAGAACAACACAAGTTTGGTTAATTTTTCTTTTTTTCAATTTAATTAGCATGAACTAAATTTAAATACAAAATCTTTAATTTTGAGAGTATCACTTCAGTATTATTAAACTAAAATTTATTTATTTTAAGTTGCGATAAATAGATATATCGGTAGATTACTACCGAACTATTTGAGCAATCTCCTCTTTGCTTGTAGTTGTGTGGGCCATTGCTACATAAATTTGAATTTGCCCTTTTTTTTCTTTTTTTTCTTTCTCGTTCAATGTTTCAAACTTAAAAGAACGTGAGTTTGACCTACACAATCTCTCAAGTTTAAGTTTGAGATTAAGTTAATCCTGGATGGTTATGAGGATGAGATTAGTACTGAGGAAGGTTGATATTACCACAATTAACCCGCTATTAATGCGCGTTAAACCTTGAGCGGAAAGGCCTGGTGCCGGTGGCCCACGTGTATGCATGGGGGGACGACATCGTACCTGGTACGACATTGAAATCGCCCGTCGCTCCGCATCGTGTCGTTATCTGCTACGCGTACTTCATGAAGTCGGGGTCCATAATGCGGGGCCCACACCGTCCTTGAGTTTCTAGAAGAAGAAGAGAGAGAGAGAGAGAGAGAGAGAGAGAGATAGAGCGGATGACTCAATCAACCGGGTTGCCGGGTTTCCGGCGTGGATGTGGACCGGGTTCGGGGGGTGCTCCGGTACATAAATATTTAGTTATTTTGAAAATTTTCGTTTAGCTGAAATCTTGATTTAATTATTTTTTTTTTGTCTAAACTCGTTGGAAATGTTGACAATAATGTTATTTATTTTTGTCAATAAAAAAATAATATTGTATTCTCTTATTCCAAATAAGAGTTTTTTTTTAATTACAACGAGTAATGAAGAAATAATACAATTTAAAGAGAAAATAATTTATTTTAAATTATTAATTTTATTATTTTTTTATCAATTTAATTATTTATTATAATTAATTTTATCAATATTATAGTAATATTTTTCTTTTATAATTTAACGTAAAAATTTTCTCTATAAAAACTTTAGGTTTTAGTATTCATTTAATTGCAAAAATATTTTTTTAATAATGATATTAAATAAAAAATAATTTATTTTTTCAAAAAAATATTAAATATTTCTTAAAAATAAATTATTTTTCAACGAAAACTTAATTTGAATATTAAGATAAAAAAAAAGTTCTTTTATTCTAATCCAACCGAAGAGGGGAAGTGATAGCCTCAGCAGCTGCAAGACTCCAAAATTCCCTGTCTCGAAGGCAGAGAAAACAGGGAAAATGAAGCTCAAAGTATTCGCAGATCGAAAATCGCAGCCAAGTCGAGCTGTTATCCTCTTCTGCAAGTAATTTTCTTCTGTGTTTAGTAATTTGTGTCTGATTTTCCGGCCCCATCTTGGTCGACTGAATTGCTAACCTCGTTTCTACGGGTATACATAGGCCGCAAATTCTAACTTGGGTCGCGTTTCTTTTCTTCTGATTTGACCGAATATAGGGTGAATGGGATTGATTTTGAGGAAATCAAAGTGGACTTGATGCAGAAAAAACAATTTTCTCCTGAATTCAAAGGTGCCTCTTTTGTCTCTCTGTGCCTCCTTTGTCTGAGACTTTGTTAGATGTTATTCCTCAAACACAAAAAAAGAAAAACAAAGGCTTTGCAACGCATAAGGTTCTTACATTTGTGGGGTCTGCGGAGATTTTGTTAGATCTTGTTCTTAAAAGAAGTAAATAATTGCAATAAAAACTATTGAAGAAGGAGGAGGAGAAAAGAAAAAGAGAATTGCTATTAGTATGTTCTTTGTTATGCATGAAGAAAGTCGGGTAGAGCTTATAATTACTTTTGATGGTAATTGCAGAGATAAACCCCATGGGAAAAGTGCCGGCTATAGTTGATGGAAGGTTCAAGCTTTTTGAGAGGTATTTAAGAATTCTTTTCCCTTTTTGTTCCATGGTTTCTTCATATGTTCTGCTTAATCATTTTTAATCAAATTTATGAGAATTTGAACTTTTTTTTCTTAAAAATTTAAAATTCAATTCACTTTTTTTTTCTTTTTTTTTTTGCAGTCACGCAATCCTTATCTATCTCGCTTGTGCATTTCCTGGAGTTGCTGACCATTGGTGAGCACGGTTGCTTGTCTGCTATAATTTATTTCCTGGTTATCCGTGATGAGGAGCTTAGAATATGTGAATATGAAATTCCTTGGTTAGAAATAGAATCACCCCATTTTTCGCATATAGATGATGTCACTTATGGTCTGGCCTTAAAACCCAAAAACATAATCTTACATCATTAAGAGTTTGTTTGCTAAGTTCTTTGAGGCAGAGTTGTTCATGGTTGACTGATACTTTATGCATAACCACTTTGGCACTCACGATAAGTCTCCACCTGCGAGGACGATGTATTTGGTTCATGTATACTTGTAGTTGCAGGACATCTAGTATGTGCAGAACATTACTTATACTATAGAATTAGTCCTGAGATTTATATTGTGCATCCTAGTGCTTAAACTATTTCCTGTTTGTATTTTAAGGTATCCAGCCGATCTTTTCAAGAGAGCTAAGATTCATTCAGTATTGGATTGGCATCACTCCTATTTACGCCGTGGTTCAGGTGCTTCATAGTTGATTTCTTGAAGGTTTTAGGAATACTATTGTTTAGTTCCTCTCATTAGCTTGGAAAAGTTGACATGTTGAACTGCCATCAGCTATCTGTTTCTGTCCCTCAGCAATTTTTGTTTTAAAGATTTTATCTTGTTCTTCTTTTGAGGGAGGTGCAAGCTAAATCCAGATGTATATCCAAAGTAAATGCTTTACCTTGTTCTGGGTCATGATGGATTGGTCCCATTGCAAAGATGAAAGCTTCTTAAAATGTGGAAATTTTATGGTTTAGGAATTTAGTAAGTTTGCATAGATTGTAACTCCATTCTCCTTGGTATTGCTATAGCCTATAGTCCCAGTTAATGAAGCTTGATGGTGTCTATATATTGAGACTAGTTTCCATTCTTTGCAATTAGATCCCTCATTTATCTCTCTCATATTCTGCTTATTTATTTTTTTGCATTTATAAGCATAGGAACCCATTTGACACATCTGGCTTCATAGCGCCATTTCTAATGGCACTTGTATTTATATTTGTCTCTTTCTAGTTTTTAACTAAGCTTTATGTCGGTGCACATTGCTGATGGAGTTGTGATTTTCTTGTTGTTGCTTCTTTTTTAGTTGGAATAGTGCTGAATGGGAAGCTAGGGCCTGCACTTGGCCTACCCCTGAATCCTCAAGCAGCAGCTGAAGCTGAGAAACTTTTGTCTTCATCACTGTCAAAGATAGAGTCTGTTTGGCTTAAGGGGAGTGGGAAATTCTTGCTAGGTAGCAATCAGCCATCGATAGCAGATATAAGCCTAGTGTGTGAGCTAATGCAGCTGGAGGTATGTACATGTGTTGGCAGTACTTTAGATATCATCGTTGTTGTTCAAACATTTATGGATATGGATTGCCGTGTTTTGAGTGTCATGTTTCTTTTTATTGGAAGGAGAGGGAGGTGGTGGTGGCTGGGCTTCAGTTTAAATAGACTTGCATTGGTGAGCTTTATAGCTGACTCTTAAGGACTTCTTAAAATTTATTTGATTAGATTTTGGATGACAAGGATCGCAATCGTCTACTGGGCCCACACAAGAAAGTTCAGCAGTGGATTGAAAGTACAAAAAAGGCAACAAGGCCTCACTTTGATGAAGTGCATAAAACCCTCTATGAAGCCAAAGAAAAACTACAGAAGCAGTCACCAGTGGGTGAAGACAGTGGGATGAAATCTAGCTTGAAAACACCATTGCATTCTAAAATGTAGGCTCTTTGTAGCTCCTACTGATCGCAACATATGTGATGAGGACTTGGACTCAAGAGGCTTGAGCCAAAAATTGCAGACGATATCCAAATGATTGGAGCATATAATTGTTGTATAAAACAGATGTACCTTGGTGTACTTTCCATGTGAATGCATCATGTATGCTGTGGGAGTTTTAGTGGGATGTGGATTTTTTTTTCCATGAATTTGTACGAAGAATATTTTCCTATATGAATTTGTGGCTTGCAGATCAGCTGAAATTTTGATTAGGGTGCACTGATCTTTCTGTTCAGTTTTCGGAGCATACTTTTTCACTCTTTGGTCTCCCTTTGTGAAGAACAAGAAAGCTATTGGATATCTGAGCTGAGTGGTATGCAAGCAGAGTGTAATGTGGCAATTATAGTTCTTAAGTCTCTAACATGATCATGAAGCTTTAGCCAAATTTGTGTTCATGTAGGCTGGATTGCAAAAAATAAGCTTTAGTCACAAGATCATTGTACTTCTGCCATCATTACATGTACACAAATCATGATGCTTGTGACACAGTCATCCTTACAATGTTGGTTAGATGATATCCTTATAACATGCTGCTTCCAGCAATTTTACGAGTACAGATACACGTGATTATCAATCACTCGATCATTATTCCACAAATCTCAAGGTTTTCCAGCTCCTTGGGTCTCTTGTAATTCTTCAACAAGAGCGAGCACAGAACGACAGAGACTGAAGATGCTGCCATTGCAGCCCCAGCAATCCATGGCGGTAAACAGATTCCAGTGCCAGGGAAAAGGGAACCAGCAGCTGTAGGGATGCTAAGTAGGTTATAACCCAAAGCCCAAATGTAGTTCAGGCGGATGCGAGAAAAGGTCTTCCTGGAAAGGTCTATGGCAGTTATGACATCCTCCAAGTTGCTCTTCATGAGAACTATATCAGCTGCCTCTATGGCAATGTCTGTGCCAGCACCAATTGCCATCCCAACGTCTGCTGCTACAAGTGCTGGCGAGTCATTAATACCATCCCCCACCATTGCCACAATACATCCTGAGGCCTGTGGATTGGAAAATTTGGTATTATAACTTAGAACATGACATTAATTGTATACTTCGATGAAAATTGAGAACATTCTACGTGTGTACCTGTAACTCTTTCACTTTCTCTGCCTTCTGCTCAGGTTTGGCTTCTGCTATAACAGTTTCAATCCCAACTTCCTTAGCAATGGAGTTAGCAGTTCCCCAGTTGTCACCAGTCACCATGATGCTCCTAACATTCATGGATTTGAGGATGGAAATGACTTCATGTGCACTTGGTTTCAATGGATCAGAGATGGCTAGTACTCCAGTCAGTTCTCCCTCTATGGACACTAAAATTCCAGTTTGAGCCATCCCTTCAGTCTCTGCGAGTGTCACCTCAGCATCAACAGGAATAGCAATGCTGTGTTGAGACATCAAACTCTTGTTCCCCACTATTATTTCCTGGTTGTGAACAACAGCTTTCACTCCATGGCCTGTAATTGATTCGAAATTTTGAGCTTCTGGCCAGAGAGGACTCGCTTCATCTTCCCTAAATTTCTTGGCATACTCTACAATGGATTTGGCTAAAGGGTGCTCACTGTTTACCTGATATGGATGCATACGACCAATTTGGTCGGTATTGGATTGGCAATTCATAGTGTTCTGTTTCTCCAAATACTGTAGCAGTAAGTAAAAGGTGGAAAACATACCTCAGCTGCAGCAACGAGTTCATAGAAGTCGCTGAGTACCATGTTTTTGAGAAGTCTTGTGTTAACCACTACCGGCTTTCCAACAGTAAGAGTTCCTGTCTTGTCAAAGACAACGCAGTTCACCTTCAAGACAACTGGTCCACCATGAGTAACATATCTTAAGTTTGTTCAGTAGCTATTCACAGTTTGTCTGAGGAAGAGGCCTAAAGGTACTTGAATTAGTTTCTCAACTAACAGCCAGAATGGCTTGCTAAAGGCAGAAAGTTGATTTTGGGTATGATAAAATGGATAAAGATCCCATTTACGAGAGTATTAAAACATACTTGTGTACCTTATGAGCGATTTCTAATGCTTGGCCGCTTTTGATTAGAACGCCCTGGGAAGCACCAACTCCAGTACCAACCATGATAGCGGTCGGAGTTGCTAGTCCAAGGGCACATGGGCAGGCTATGACCATGACAGAGATTCCAAATTGGAGTGCAAGCTCAAATCTATCCATAGAATGCGGTATCCAAGATTCTGGATACCAGTGAAACTTTCCAGCTAGAAACCACGCAAGCCAAGTTGAAAATGACAGAGTAATGACCTGAAAAGCGTTAGCCAACATTATTGACAAAGGCAACATCAAGCCAGTGCATAAAACTTGTGAAATCAAGCTTCGAATAACTTGAACTAGGGACTGGATAGGAGCTGCTTATCTTGTGCTCACCAGAGGCACAAAGTATTTGGAAATACGATCAGCAAACTTCTGTACGGGAGCTTTGGCCAACTGAGCTGACTCCACAAGACGAACAATCTGCGATAGAGCACTTTCTGATCCTACCCTTGTTGCCTTAATATGCAACACCCCATTCTCATTCAAGGTACCTCCGATCACAGCATCATCCTTCCGCTTTGCCACCGGCCGCGATTCTCCTGTTATCATGCTCTCATTCACATGACTCTGCCCCCATATGACAAAACCATCCGAAGCCACTTTAGCACCGGGAATAATTTTAATCACATCGTTTTTCTGTATCAACCGACTGTCAATTTCTTCTTCACTGACCACATTTGCTTCATCATCTAGAGTTAACAATGTTGCCGTCTCAGGCGCTAAATCCATTAGCTTGGCAATGGCTTCAGATGTTTTTCCTTTAGCCAAAACCTCTAGGTACTTTCCAAGAAGAATGAATGAGATCAGCATTGAGCTAGTCTCAAAGAAATCTGTTCCCTTAAAATCCGAAGATGTAGCAGCTCTCAATAATGTGTAGACTGAATAGAAGTAGGCCGCATTTGTTCCTAAAGCAATCAACACATCCATATTTGCAGAACCATGGCGCAGTGCTTTGTATGAGCCCTTATAGAATCGACTGCCTATAAAGAACTGCACTGGAGTGGATAACACCCACCTAAAAATCTCTCCTATAGTCAGCATATTGACAATTTTGATGTCCAGTTCATGGTTGATTCCAGGGATATACATCAAGACCATGGAACTCAGGAATATAGGAATTGTGAAAACCAAACTCCAAAGAAAGGATCTTTTATGTTGCTCAGTTTCTTCTTGTTTGTGACTTTCTCTTCCTCCTACTTCGGGAAATATCATTGCCTTGAATCGTTCTGTCCCCGTTGATTCGATCACCTTAATAAAATTTCTTGGACCCGTCATATCTGGCCTGTAAGAAAGAGATACTTTGTTGAGTTCAGGATGTATTTCCACACCTTGGACACCGGGAAGTGCTCGTAAAGAATTGGCAATAATCCTGACAGAATTCTGCGTCCATACTCCGTCGACTTTAAGCTGTATTTTGCCCATATCTTCACCAGTGCTGATGAGTATCGCTTGGAACCCGGTATCATCAATGGCTTCCAATATTTGATTGTAGCTCAGGATCTTTGGATCATAATGAACTTCTGCTTCTTCGGTTGCTAAGGCAACTCGAGCTCTTCGCACGCCTTGAATTGCTTGTAAAGCTTGTTCAACCGTAGAGACGCAGGAAGTGCATGTCATTCCATTAATGCGGATTCTGCAGACTTGCCTGGATTTATCAGCACCGGTCTCTTCTTCAATCAACGTAGCTTCAAATCCAGCGTCTTCGATGGTCTCGCGAATAGTCTCCTCCTGTCATATGCAAACTATGTTGTGTCATATACTGCGCACATCTTATTGCATTTATCGCGAGCAAACGAGGAAGCCACTTTTCGTTACAATGACAAAGAAGTAACCTAAGCCCATATTGCATTATTATGAATCTTTTATATATCTATATATATATATAATCTTAGTTTAGATAATTAAATTGATACTTTATATATATGTACATATATATATATATTACCTAAATAAATTTATTTTATTATTTTTTATTTTAAATAAATTTTACTGAAAATTTTTTTCCTCATATTTAAAATTTAGTTAATTTAAAACATGTTTAAAGTAATTAACAATTTTCTTTTTCTTTTCAATTAGAAAAGCCGACCCATCAAAAAGCTATACAATCAACACCCAAAATCTCTCCTCGTCGGCCGGCCAGTTACTCGAGGAAAGATGAGACAACCACAATTTCTTGTTCTAACATTCCTATCTGCCTGCACCCCCTTGAGTTTTGTTTTTCTTTTTTTTTTTTTTCTATTTAGGGAAAGGATAGGACATGTTTTTGTTCCGTCTTAAGTTGTATACCTCTTTTTTTGGTATTAAAAAAAAAAGAAAAGAAAAAAGAAAGTAGGGATAACAACCCATAAATTCATTAGAAAGGATTGTGTCGGTGTATTGTACAGTAAATTAGATCGTCACACCGAATTAAAAAAATATATATATATATATATATATATAATATCAAATAAAAATTATTAATTATTTTCACTATTATATGAGATTAGATATACATGTAACTCTACTAAATGTTTTAATAAAAACTCAAATTTATAATTTTCACACAAATATAAATAATTATCTAATTATTTATAAATGATCAGCGGTTCTTTAAGATGTCTGCTCTTGCACTTTCTAGGACTAGTCCCTATAGTTTCTCGCACGCATACCAAACGCCCCCTCCTAAATCTGTACGTGGCAAAGTTTACTGCTGCTGCCCTAAATCATGCTGGCTTACAATGGATTGGTTGACCAGGGGGTGAGCGGTAATATGATCGGATACATTGGCTAAACTTGGCATCCATGTAAGAGGCCCCAAATTCTAGATTTAACCCCAATCACGTTACCCGTCAAAGCATGCCCGGTTAAAGTTCAGCCTGAAGGTTGACCCACTACTTTAGAAATTAAATTTTTTTGATATTTTTATTTTATTATATATTAGAACATGTCCCCAAAAAAAAATATTATTTATTTAGTTTATATTAAGTTTTACACATTAACTTGTATCAAAAGTACGTAAGTATATAAAACACAAGACTAATTTGATGTTTATTCTCTACGTTATATATGTTTATATCAAGCATAGCCTAATAAATATATATATATATATGTTTGTTTTTATATAATTTATATAATGTTATAAATATAAGAACTTAAAATTAAATAACTATATGAAATAGAGAATCTATAAAAATATAAAAAATTATGTAAATTATGTATTATATATGTATGTATAATGTACAAAAACAAATAGTATGTATAATATATGTATGATTCTATATATAATGTGCAAATATAAAAAAATTATAAGTAAAAATAAAAAGAAACATTAGATAACAAAACTTTTTTTGTTCTTTTTCTTTTTTTTTGAGGACATTACAAACTTAATAGTTGAAATGCTATAAATTATATTTTTTTTGTACATAAGATTCATGGTTGGAATTCATTTTATATTATGTTGTTCCTTTAAAGCAATGCTTAATTCGCCAACTCGAGTTCAATCTAATCCTACCCTAAAATTTTTCAGTTGTTGACAAAAATACAAAATCATAATCATGATCTTCTTAGAACGAGTTGGGGTTGCTGTTTTTAGAAACAAAGAAACCCACTTTCTTCTCAACAACGCAAGAATTTACGAGACGTAATGGTCACAACAAACATTGTAATTTGGGTTATCTCAAACCCGAAACAGTGCGAGGCTTGTCTGCAGGCAGCAGCCTACATAATGGGGAAGTGAAAGAAATTAGGTATCTGGCCGTCAGCCGAAAAAGATTAATAACTGCTTGCCTTTTGTTTTTGGGTTTCTCTGTTTCAGATGTATACGTAACTGGAAGGCCATTTACAAATTTTGGCATAGAATTATAACCTCCAAACCACCTTTTCTTTAGAGTTATATTACAAAAATGCAAAAACTAATATTGACTTATTATAACAATTAATTATGATTATGAACAAAAATATATATATTTGAAATGATTGACATTCATTTTATATTTAAATTTGATATTTTCCTAAATGTTTTTTTTTTCTTTAACTCACAAAATAAATGTGTATTTCATTCAAAGAAGAAAGAAAACGGGGAGGAAGAAAAAGAAAACAAGGTGTAATAAATATGAAATATTGACACTGCAAAGTTGTCAAAATTTTGGAACCATGCAGGAGAGGCATCCAGATAAGATAATCCACTATCAAAAGGCCCAAACTTTTATGTCGAAAATGAAGTGCACTAAGGTTTCCTTTTCTGTTAATTAATATAAACCCGTTTAATAATTAAACATAGCCACCCAAAACAACAACGTTTCCTTGGAGATCTGGTACACAAACAATTAAGTGACAGGACATGTAAGATCGATCGAAAATGGGGTTCAGTTTTGATCAAAGTTAATCCCAATATAGATGGAGGAAAAAAAGAAAAACAAAAATTTGGAACCATGCATGCCTCTCCAGTTGCCTTTCATTGCTAAAACCCCTCCTCAAATTACTAGGAAAAAAAAAAATTCATTTCTTTATGTAGTTTTCATGCTTCTTACTTTCACTTAAAGTACAATCAACAACAGCCATGGCCACCAACTATCATCCCCTTCAGAAACAAAAAAAAAAAATAATTCAAAGCAATAAAAAAGTAAATAAATAAAACGCATCAACTTACCTTAACAAAACTTGGGTAGAAGAGAACATGGGCCTTGTTGTTCAAGACATCAACGGCAGCCTCGCGTATTCCGGGAAGCCTCTTGACAGCCTTCTCGACCGAGCCAGCGCAGGCAGCGCACCTCATTCCGATCACCGAGAACACCGCCTTGGCCTCCGATCCCTCCACGTTTGTTTCTTTCGCCGAAACGCCTTTCGGGTAACTCGGCTTCGACGGGTATCGGGGCCTCGCACACAGGTCTCCATAGCCCTCGCCGCGTACGCACGCAAAGAACTTGTTGGCCATGAACGTGGAATATTAGCTCTTTTTGTCACTCTCTCTTTTTTCCTTTTTTTTGTTTTTTTATTTGTTGTTGTTGTGTTGTCTGTCCAAACAAGTAGGGCATGCAGTTTGGTTTAAATAGTTTGGAACGCATAAAAGTGTCTTTAGAACAAGTTTAGATCGTGCAGGACTTAACTAATAGAGCCCTCTACTTGGAGATACGGTATACAATATCATACCTACTCAAATATAAAAAAATAAAAATAAAAATAAAAACTCCCCCTTCCTTAACTCAACCGGACCAAATGAAAAAAAAAGAAATCAAATTATTATATTTTATATTAAAAAAGTTAGGTATATATAGTGAAGTAATTGCATCTACACATAATTATACTTTTTTTTTTTTTGTTTTTGATATATAATTATAATTATTGATGAAAATTTTAAGCGTGTATTCAACAAATATAGTAATATAATATAAATATGTATTTTAAATACATTAAATTTATTACCTGTATTTAACAAAAGTTTTATATTTGAATTATTCAATTAAATCAAATTTTATGTGGTTTTAAATTTGAGTTATTTTAATTTTAAATTATTTTTATTTTAAGTTATAAATTATGGATTTTTTAATCATTATAATTAAGTCAAATTTAAATTTAAATTAGTTAAATCCAATAGAATCAACTTTTCTTGATCAAAATAATATTTTGGAGCCATCGACAATTCACGACGAACAAGGCCACCACTACATTTCGGCGTTTTCCTTGCATGGGATCAGCCCAATACATCGATTGGACTGATGAATAAAAGAATAGAGATAAATAAACGAGTTCGATATTTAATATTTTAGTTTTCAATATTAAAATGAAAAAAATAAAATAAAAAGAGATGACCCACATCAACTTTTAATTAAATAAAGAAAGGAACTTTTTGAAAGCCAACTTAAAGGAAAATTGCATAGAGGATGCCATCGCTCGTTTGAATCCATTCATAGAGCACATAATGGAAGTTAGGCTTCCTATTTGGATTGCACTTGCAACATTTGGGGGCGGCGAGGAGGGAAGCAGCGGAGTGCAAAACAGAGGTAAGCTGCAATATATCTGTTTCTTATTGGCAAGATTGGATTTCAATTCTCTTGAATTAACACCCCAGTCGCTTTACCAGAAAACCGTTTTTATCAGTGGAGGTGGGAGTGTTGAGTACATCAGCCACCCAGAACTGAAAACGACTTTGCCCGCGGAATGACCGCTAGAAGCACACAATCGAAGTTTGAAACACAGATCGTTTAATCTAAAAAGCAACAGATCAACCAACCACTTCGAATGTTATGCTCTTCATCTCCTTCTTCTCCGAGCTTTTGTGCCGCAACATTGAAGTTCATGTAGAAATTGCCACCTTCCACATATGCAACACAAGAACAAAAGAAACCTCATAACGATAAAAACAACTCCGAAGTCCCAATTCACCTCAGACTTGGTTGACCAAATCCATTTCAATTCATATACAAATCATATTAATAATGATTATACTACCACTTCTTTTCCGACTTCCGAGCCAAGAAGCTCTTTGGGCGCCCTTGGCTTTATTATTAAGCTGTAATAATGATTTTAATATTTTATCAATTAATTAATTATTGTAAGAGGCAACGCTCGACTTTAAACAACGACATCTACTTTTCAATTCTTTAAACATTAAAAAAATATATAATTACGAAAGTAAAATAGCAAAATGAAGAAGTTAATTGATTAGTTGCTAATTATTAGTTTTTTTTTTAACAGTAAAGTACCCATTTTATTCAAAGTGTTCAAGCAACGCATGAACACCCATGGATCCACCAGAATTGTCAAAAAAAAAAAAAAAACTGTGTAACCAAAAAAAAAAAGACTGTGCTAATTATTAGTTATTATATATAATATAGCAAAAAAAAATTAAAAATAAAAATAAAACTAAAAAAATTCAAAGAGGGAAACAACAAAACAGAGAAAGCTGGGAGGGAGTCGGAGGTAGTTGGGCCAGGCTCTTGGGCCTTAGCTAAACAACCAATTACTCTTTACAAAGTAGGTTTTTTATTTTTATTTATTCATTCTTTGTTACTAACAGAAAAAGAATAAAGAAAGTTAATTGAAAAAGGGACCACAAAAAAAAAAAACACACATAACAAACAAATTGCTGTTAACTTGATGAAAATAGGAATGGCGCCTTGCCCGTAGAGTCGACAAGAATCCAGCTTCTAGAGTTCTGCTTCTTCTTTTTCTTCTTTATTGCCAAAGCCGGTGCCTGAAGTTCGGATGGCACTGTGTACCATTGGAGAGGCGGGGTGAGGATGAGAGAATTTCGAAAGGGTAATGTTTCTCGTGTGTCTTATTGGTGCGTGTGTACATGTATATAAAGGTAACAGGTAACATGGGCCTTTAATAATTTTCATCTTCAATTCACACCCATTAATCATAAAAATATTTTATATACATTTTAAAAAATGTGAGTTATAATTCATAAGTATATCTTATTTATGAGATGTTGGATGTAATTTGTTTTTTTAAAATTATATATCTTAATTTAAATTATATTTAATATATATTTAAAATTTTGTGTCATAGTTAGAAAAAAAAAAAAATTTCTTCAGAACATAGCAATTTGGGTATCATTATATTTTTAGAATCTTCAAATCTATCATCTTGGGTGCTCTATATATTCTCAAAATAGTCAAATTACAGATATAAAAAATCACTGGAAACATTTTTGGTTTTTCAAAATTTAAAATTTGAAGATGTACCCAACCTTCCTTATCAATCATCGTCTCTCTCGCCGCCACATGGTAGAGCCACAGAGTTGGGCCTCACCCATCATATTCCTTGGAGGTGGTGTGTTCTATCTATACACCTCTCTCTCTCTCTCTCTATATATATATATGGCACACATTTTCTCACCTTGTTGAACACACACATACTCTCACATCCTCTCACATTCCGAAGAACATGTCTACATTTGACCAGTTTAGTAAAATAGATTAAGTTAATTACATGTGTCGTCAGGGACAGTTAATTCGAAAAAAAAGAAAAATCTTATGGATTTATTACTAATCAATCACAACCATGCGCCTGTGGTTACTGTTTCAATTTGTTTTTTTTTTTTTTCTATATTAACTTAGATTTGAATCTTTGTACACAAACTCACTTTAACAAAATAAACAAATCATTTTAATGTATAATTATAAAATTTTAAATTTATTAATATTAAAATTAAATATAAAAATATTTTACGTAAATATAACAGTAGTATTCATAACGAGTAATTTTAATGTTAATTGATATATAATCATTAATATGTCTTAAAAAGGCATAATTAAACCGTTGGAAAAAAAAAAAGAAAAGACAAAAAAGAAGAAAACATAAATTTGAGATTTGCTACCGTCTCCACAACCTTCCTGAGTCGTAGCCTGGACAAATCCACGCCATTAGTACAATTGTTGCCACCTGTTTGACCAGAAGATTGTTTTGAATACGCATCTCAACAGTCTATCTTAGTCCGGAACACTCAATCTGACCGTCCGTTCGGCCAACGTGGCATCCCCAGATCGTCCCCTCGCCAGTTCTAACCTTCCCCACCTCCTCCTCCAACCCGTCCCCACGCCTCAACTATAAAAGCGAAACCCAAACCGCGTCTCTCCCTCTTCCCTTACCTTCGCCGTCGCCGTTCCACGCAAGCACCTACACCACTTTTTTTTTTTTTTTGTTTTTTTGCATTTCTCCATACTCAAATTAAAATCAAAATGGGGAGTCTAACCTTGAGTGCTTTGTTGACGAAAACCGCAACTGCCTTCCCCGACCGCCGTGCCCTCTCCGCGTCCGGAAAGTTCGACTTGACACACGCTCAATTGCAAGAGCTAATCGATCACTCCGCCTCCCTCCTCCTCTCCGCCGGCGTCCGTCCCGGAGATGTCGTCGCTCTGACTTTCCCCAACACCGTCGAGGTTAGTGTAAACTCCTTCTATCCCCTTCTCTTTCTGGCAATTATTTCCGTTTGGAAGTTCTCTTGACATGATACGTGATGGTCCGTTTTCTTGAAGTTTGTGATAATGTTCCTGGCGGTGGTTCGATGCCGAGCCACGGCGGCGCCTCTCAATGCGGCGTACACGGCGGAGGAGTTTGAATTCTACCTTTCGGACTCGGAATCGAAGCTCCTTATTACACCAGAAGAAGGCAATCGATCGGCTCAGGCCGCCGCTTCCAAGCTCAACATCCCTCACGCCACCGCCGTCCTCCAGTCTGGAACCAAGCCATTTATTGTAACTCTTTCTATATCAGACACCGAGTCAGAATATGAATCCGTCCCCGAACTCGTCAATGAGCCGTCTGACGTGGCACTTTTTCTCCACACCTCCGGCACCACCAGCCGCCCCAAGGGTGTGCCTTTGACTCAGCTGAACCTCGCTTCCTCAGTATTGAACATTAAATCGGTTTATAAACTCACTGAGTCAGACTCGACGGTGATCGTTTTACCGTTGTTTCACGTTCACGGCTTAATCGCCGGATTACTGAGCTCGTTTGCGGCGGGAGCCGCGGTGGCGCTGCCGGCCGCCGGGAGATTCTCTGCCTCGACCTTCTGGCTAGAGATGAAAGAATACAACGCCACGTGGTACACCGCGGTCCCCACAATCCATCAAATTTTACTTGATCGCCACGTGAGCAAGCCAGAGCCGACGTACCCCAAGCTAAGGTTCATCCGGAGCTGCAGCGCGTCGTTGGCGCCGTCCATATTGACTCGGCTTGAAGACGCGTTTGGCGCGCCGGTTTTGGAGGCTTATGCAATGACCGAGGCAGCTCACTTGATGGCTTCTAACCCGTTGCCCGAAAATGGGCCACACAAGGCCGGGTCGGTTGGGAGGCCCGTGGGTCAAGAAATGGCGGTTTTGGATGTGAATGGAGCGGCGCAACCCGCTGGGGCTAGTGGGGAAGTGTGCATTAGGGGACCAAATGTGACCAAAGGTTACAAGAATAATCCTGACGCTAATAAAGCAGCTTTTCAATTCGGGTGGTTCCATACAGGGGATCTCGGGTTCTTTGATTCGGATGGGTATTTGCATCTGGTGGGTCGGATCAAGGAGCTTATTAACCGTGGAGGTACGTATGCTTGCCCCTCCCCTCTGTCTAATAATTCAAGTAATCCAATTAGAATTTCCCAAAATAAACATCTCAATTCAATTCATTTAGCATTGCTAAATAAAATTGTTTGAATTTTTCGTGCATAGATATGTACATGAGACCTCTGTTAAGACTTCAATAATTTGCTTAGAAAAAAGTTCATTCAAGGTATGGTGAAGTTTAGCTCGGCTCCACTCAGTTTATTTGTAGTATAATGTAATGGAGCCAAATGTAATTGAGTGCCAATTTCTTTCGTCTAGCTTCGTACTTTACCTTTGCTTATAAAGGAACTTGATATAAAATTGATTGGTAATTCTACTCATTCCCTATAATATGCCAATATTTTTCAGGGGAGAAGATATCGCCAATTGAAGTGGATGCAGTAATTCTTTCACACCCGGATATCGCTCAGGCAGTTGCCTTTGGAGTTCCGGATGGAAAGTATGGAGAAGAGGTGAGGAACCGCACCAATCAGAGCAGGCCCTTTTGAGAATAATACTCTATGTCAGCTGTCTACGAAATGCTTGCTGATTCATTTTCTTTACATTTGTTTCTTTGACTTGCAGATAAATTGTGCTGTGATTCCAAGAGAAGGATCAGACATAGATGAAGCTGAGGTGTTTCGCTTTTGCAAGAAAAATCTTGCAGGTTTCAAGGTTCCTAAGAAGGTTTTCGTCACTGATTCGCTGCCAAAAACTGCTACTGGGAAGATTCAGCGTAGGTTTGTGGCGGAGCATTTCCTTGCTTAATTTTCCACAGCCGAGGAGCCCAAATTTGGAGCTTTATTAGCCATTTGCCTACAGACTTTACGTTCTCAAATAATATTTTGACATTTACTCTACACATTTACTTTTTCACGTCCTCAAAAATCAGTAATTTTTAGGGATCGTTATAATCATCCCAGATGCCTCTTGAGTTTGATTACTGGCTTTGCCGTTTAGGCGAGCTCTGAACGAGCCATTCAATCATCGGCAAGACTGACAAACAGGGATGTTATGGACAAAAATTCCATGCCCAAGGATACGCTTATGGTTAATTACTATACTGGCAGCCAACCTATCCACTAGTTGCAGTAATCACAATCCAGCTAGAACCTGCCCCATGTTACTAATGATTCGGTGAACACTAAACAAAAGAATAAAAAATGTGTATCATTTGAAAAAAGGGCAGGAAAGAAGGGCATTTTGGCAAAATTATAGACGAGGAATTTCACAAGCAAACGTCGAGCAAAATATCATTCCATCAGTGCTTCGAGAACACCAGTATAACAGACACACAACTGAAAAAGCAAAAATTAACTCCATGGATGGAGAAGACTTTAGAGAAATTTATCAACAAAAATAAACTCAGCACACTGTATCCTATAAGCAAAACGTATATTCTCTCTAGGCATCTTGTTGGTATTCCTGTTCATCCTCGTACTCTTCGTCGTCTGCAGTTGCATCTTGGTATTGCTGGTATTCCGAGACCAAATCGTTCATATTGCTCTCTGCCTCTGTAAACTCCATCTCGTCCATGCCCTCTCCTGTGTACCAGTGCAGGAAAGCCTTCCTGCGGAACATGGCAGTGAACTGTTCACTGACCCTTCTGAACATTTCTTGAATTGATGTAGAGTTGCCAATGAATGTCGAAGCCATCTTCAAGCCTATAGGAGGGATGTCACAGACAGTGGACTTAACATTGTTGGGGATCCATTCAACAAAGTAGGATGAGTTCTTGTTCTGCACATTGATCATTTGCTCATCGACTTCCTTTGTGCTCATTTTGCCACGGAACATTGCAGATGCAGTCAGATATCTGCCATGGCGAGGATCAGCAGCACACATCATGTTTTTGGCATCCCACATTTGTTGGGTTAGCTCAGGCACAGTGAGAGCACGGTATTGCTGAGAACTCCGGGACGTCAGGGGTGCAAAGCCAACCATGAAAAAATGAAGGCGGGGAAATGGGATGAGGTTGACTGCAAGCTTCCTCAGGTCTGAGTTCAGCTGACCAGGGAAGCGAAGGCAGCATGTAACGCCACTCATGGTGGCTGAAATAAGGTGGTTCAAATCCCCAACTGATACAACAAATGTTTCTGGTTAGCAGCATAAACAATAAATGGGTTAACTGTTAATGCCAGTAGTTGTGCATGGTGGTATGGAAGTGAAAAATGGCATAACACATAGTGAAGAGAAATTTCCAGCTAATGTTCTCATGAAAATGAGTGAGGATACCATGGAGAAATGTCCAACATCAAAAGCCGAAGGTATTTGTGGTGGTTATCAGTAGCCATCAAAAGAGAATTTCCAACGTCATGCAAGTATCAAACTTTAGAGCTAAATTTATTGAAGCCATTTTCTGGGGAATAGTAGAAATGGCCAACAAAAAGTAAACCAATCCAATCAGATTTTCAATTTGGCCAAAAAGCTACAGCAAGCCAGACCCGTGTGGAATCATGACTGTATTTGTGAATCAAAGTAAAGACAAAAATCTGGAAAGTGGAAACCATGTGGCTCAAGTAGTTTGTCTCATGATGAAGACAAACTAATATAATTTGGCACCTTCCATCAGCTTTAAAGTTGTTTATTCCATACTTCCAGTTAGAATAGAACAAATTTGCGAACCCAATTTCCAATTTAAAAAGTCAAAATCCTATTCTATTATGTACCCGAAAAAGGTCCTATCTATTATGTACCCAAAATACGTCCTATCCTATTCGAGTCGTTTCTCAAAAATAGGTACACATCCTACCACTTCCCATAGATCTTGTTAAATGTACCTAAACATAATTGAACTTCAATAGGGAGAAAGGTTTCATGATCTATTGTTAATTCCAATTCCTTGGTCACACACAGAAGCTGAGCTCCCGTCCCTTAATTAAAGTCCTAGATAAAAAAATAAATAAATAAATAAATAATAATAATAATAATAATAAGTACATATGCACAAAATTTAATGCATTAAAAAAAAATCAAGATTTACCAGGTCACAAAGTGACCCAGGATACAAAGTAAAGAAGTTAAGCTTGAGATTTCACAAGCCAATTAATACTAGAACTAAACAAAGTGCAGTAAGGAAAATGACAAACAAAAGGAAAATTAGAGAGGGAGAACGGCATACAGCTGGGGGTACTGAGCTTGAGGGTGCGGAAGCATATATCATAGAGAGCTTCATTATCAAGAACCATACACTCATCTGCATTCTCAACAAGCTGGTGAACCGAAAGAGTTGCATTGTAAGGCTCAACAACAGTATCAGAGACCTTTGGAGATGGGAATACGGAGAATGTGAGCATCATTCGATCTGGATACTCTTCCCTGATTTTTGACATTAATAGTGTACCCATTCCAGAACCTGTACCGCCACCCAATGAGTGGCATACCTGAAATCCTGCAACCCAAAAAACATGTCAAGAGGAAATAATGGAGATTTAATTCCCCTAAGACCAAAAGCAAAATAAACTGCAATGCTCCAAAACCAACCGAAATGGAGTTTATATGCATTTTATCTTTTACATTTCCTAATTTTTCAAGGAAACCAAACAGGACACAAACAGAAATTCAGCCAAACAGGCAACAAACTAACACAGGGTTGTGAAATCAAGCAAACATATCGAAGCCAAAAACTCATTGACCAAGTCAACAGAGATTGACTAGCTTGGGTCTCAGTGATGTACTACTAAACCAAAACCAAAAACAGGAAAAACAAACAGAAATTTGCCTAATTACATTTTTAAAACCTATTCTACTTACATTTCCCGAGAAACAAACAGAAATAAAAAACAAAAAAGAAAAAACCCTCATTATCAAAGACAAAACAGAAATATACCTTGCAAGCAGTCACAATTCTCGGCCTCCTTCCTGACGACGTCAAGCACGGAGTCAATCAACTCCGCGCCCTCAGTATAGTGTCCCTTGGCCCAGTTATTACCCGCACCGGACTGCCCGAACACGAAGTTATCGGGTCGGAATATCTGACCGTATGGCCCGGATCTGAGGCTGTCCATTGTGCCGGTCTCCAGATCCATCAGGACCGCCCGGGGCACGAACCGTCCGCAGCTCGCCTCATTGTAGTACACATTGACCCGCTCCAGCTGCAGATCCGTGTCGCCGTTGTAACGGCCCGTGGAGTCGATGCCGTGCTCGGCGCAGACCACCTCCCAGAACTTGGCTCCGATCTGGTTCCCACACTGGCCGCCCTGGATGTGGAGGATTTCCCTCATTTTTCCTTTTTATCGGGCTTCGTTTTTTCTCGGGAAAGTGAAGGAAAAATCTGAGGGTGCGCACTGAGTTTTGCGAGTGAAGTGAAGGGCAGTAAGGACATGGACTGTTTCTTATAGAGGGGGAAATGACGGTTACCGTTTAGGTGACGGCCGGCATTTGACGGGCGTTTGGTTTTAGTGCGAAATTGAAAATTTTGAAAGAACGTTGGGTTTAGGTAGAATGCCATCCCGATTTCTGAAGTGATCGTACACCTACATGCGTGGCAGGATGGCATTGGCCTTGCGGTTTGGCGTATTGATTAATTAGGCGTGTGCGGGAGTTTCTTAATTGCATTGAGTCACTTTTTCATCACCGTTTGATCAAGTTTAGGATCAAGTATACCTCTTTTATTGTTTTTTTTTTTTCCCAGATGTGCAATCATATTAATTCGATAAATTATGTTATTAATTTCATGTTACGTTAAATGAATCAGGATTCAAGGCTACCAAGATTCTATCCATATCTTGGGAATCAATCCTTGGAAGGTTTACATTTGGGGCAATGAATAACATTTTGTATATGATATAATATAAAATATATTTTTATATAATATAAAGGTTTGTTGTAATTACTTGTAACTATGACTTTTGTAGTCACCTAATCAAATTTTTTTGGAAAATAAGTATAATTATTGATAAAGAACACGAATATATATTAAATATTCACTCTTAAAACACTTCAAATGTATCGGGACAGAGATCAATGACACACACACCGTTCAATTCATGACTCCTTTTTTTTTATTTTATTTATTTTTGTTGACATGGTAATAGTTAATTATTAGTGTGTAAAAAATTAATGGGAAAGAAAAAGACAACTAAGAGGACACCGCATAGGTACCCCTACATATAAATTTACGGGGTTTGGAAACAAAAACAAAAATAATCAACCAACTGCCTAGCACAACTGACCAAAGGAGGAGGGGGAGTCGAACTCTCGCACCTCCCAAAGAGCAAAACTCCATTGTCAATTGCACCCTTTTTCCCCTTTTTTATTTTTTTTTTTATTTATTTTTGCTTTTGTAGGTGGATACTTGCAATTTACTCACCGACGATCTAGCTGACACACAGGTGGCCTCCCACAAAGGATAGGAAAAGGGTAACCAAATTACTATAATCTGTTTACTTGACAGGCTGGAGTTAATCATGTAAGAATTGAGAATAATTTGTCACCATCTTACAAGAGCCTGGGCAGCAAGCAAGGTCGTAAGCCTCCCACCATGTTTTTCTGGATGTTAGAACAAGCCTTTTACTTAATCTACAATTATTGCATCATTAGTTTGTCTTTTCAACGATTTAAAATGTTTTGTCGTGGGTTTCATGAAATGAAAATTATGATTTGGAGATTATTTTGGCAATATTTATAATGACCTGGACTGGAAGTGATTATGATTCATGTCTTGGGGTTTTTTCCATTGGCAAGCTTCAACCACTTGTTGCTCATCAATGAAAAGTCATGGGTGGTCATCTTTACATATTTGTCTTCCGCTGATTTTTGGCTTGACTAAATTTTGTTCCAATGTTTGAATAAACCATATATCAATTGGTTTTTGGTATCATAAGCAACTCGCTCGGTGGTTCCGCTATCCTAAACGTTGATTAATGACCACTGAATAACATTTCTGACAATAACTTTCTCAATGCTCGACTCTTCTGGTCTGTCCTCTAAACGGCACCGTATATATCCGCCTCCTCCTCATCGATCCAATCCAATTCCTTGTTAATCCACCAAACTATGCAATGAGCTAGACACAAAAACTGACCCACCAGCTGAGAATCCAATCTGCTAGTGCTATTGTACTTGTAGTTACACCTGAAAAACTGCAATTACTATACAACTTCATGCATTTTGGTCTTATTTTCATGTGAAGTAGCCTTGACTTTGCTGAACCCAACAAAAAGAGAGCATAAAGCAAGCTCTAAGTTTGATTTGGACAGCTCCTTGTCCTGCATAATCTATTGAATGCACATGGGCCACGTGTTAGGATAGTGGGATTCTGGTTTCTATTGTTGTTTGAAGTCGTTACCTCAATGATTCTATAATTGGGGTCTGATACATTTTGATGACCTTGAATCTTGCTACACGTTAGTTCGATTGTTCGTCTGGCTTCGGTCAATTCTATTGAAGGCAGTTTTTAGACCTAGCATCCTGAATTTCGTGACGATTCACAGGAGTGTTGCTCGTGGAGAATTGATGTCTGACCTTAGATATTTGGGTTTGTGTACACCCAGAATATTGGCGACATATGGCCTTACGTTCTGTTTATGGTTGACAGCCTTGAATTGTTCAAAAATTTTTATCAATTTGAGATTTGAATATTTTGATGGGTTTTCTGCCGGGTGTAATTTTTTTGTCACCAATTTTGAGTTACACAAATTTATTGTTGTAACTTTCTGTTCTGTCACACTGCAAAAGGCGAGAGGGAAGAGGTCGTCTCTCTCACCGTAAGAGGCAGGAGGCTGCCCTGGGCTCACATGCTTGCGATCTTAGGTAGGCCATTTACGTTGGATCACATGAGAAGCTAGAAGCCATTAAAGCCGCTGGAACTGAACCCCTGTAGAATGAGAGCAAAACCATACAAGAACAGGCGGAATGAGAGCAAGACAAAATCAAGATTCCCATTGCTCCACAACACAGTTTGCCTGATTAAAAGCTGTTTCACTAACTACACTTACCGTTACTTGGTAGCGGGCACAGGTCAGGTCAGCAACTTCACTACTAAATTCGAAGAAAATTTCAGAGTTGAGATTGTAAATAAGTCAATAACATGAGAAAATAGCAGTCCACAAGTGGATTGAGATAATAAACCGAGGTGCGTGGGCAGATCTAACTAGAAATATACAACACAACATTGTAAGGAAATAGCACCACATATAGGAATTCAGAACATAATGGAAAAGTCAGAACAAAGGTAAACCCTGCCATCCTATAAGCATACAAGACTCATTCCATGTCCCTAGGCCTCTTGATATTCTTCCTCGTCTTCGTACTCCTCCTCTGCAGTTGCATCCTGGTATTGCTGGTACTCTGAGACCAGATCATTCATGTTGCTTTCTGCTTCTGTAAACTCCATCTCGTCCATACCCTCTCCAGTGTACCAGTGCAAGAAAGCCTTCCTGCGGAACATGGCAGTGAACTGTTCACTAACCCTTCTGAACATCTCTTGAATTGATGTGGAGTTGCCAATGAATGTTGAAGCCATCTTCAAGCCTATGGGAGGAATGTCACAAACAGTGGACTTGACATTGTTGGGGATCCATTCAACAAAGTAGGATGAGTTCTTGTTTTGGACATTGATCATCTGCTCGTCAACCTCTTTTGTGCTCATCTTGCCTCGGAAAACAGCTGATGCTGTTAGATACCGGCCATGGCGAGGATCAGCAGCACACATCATGTTCTTGGCATCCCACATTTGCTGGGTCAGTTCGGGCACTGTGAGGGCACGGTATTGCTGAGAACCACGGGATGTGAGCGGTGCAAAGCCAACCATGAAAAAGTGAAGCCTGGGAAATGGGATGAGGTTGACTGCAAGTTTGCGGAGGTCTGAATTCAGCTGACCCGGGAACCGAAGGCAGCATGTAACACCACTCATGGTGGCTGAAATAAGGTGGTTCAAATCCCCAACTGGAGGAACAAATTGCCAGTTAGTAGCCATAGACATTGAATAGGTTTATTCATAATAATAATTTTGCATTATACTATGAAGGTGAAAAGGCAAACAGACACAAACAAAAGAGATGTGTTTCTTATGAAATTGAATCTAGATTTATATCAAGTATCCATGATGAAATAATTATGTTGGTTGTTAGTGACCACCAAAAGACGAGCTCCAATATCTTGTGTTTATCCTTAGAAATCAGTACCTAGAGACATAGGTGTTGTTTTTCCAGGCATGGTAGAAATGGCAAACCAAACACAACATAATCTGCTATCCATATCACAGCAAACCAGACCCATGTGCAATCTAATGTATTTTCAAATCCAGGTAAAGTTAAGAATCTGAGAAGTGGAAACCATGTGGCTTGAGTTGTACACCTCATGAATAAAGACAGACTTTTACTATACTTTAGCAGCTACCATAAGCCTTTAGAGTGGTTTATTCTATACTCAAAATTGGACTAGAATACTTCTGCCAACACAGTTTCTAATTTTCCCAAGGCAAAATCCTACCCTATTTGATCAGTTTCCCAGAAACTGCACATCACACCACGTCCCATAGATGACAAATGAGCCTACACACACTACAAATGCAATTGGGAGAAAGAGATTCATTGCTATTTCCAATTCCTCAGTCACCAAACAAGAGCTGAGTTCCCATTCCTTAAATATAGCCCTATTATAACAAATAACCACATAAGCACAAACTTGAATGCCCTAAAAACATACAAGATTTACCAGGTCACAAATATAGCCAGCCAAAAGAGAAACCAATTTACAAACAGCCCTGTGAGAACAAGCCAAATTAATAATAGAACTAACAAAAAGAAGTGAAGATAGAAGCTTACAGCTGGGGGTAGTGAGCTTGAGGGTGCGGAAGCATATATCATAGAGAGCTTCATTATCAAGAACCATACATTCATCTGCATTCTCAACAAGCTGGTGAACTGAAAGAGTTGCATTGTAGGGCTCAACAACAGTATCCGAGACCTTTGGAGATGGGAATACGGAGAATGTGAGCATCATCCTATCTGGGTACTCTTCCCTCATCTTCGATATCAATAGTGTGCCCATACCCGACCCGGTTCCACCTCCCAAGGAATGGCATACCTGAAATCCTGTGATCAAAGAAAAAAGAAAAAAAAAACACTTCAAATTTCTCGTCTCCTCGGATTCTCAGGAACCAAACAGAAACCCAAATAATCGAAGAGCTTAATGACCAATATATTTTTCATTTTGCTACAAATTGATTGAGAGTAAACGCTAATGATTCAACACAAAACGCCAAAACCCATTCTATATTTACTCTTCCTTTCCTTTCCCTAATTTTCCCTTCAAACAAACAAGACAAACGAATATGGAGTGCAGCAAGCACAACCGAAGTTTAGCTAATTGAAGAAGTGCTATCGTTAGAAAAGGCTTTTCGAACTTTTTCCCTCTAATTCCTTCATTTTCCCGTTAACCAAACAGACCCGAACCGAGAAATAAAACAAATAAAAAAGTCCCAAAATCGCTTACCTTGCAAGCAGTCAGAGTTCTCTGCCTCTTTCCTGACAACGTCAAGCACGGAGTCGATCAGCTCAGCCCCCTCAGTATAATGTCCCTTGGCCCAATTATTAGCCGCACCCGACTGCCCGAACACGAAGTTGTCGGGTCGGAATATCTGGCCGTACGGACCGGATCTGACGCTGTCCATGGTGCCCGGCTCCAGATCCATCAGAACCGCACGGGGGACAAACCGGCCGCAACTCGCCTCGTTGTAGTACACATTGACCCGCTCCAGCTGCAGATCCGAGTCCCCATGGTACCTACCCGTGGGGTCAATGCCGTGCTCGGCGCAGACCACTTCCCAGAACTTGGCTCCGATCTGGTTCCCACATTGGCCGCCCTGGATGTGGAGGATTTCTCTCATTCTCTTGGATTTTTTTTTCTCGGGAAAGTGACAGAAAGTTTGGGAGGGAAAAGCTTTTTCAACTGAAAGAGATGAGGAGTGTGGCTTTACCGTGGGGTCTATTATAGCTGGGAGAGAAGAAGTGGGACCTGAAATTTTTGAAATTGGGTTTTTCTTGGGAGGGGGAGCAAAAATCTTGAGTTCGTGCACTTACAAACGTGGCTACAACCCATTGGTTGAATCTGATTAAGTAATTATGCATATTTTTAATGATTTTGAACTATTATTAATTTTCTCATAAGCCAGCAAAGGAGAATTAAGCAGCTCTAAAAGCGAGACATAAAGACAATCAGATGGTAGGAAATGTAATATTTAATTATCACATTAATGTAATGCAAATTATGTCTCAAATGTATCAAATTGATAATATTTTTATAAAAAAAATGTAACAAGTTATTATTTTTTTAAATATAATATATTAAAATATATTATATTTATATTATTTAAAATTTATTTTTTTATTTGATATTAGAATTGGATTATATTTAATTTATTTGTAATATAATTTATTATTATTTATAATATAATTTATTAATGATATTTTTTTACCAACGATATTTTTATAAAATTAAAATTTTTTTATTTATTTTTTTATATAAAATATTTAATAAAAAATATTAAAATTAGAGTCAGATCAATTTTAATATGAAGTTAGGATTTTGAAAAAAAGTAATGACCCTATGACAGAAAGCTCAAATTATGATAATGCAATGAGATTTATTTGACCAATTATTTCGCTAATCCTTTAATGAAATCGAAGTCCCAACTGAGCATTGTTGACTTCTTGTGGAAGAGTTCGCAAAGCCGGGGAGAGTTCTTTCCTAAAGTTTTTGAACCGTTGGATTCAATGACTTTACAGGGTAATCTTCCGATCTGACGATGGTTAGACGTAGACACACTGAGGAATGATGATCTTGGCTGTGACATCAAACGTGATCCACTGCCATCTCTGGCATGATGACCATCACAAACTTGATAAAATTTTAAAAAATTTTATATTAAAAAAAATAAAAAATAAATAATTATAAGTATTTTCTGTTGCATTACTTAAGTTTTGATTAGTTTCTTTTTTTTTTTTTAACACACTGAGAGGAGTAATCCGTAATCAGAGGCCCTCGCAGCCTCGATTTGTGTGTGTGTGTGTGGGGGGGGGGGTACTGGAAAGCTTTGGAGTGACTCGGCGATGATCGGAGCGGCGGAGATGGGCCCCATAAAGAGTTGAGTAAATGAATGTAGCAGCGGCTGAAATTGACGGATCAGCCCAAAAGGCAGGAGCTTGATCTGAATCATTTCGGGGCGTGGCCATCTGTTGCAGCTGCAGGCGGATCTTCGTCGGTGAAGAAGGAAGCCACGACCCACTTTTTTCGTAAAGGGTCAAAGATTGTTAGTTTTTTTCTTCTTTTTTTTTATTCTAATTCTCACCATTGCAAGTTTTTATTCTAATTCGAATACATTGATGTAATTTATTTAGTGTATTAATTAAAATAACTTATAATTTATAATATTTACAAATTTAGATAATTCAAATTTACAATTAAATGTATTTAAAATTTTATATATTTATAATTTGATAAATTTAAAATTTTGTATATTTGAAATGTAATAAATATAAAAAGTCAATATATTTAAAATGTAATAAATATAAAATTCAGATAATTTGATATATTTAATAACTCGATCGAATTAGATTCAATCTATTTGTTTACCATCTCTATTATTAGCATGATCGTCTTTGGAACGCCATGTTACGTTGATGGTTCTGATCGGTCATGGCATTCCATATGCATTCTATTCTATTTTGTCTCAATTCAACTTATCTTTTCCTCTTTTCAATGGCACACCATTGGGCTAATCAACACAATCATCACAAATCGATATACAATTGTTATGGCGAGAGAGAGAGAGAGAGAGAGAGAGAGAGTCCAAAAATAGATAGTCTAATATAGCCATGTAAAAGTGCTTTACAAATATACAGCATGGAACCAAGGGACATTATCATCTTAGTAGCCGAAGACAACAACAGCACCCCTCGTTTTCTCCTCCAAATTCTCTCATCTCCCACGACCACAGCCCTCCCTCGACATTCCACCTTTTATGGCCGCAAGGGAAAAACAAGGAAACCCTTGATCCCCATTGTTTTGTTTTTTGTTTTTTTATTTTTATGTTTTTCACCTTTTCTGCACTTCCCATTTAACAAGGATCCAACATTACTGCCCTCCTGGTGTCAAAATGGTATGTCTTTGCTTCCTCTCTCCAATCTTTTTATATTGTACATAGCACGTCACATTGCACAATCCTACTCGCTTCATTCCACAACCGTTTGTGTGTTAATTTCTAATAACGTAATCTTTTTATTCATTTTTTTTTTTCCTTTTCATTATTGTCTCTCCTTTTGAATCACGGCATAGGCAAATTCCGCATCTGGAATGGCCGTTAATGATGAGTGCAAGCTGAGGTTCTTGGAGTTAAAAGCGAAGAGAACCTACCGGTATATTGTGTTCAAAATCGAAGAAAAGCTTCAACAAGTGGTGGTTGATAAATTGGGCGAGGCCCATGATGATTACGACGATTTAACCGCCAGTTTGCCAGAGAACGAGTGCCGATATGCTGTTTATGACTATGATTTCACAACCTCTGAGAATGTCCAAAGGAGCAAAATCTTTTTTATTTCATGGTATTATTTGTTTTCTCCTTTTTTTTTTTTTTTGGCCTTTTCTCGACTAATACTTGCATGGTCAAATATATAACACGATGAAGTAGGTCATGGTAATTAAGACCAACAAAATAATTGTCGTACTGTGTTTGTGTAGAAGAAAACAAGAGGGTTATCTACTATACATGCTAGAAAATAGAAACATTTCAAAATTAATGAGAAAGAATTGATAGGAGAGAACAAGATAAATATCTCGTCTTGTCCTTTTAAATTGGCCCATATCAAAAGTTAAAAATCTTTTTGTTCATTTTGTATGCTTGATTTATGGTAAAATGCCAGCCCAATAATCCTTTCGTTTATTTATTGGTTCTAGGTCTCCTTTCACTTCAAGGGTGAGGAGCAAAATGCTATATGCTAGTTCCAAGGATAGATTCAGGAGAGAGCTCGATGGGGTTCAAGTTGAATTGCAAGCAACGGAACCTAGTGAGATGACCATGGACATTGTTAAACGTCGTGCCCATTAGACCATATTTTGTGTCAATATATTCATCTCTGAATGCATTGGAGAGCCTCTTGCTCGTTCGACTTGGCCACCAATGGCTTGCTTGGCTCGGAGCATAATTGTTTGGGTTCTTCTCCTAGATGATTGTGGTGGGCAGAATTTATAATTCTTTCTTAACTCCATATCTTTGTTTAATGGATCACTTGCTATTCTTTCTCTCCTTTAACTTTTGTACTATGTTGTATTTTTTGTCCATAATTTCTGTAAGATCATATTAAGGTACTTTATCATTTTTAACAACAATTTTTTTTATTATTTAAGTTAAGTTTTAAATTTTTTATTTTCTCATGTATATGAATGATAAATTAGTTACCACTTATCTGAGTCAGTAAGAAAAATGTCAATGAGGACGACTTTGATTTTTTTTTCCCTACTATTAAATTAAAAAAAAACTTACCTTTCCACAATTTAACAAACGCATGCTTGTGTTGCAAACAGGGATTTCTCACTATACCCTAATTAAAAACATATATCAGTTCCAACAGGATGTGCATGCTTTCTAAAATAGCATTAATTAAAATGCCAAAAAAAAGAAAAACCCAATACCGATATATGCATTCAAATCAGAAAGATATTCATGAAAAACCTTATAAACATGAAGAAATCGGGATTCGGTGCTTCGGAAAGAAGCCTTCGAACACACTAATGTTTACTACTGGTACTATTACTGATTTATATTATTATTACAAAATAATTACATCTATTTTGTTTTTCCAAAAAAAACTATATGTTATTCATAGCCACTGGCCAAAGGTGAATGCCAAAATGGAGATTTGAAAGAAAAAAAAAACTATTTGAATAAATGTTTTATTAGCCACACCATACACATTTAATGAGATAATCATTTTGTATATAAATACCGGCACACATACCACTAATTGATTGAGAAAGGAATCAAGTGTGGTAAATAACAATTTAAAAAAAAAAAAAAAAACCGAGAAACAAGTGAGCACAAAAGGCAGCAGCACTCTCATACATCCCATGAAACGACACCGGTTCGCTTCCTTGGGAGGTTTTTAACTTCTTTGGACGTTGGATGCTGTCTCGCTAGGGTTTTAGCAAAAAAAAAAAAAAAACCCCGTTGTTCTCTGCACGATCGCAAACATGGAGTCCAGTCCGAGCCAGTGTTCGCCGGCTCCATGTTGGAGCAACATAGTAAAGAACAAGCCGCCCCAGAAGGATCCAGTCCCGGATCCGAATCTTACGAATCGGGTCATCGTCCAGAGCTGCAAGTCCGCCGAGGGGATATCGATGGCGGTAGTCGACGCCAACGCTGTGATCGAGGGCGGCGAAAGGCTACACCGCTTGGCCGACAAGTTCGTAACCGTTCCCGAAGTCCTCGCCGAAATTCGCGACCCCGTTTCTCGCCACCGTCTCGCCATTGTCCCGTTCACCATCGACTGCATGGAGCCCACCCCCGAAGCTCTCAATAAGGGTAATTCATAATAACTAGAAATATACACATTTTTTTCCATTTCGAATTTAGTGTTTCTTTATTTTCTTTTGTTTAAACTTTTTGTTAAACACAAACAAATTTTTGGGTTTTGAATTCTGTTTTAGCCTGATTGATCTTTCAGGTTGATATTTGTATTATTTTTGGTGTTATATTGTACGTATAAATTTGCCCCATTTGAAAAAATTTTCTGGACTGTATAAATATTTTGTGTGATTTTTTGTAATTTCTTTCCAGTGATAATACTTAAAATTTGATCTGATTGTTGTTGACTGGGGATTTATTGTCATTTTTATTTGCATTGATAGTTATCAAGTTTGCAAGAGCGACAGGTGACCTACAGACGTTGTCTGATGTTGATCTCAAAATCGTTGCCCTGACATATACATTGGAGGCACAGATCCATGGAACTAAGCATCTCAGGGATGCTCCTCCACCTATCCATACGGTCAATGTCAAGAGGCTTCCCGAGAATGACATGCCTGGTTGGGGTTCTAATGTCCCTAATTTGGAAGAGTGGGAAGCTCTAGAACATGAGGTTGGTGATGGATCCAACACTAATTCAAGAATTCTTCCTTTAAAGGACATAAGCATGAATGTTATCCCCGAGGATGAACAATCTGTAGATGGTTCCTTGGGAGCCAGAGGGGACGTTCATTCTGAGAATCATGAGGGTGTTGAACATGGTTATAGGAGACAGCAGAGGTATGCACCCAAGAAAAAAGAGATAAACATTGAAGGGAAGAAAATGATTGCAGATGGAGTTGATGCATCTCAAGCACAGTTTGGTGACGATGCTGGTGATTGGAGACCTGCTGTCAGTCGAAGTACTCATAGAAGATACCTACGGAGAAAAGCTAGACGTGAATATTATGAAGCATTGTCTGAAAAAGACAGTCAACAAGAAATGGACAAGAACAGTGTCAATGAAACTAGCGATTTAGATCTGCCGTTGTGTGAAAATTCTGAAGCAGCAGATTCTGGAATCAAGATCCCCAAGGAAAGTGAGATGATAGATACTAGGGACAATAGTGAAGACCTCTCCGCTATTCTAAAACAAATGAGGGTGGATGAAGATCCACTGGATGCTTTCCAAGAAGGGACAGAAGAGAACTGTGCTCCTTCAGAACATGAGTTCAACAATTTAACGGAGTTTGTGCCTTCATCTGGTGACAATGCAAATATTGTTGGTGAAGCTGATATTGCCAAGTCAGAGTTTGATCACTTGGAAGTGTCCAGTCATCCCCCTGGAAGCGTTGATACATCATTTGCAGATGATGATGATAGTGAGCAAAGCTGGATGCTTAGATCCTTATCAGAGTCCAGTGTAGCTTGTGTAACTAGTGATTATGCAATGCAGAATGTGCTTTTGCAAATTGGCTTAAGACTGCTGGTACCTGGAGGAATGCAAATCCGCCAGCTGCACAGGTTTGGAGTCAGTGCTTTTAAGTTTGTTTTGGTGCCAATACCTACCACCCTCCTCCCCCTGCGGAAAATCCCCCAAAAGAAGCACAAACCAGGAATCTAATTTTTTTTTTTAAAAAAAGTGATTCATTGGCTTCCAGATCCATAAGAAAGTTTCTGTAATAAGTAGATCTCTGTTTCTTTCTTCTCGTATCGTTCAAGAGTTAAACACTTATGTTTAAGATGGTTGTATGTCTAGATGGATATTGAAGTGTCATGCCTGCTATGCTGTGACCGTGGAGATTGGAAGGATTTTCTGCCCTAAGTGTGGAAATGGGGGTACTCTGCGGAAGGTAGCTGTTACAGTGAGTGAGAATGGAATAATTTTGGCTGCCCGTCGGCCAAGGATCATGCTGCGTGGTACAAAAGTAAGTATAGTATCCTAGCTAAAGTGGGGAAATGGAACTAGATGCAATTAGCAGAGGGTGGAAGGTTCCACTATTTCTTTTGCATCTTTTTGTCAGAATGTGTCCACATAAATACTTGCTGCTAGCATAATTGTTCTGGGTTTATACTTGTTGCACGCCCTATGGTTTTATTACTTTTGCCACATGACTATCATGCACTTTGGCCTTGTGCTGGTAAGTATCATAGAGTTGATTATCCGCCTGAGGAAAACTTTCATTTGGTCATTTTTTGAATTTTTTTTTCTAATTACTTTATATCCTGTTGGAAGATTGCGGCTATGTGAAATGGTAAAGCCTTCCTGCTCATAAATCTACTCAATTTTCTTCATGGCAGTTTTCACTACCTTTACCACAAGGAGGAAGGGATGCTGTTGCTAAGAATCCGATTCTGCGTGAGGATCAACTGCCACAAAAGTTTCTTTACCCAAAGACTAAAAAGAAAGCGAATAAACAGGTTGGCTTTTTTTTGTAAATGTTTTTTATTACTTTTGGTGGTCATGATATTTGCTCGCTATTGGATTTGCTTTTCTATGTTCTTTGTGAACTACCTTGGTTAAGTGACTGGGAGTTTGACTTGAAATTCTTTACCAGGGAGATCACTTCTTCACTTTAGATGATGTCTTCAGCCACCACACTGATAAAAGAACTCCATTTCAGCCGCCAGTAAGGAAGGCACTGGCAGTTTTCAGTCAAAAGAGGAATCCAAACGACAACCACTACTCCCGTCCCAAGCGCTGATTGTATGCTCATATGGGTTGTCTCCTCGGATCTTTTTTAGTTTGACCATGTGTTGGAATTTTTTTTTTGTCTCAATTTTTATTTTTTATTCTACAACTGCTACCCTGTTGTTGGGTGGTTGTTCAAGTTTGCTCACAAGTGAGTACAGTTTTGGAGTTGATCATTCTAGCGTCAGGAGCACATCCTATACACTAGTGGTATACTTGAATCTCAAAAAAGAAACTTGGCAGAGGTTTCCATACTAGAGGTAATTAATTAATCAACAGGGATTGTGCAACTCTTATTGAGTTATTTTGTGATTAACGATTTAAGGAGTTTTCTAATGAACCAACAATGCATAGAAAACCCGGGGAAAAAAACAAAAACAAAAACAGAAGAGATTCTAACTTGTGGTGTAGGATGGCATTTTTGCATTGGTTTAGTGTACATGATACGCCAATTTAACAGGATCGCAAATGAACATTGTGTCAATGCACGAAACGCAGAAAAAGGAAAGAAATTTGTGTAGCAATAATTATCGTAAAAATTAGAAAAGAGTACGAAAAATGAGGTACCTTTCGCATGGAAGCCACAAGATGGATGAATCAGCTTAATGGTGAAGATGCCTTGTTGAAAATTACCGCTTTAACTAGCTTCTGAAAAACGTACAGAGTCTCTCGAATAAGAACTAGAATTCACTATTTGGGATTCTGAACCATACTCAAACATCCAATGATTTACATTGAGGGTGAACTGTGTAATGCAGATTTTCGTTTTTTTCACCACTTTAGAGTGCCAAGATTTACAAGGACGACAAATAGAACTTTAAATGTGAAAAAGGAAAGTCAAGAAACAGAAAGACTATTACAAACTGTAAGAATCTGATTTACATGTGTTGTTAGCTTCAAGACTTCAGCACAATCACGATGCCAGCGCCAGCTCGGCCCACGCCAATGAAGAAGCAGTTAACTCGGCTGATATAGATGTATCAATTTTGCTCTCCAGCGTGGTACTGATTTCCTGCATGGACGGCGGCTGGTTGGAGGAATCTGGATGAATGCAAAGTTTTACAACTTCGTAGATGACCTTCAGGTCCTCGTATCGGAAGTGCTTCAGCTTCGGATCCACCATGTAAGACATTACCTCAGGCAATTCAAGAAATTCCTTCGCCTGAAGATTAGACGAGGTCCATGTATAATCCTGTGGTTAATCAACTAGAAAGTGTATCTGTCAAAAGCTAAAAGTGTCACTTACCCACTCTACCAAGCTCCCTCTGTCCTTGCAGTAGGGAGGTCTGCCGCTTATTAGTTCTAGTAACAGTACACCGAAGGCATAAATATTGCCATGGACATCAAGCTGCCTTCCCACCAGAGAATTTGGAAGTACGCAAATCGCGCCTTGGCTGCCAATGGACCTGGAGTTCTTTTCTGACCTGGCTAGAATACTCTTCCAACTTCCAAAATCAACCAGCTGCAACACACATCAAAAAGAATTTTTGAGGGTGGCTAATTTGTTCGGGATGAAAAATAAAGTAGTGCTCTAACTGTACCTTCGGGGAAAAGTCATCTGTAAGATACACAGCACGAGAATTCAACTCTGATATGGTAAATGGTGGATCCAGTTCTGTGTGAAGATACTTGAGTCCACGAGCAAGGCCTACAACAATTTTCATACGTCGTGTCCAAGATAACTGGCATTCTTCTCCATCTGCATTGAGTTAGGTTAATTTCCCAGCTTTGGGGCAATAAAAATCTTTTCAACTGATGTTTCGAGAGAAAAATTTCACTCACAGTGAAGATGCTCATAGAGTGTCCCATTTGAAGTATATTCAAACACCAACATCCTAGTAAATGGACTGCTCTCTCTACAATATCCCAGTAACTTTCCCATATTTTCATGATTTAATCTCGCCAAATCTGCTACCTGAATGGCAAATTTACCGCGAAGTTTCAGAAAAAGGCTGTCTCAAAATTTTCACCATTAAGTGTCCTTTTGCCAAAGCTTTTTTAGTGGTGGTGTTTGGTTACCTCTTGTTGGAAGTATAGTTCAAGAAAGCCTGTCCAATGTTCTTCTTTAATGCAAAGGGTTATCACGGCAATTTCAGGGCCATCCTTCATGGTACCCTTGTAAACCAAACTGTCTGGAGAAGAGCCAACTATGTTGCTGAAGTCCTCACAGGCTACTTCAAGCTCCTGCCTGCTGAATCTCACTACATCTTTCAACATCTCAGAATCTGTGCAAAATCCACCCAAAATATAATGTTTTTAAAAAAAAAGTGTAAAAGCTGTCATAGTTCTGAATTACAGTCAATGATTGTTAAAAGGTAAGCAAACCTATGTATTCTGCCATTTGGTCATTCTGGCTATTCGATTTCTTCCAGGGTATTATGATTGAGGATTTGCTGTTGAATCTCTGAAGGGCGGTTAAAACAACTACAAGAAAGAGACAACCCACAATGGTTCCTGTTGCTACTTCTAGAGCCAAAAGCCAGGCAGGTTTTGGTGCCCCCCGATGCTGCTTGGATGCATCTCCCGAAGGTCGGTGGTTAGAGTTGGACGTTGCATGGTTTCTAGGGGGAGGTGCACCACCTAAATAGGAATGACATTAGTTTCAACTACAGTAATCAACATAAATTTGTTGCCAATCACTGGGAATACGCAATATGAACTTCAGTCAAATGGTAGTTTCATAAAATTTATATTACATAAAAGGAGGGCAATCTGCACAAGGATGAAACAAATTCTTCAAGATTTTAAATATGACAATCTTCTTTGGGGAAAAAAAAAAGAAAATCATAGGACAATCTGCGAAGGAGAAAATCATGTTTAATTGAATGGCGAGGGTATTTTACATTTACAAATTTGTGTCTGACCAATCTCGCTTGCAAAAGAAAACGAGAAACTCCTATGTTAATCATCTTAAGAAATTATTCTCCATTAACCACCGTGGCACCCTCACAGTCTAGAAGTACAGTAACATATTCCCTGACAGGAAAATCTAATCATACATACCACATTGAGCAGCAGAACGCTGTTTGGGATCCTTGTTTTGAAGGCAATTCCCCTGAAAACTTGTGCTGCATTAAACAAATTTACGCAAATAAAATTACAGAACAGACAAAAGCCAGCTAAATAAAGCAGAAAAATCATACCTTGGAAGATAGCCTAGGCATTTAGGTATGCTTCCAACAAAGAAGTTATATGAAAAGTCCGCTACTCTCAGTTGAGACGCTCGACACAAACCACTTAAGTTTGTGCTAGAAGCATACCTGGAAAAAGAAGAAAAATCTCTTCAGTTCCCTAGAATTAGTAGAAGTTATCATGAGTTTGAGTCTGAGGAGACCAACAACTGTAGTTGGCCTGATAAAAGGTTCAACATATTTTTTTTTTTTGTTTTTGTTGCTTTCCTCACAGTTTCTTTTTTCCCTTCAATGACCTACAAGGCAAAATATGCAGTGCAAGGAACAAATTAACATTTAGAAATATGAACCATCTCCCCTGCCCATAGATCCATACATCCTAAAGCTATTTGAATGGATGCTAGCTCTACAGTACCTTAGACAATCTGCTTGGAACTTTTTTGCAGCCATAAAATAACTAATTATTCAGATAGAACATTAATGGGAATCTTAATGCAATTTAATTAAATTCAATCAAAAGATTACGTTCAATAACCAATAAACAACATATTCCAAGACACAACAAAAAGTGGTATACGTCAACAGTCCAGGGCAGGAGCTTTCCACTTACATTCCGTGCACCTTATCTACAAAATTGGAATTGTTACTGGCAGGAACAGTTCCTTGAAGTTTGTTCCTATCTAGCCGTAGTTCCTGAAGGTGCTTCAAATTGCCAATCTCAGGAGGCAAACTCCCTGTTAACCCATTAGATTGAAGGTTTCTACAACCACATAAACTGCAAGAGTAAGGAAAACCCCAAGAGTGTCAAAAAATTAATTGCCACCTTTACAACTCACAATAAAATTACATTTTCATAATGCTGGTTAGACTTGCAATCTCTGGAGGAATTGGACCAAGTAATTGATTTGCTCCCAAATCCAAGATCCTGAGTAATTTCAGCATGCCCAGTTCTTTCGGTATCGCACCTATCAGATTGTTACCGTGTAAAGTCCTACAGAACACAAAGGGCATCAAAACAATTGCCACCCACATACACAAAAATAGACTCTAGATTGTGGTATAAAAGTAGAGTGCTAATAGAAACATACAGTTCTTGTAAGTATGTGATCCCACCCAACTCTGCGGGAAGAAATCCCCTTATGGACGATCTAGATATATTTCTGCAAGACCGAATTCCATCAACACACGTTGTGGGTTCCGAGGAAGTGTCACATATATAGGAATTTGACCAAAAAAAAAAAAAAACCATATTGCATATCTTGGCATCTAACTAAGGAAGAATGAAAATATGTAAATCTGTGCTGAAACTGAAAACTTCATGGACAACATCTTACATCTTCACAACATGATC